>CAVLGL010000104.1:15006790-16206790 GCA_963668995.1 Parnassius mnemosyne
ACGCCCCTCTCTTACTTTCTTTTATGGATTCATTCTGGTCTTCTACGCTCTGCCATTCTTTAAAGGCATTTTTCTTTTCTCTCAAAACTTCTCTAATACTTTCACTCCACCACCACCCATCCTTATCTATCATACGCTTTCTTTTTGTTTCTTCTAACACCTTCCTTGCCACACTTCGGATACAATCAGCCATTTCCTTCCAGCACTCATTCACACTCATTCCTTCCATATCACCCATCTCTATCATCTTGTTTACAACTAGCTCTCTAAATTCACTTGCATACCCCTCCTTATGCAACAAATGCCACTTTATTTTGGGTGGGGGACGATCCTTATGTTTGTTGAGGCGAACAGTTAAGCAGATGTCAGCCAGCAGAATTCGGTGCTGGGATACTAAGTCTTCACCTGGAAGCACTTTGCAGTTTTTTACACTCTTGATTTGGTTCCGTCTTATCAGAAGATAGTCGATCTGTGTCTCGTGGTGGCCACTTTTATAAGTAACAAGATGCTGATCTCGTTTTTGGAACCACGTGTTTACTACAGCCAGGTCGAAAGCACATGCTGCTTGCAGAAGAACTTCCCCCTCACGGTTCCGCACTCCGTACCCCCATCCACCGTGTACTCTTTCATACCCGTCATTCACTCTCCCTACATGTCCATTAAAATCTCCTCCCATATAAACATCCTCACGCTCAGGTATTTCCATCATCATACAGTCAAATTCCTCCCAAAACTTCTCTTTCACACTCTCTTCACAGCCTGTTTGCGGAGCATACACACTTACAACATTCACTACTTTGTTTTCAATCATTAATTTAACAACTATCATTCTGCCATTTACTCTTTTCACATCTGTCACTCGTTCTTTCATTCCACTATCTAACACAACTCCTACTCCATTTCGCTTCCCATCACTTCCACAATAATAAAAATTGTATCCCTCCCCAATCTCTCTTGCTTTATTGCCCTTCCATTTTGTTTCCTGCAAACAGGCAACATTCACTCTTCGTCGTTTCAAAACATCTGCTAACTCTCTTCCTCTTCCAGTCATCGTACCTATATTCCAGCTTGCAAACCTCACTCTGACATTCTTCTCTCTCCGGGCTCGCCTCTTACGTCGCACCCGCTCCGTAAGGTGCGACAACCCTTGCCCACTTCCCACAGGAGCCGGGTGCTGCCCCTGCGCGTCGCCTGCGGGGTACGCCCTAGCCCTGTCATATGTCCCACAACTCGTACTATTCATTTACTGCATGGGATTTGGCAAAAGTTTTACAGTCGGCCGCCTGCCTGACACCAACCCTCTTTGGGTATGCTATTGCTGGTAGAGGAAGCTACCATTTTGGGAAAAGGAAAAAGAAGTTTGGGGGGTAGGAGCATAGGTGTAAGGATACTGTTATCTCGGCAGGAAAGGTATGAGAATAACAGTAGCTCGGGGAGCCGGGGTCGCGTACCCGTATTCCATACCAGGATCACCGGAAAGGTAGACCAGCATGAGAACCCCCTTTTCATTATTTTGTTATTCTATTGTTTACAGTTATTATCGTCTTAGCTTAACACCAAGAATTACATAAGAAATTCTTGATGGGATGCGATGTAACGCGCATACATTATTTTCATCAAGAACTATAATATATATATTTGGTTTTTTTTTACCAGTAGAGTTTCAACAAAATCTTAAAAAAGTTCAATGAATTAAAAAAATGCCAATAATTATATAATTTCAAGTCAGTGTTTTACATTTAAAAATCAGTTATAAAGAGACAAAGTTCTTATTTTCATTTTGATTAATTAAATTCGAGACTAAAATAAATGTGAAAAGGCTTTTATCTGCAATAATAATTTTCATCAAAAATAACATAGACTTATAAAAGTCATATACACGGTCAATCATACTGAAGATTATCAATTTTACTACGAAATATTTAAAAGACTATTTCCAGTATAATGACCCGAAGATCATCATTAATGTTTCACTGGCACACTTAAAAGTTTTATCACATAGCTAAATGATTGACTTTTATATTATGATAAGGTCATGGTTTTCTATAAAAAGTTGCAAGAAATTTTAGATCACGGACCTATTGGTTTGTTTTACTTTTCACTTAATAAGTGAAAAACAAGATGGACTGATCTAAAAGTTTACTTTCTTGTGTAAAAAGTGCTATTCAGAATTTTATGCAAATGATAATTAAAGTTTCTATGTAAATAAGTGTAACATAGCGGGTATTATATTCGATGGTAGCGGCCATCTATATTTGCAAAACCAGCATCATTTTCTGTACAGAAACCGGCAAAATGTTGCTCAAGGCACTATAAAGAAAGCAGCTGATAAAATGTTACACTCATAACTGTTAACAAAAACTGTTTCTGCAAATGGTCTTATAGATAATAATAACTATTCCGCCGTGTTAGGTGCAGGAGCTATTATTAGAAGGAGAAGAGGTAAAATTTTGTTTTAGAAATGCGCAATCAATATTGTTTGTCTGTAAGTCAGCATAAAATAAAAAATAACTTCAGCCAAAGAGCATAACTGGCATTATACTCGGGCCCATCAATTGGTATGGAAAAAAAATAATTTTACCAGGTTTCAAAAAATCAATCAAAATTAAAAGAAACATAAATATTTAAATCAAAAAATGTATGTATGTATGTCTATACATACATATAATGATTTATGGCCGTTTAGTAACTGACGGTGACTCACTATAACATGCTAAAGTCACGCCGAAACTAAGAGGAGAGAATCACTGTAGAAAAGGTAATAATTTATTGCGGAAATTTTAAGATAAAATTAAAAAAATTACAAACTTATACAAGTTAATTTAACTTAGTCTAACTTATTCTTATGCGTTACAAAAAAAAAACAAAAAATAAAATAGTGCGATGGCGTCAGTTTTTAAGATATAACAAAAATAAAGAAAAAAATAAATTTCTGAAAAGTTCAGTATTTAATTGATTATATACCGCTGACACTTTATCACGCTTTTCGAAACCACGCCAGTTGTAAACAATACTTGTGTGAAAAGACAAAATCTTCTTTTCAAATTTCCGCCGAGTTGTAAGTAGAAGGCCAAATAGGTCATGTGTCAATTTTAATTAAATATATTTTATATGAAGTGATCTTGACTGCGTTTCATCAATTAACCATTGGTAAAAATTAAAACAAGAATTTTACGATTGTGTTTACAAGAAACATTATTAGTTGAATCTTGCAGCTTGTTGATTATTTTTATTATAAATACCTATAAATATATATATACTATATTATTAATAAATAGTTCCCATAATATTTTGGATTATTTTTTATTTTGACCTATCTGCAATGTTCTACGCTCTATAGAAAATATGGCGTATGACATGACTGACAATCTTTCGAACGTTTTATCTAGGTACAAAGATGTTTTACGTTTTCGTCGTCTCCACATGATATTTTTGTCAGCATAAGGTACCCTTCTGTATCTGAAACGAATATAAATATTGCTACAAAGTAAAGTCTTAGATATACAAGTCCCTCTACTGGGCACAGGACTTTTTTATTTCTGAGAGGGTTTTAGGGCAAGGAAATGCCCGCCGTGCTTCCTCAATGCGTGTTGACGAAAATTGCAATTACAAATTTCATTCGTGCTGTCGGGGATCAAACCCGGGAAAATTTACAGCGAACGCTTTGACCCAGATCTATTAATACGATACAAATAAATACCATTTAACATATATGATAAAAAACTCTTACGTACTTGAAAGTCGAAAACTTGATAGCTCGTGATGCCTAGCGGACAAAGCTACAGCACAATGTAATTGAAGATGCGTAACCGCGACATAATTCTCAGTGATGCGCAAGCATAACAGGCAGTATGTCACTTATATAATTGTCATCTCTGCAGTCTATTCTAATCTTTGCACTTTTATAAGTAATACAGAACGTAGTTGCTAGACGGTGTTGACATCGGCTAAAATCTCTGCGATCGCCGTTTCGTCAAGGTCATTCAGGCTAGTTAAAGCCTTAAACACTAGGAACGTACGTTAGCTTGTAATGTTGCTAGACTCCACAGAATCAGTAATTCATTTATGGACCAATGTATACGCTTTTACAACAAAATCCCAGAACATATTCAAAGTTTGTCAATAAACAAGTTTAAAAGTTTTATTAAAGAAAAACTGTATAAAAAGGGTTATTATAAATAATATCAAGGAATAAATGAATGAAAATAATCCCTGGGAATAAGGTGATCACCACCATGCTGGTTCTATGAAAAATCATTCAAAAATTGTACAAACGAAATTATTGTTAAGTGAAATATGTTTGAAAAAAAAAAGTCCCGCTGGGTTTCTTGCTGGTTCTTCCCAGGACACAGGTATTTTCCGAACCAGTGGTAAATAAAAAATGACGTTCTATAAGAATTATGTAATAATCAATATTGAATAAAAATTATTCTATTCTGTTACGGCAAGGTTACTTTGAACTGAAAATAATTCAAGAAATAGGTGCAGTAGTGAGAGAGAATTCACAATATGTACATCATTATTAAATGTGCATACATAGGCCTCCACAGGGAATGCCACAGAACATGCCACCTACTTCCATTGACTTCTGGCACCTCTTACCAGGTCGTCCCTGCACTAATCTTACCGGTATGAGGCTGCCCCTCGACAACTTCTCTTCCTCATTAGTTATGCTTCTTCGATAAATATGGATGGCCCATTTCCACTTTAAATTACTGATCCGTTGGGCTGTGTCGGTTACTATAGTACAACTGCAGATATTATACTCATTATGAAGTCAATCAATCACGTAGAGAAACTTCGAACATAATTCTCCATAGTTCCTGAACGACCTTGAGCTTTCTTATACGACTAGCAGTGAAATGCCACGTCTCAGATCTATGTGTACTGAAAACACGCACAAGTTGTAAGCCGCACAATTTGCCTTAGGTAAAATACTCGTCAACAATTTCAAACGTGACTTAGACGTTACGCGTGTCCTTTGTTTTGTCTATGTTTATTTTTTAGACATATCCGAAACTCGTATGAGATACTATTGAGGTTATTGAGCTATCAATGTTTATGCCGAAACAGGAATAAAACTAGTTTTACGGATTTTATCGCGTTTAATTTAAACTTTTATAATTCCCGAAGTTTCGGGCAATTTACAGCACCCATGGTCTCTTCGTGACTATTACAGCCGTAAAATTGGATTTATTCCATTTGTAATATTCGCGTAAAAATAACATATCACTATATGCCGTAGTTTTTTTCAGTCTAGTAGCTTGAAAACGTCTTCTAATGCGGCGGTGAGATTCGGGAGTATAATATCATCATGGTTTACACCTCTCTGCAGTTGGCAAAGTTTCATACTCTGGTTCTGGCACGGATAGCCACCGTAGCCCAACTGTATAAATACTTCTGCACTTTAAATATACCGACAGTGAACTATACACCGCTAAGCGTACAATAGCACCGCCCAAATTTCGACGGATGGAAAGGAAGTTCTCATTATTTACAATTCCCTCTTAAGAACTTAAGATTGTAATTATTTATTTACGTTGTCTGTATAGCGTTCTCGGTAGATTTCATTGACTTTCATAAATCTCATAATATCCTCAAGACGTTGAGTCAAAGCCATTTGAGTCTTGAGACCTTGATACGGCCACAGTGGTGTTAGTCCCTGTACAGTCTTATTCTGTACATATAAAAACTTGAAGTGTATGTCTATTGAAATAACAGAGTAAGTGTCAGTGAGTGTTCTGCGCTTGGGCTCCAGACGTGTCGTTTGAGTTCACTCCCGTCACTCCAGTCTCTTAGCTTATGCGCAAAATTAAAATTGTTTTTCGTTACACACTGCCTTGCTATGTGCTCTGTGTTTGGTTGCTGCCTTGGTGTTCTCACTATGGTGCGCGAAGCACGCTGTCCCGGGAAACGGCTGTCCTACCATGTAGTTGTGAAGTGTGTCGAACGCGTGTTGTGGCGCAAAGAGTGTTGGTGCGTAACTCTCCTTTCTGACTTAATGGTACTGGTATCGGCAACCGTAAGTAGAGTGAAACACATCCGCCACCTCAGAGGCAGCCATCATTTTTATTTTTTGTGTTGCTTGTTGTATTAGGCAACAGCTAGGTACACACCCTAGCGTGCCAACGCGCTAGGTGTATCGGTGTTTGTTTTAGGCACACACCTACCCCACCGATAGATGGGGGAGCTTGGTACACATTTGTGCTTATGTTAGCGTAGTATACAAAATGGCGTCGTTTACAACCGAAGAATCAGCCGACTTTTTTAGCCGAGCCTGCCCCGACATCTGGGCTGTGTTTATTGCGCAATGCGCGTCCCGCGCCCGAAACCGCGCTCGAAATCGCGCCTCTAGCTAACCCATCCACCCAGCCTATCTGGCCCTCTATCGAACGTCCGACTGGGCAGATCGATGACTCTCTGTCGCCAAGCACTGGAATTACAACCCCTGTGTCCATAGACACAATTTATGATGCCGCGTCCACTGCGCCCGGCAATGTCTACCCGTGGCCGCAAAACAAAACAAAACCCTACAAGCACTCGTAACGAAATTGTATTACGTTTCCATTTAATTTAACTAAAAGACAAACATCACAGTCAATATCAAAAACACTTTTAAGCTATTATTGAGGACAATTAAGCGCACAGATTACGAAAGTTATTTTGAAGGAAATCTCGTTTTAACGCGACTTGATGGTAACCCAGATCTTTTCTCGAATGGGGCAACGTTCAGTAAAATCTATAGTCCGCTTACACACTTTCCGCATTAATGATCTGGACTATGATTGACAATAGCATTTTGTAATCATATGTTATTAGCACCTATATACCATTTTTACACATTATACTTAAATTTATTTCTCTTAAATTATTATAAAGTTCAACAATAATAAAAGTTATTATTTTGTAGATAAACATATATTTTTTTAGAAATAGGATGATAAACGAAAGCACACATCTATTCTCGATTAAGAATCAAAATGCAGATGCTTTGCCACCTCTGAAGACTAACATAGAATGCCAGTAAAAAGGGTCTCCGTTTCTCTACACTCACAATACGAAACACACTAGCATAAGCTATTTGACGCTGGTATTCTGTGTGAGCGTGCTCCTTACCCGGTCGTGCTAACCTATTCGTGCGCCAACTTAACTGCAGCGTAGCTCTCTAAGGTATTAAAACCACGAAGTCTCTGTTAAGTCTGGCCGAAGTGAACGAAATCAGTAGAGAAAATATGGTAGCGTTTAGTAGTGACATACATATCTAAAGGGTTTTACGTTAAGAGCTCGAACTTTGAAATGAAATAATACAAGGTAGACCTTCCCCGGTCGAGCCGACCCATTCGTGCTACAACTATACAACTATTATAGCTGCAGCATGGCTCTACCACGTAAAAAATTTAATTAACGACCATTTATCAATTTATCGATTTCACAAAAGAAATCTATAAGAGCTTTGAATAAAATATAGCCCAGATTACTCCTATTCGTGAAATATCATCACACCTATAAAGTCAGCACCAATATAAACCACTAGCTGTGCCCCGCGGTTTCACCCGCGTACATCACGCGTCTGCGCCTTGCGACATGCGAACTTCGAGAGAGACATCATGACGGACGGTTGCTGAATTAACGGCGTTACTATTTCACATTTTAACATGAAAAAGTAGTTATTGTGACATAACTGTAATAGTTAAACATATGGTATCGCAGACGTTTTTATAGATATTGATATCCTCTATAAAACTGAAGCACATTTCTTTGCTCTATTATCAATAGTTTCCGCAGCGTACGCGATAAAAGGATTCTTTTTAGTATTTTTTTTACACCTTGGGTTACATTAACGAAGTTTTCATACGGATCCCTAACTTTTTGAAAATATTATATAGCCTATGTTCATCAGGGATAATGTGAGATTCTAATGGTGAAAGAATTTTTCAAATCGGTCTAGTAGTTTCGGAGCCTATTCCATTCAAACAAACAAACAAATCTTTCCTCTTTATAATATTATATAAATAAATAAATATAAATAAATAATAAAAATAAAGGCGTAGGGAAGTGACGACCCCATCGCCCGCTGACGTAACGGTTATGTGACAAAACTGCTACGTCAGCGCAGTCAGTCAGCACCTTGCCAAGAGGTGTTAGCGCCGTGCCTCGGCAAAATTGGAGGTGCAAAGGCCCGATTGTGCACATGGCCTCACCAAGAAACGGTAGCGGGTCTGGGCGTCTCCCGTTAACTAACGCCCAATTCATGGATGATGGAATTAAGAAATACGCGCAAAGGGTCGCTGCCTGGAGGTCGCCAGGGCGCGTCTGGAGCTGGCGCTAAACGCGGCAGCATGCGAACCGCCAGTCGACCGCGAGGTGCTGCACGATCACCCAGCAGCCCCTCGCATCCATCATCCCCACCAGCTGGCTTGGTGTTGGCAGGGTCTTCGTTGGCCCAGCAATCAGCACCCGCCACTGGTGGAGTACGCTGCATGCGTTGGTCAATGCAAATGAATAAAAATGCATTGCGGGCGTATTTTGGGGCGAAAGAGAGAGAAATTGGAGGTTTTGGGTATCGGGCTAAGATGCACCGACTATTTGCTGAGCTGGAGCCATCTATTACCGTTACCGAGCAAAACCCGGCAGACCGAGTTCGGTACATCATGCGCTCAAAAATATTTGATGACGCCGAACTCGAACGGCTACGACGTGAGGCTATTCCTTTGTCGAATGAAAATGCTACGACAGGAAATGCGGCTCTACGAGTTGCAGAGCAACCCGCACATGTAGATGCCGCCGTAGATCTCCTTGTAGTTGACTCAGGCGACGATGGAATAGTCGCCCCAGAACTAGAGCAAATGAGGGGCATAGTGGAAGAGGCGATTAGGGAAACGCGCAGTACGCCTCTCGAGAATCGACCGCGACTTCCCCGTATACCCCTAAGCAAGCGGAATCGGGCTGTCGTGAGGGCCCTCAACCCAATGCTGGTGACCTATTTGGAAGCCAGCCGGGACCTTTGCGAGACGGACTCAATTCTTTTTGGCGCCGCACTGGCAGTTTGCCGTATTATTGGCGCCAAACTTCCCAAGGCTGGACGCGCTACTAGACAAAGTAGCGCCATCCCAGCCTGGAGAAGAAGGATTGAGGACCGTATCGCAAAGGCAAGGGCTCTCATCGGCAGGCTGATAAGCTTCAGGTCGGGCAATAATAGGCCGAGAATTGTGCGCACCATCAGGATGGCGTTTGCTGGGACAAACATCAGTTTGTCCCAGCAGGATATAACGCAAAAACTGACGGAGCGCATAGACGACCTGAAGCAGAGAATCGCTGCATGGGGAAAGCGGATTTGGCGATATACCGAGAGGTCGACACGGTTCAACCAGAATCGTCTCTTCCAGAGTGATCAGAAGAGGCTCTATGAATCATTGGAGCGACCAATGGTACGTGGAACGGGCCCAGCACCGAATCAAGCCGACACTATCGCATTCTGGCGCGGCCTGTGGTCAGATCCCGTAAATCACAGTGAGGGCTCTTGAACGGAAGTTGTGGCGAGTCAGTATGCGAATGTTACGCCCATGGACCCCGTCATCATTACGCCGGATGACGTAGCTGAGGCGGTCCGTAGGGCCCCGAACTGGAAAAGTCCGGGACTCGACGGACTGCATCACTACTGGCTGAAGGGGTTCGTGGTGTGTCACGCTGTTCTCGTCCGACAGTTTCAAGAGGCTCTCGACCAAAAGTGGCTCCCGAGCCTCTTCACTACTGGGATCACTCATTTGGTTCCTAAAGACCGAGATTCCACAGACCCGACATACCTACCATATACAAGACACTGACATCCATTTTGAGCGCGAGAATCACTCGTCACCTGAACTCAAATCAGGTGATGTCGCGCGCTCAAAATGGATGTCGAGGCGGCGGTCGTGGAACCAAGGAACCACTCCTCATTGACGCGGTCATTGGCAAGGTGGTTAAACGCAACCGTCGGAACCTCTCCGCCGCCTGAATAGACTACAAAAAGGCATTCGACTCGGTGCCTCATACATGGCTGAAGAGGGTCCTCGAGCTGTACAAGGTTGACTGTGCAGTTCGAGACTTCCTCGGGCAGTGTATGGGGCAGTGGAGTACGATCCTTTGTCATCTAGGCGAGCGGATGACGGCTGCGGAGAACCACATAAGGATAAGAAGGGGTATCTTCCAGGGCGATTGTCTGAGTCCAATCTGGTTCTGCCTCTCTCTGAACCCTCATAGTACCTTACTGGAGGGTTCCTGGAGGGGATTTCAGCTTCGGAGAGGAGGTACAAAAGTGACCCACCTTTTCAATATGGATGATCTCAAGTTATTCGCCTCCAGTCGCTCTCATCTTATGGAATTGCTAAACATCACTTGTGATTTTAGCAATTCTATTAGAATGGAGCTGGGGACGGATAAGTGTGCGGTCCTCCATGTCGAAAGGGGTAGGGTTGCTAACTCTGAGGGCATAGACTTATCTATGCCCATCAACATAAAGACCCTATCCGAGGCTGAAACATACCGATACCTGGGTATGTCACAAAACATAGGTATCGATGAGGTGGACATGAAACGGTCAGTTTGCGGTGTGTTTTATGCACGCTTGACAAAAGTGCTAAACAGCCTTTTGTCGGGCGTTAATAAGACACATGCATATAACGGTTGGATCATGCCTGTTCTCATGTATACCTTTGGCATGCTCAGGTGGACTCAGACCGAACTGAACGCTCTGGACAGAAAAGTCTGCACTATAATGACGTCCCACAGGATGCATCATCCGAGATCGTCAGTAATGAGGCTGTACTTGCCGCGGAAGCATGGTGGGCGCGGCTTTTTAAGCGCGCTTACCATGCATAATCGCGAAGTGTGCAGCCTCCTTAATTAATTTCTGACGAGAGAGGATGATCCATTCTATAGGGACGTTATTTCTTGTGATAAAAGACTTACCCCTCTATACTTAGCCAACGAGCAATGACAAGACCCGGCAGTACAGAGCATTTCCGACCGGGAGGCCGTATGGAAGGAGAAGGAGCTCCACGGGAGGTTCTACAAGGCTCTACATGAGCCTTGCGTAGACACAGTCGCCTCCCTCCACTGGCTACGTTTCGGTGACCTCTTTGGGGAAACCGAGGGTTTTGTCTGTGCGATACAGGATCAGGTTATTAAGACCAACAATTATCGGAAATACATCCTAAAGGATGGCGCCGTCGACATCTGTCGAGCTTGTCGCCATCCCGGTGAGTCACTTAGGCATGTCATCTTCGGTTGTTCGGCGCTTTCTAGCTCTGATTATTTGCACAGACACAACCTAGTAGCCAGGATTCTACACCAGGAGCTCGCCCTGAAATACGGTCTCGTGGATCGGAAACTGCCATATTATAATTACTTGCCGGAAGCCGTGCTCGAAAATGACCGCGTCAGGCTCTACTGGTACCGGGCCATCATCACGGACAGGACTATTCTTGCGAATAAGCCTGATATTGTGCTGATGGACCGGGCACAGTCAAGGATATTTTTGGTCGACATTACCATTCCTTGTGACGAGAACCTTGTGAAAGCCGAAACCGATAAGTTGACAAAATATCTGGACCTGGCTCACGAGGTGACCGACATGTGGGATGGTCTGCCGACCGAAATTATTCCTGTGGTCGTCTCTGCGCACAGGTTAATCCCAGTCAGCCTCTCGGGTCATCTGAGGGACTGGGACTCCGTGACGGATCGCCCCAAGCTCAAATGCAGAAGGCGGTGCTCCTCGATACCGCCCGCATCGTCCGCCGGTTTCTTTCCCTTTCCCCCTAACCCTCGGCCGTTTGGTCTCCCCTGCCGAGGGCTTCCATCTGGTTGGGTTTTTATATATTAATGTAATTTTTATGTATTTATTTTATTTTATTGATATTTATGTAAGTTTATCATTTTCATTTACAATTATATATTTATACAGCCCAACCAGATGAGAAAACTATATAAAAATAATAAATATAAATAAATAAATAATAAAATAATAATAATAAATAAAGTATAGAAGTATAGATGTAGATTCAACGGTTAAATACCGGTATAGTAACTACTCTTGTAATATATTATATCATTAAAATATAAAATTGGTTCGGAAAATCTGATAAAAAGTCTGGACAAACAGACAGGTATCCGAAACTTTTAAAAACCGTTATTCGTGTATTAATGGCATAAAAAGATCCCCTCAGCTCAATAAAGGACAATAATTTTGATATTACAAACAGCCTTTTTTACAATGACAATTTTATTTAAATATATGTATATGTTGCAGCCAGCCAATCGCCGTGTAGTGGCGGTTAAGAATATTCACTACCCCATATCTTCCCGTGGGTGTCGTAAAAGGCGACAAAGGGAAACAGGCATGAGATGGGCAGCAGCATCTTCCTGGTAACGGCAAAAATACAATAAAAAACTGCGGTTGCCAACCCGCTCGCCAAGCGTGGCAACTATGGCAATATACCCCCCATGATGAAAGTTACGAAGTGACGGCCCCCAGTCCCCGGCGGCTCCGCTATTCCTGGCTACGGTGGCGACCATGGTAACGGCGGGGCAGGGGGTGCTAAGAATCTCCGGTGGAGGTTCGGTTGCCACCTACGACGACTCGACCTGGCAACATAGAACGCACGCACCCTGAGGACTGACGAGAAGATTGTGGAGCTGGAAGAAGAGATAGACAAGTTACGCTGGCATATTATAGGATTATCCGAAGTCCGAAGAGAGGGGGAGGACACGGTAATCCTCGAATCCGGCAACTTGCTCTATTACCGGGAGGGCGACCATCTGTCCCAAGGAGGTGTCGGATTTATCGTCCACAAGTCTCTCGTTAACAACGTTGTAAAGATTGAGAGTGTGTCGACGAGGGTTGCGTACCTTATACTCAGAATCACCAAACGGTATTCGCTGAAGGTCACACAGGTTTACGTACCAACCTCGGCACACCCCGATGAGGAGGTGGAGGAAATTTATGAGGAAATCTCTAGAGCCATGCAATCCTCTAAAACCCAATATACGGTGTTAATGGGAGACTTCAATGCAAAACTAGGCACAAGATGGAACGGTGAGCTGAAAGTGGGGAAATTTGGAATAGGGCAACGGAACCCAAGAGGCCAGCAGCTGGCCGACTTCATGGAGAAAGAGTGACTCTTTATGATGAACTCTTTCTTCCAGAAGCGGCCCCACAGGAAGTGGACCTAGTCGAGCCCCGACGGTTCGACAAAAATCGAGATTGACTTCATTATGACGACCAGACGACAACTGTTCAGTGATGTCGCAGTGATAGCGAGGGTGAAAACCGGCAGCGATCACCGAATGGTTAGAGGCACACTGAACCTAAACGTTAAGTTGGAGAGGTCTCGTCTAATGAAGTCAACGCTCCGTCCCCCTCGTGCTCTAATCCGAAGTCCCAAAATCTTTCAGCTTGAGTTACAAAACCGTTTTCAGTGCCTAGAAGACTGCAATGAAGTGGACGATTTGAATGACAAGCTCGTGGAAACTGTCCATGCGGTCGGAGTTAAGTTCTGCAAGACCCGCCGCAGAAGAACACAAAAACTCTCCGATCACACTCTTAATCTCGTGGCTGTTAGACGGGAGATGAAGCTACATTCGTCAATAGATTTGACAGCATACAGGCAACTGAACAGACAGATCTCCAAATGCATGCGGCGGGACTTACGCAACTTCAATACAGCTCGTATTGACGAAGCGATCGAGCGAAACCAAGGCTCCAAAGTCTTTGCCAGAGATCTGTCTGCCAGAAAGAGCTAACTGTCAAAGCTGAAGACCGAATGTGGCAGCATCGTTTCCGGGACACCTGAGATTTTGAGTGAGAATGAGAGGTTTTATGGGCAGATGTACACGTCATCGTTGGAGCCGCACGCAAGTGTGAGTAATGATCCAAGAGCGAGTCTTATCCAACATTATTCCGATGATATCCCGGACGTCAGTCTGAGCGAGATTAGAATGGCTCTCCAGCACCTTAAAAACGGCAAGGCCCCAGGCGAGGATGGAATAACAGCGGAGCTTCTGAAAGCGGGTGGAAAACCGGTACTTGAAGTCCTTCAGAAGCTCCTTAATTCCGTCCTCCATGGTGGCATTACACCGGAGGCGTGAAGCAGATGTGCGGTGGTCTTGTTCTTCAGGAAAGGCGACAACGCTCTCTTGAAGAACTACAGACCGATTTCCCTTCTGAGCCGCGTCTACGTGCTGTTTTCGAGAGTCATTACGAATCGTCTCGCGCGCAGACTTGACGACTTTCAGCCTCCCGAACAAGCCGATTTCCGAAAAGGCTTTAACACCATAGACCACATACATACCCTTCGGCAAATTGTACAGAAGTCCGAGGAATACAATTTGCCACTATGTCTGGCGTATGTGTACTATGAGATAGCCTTTGATTCCGTCGAAATTTGGGCGGTGCTGCAGTCCCTTCAGCGATGCCAAGTTGACTGTCGGTATATCGAAGTGTTGAAGTGCTTGTACAGAAGGGCTATGATGGCTATCCGAGTACAGAACCAGAGTACGAAACCTATCCAATTGCAGAGAGGTGTAAAACAGGGTGACGTCATATCCCCGAAACTCTTTACCGCTGCATTGGAAGATGTTTTCAAGCTTTTGGACTGGAAAGGATACGGTATCAACATCAATGGCGAGTACATCACACATTTGCCGACGATATAGTCCTTATGCCAGAATCGCTGGAGGACCTAAGCACTATGCTCAATGACCTCAATAGTGTTTCCCAACGGATAGGTCTTAAGATGAACATGGACAAAACAAAGATCATGTTTAATGTCCATATCACACCTATGCCGGTAGTTGTTGGGAACATTAAGCTCAAAGTTGTTGACGAGTATGTTTACCTGGGACAAATAGTCCGACTAGGTAAGTTCAACTTCGACCGAGAGGTCAGTCGACGGATTCAACTCGGTTGGGCAGCGTTCGGGAAATTACGGCACATCTTCTTGTCAGGTATACCTCAAAACTTGAAAACGAGACTGTACATCCAGTGCGTGTTGCCAGTGATGACATACGGAACTGAGACGTGGTCCTTCACTGCTGGCCGGATGAGGAAGCTTAAGGTCTCCCAGCGAGCTATGGAGAGGGCTATTTTCGGAGTTTCTCTGCGTGAAAAACTCAGAAATGAATATATCCGCAGTAGAACCAGAGTGACCGACATAGCCCAAAGGATTAGTAAGCTGAAGTGGCAATGGGCCGGCCATATAGCTCGAAGAACCAACAACCGATGGGAAAGAAAGGTTCTCGAGTGGTAGCCTCGTACCTCGAAGTGTAGGACGTCCCCCCACTAGATGGAGTGACGACCTGGTAAGATATGCAGGAAGTCGATGGATGCAGGTGGCTCAGGACCGTGCTTTGTGGCATTCTTTGGGGGAGGCCTATGTTCAGCAGTGGACTTGTGAAGGGCTGTAATGATGATGATGATGATGATGATGGAAAAGATAAACATCACAGTCAATATCAAAAACACTTTTAAGCTATTATTGAGGACAATGAAGCGCACAGATTACGAAAGTTATTTTGAAGTAAATCTCGTTTAAGCGCGACTTGAGGGTAACCCAGATCTTTTCTCGAATGGGGGCAACGTTCAGTAAAATCTATAGGCCGCTTACACACTTTCCGCAATAATCATCTGGACTATGACTGACAATAGCATTTTGTAATTATATGTTATTAGCACCTATATACCATTTTTACACATTATACTTAAATTCATTTCTCTTAAATTATTATAAAGTTCAACAATAATAAAAGTGATTATTTTGTTATTATTTTCATTTTGATTAATTTAATTCGAGAATAAAATAAATGTGAAAGGGCGTTTATCTTCAATAATAATTTTCATCAAATATAACATGAATAAAAAACATACTGAAGTTTATCAATTGTACTACAAAATATTTAAACGACTATTTCCAGTATAATGACCCGAATATCATCATTAATATTTGACTGGCACACTTAAAAGTTTTATCACATGGCTAAATGATTGACTTTTATATTATGATAAGGTCATGCTTTTCTATAAAAAGTTGCAAGAAATTTTAAATCGCGGCCCTATTGGTTTGTTTTACTTTTTACTTAATTAGTGAAAAACAAGATGGACTGATCAAAAAGTTTAATTTCTTGTATAAAAAGTGCTATTTAGAATTTTATGCAAATGATAATTAAAGTTTCTATGTAAATAAGTGTAACATAGCGGGTATTATATTCGATGGTAGCGGCCATCTATATTTGCAAAGCCAGCATCATTTTCTGTACAGAAACCGGCAAAGTGTTGCTCAAGGCACTATAAACAAAGCAGCTGATAAAATGTTACACTCATAACTGTTAACAAAAACTGTTTCCGCAAATGGTCTTATAGATAATAATAACTATTCCACCGTGTTAGGTGCAGGAGCTATTATTAGAAGGAGAGAGGTAAAATTTTGTTTTAGACAAGCGCAATCAATATTGTTTTGTCTGCAAGTCAGCATAAAATTAAAAATAACTTCAGCCAAAGAACATAACTGGCATCATACTCAGGCCCATCAATTGGTATGGAAAAAAACAATTTTACCAGGTTTCAAATAATCAATCAAAATTCAAAAAAACATAAATATTAAAATCAAAAAATGTATATATGTATGTCTATACACACATATAATGATTTATGGCCGCTTAGTAACTGATGGTGACTCACTATAACATGCTACAGTCACGCCAAAATTAAGAGGAGAGAATCACTGTAGAAAAGGTAATAAATTGTTGCGGAAATTTTGTGATAAAATTAAAAAAATTATAAACTTATCCAAGTTAATCTAACTTAGTCTAACTTATCCTTAAGCGTTACAAAAAAAAACAAATAATAAAATAGTGAGATGGCGTCAGTTTTTAAGAAGATATAACAAAAATAAACAAAAAAATAAATTTCAAAAAAGTTCAGTATTTAATTGATTATATACCGCTGACACTTAATCACGCTTTTCGAAACCACGCCAGTTGTAAACAACACTTGTGTGAAAAGACAAAATCTTCTTTTCAAATTTCCGCCGAGTTGTAAGTAGAAGGCCAAATAGGTCATGTGTCAATTTTAATTAAATATATTTTATATGAAGTGATCTTGACTGCGTTTCATCAATTAACCATTGGTAAAAATTAAAACAGAAATTTTACGATTGTGTTTACAAGAAACATTATTAGTTGAATCTTGCAGCTTGTTGATTATTTTTATTATAAATACCTATAAATATATATATACTATATTATTAATAAATAGTTCCCATAATATTTTGGATTATTTTTTATTTTGCCGTATCTGCAATGTTCTACGCTCTATAGAAAATGTGGCGTATGACATGACTGACAATCTTTCGAACGTTTTATCTAGGTACAAAGATGTTTTACGTTTTCGTCGCCTCCACATGATATTTTTGTCAGCATCAGGTACCCTTCTATATCTGAAACGAATATAAATATTGCTACAAAGTAAAGTAATAGGCTATACAAGTCCCTCTACTGGGCACAGGACTTTTTTATTTCTGAGAGGGTTTTAGGGCAAGGAAATGCCCGCCGTGCTTCCTCAATGCGTGTTGACGAAAATTGCAATTACAAATTGCATTCGTGCTGTCGGGGATCAAACCCGGGAAAATTTACAGCGAACGCTTTGACCCAGATCTATTAATACGATACAAATAAATACCATTTAACATATATGATAAAAAACTCTTACGTACTTGAAAGTCGAACACTTGATAGCTCGTGATGCCTAGCGGACAAAGCTACAGCACAATGTAATTGAAGATGCGTAACCGCGACATAATTCTCAGTGATGCGCAAGCATAACAGGCAGTATGTCACTTATATAATTGTCATCTCTGCAGTCTATTCTAATCTTTGCACTTTTATAAGTAATACAGAACGTAGTTGCTAGACGGTGTTGACATCGGCTAAAATCTCTGCGATCGCCGTTTCGTCAAGGTCATTCAGGCTAGTTAAAGCCTTAAGATTTGGGGCGTACGTAGGCTGTAACTACATACCTACATACCTTACCTAGTTTAAGATAATCGTCTGAAGCTACAAAGCTAAACATACTTCTTTCTTTCTTTATCTTTACGGTCTAATATGTTTTAATATTAAATTAATAGTCACTTAATCCATTAACATAGTAAAAGTAGAACCAAAATGTACAAAATCAATAAGTACTAAATCATCATAATATTTTTTTTGTGGAGGATGGTGAAAAACGAGTACACACAGAATACCAGCGTAAAATAGCAGCTTAATGCTGCTGTGTTTCGTATAGTGAGTGTAGATAACCGGAGACCCCTTTTACTGGAAAAGAGGAATTCCATCTTAGTTCTCAAGGCTGACAACGCATCTGCATTTTGATTCGCAAACGAGGATGGATGTAGATGTCTATGGGACACAGCAACCACTTACTATCAGGTGGACTGTGAGCTCGGTTGTCACCCTATTTTTATAAAACAAAAAAAACACAGTCCACCTGTTGGTAAGTGGATGCTGCGCGGCTGTGTTGTCACTATCACTACAGTGCACCACAAGTCCACAGGTGATAATCTTCCCTTTTATATTGTCACAAAGCACGTTTTTGAGCCACCTGCATCAATAAACATTTTGATACGTAGTCGAAGATAAATGTTGATGTCTATAGGCTACGGAATACACTAACCTTCAGGTGGACTGTGTGCTCGTTTGTCATCTTTATCATATAACAAAAAACCTCTAATTCTGCCATGGGCAGATGGCAAGTGAGACTTTGTAGACTTTGCCAAAGATACGAGTATTTAAATATAAGTTATTGCTAGTATATATTAACCATGTTCAACTTATTGTAAGAATACTCACTGCGTATCTGCATCTAAAATCATTTACAATCAATATTTTAACCATGGTTTAAATATAACTTTGTGTTATATAATGTTTCATCAGGCTGTGTCATCTAGTGGCTCTTACAATCCACTTACCAGCAGAGAATTTTTTCCGTATTGACTAACGGGTCTTTGATTTACATGGCCGGCAATTGCCACTTTAGCCAACTGATCCCCTGGGCAATATTATTAACTATATTCTTCTTCTTCTTTCAAGTTACTACTTTATTTAAAAAGTTGCAAAAATATATCCTAAAAAATAATATATTAAACAAGGAAAAACCTATAAAAATGAAACAAAATAGTTGGAAGCTTGTTGGGAAAACTTACATAAAAGAGTAATTAAGGATTAACACTGACCCCAGCAAGTATTATCAAGTTACACCAGACCCCAGCGTGTATTACACACAAAGTAAATTCGAATTCTACATTAATATAAATTAAGCAACTCTATTTATAACACAACTCAACAAGTAGATAGATAGACCACCAGGGGAGCCACATTTACGGATGCTCCCGCTTCTACAAAATATCGAGTAGCACGTTTAATTAAGTAGCTGATAATTTGAATGTATTCAAGGTAGAAATTTCCAAAAATCCTACTTCATGTAGTAGTAAATTCACTTTAATTTCGTTTTACGCGAGTAAGTTAGTACCAATGTCATTGTTTATTGTGATTTTGATTGCTATAAGTTTGCTTTCGCTTTAATTTAATTTCATTTTCAATTTCTGCAATAAGTCAAGGGCCTTTTTTCAACTACTCAATTAAACTAGCTTAATTAAGTGGCAGAAAATTTGAATTAGGCCATAATAAAAAGGTGCCAAATCCTATTTCTCGTGTAGAGAGTTTGTTTGTAATTTCGTTACAAGCGAGTAAGCGTACAATTTCGATCTATCGTTTCAATATAAATAATTTAATTATCATAATTTCTAATATCAGATGTTTGGTGATAAAGTTACACGTCGTGAGTACATTGGAACGCCAAAGAAATCAAGTAAATATTTTGAGGACATGTCAAGACCATCTGCTAGTACTAGCTTTAACAAATTTTTTTACTGTATGAAATAATACTAAAAATAGGTATAAAATTAATTCGCCGTTGTGGTCGATATTTCACGCATTCGAACCGTATTGTTTGCTTCGTTATTCGTAATGTGTCGTCTTCTGTCCGATTACAATCTTGACCTCTTCAAACTACTAGTGAATAGGATTTTGTTAGGTTAGGACAGTGCCCCCGATGGTAAATCTAGGATTTCAATACCATCCACCACCAGGTTATATTGAAGTCAAGTACTAGCTTATAAAAAGTTTAAATAATTTAAAATTAAAAATTTTGTACAGCCGACTTCAATGTAAGTTATTAAAAATAACTCAAATAACTCAAAAAATATTGGTCTGACCTTGATCAAATTCATATGGGACCACACGAAAAGTATCAGATTTCATATAAAAAAAGAATCATCGAAATCGGTCCACACAGTAAAAAGTTATGAGGTAACATAAAAAAACATACGCGTCGAATTGAGTACCGTCTACATTTTGGAAGTCGGCAGAAAAAGATACAGTCGATATAGTAACTGCTGAACAAACATACAATGACCCTGATGGTAAACCAATTTGAAACTAAAAAAATCTATAGATGTGTTGTCTCTCTGATGTTATTTTTATAAAATAAAATAACCTTATTTATAACTTACAATAGCAGCTATCTGGCAGTGAAAGTTTCCTCAAAATCGATTAAACCATTTTGAAGATTGGCTGGAACAAACAGACAGCGTAAATAAATACGCAATAACGCTCACTAGACCGTTCCGTCAACGAACAACACTGGGAGGTGCCATGCCCGGATCGATAACCACCAGAGTGTTAAAACCGAGACCCTTATAACTGGATCCGTGGCATTCCATCCTAGTCCTCAGGGGAAATAACGCATCTGCGTTTCGATTTGCTCAATTACAACACAGCCGCGCAGCATCCACTTACCAACAGGTGGACTGTGTTTTTTTTGTTTTATAAAAATAGGGTGACAACCGAGCTCACAGTCCACCTGATAGTAAGTGGTTGCTGTGTCCCATAGACATCTACATCCATCCTCGTTTGCGAATCAAAATGCAGATGCGTTGTCAGCCTTGAGAACTAAGATGGAATTCCTCTTTTCCAGTAAAAGGGGTCTCCGGTTATCTACACTCACTATACGAAACACAGCAGCATTAAGCTGCTATTTTACGCTGGTATTCTGTGTGTACTCGTTTTTCACCATCCTCCACAAAAAAAATATTATGATGATTTAGTACTTATTGATTTTGTACATTTTGGTTCTACTTTTACTATGTTAATGGATTAAATGACTATTAATTTAATATTAAAACATATTAGACCGTAAAGATAAAGAAAGAAAGAAGTATGTTTAGCTTTGTAGCTTCAGACGATTATCTTAAACTAGGTAAGGTATGTAGGTATGTAGTTACAGCCTACGTACGCCCCAAATCTTAAGGCTTTAACTAGCCTGAATGACCTTGACGAAACGGCGATCGCAGAGATTTTAGCCGATGTCAACACCGTCTAGCAACTACGTTCTGTATTACTTATAAAAGTGCAAAGATTAGAATAGACTGCAGAGATGACAATTATATAAGTGACATACTGCCTGTTATGCTTGCGCATCACTGAGAATTATGTCGCGGTTACGCATCTTCAATTACATTGTGCTGTAGCTTTGTCCGCTAGGCATCACGAGCTATCAAGTGTTCGACTTTCAAGTACGTAAGAGTTTTTTATCATATATGTTAAATGGTATTTATTTGTATCGTATTAATAGATCTGGGTCAAAGCGTTCGCTGTAAATTTTCCCGGGTTTGATCCCCGACAGCACGAATGCAATTTGTAATTGCAATTTTCGTCAACACGCATTGAGGAAGCACGGCGGGCATTTCCTTGCCCTAAAACCCTCTCAGAAATAAAAAAGTCCTGTGCCCAGTAGAGGGACTTGTATAGCCTATTACTTTACTTTGTAGCAATATTTATATTCGTTTCAGATATAGAAGGGTACCTGATGCTGACAAAAATATCATGTGGAGGCGACGAAAACGTAAAACATCTTTGTACCTAGATAAAACGTTCGAAAGATTGTCAGTCATGTCATACGCCACATTTTCTATAGAGCGTAGAACATTGCAGATACGGCAAAATAAAAAATAATCCAAAATATTATGGGAACTATTTATTAATAATATAGTATATATATATTTATAGGTATTTATAATAAAAATAATCAACAAGCTGCAAGATTCAACTAATAATGTTTCTTGTAAACACAATCGTAAAATTTCTGTTTTAATTTTTACCAATGGTTAATTGATGAAACGCAGTCAAGATCACTTCATATAAAATATATTTAATTAAAATTGACACATGACCTATTTGGCCTTCTACTTACAACTCGGCGGAAATTTGAAAAGAAGATTTTGTCTTTTCACACAAGTGTTGTTTACAACTGGCGTGGTTTCGAAAAGCGTGATTAAGTGTCAGCGGTATATAATCAATTAAATACTGAACTTTTTTGAAATTTATTTTTTTGTTTATTTTTGTTATATCTTCTTAAAAACTGACGCCATCTCACTATTTTATTATTTGTTTTTTTTTGTAACGCTTAAGGATAAGTTAGACTAAGTTAGATTAACTTGGATAAGTTTATAATTTTTTTAATTTTATCACAAAATTTCCGCAACAATTTATTACCTTTTCTACAGTGATTCTCTCCTCTTAATTTTGGCGTGACTGTAGCATGTTATAGTGAGTCACCATCAGTTACTAAGCGGCCATAAATCATTATATGTGTGTATAGACATACATATATACATTTTTTGATTTTAATATTTATGTTTTTTTGAATTTTGATTGATTATTTGAAACCTGGTAAAATTGTTTTTTTCCATACCAATTGATGGGCCTGAGTATGATGCCAGTTATGTTCTTTGGCTGAAGTTATTTTTAATTTTATGCTGACTTGCAGACAAAACAATATTGATTGCGCTTGTCTAAAACAAAATTTTACCTCTCTCCTTCTAATAATAGCTCCTGCACCTAACACGGTGGAATAGTTATTATTATCTATAAGACCATTTGCGGAAACAGTTTTTGTTAACAGTTATGAGTGTAACATTTTATCAGCTGCTTTGTTTATAGTGCCTTGAGCAACACTTTGCCGGTTTCTGTACAGAAAATGATGCTGGCTTTGCAAATATAGATGGCCGCTACCATCGAATATAATACCCGCTGTGTTACACTTATTTACATAGAAACTTTAATTATCATTTGCATAAAATTCTAAATAGCACTTTTTATACAAGAAATTAAACTTTTAGATCAGTCCATCTTGTTTTTCACTAATTAAGTAAAAAGTAAAACAAACCAATAGGGCCGCGATTTAAAATTTCTTGCAACTTTTTATAGAAAAGCATGACCTTATCATAATATAAAAGTCAATCATTTAGCCATGTGATAAAACTTTTAAGTGTGCCAGTCAAATATTAATGATGATATTCGGGTCATTATACTGGAAATAGTCGTTTAAATATTTTGTAGTACAATTGATAAACTTCAGTATGTTTTTTATTCATGTTATATTTGATGAAAATTATTATTGAAGATAAACGCCCTTTCACATTTATTTTATTCTCGAATTAAATTAATCAAAATGAAAATAATAACAAAATAATCACTTTTATTATTGTTGAACTTAATAATAATTTAAGAGAAATGAATTTAAGTATAATGTGTAAAAATGGTATATAGGTGCTAATAACATATAATTACAAAATGCTATTGTCAGTCATAGTCCAGATGATTATTGCGGAAAGTGTGTAAGCGGCCTATAGATTTTACTGAACGTTGCCCCCATTCGAGAAAAGATCTGGGTTACCCTCAAGTCGCGCTTAAACGAGATTTACTTCAAAATAACTTTCGTAATCTGTGCGCTTCATTGTCCTCAATAATAGCTTAAAAGTGTTTTTGATATTGACTGTGATGTTTATCTTTTCCATCATCATCATCATCATCATCATTACAGCCCTTCACAAGTCCACTGCTGAACATAGGCCTCCCCCAAAGAATGCCACAAAGCACGGTCCTGAGCCACCTGCATCCATCGACTTCCTGCATATCTTACCAGGTCGTCACTCCATCTAGTGGGGGGACGTCCTACACTTCGAGGTACGAGGCTACCACTCGAGAACCTTTCTTTCCCATCGGTTGTTGGTTCTTCGAGCTATATGGCCGGCCCATTGCCACTTCAGCTTACTAATCCTTTGGGCTATGTCGGTCACTCTGGTTCTACTGCGGATATATTCATTTCTGAGTTTTTCACGCAGAGAAACTCCGAAAATAGCCCTCTCCATAGCTCGCTGGGAGACCTTAAGCTTCCTCATCCGGCCAGCAGTGAAGGACCACGTCTCAGTTCCGTATGTCATCACTGGCAACACGCACTGGATGTACAGTCTCGTTTTCAAGTTTTGAGGTATACCTGACAAGAAGATGTGCCGTAATTTCCCGAACGCTGCCCAACCGAGTTGAATCCGTCGACTGACCTCTCGGTCGAAGTTGAACTTACCTAGTCGGACTATTTGTCCCAGGTAAACATACTCGTCAACAACTTTGAGCTTAATGTTCCCAACAACTACCGGCATAGGTGTGATATGGACATTAAACATGATCTTTGTTTTGTCCATGTTCATCTTAAGACCTATCCGTTGGGAAACACTATTGAGGTCATTGAGCATAGTGCTTAGGTCCTCCAGCGATTCTGGCATAAGGACTATATCGTCGGCAAATGTGTGATGTACTCGCCATTGATGTTGATACCGTATCCTTTCCAGTCCAAAAGCTTGAAAACATCTTCCAATGCAGCGGTAAAGAGTTTCGGGGATATGACGTCACCCTGTTTTACACCTCTCTGCAATTGGATAGGTTTCGTACTCTGGTTCTGTACTCGGATAGCCATCATAGCCCTTCTGTACAAGCACTTCAACACTTCGATATACCGACAGTCAACTTGGCATCGCTGAAGGGACTGCAGCACCGCCCAAATTTCGACGGAATCAAAGGCTATCTCATAGTACACATACGCCAGACATAGTGGCAAATTGTATTCCTCGGACTTCTGTACAATTTGCCGAAGGGTATGTATGTGGTCTATGGTGTTAAAGCCTTTTCGGAAATCGGCTTGTTCGGGAGGCTGAAAGTCGTCAAGTCTGCGCGCGAGACGATTCGTAATGACTCTCGAAAACAGCACGTAGACGCGGCTCAGAAGGGAAATCGGTCTGTAGTTCTTCAAGAGAGCGTTGTCGCCTTTCCTGAAGAACAAGACCACCGCACATCTGCTTCACGCCTCCGGTGTAATGCCACCATGGAGGACGGAATTAAGGAGCTTCTGAAGGACTTCAAGTACCGGTTTTCCACCCGCTTTCAGAAGCTCCGCTGTTATTCCATCCTCGCCTGGGGCCTTGCCGTTTTTAAGGTGCTGGAGAGCCATTCTAATCTCGCTCAGACTGACGTCCGGGATATCATCGGAATAATGTTGGATAAGACTCGCTCTTGGATCATTACTCACACTTGCGTGCGGCTCCAACGATGACGTGTACATCTGCCCATAAAACCTCTCATTCTCACTCAAAATCTCAGGTGTCCCGGAAACGATGCTGCCACATTCGGTCTTCAGCTTTGACAGTTAGCTCTTTCTGGCAGACAGATCTCTGGCAAAGACTTTGGAGCCTTGGTTTCGCTCGATCGCTTCGTCAATACGAGCTGTATTGAAGTTGCGTAAGTCCCGCCGCATGCATTTGGAGATCTGTCTGTTCAGTTGCCTGTATGCTGTCAAATCTATTGACGAATGTAGCTTCATCTCCCGTCTAACAGCCACGAGATTAAGAGTGTGATCGGAGAGTTTTTGTGTTCTTCTGCGGCGGGTCTTGCAGAACTTAACTCCGACCGCATGGACAGTTTCCACGAGCTTGTCATTCAAATCGTCCACTTCATTGCAGTCTTCTAGGCACTGAAAACGGTTTTGTAACTCAAGCTGAAAGATTTTGGGACTTCGGATTAGAGCACGAGGGGGACGGAGCGTTGACTTCATTAGACGAGACCTCTCCAACTTAACGTTTAGGTTCAGTGTGCCTCTAACCATTCGGTGATCGCTGCCGGTTTTCACCCTCGCTATCACTGCGACATCACTGAACAGTTGTCGTCTGGTCGTCATAATGAAGTCAATCTCGATTTTTGTCGAACCGTCGGGGCTCGACTAGGTCCACTTCCTGTGGGGCCGCTTCTGGAAGAAAGAGTTCATCATAAAGAGTCACTCTTTCTCCATGAAGTCGGCCAGCTGCTGGCCTCTTGGGTTCCGTTGCCCTATTCCAAATTTCCCCACTTTCAGCTCACCGTTCCATCTTGTGCCTAGTTTTGCATTGAAGTCTCCCATTAACACCGTATATTGGGTTTTAGAGGATTGCATGGCTCTAGAGATTTCCTCATAAATTTCCTCCACCTCCTCATCGGGGTGTGCCGAGGTTGGTACGTAAACCTGTGTGACCTTCAGCGAATACCGTTTGGTGATTCTGAGTATAAGGTACGCAACCCTCGTCGACACACTCTCAATCTTTACAACGTTGTTAACGAGAGACTTGTGGACGATAAATCCGACACCTCCTTGGGACAGATGGTCGCCCTCCCGGTAATAGAGCAAGTTGCCGGATTCGAGGATTACCGTGTCCTCCCCCTCTCTTCGGACTTCGGATAATCCTATAATATGCCAGCGTAACTTGTCTATCTCTTCTTCCAGCTCCACAATCTTCTCGTCAGTCCTCAGGGTGCGTGCGTTCTATGTTGCCAGGTCGAGTCGTCGTAGGTGGCAACCGAACCTCCACCGGAGATTCTTAGCACCCCCTGCCCCGCCGTTACCATGGTCGCCACCGTAGCCAGGAATAGCGGAGCCGCCGGGGACTGGGGGCCGTCACTTCGTAACTTTCATCATGGGGGGTATATTGCCATAGTTGCCACGCTTGGCGAGCGGGTTGGCAACCGCAGTTTTTTATTGTATTTTTGCCGTTACCAGGAAGATGCTGCTGCCCATCTCATGCCTGTTTCCCTTTGTCGCCTTTTACGACACCCACGGGAAGATATGGGGTAGTGAATATTCTTAACCGCCACTACACGGCGATTGGCTGGCTGCAACATATACATATATTTAAATAAAATTGTCATTGTAAAAAAGGCTGTTTGTAATATCAAAATTATTGTCCTTTATTGAGCTGAGGGGATCTTTTTATGCCATTAATACACGAATAACGGTTTTTAAAAGTTTCGGATACCTGTCTGTTTGTCCAGACTTTTTATCAGATTTTCCGAACCAATTTTATATTTTAATGATATAATATATTACAAGAGTAGTTACTATACCGGTATTTAACCGTTGAATCTACATCTATACTTCTATACTTTATTTATTATTATTATTTTATTATTTATTTATTTATATTTATTATTTTTATATAGTTTTCTCATCTGGTTGGGCTGTATAAATATATAATTGTAAATGAAAATGATAAACTTACATAAATATCAATAAAATAAAATAAATACATAAAAATTACATTAATATATAAAAACCCAACCAGATGGAAGCCCTCGGCAGGGGAGACCAAACGGCCGAGGGTTAGGGGGAAAGGGAAAGAAACCGGCGGACGATGCGGGCGGTATCGAGGAGCACCGCCTTCTGCATTTGAGCTTGGGGCGATCCGTCACGGAGTCCCAGTCCCTCAGATGACCCGAGAGGCTGACTGGGATTAACCTGTGCGCAGAGACGACCACAGGAATAATTTCGGTCGGCAGACCACCCCACATGTCGGTCACCTCGTGAGCCAGGTCCAGATATTTTGTCAACTTATCGGTTTCGGCTTTCACAAGGTTCTCGTCACAAGGAATGGTAATGTCGACCAAAAATATCCTTGACTGTGCCCGGTCCATCAGCACAATATCAGGCTTATTCGCAAGAATAGTCCTGTCCGTGATGATGGCCCGGTACCAGTAGAGCCTGACGCGGTCATTTTCGAGCACGGCTTCCGGCAAGTAATTATAATATGGCAGTTTCCGATCCACGAGACCGTATTTCAGGGCGAGCTCCTGGTGTAGAATCCTGGCTACTAGGTTGTGTCTGTGCAAATAATCAGAGCTAGAAAGCGCCGAACAACCGAAGATGACATGCCTAAGTGACTCACCGGGATGGCGACAAGCTCGACAGATGTCGACGGCGCCATCCTTTAGGATGTATTTCCGATAATTGTTGGTCTTAATAACCTGATCCTGTATCGCACAGACAAAACCCTCGGTTTCCCCAAAGAGGTCACCGAAACGTAGCCAGTGGAGGGAGGCGACTGTGTCTACGCAAGGCTCATGTAGAGCCTTGTAGAACCTCCCGTGGAGCTCCTTCTCCTTCCATACGGCCTCCCGGTCGGAAATGCTCTGTACTGCCGGGTCTTGTCATTGCTCGTTGGCTAAGTATAGAGGGGTAAGTCTTTTATCACAAGAAATAACGTCCCTATAGAATGTTCCAGTTTCCAGTTCAGATTCTGTTTTATAACAACACTTAAACATTTTGTTTTTCTATTTGAATGATTTTTGTAATGTTTAGCATGAAATTGTATTGGTGATTTTTAGACTTATTAAACTGAAAAAAAAATTGATTTTACCAAGTTAATTTTTAGATTGTGAGCTTGCAGTTATCTTATCAATTGTATTATTTATGTCCAGTTCCAGATTATATATTGAATTCTTATTTTTTTAGTCCTAATTATTCCAAATATCATCATCATACATTTATGACTTGTCGCATAGATATTTCATTAATATATAATGGTACGAGCTTGGGTTTCGAGACAGTTAAAAACTGCCGATTGAATTACCAAAATTGACACTATAATTACAGAACAAATAATTTCATCACTTAGTTCATTTTCGGTTGTTCGCTGAGGGCTTATCATTCCAAAGTCGCTTAATTTTTTGCCTAACATTGCCATTCCTTTATCTTCAGTTATTCCAAGTGCTTCATTATAAATGCGTTCATTGTATGTCATGTTCGCGTGTGTCTGCTGTAACCTTCGCAAAACATCTTCTGCCATGTACTCTTTATATTTGTCCCACAATTCATGTGCATTAGATAGCCCGCAAGATGATATGAGAGTTGTATAAAGATCCCTAATTTTGGCTGGTGACTGGAACAAAAACAAATGTTTCTGTCACAAGGTCGATCACATGGTAATTTTTTCAGTATTCTTCCTCAATATTTTTAACTTTACTGCACAATTTTCCCCATTCACCTTCTCCCATCATATTTACCTTTTCTTTCACTAGTTCAGTCATAAAACAATAGATATAAATAATTTTCTTTCCTTTCTTTTAAAAACCATCGTCGCGAGTCGCAAAGTAAGCTGTGTGTGCGACTATATTTTGGGAGCAAGCAAAGCGCGGGAAGCATGTCCCAATAGCATGCGCGCACAGTAATACTGGCGAGCGTTCCCCTGTCGCGCCCCCTTCGTACCACCAATTTGATCGATAAATCGCTCAGTGCCCAGGTTCGAGGCCAGCGTTCTTTTTACGTGACGAGACCTATAAGAGTTCAGCGCCCGCGAGGATATTGACCCTATTGTCAGCTGATGTTCTTTTAAGTTTCACTCCTGGTTTTTGTTTAAGTATTTTCATGATTTTTTTAATGAAATTATCGTTTCATTTAGCTGTACTAACATGATGGAGCGTGAATAAAGTTAGTAAAACGCTGTGAAAAGATGATTTTTTTTCCTCGGGATCAAATTTATTTGTGACCCATGTTCTAAGGTGTAGTACCTACTGTCATCTGTCTTCGTTTTCGGGAGCGTTTCACAAACACCCGGTATAACTAATTCATAGTTATTCTATTTAAATTTTTAGTTATCGAATAATGGGTGTGGTATATAGAATTAGGATATTGTGCCTGCATCCGTTTTTTCCGGTTCGACTACAACGTGTTCTGTAAAGATTATACTAAGCTAGTTCGTTTTACTAACAAATATTGCATCACCACTTAATATCAGCTGGGATTAACTTATACATTAGTATAGCAAATAGAAGACATCGTTATGTATATAAACACATAACGATGTCTTCCATTGACTATAGTTATACCGGGTGTTTGTGAAACGCTCCCGAAAACGAAGACAGATGACAGTAGGTACTACACCTTAGAACATGGGTCACAAATAAATTTGATCCCGAGGAAAAAAAATCATCTTTTCACAGCGTTTTACTAACTTTATTCACGCTCCATCATGTTAGTACAGCTAAATGAAACGATAATTTCATTAAAAAAATCATGAAAATACTTAAACAAAAACCAGGAGTGAAACTTAAAAGAACATCAGCTGACAATAGGGTCAATATCCTCGCGGGCGCTGAACTCTTATAGGTCTCGTCACGTAAAAAGAACGCTGGCCTCGAACCTGGGCACTGAGCGATTTATCGATCAAATTGGTGGTACGAAGGGGGCGCGACAGGGGAACGCTCGCCAGTATTACTGTGCGCGCATGCTATTGGGACATGCTTCCCGCGCTTTGCTTGCTCCCAAAATATAGTCGCACACACAGCTTACTTTGCGACTCGCGACGATGGTTTTTAAAAGAAAGGAAAGAAAATTATTTATATCTATTGTTTTATGACTGAACTAGTGAAAGAAAAGGTAAATATGATGGGAGAAGGTGAATGGGGAAAATTGTGCAGTAAAGTTAAAAATATTGAGGAAGAATACTGAAAAAATTACCATGTGATCGACCTTGTGACAGAAACATTTGTTTTTGTTCCAGTCACCAGCCAAAATTAGGGATCTTTATACAACTCTCATATCATCTTGCGGGCTATCTAATGCACATGAATTGTGGGACAAATATAAAGAGTACATGGCAGAAGATGTTTTGCGAAGGTTACAGCAGACACACGCGAACATGACATACAATGAACGCATTTATAATGAAGCACTTGGAATAACTGAAGATAAAGGAATGGCAATGTTAGGCAAAAAATTAAGCGACTTTGGAATGATAAGCCCTCAGCGAACAACCGAAAATGAACTAAGTGATGAAATTATTTGTTCTGTAATTATAGTGTCAATTTTGGTAATTCAATCGGCAGTTTTTAACTGTCTCGAAACCCAAGCTCGTACCATTATATATTAATGAAATATCTATGCGACAAGTCATAAATGTATGATGATGATATTTGGAATAATTAGGACTAAAAAAATAAGAATTCAATATATAATCTGGAACTGGACATAAATAATACAATTGATAAGATAACTGCAAGCTCACAATCTAAAAATTAACTTGGTAAAATCAATTTTTTTTTCAGTTTAATAAGTCTAAAAATCACCAATACAATTTCATGCTAAACATTACAAAAATCATTCAAATAGAAAAACAAAATGTTTAAGTGTTGTTATAAAACAGAATCTGAACTGGAAAGCACATATCGATGAAGTTTGTAATAAACAAATGTTCATACCCGCTCAACCAAATAAAAAAGTAACTGACATAAAAACGTCTGCTATGACTTACCGAGCTTATGCCGAGTCTATATTCCATTATGGACTGGTGATGTGAGGAAATAGTTTGGATTGAAATCGGGCATTTCTTGCGCAGAAAATCTACCAATCTGGCGATCTGCGGAATACGACCTGATGAATCGTGTCGGCTTCTATTTAAAGGTCTTAGAGCACTACCACTACCTACAATATATATTTTTGTAATTTATGTTTTTGTGCAGAGACACAAACAATAATTTGAAGAAGCTTGTGAGATACAGACTACTCGCTCACGTAGATACCCACACAAGCTAGTACTTAAGGATATACTAAATCACAAAAATATGGCAAAAGTTGCCTTACCATATAATATGTCGGAATATACAGTAAGGAATCCACATATACGCAATAAATGAAACCACAAATAATACTAGTCCATAGAAGCGCAGTAAAATTAAATATTAAATTAAAAACCGTAGATAAAAAAGTGAAATTTTCAAGCAAAATATATATGAAAAAATAAATTCAGTGAAAGTAAATACTCTGTTTAAATTACGTACCTTGACCCCTTGGAAGAGTGGCAATGTTGGACGTGAACGGCATGGTGGTTGGCAACAGGCAGCGTTATAGTCAGCACGGCCTTTGATTCATTTGACAAAGTGCGACGAGATAAAAACTTACTAAACTGTTTAAATACTCATATTTCTATCGTCACTTTTTTGTTTCACGATAATGGAACTGAACGAAATAAATATTATTACATATTAGTTGCAAAATTAATGAAACCCTAGTTACATCGCCGCACATTGTTGTCCTGAAGCCCGCTCAACAAATTTCGTTCAGGATCCAGAGCCTGAGTTTATAATTTGTCAAAGGCGGCAACAATACGATTGCGCAGTTCATCTTCGGTTACGGAAATCTTTGAGTATACCTCATTTTTAATAAAGCCCCGTAAAAAGAAGTCTAGAGGAGTGAGGTCGGGCGACTGAGATGGTAACCTGCGAGGGCCATAGCGCCCTATCCATTGTTCGCCGAACATGGTGTTAAGCCGCTCTCTTGCGAGGAGTACGGAGTGTGGAGGAACTCCATCTAACTGGAACCATACCCGGTGGTAAGCTGCCACAAACAATCTTCCTAAATATTCTGTTATTGGGCCGTTAAGAATATTGAGAAACTTCTGTGCATTCAGGTTTCCATCAATAAAAGCAGGGCCGATTATTTGACCTCCGTGGATGCCTGCTCAAACATTAATGTAAAATCAGTATTGATGAGCTGATTTCCTAAATAAATGGGGTTTCGTATGGCTCCAGTGACGCATGGTTTGTCGGTTCCATATGCCGTTTTGAGTAAACGTGCTTTCATCTGTCTGAAACACATTTGATAGGAAACGTTGGTCTTGAGACATTTTTTCCAGTACCTAGTAGCAGTAAGACTCTCTCGGCTTATCACAGGGCAGCAGCACTTGCACCTTTGCATATATATAAGGACGTAGTTTGTTCCTTTTCAGCACTGCCTCACTCTTAACTCACACGTAGCTTGTCTAAGGCTGCAGGTTGGATTCCGATTGAAATGGTCTAAGACTTGTTGTTCAAAAGAAGGTAGAAAGTGACGCGGAGCAACTCCTTCATGAGTTTTGGGCACTATGCGCTGATTTCCCTGATTCTTTGGACAGCCCGAAATGCACCGTATCTCTTACGATAGGTACGCAGAGTTAACGCTAAATTTTGTCGGCATCGTCCGTACAATAAAACCATGTCTGCATACTCTGCTGCATTTTAAAAATACTATTGTCTTGGCATTTTGCGCTAACAAACACGTACACACAAAATTGAAGTAGTGTCAATATGACAGTAAAAAAATTATAAAAATAAACGTACTTAAAAACACTGTTTACATACACAAAATCAATTAGCTAATAAGTTTCCATTTCACCGTACAAAAAACTTTTTGACTAATTGTATTTATCTTAAGAAAAATAAATCACTTAAAGCAATGCGCGCAAGCAGGGAAACGCACACACACTATCCCGGAATATTCGCGGTGAACTGAAAGCGAAACTTCCAAATTCCAAAATGTCGAAAATAATAAAAGTAATAAATAGGGCACAAGGAGCAATTATTGTTTATCGATACTTTTTTTTTACTCTTACTTATCTGCTATAAAACATTCGAATACAAGTTATTTTGTTTTTTAACAATTGACAAGTTATTTATTGTTAAAAAAAAAGTTTATTTTTGTACAATTGCACTAACGAAACTACCGTTCTGTGACTGGTAAGTAAGTATGAATTTTTTAATTGGTTGTTTTTATGGGTTTTCTATTATGTTCAAAATAATTTATTATCTCTAAATCTACAAGAACACACTTAGGTCGTAGTGTTTTAGAACTATCATAACAGCACGATAATTCTAAAAACAACATGTAAATCTAAGTATTTAAGGCTAAAATATTATTTTTTTGTTTTTCAATCATTACTCCCTTTGAAAGAAGTTGATGGTCGATACAGGCACAGGTGTCCTACTCTACGATACAGGCGCGCGTGCATTTGCGCCGTCACCTTCAAAGAACGCCGCGAGCCTCAGGCCGCTTGTTAGTTAGTTATAATAGCAATATGATCTTTAAAATGTTACATGAGATAGAGGACATTAAAAATAAGCACATTAGTTAGAATTTGTTACTCGAACGGAAATCGTATGTATCTGAACGTTTTAGGTTTATAAAAGTACTACCTGAGCATGTAATAAAAATGATTGACAACATGGACTGCAATAAGGTGTCGGGGTCGAATGGTATTCGAATAAGGGATCTAAAAGAAATTAAGTTATAAAATTGCCCCCGTAACAGCACATTTTATAAATATAAGCATAAGGTTATTTATCCCGAGAAGGGAGTTGAAGTTACAAGGTCTTCATACGAAAATTACAAATTTGGCCGTTAGCCATATTAAATATATTAAATAAAATAGTCGAAAAAATAATAGTAGGTCATATTGCAGCCTTTCTTGAAATAATAAAATTATCAACGATGTTCAGCTCGGGTTTCGCCCAAATACACGTACAGCTACAGTTCTGTCTAAATGTCAAAAATTATTATGGAAAACGTGAAACACGATGGATAACCCCCGTATTTATTAATCAGCTACCTCATGGCTTAATACAGAATATAAAAGTAAAAATAACTTAAAAAATACTCTAAGAAAGCATTAGTTATCTTTATGTCCACATTCGTATACCGGTTTAGAACTTCAATATCCTTGTTGTTGAAAGCTGCCAACTTTTAGTCCCAACATAATTAACCTCTTTAAATACACTGCTTGATATATGTAAATCGCTGGAAGAAAGATTCAGATACATTAACCACACTCACCTCTAGACGGCTAGGTTTGTCAGCGTAGGAATGGTACCCTTGGACTACTAAAAACGTAAATAAAAATAAATTTGACGGCTCGCTGTGGCTAAAGATTAAGATGCAGCACTGAGGGCCGTAGTTTCAAATCACACATGCAACAGGTGTATGGCCTAAAATTAGTTGTTCTGGTTCTCGATGTTTTACCTTCAACGTATATACCTCATATAATTAAATATTGATTATAAGTAACACTTAACACTGAAAGTCATTTTTAAATTATAATTAATAGAATCAGGCGTTACTTTGCCGAAATCCATAATATAAAAGCTTTTAGAAAAATTTACTTCGCAAATATCCGCGTTATAAAATAAATCTCTTCATACTAGGTAAGACACATCATTTTATTTTATAACGCGGATATTTGCGACGTAAATTTTTCTAAAAGCTTTCATTTTTAAATTATTTAACCTACTACTGGTTAAAAAACCGACCAAGTTAGAGAATACTCGCACATGAAGGGTTCCGTACTATCGTAAAACACCTTTAATTTTTAATTTAATTAATTTTTATTAGTTTTTGTTATATCGGCATCAGAAATATACATTCTGTGAAAATTTCAATTGTCTACCTATTACGGATCATGAGATACAGACCACTGACAGACAGACGGACGGACGGACGGATGGACGGATGGACGGACAGCGAAGGCTTAGTAATAGGGTTTACCTTTGGTTACACTTCAGGTACGGAACCCTAAAAAGCAGTTTACAATTTTTTATTATTTTGTATAATCAATTATTTTACAATTGTTATTATTATACATATTTTCCATAATATTATTATAAAGATTTAATACAATATTCGATAAATATTTCGGCTACTACCAGGCCGTGAAAATTCATCAGACCAGAAAAATCAAGCGAGTGAGGCCGACTACTGCTTGGTGATCAAACACATGCAATTAATTTAAAAATGGTGAGTACAAATTTAACTTTTAAATTTTCAAAAATGTTTAAGAGAATTTGAATAAATTTTGTCATAATAACTAAGCAAACTATTTCTACAACGATACAATTATTATTGCTTATCAAATTTTTAAACTTCGAAATCAGCGCGATCAAATCAAGTTTAGCGCCTCGCTACACACAAAAGAGCAATAAGTCCTCCAAAAGTTACCTTTAAACAAATGTGGTAACAATACGATAATAATTATTGCAAGTATCTTAATTCTGGTTAAAATTCATTCATGAATGACTCAGAAAAAGAGTAAGTAATATTGGAGCCCGTATTCGTTTCCTCCGTTTCATGAACAATGTTCGCCTGAATCTGAAACAGGTAATACAAAAAGCACTATTGTTTCATTACGGAGAGTTCTTGATTAAGGTTGGCTGTTGCTCCCGTCAGACTTTATTTTCACATCTATTTTCATTTTGTGCTACATTGCTACGATAGTATTTGACTCAATGCTTTAAGAATTGATTTGTAATTTTTGTAAATACTTATAAAGGGCAGTGTAAAAATTTGCCACGCCACACCAATAATAGACTGGAATAAGTCTTTTTCTTAAAAAAAAAAACGTTTCCCACGCACTAGGATTTTCTCCTGTATCGTCGAGAACAAACATCCAGAGTCGGAACAATTATTTGTAGGCCATACAAATTCATGTTCTGTGCGGGATTCGAACCCGCGACCTCCAGCGCAACAACTCATAGCTAAGCCACTGCACCACGGAGCCGTCAAGAAATATTTATATTTAAATCTATTGAGTGTAATGTATGTTATATAAAAAAACTAGGTATTCCCGTGTGATTTGGGATGGAGTTATTTATTATAGTAAAATATCCACTACCACATATCGTCCCGTGAGTGTTTCTCACACGCTTGCCACAGCTTGACAGCTATGGCAAATATCTCCCCAATTAGCAAACTATAGGGGAGGCCTATTTTCGGCAGTGGACTTGTGGTAAACATTATTTTAAGGAACAAGTGATAAGGAAAATATTTCAATATGTTCAATTAAGTATTAAAGTCATAATGTTGTCTTTCAACGTCTTCTATGAAGATAAGGATACGCTCTACGTGGTAGAGCCACGCTGCAGCTATATTTTGGTTGTAGGACGAATGGGTCGGCCCGACCGCGGTAAGACCATGCTCTCACAGGATACCAGCGAAAAATAGTAGCTCGATGTTACTGTGTTTCGTATGGTGAATATAGAGAACCAAAGACCCTCTTTCACTAGACATTAGGCATTAACAGTGACAACTCATCTGCATTTTGATTCTTAATCGAGGATAAATGTAAATATCTATGGGCCACAGCATCCACCCACCATCAGGTGGACTTTGCACGCTTTTTACTATATTCCATAAAAAGGGGATAAGGAAGAAGGCTACGCTCCGCCCCAATTAATTTTATACATATATTTATTCACTTCATTCACTTCAGCGCGTCAAAGTAGAGAAATTGTATTTAAAATTCAAATTATAAAATTATTTAATTATACTACAGTATAATTTAATAATTTTGGTTGAAGTTTTCATGATCATTACAATCCTTCACAAGTCCACTGCTGAACATAGGCCTCCCTCAAAGAATTCCACAAAGCACGGTCCTAAGCCACTTGCATCCATCGAATTTCCGCATGTCTTACCAGGTCGTCATTTCATCTGGAGGGTCGCCCTATACTTCACCTACCAGTACGAGGCTGCCACTCGTGAACGTTTCTTCCCCATCGGTTATCGTTTCTTCGGGATATATTGACTGGTCATTGCCACTTCAGCTTACAAATCCGTTGGGCTATGTCAGTCACTCTGGTTCTACTACAGATATTCTCCTTTCTAAGTTGATCACGCAGAAAAACTCCGAGCATAGTCCTCCCCATAGCTCGCTGATCAAGATTGAGCTTCCTCACATGGCTAACTGTGAAGGACCAAGTTTCAGATCCTTATGTTACCTTTATAGATAACCTATGTTTTCTCCATGTTCATCTTAATACCTATCCCTTTGGAGACACTATTGAGGTCATTGAGCATAGTGCTTAGGTTCTCCAGCGATTCTGCCATAAGGGCTATATCGTGTCATGTACTCGCCATTCATGGTAATACCTTATCCTTTACAGTCCAGTAGATTGAAAACGTCTTCCAATGCAGCGGTAAAGAGTTTCGGGGATATGACATAACCCCGTCTTACACCTCTCTGCAGTTGGATGGATTTCGTACTCTGATTATGTACTCGGATATCCATCATAGCCCTACTGTACAACCTACCTTTATATATAATGTGTATACATGCTAACAACCTTATAAATAAATATCTGTATGAATAAAGAACTATATTAAAATTTGCAGTAAAAAGAAACACTACACAGTTTCATTATACTGCAATTTTTATATATTCTTTCGTCACTGGTTACACGCACTGATTTTAGATGTTTTATTTTATAATCTCGGAAGTAAAATAATCCATAGCACCATTTCGATCTGTTGATGTCCTACGAGGCGATTATGAGAAATGCCAAAAAGATCTAATAGCTTCCGTTGGAAGGCGGTAAAACCAGCGACGACAAGCAGCGCCATATTAATGATTTGTGTTCAACGTCTGGTACTCCGATCGTCAAGCCTGCCAAGAGTTCGTTGGCTCTTAAAAATCCAGTATTAGATTTTTAAGAGCCAACGAAGTAATAGTAGACTTGATTTCTCCTTCCTTTTCTTTTTCATTGTTATACCAGACGAGAAGATTTGTTGAAATTTTCCTTGATTTTCCTGTAGATTTTCTGGTAGAAGGTGGATGTGGATTTGTGGTGGGTTTTGGGTATTTTGGCTCAGGCAATATATTTGACATACATATTCGTCAACATTCGGCCGAAGCTTTCCCAACAATGTAATTTAATGTAAAAAATATAAGTTTTGTCATTCATTATTAGACTATAATATGTAATCATTATACAAATCATACGAGCCGTGGTAACTCAGGAGAGCCGTGATAGCTCGGGGGCTAAGTGCTCGCTGTAAATTTGACAGTACGCGAGCATCATGAGTTCAAACCCAGCCGGTACCAATGAAATTATTAATTGCAATTTTATGCAGTGTTTTCTTTCAACGCCGATAATTGATTTACCACGATATCGGCGTTGAAAGAAAACACCGTGAGGAAACCTGCATGTCTGAGAAATAAGAAAAAGAAATATTTCAAAGCCATACATATGAAGTCTGTAAACAAGCATTGGCGCAGCGCGGCGGTTATTTCCATGCCTGAAACCCTTTCAGAAATGAAAGGAGGCCTGTGCCCAGCAGTAAAACGTATATAGCCTGTAACTTTACTTTTATACAAATCATACAACAAATATCTTAGTAGGAATAATTAATACAATTAACCCTTAAACGTTATATGGGTGCGTAGGGACCCGACCCTAAACTTATTTTTGTTCATACCTTTCAAAATGTATAAATTACCTCAGCGACCTTTACTAAAACCTGTTAATTTATTAGTACCCACCGCTCAGTGCAACATACTTATGTAATACTAGCGATACGCCCCGGCTTTGCTCGGGTGATTTCTGCATCTCGACAACAGCGCCACCTACCGGGTAAAATTGTGAATCTAAACTATTCTTGAATCAACTTAATCACACACAAAATTTCATCAAAATCGGTCCAGCCGTTTAGGAAAAGTTCAATTTTATTATTTAACTTGGCCCTAATATACGATTAAATAAAATAATAATTTTCTGTTCAAATTCGGTTCATTCTGTGCTTTATTTTTTACTTCCTTTTGATTTGAAATCATGTTACTTGAGATATCTTATTCTTTCTTTTCTAATTCGTTATAACAATTTTAACTAATTTTTTTGCTATAATGTCGTTGTTTCACGCAGGAAAAGAAATTAGTTGATGGCCAGTAACATCTTCCTAATAACAACTAAAACTAATAAACTTCGTGTTGCCAAACCGCCTGTTGATCCGTCTACCAAACATGACAAATATCCTTTTATGAGGTAAACTATGGGGGAGGCTTATTTTTAAGTTACAGTATAGAAATGTCAGGAAGATCTTATAGCTTCTAGTAGTTGGCGGTATGAATATTACAGCAAAATCCTGCAAAAAAGAAATGGTTCGTGTCATCATCATCATAGCCCACTACAAACTCACCGTGGACATAGGCTCCCACTAAACACGGTCTTTAAGTTCAGGTTCGAGTTCCAGGTCAAAACTCCATTTAATGGAAACTGACCTAAATTCCACTAGCCGGGCGAGGCTGTCTCTCGCGAAAATTTCTTTCACATTGGCTGTCTGTACTTTGAGCTGTATTGTCAGTCTATTGCCCCTTCAGCTAACTGTTGGGCTATGTGCGGTTACTTTGGTTCTACTGCGGACATCACATCATGGGTTGAGTAATAACTAGTTACTTAAAATAATACAAAAACAAATTATATTCACTCCTGCCTATCACCATGATTGAGGGTGAGGAGGGTGGGGGGCGTAGGGCATCTAGGAAAAGGGGAAAGGTGTTCTTGTTATTAATAAAGTACCTTTTCTATTTTTTAACTTTATCAGTCAGTCATAGTATACTGGACATGGGCGTTGTCCATAATAAAAAGGATTTGGACCAAATCACTTGGTATTTTACGTTTGGTATGCGCAAGATTTTATGATAGAAATCCATGTAATTTTACTAGCATTTTCTATGGTAAATTCTTACGACACTTACGTGACGGAAAAGGGTGGTCGATTTTATCTTCAACATCGCCACTGAATGTATAAGGGATTAAAAGGGATTAATATATAAGGGATTAAAAGCTTATTACATCAACTAACGATGAAGTCAAATTTCAATAATATTCCTTAAATCATAATAATGTAGGTAACTTACAAATATTATAATATTAATGCCAATGTAGCAACTTAAACGAAGGTCTTGGATTGAACACGTTAATATTGTGAAAGTTTATTGGATTGTAAGCAGAATTTAACTTTAAATATACGTAACTATTGCTCTCTGCTTACGATTGAACTAACATTCAATTAATTTGTATTATAATCTGAAATTGCTTAGAAATTGTTTTAGATTGTTCGAAAAATGAAATTTATTAAGTAGTATAGGTACTTATTAAAATAGAATAAAATGGAATATAATTTAATATTTTTATTCAACATAAATTACAATAATACTTATTGAAAATAATTTATGGTTAATGCTAATTCTACGAATATCGTGTCGTTATCATGCCCGTTGGGCTAAACATTACCTCTACATTGAGATTCTGCCTAAGTAAGACGAGTGACGTAATTTTGTTCGTTGTGGTGGTTTTTCTAGTGTGAGCAAGGAAGATAGTGTTACTGAGAGGCTGTCTGTGTTGCATTAAGATGTAGGATGTTTCTATTTGTTTTTATCCTATAATTATGTTCTCCACGTTGAACCAGTGTAATGTGATTGTGACTGGGACATATTACGGTTGTTCAACCTGTGTTTACTCTATGCTGAACGTGTAGTACGCTGCCTCGTTCCTGATAATGATTAATTGCATAAGGAAGAGAGCAATTTAAACATCAGCTCTTACACTTTTATTGTTTAATAATTAACTTTCAGAGTCGGAGAAATCCAAATGAACATCGTACAGTGCAGACGTTTGTTACTTTTCTATAAAATATTAATCTCAACTACCAGGATACGTACAAACGAAATGCGAATGTTAATGCGAATTTTCGGGATGCAAATGTGCGAATGCGAATGCGAATGTTTGGGAATAACATTAAAAAAAATAGTCGTCACTTTTATTTCTTATAATAGGAATATGAAAAAATATCAAAACAGTAAACCAGTGTTATACTTATACAGTAATTATATCTAATTGCCAAAGTTTAAAAGAGAGATATAATATTTCAGAAAAAGTAATTTCGCCGCCTTTTCGCCCATGAGGGGATTTATAAAAGGATCATATATATGGCCGACTGCACTGAACAATTTCTCAGTGCTCAATAGGAACCCTGGCCGGTGGAGCGCTTAGATATTTACGGGTCAGATCTGTCAATTTGTCAAATTTTAATTTAGTTTTCCACCAGGCAAGAGGGTTTCCATCGCGAGACGCTCGTTTTTCTTTAAGATAGACCTTCAATCGAGCTTTAATTTCAAAATTTTTAGTGTCTCCAGATTCTACATACGAGCCTTCGTTTTCGCTTGAGGAATCTAAAATTCCTGCCAGGTTGCATATAATACTTTTAGCAGAACTTTTTGAAGGCTCATCGATGTTGCTTGTTATACTAATCAACCTTTTAGTGCCTGAAGCTAACGCCGATTACTATCACCATCTCGGTTAAACAGATCCCTTAGAGATAATTCAACAGTATCAGAGTAGACTTTTTTCAGAGAGAATGAAACACCATCTATTGGTCGAATGAAACACGTGATGCTGCGCCTTCTGCGTGCGATGATCGACCAACGGCGCGGCCACCGGGCGAGACGCGACGTGACCTGTACACATTCGCATTCGCAAAAGATTCGCATCGTTTGATGCAAATGTGAAAGTTGAAGCGAATGTTTAAAATGATGCGAATCATTCGCATAAGCGAATGCGAATGCGAATATTAGTAACATCCCTAATACAAACTTATTACTAGTAGCAATAGTGGTCGAATCGGTTTAATCACTGTGACAATACTTGCGACGGAGCGTGTTGAAGAAGCCAGCTCCTACCACGTGAGTCATTCATGCCTTACCGTGCGGATACACAGATATAAGATGAATATTCTACGCTCGTCTACAAGAAGTGACTTGAGAGATACACTTAGCGATTCACAACTTAATGAATCTAAAATAATTACTTTCGTTATAAATGAAAATTACCACAAGATAACGACGACATAACAGTACCTAATAAAAAGGAAGTATGTGAATTGACTAACAAAATGTCGCAGATAATGTCGATGAATACTACAATTTACACTAATCAAAAGGAATTAATAGAAAAAATATCTTCAGATGTAGCAGATTTGAAAAACCAAATCAATGATATGAAATTAACTATAAACCATGTTAATACAGAAAACAAAAGAATAAAAACTGCTATTTCAAATTTATTAGAGAAAAACAAAAACAGTGAACAGAAGATCTGCCATCTTGAATCCGAAATTGAAAACTTTAAAATAACTACAAAATAAGTGAGAATAACCGCTATAATACCGCGATAAAAACTTTACTTTCTTTTTGTAAATAGGAAAACGATGCTGCCTATCTACTGGCTGGAATCGCTCTGTCGCCTCTTACAACACCCACGAGTCGATATGGAGTAGTAGATATACTTATTTATTTATTTATTTATTTAAGTACACCAACGATTGTTACAACAATGCAGAAATAGTAAATACACATCCACTTATATACTAATTGTACAATCAATTAAAGGTATACACCACATGCTTCAAGTTACTAAAAAGTTACCTAGTGAAAAACAACAAAAAAAATACAAAAACTTAGAACAGAACAAAATAGTATTATGCATATGTATACACCTACATAACATCACCCTGCTCCGCTCCATTATAAGTTTCTGCATTTTTTTAAATACAAAAACTTAGAATAGAACAAAATAAGATTATGTAGGTATATGAAACTTATACCGCTACTACTAATATACGCTACTTATAACTTATAACACTTATACCGCTAATACATGGTCAATGTATTGGTTATAGTGATTTAAATATTGATACTGCACATCTTGTAACGAAAGGAGAATGGTAGTGCAATTATTGGATAAAAGCATTCGATTGACTCTGCTTAAACCATGTACACCACATTCATAAAGCACCATACCAAACAACGGCGACAAAATTTTAATAAACAAGTCTCGTATCATCGATCTTCTTTTACAAGTCATAAAAGTCAACTACTAAACATAGACTTCCCCATTTGTAGGAAGAAATTGCCTTAATTGTCCCGATTGGCGGCCATGTTCACGCTTGCAGTACAAAGTGTCTAGCATCTTTGAAGCTGCTCAATTCAACTATACACTATGTATTAGCAACGGCTATTATGTTAAAATATTTTTTTTTCTTTTTAGTTGTTTGAAGTCGGCTTTTACTTTTTTATTTAAAGGTTAATTTTTTAAATAAAAATGTCTTTTGTTTCGATTAAATGTCAGGGTTGAATCTTAGAATATTATGTGATTTTGACTAAATCTCTCGTATAAGCAACTCAATGTAATCAACAGTAGTAAGCAGATTGCTCATTTGAATATAACACAAAGAGGAGCGAATCCCTTTCACGCTTGGTCTAGCGCTTTGTTAAATATAAAATCAGGACTAAAGACGTTAACCAAAATGGAATGATTATCAGTGTGTGCTACACTATTTGATAGAAACACGTCGTTTATGAAAATAATAAATAATCTTATGATAAAATCTACTCGTATATATTATATTATAAAGTTGACAAAACATTACTTAAAAATCGTTAATGACTTTATAATCATTTACATTATCCATCCATTAAAGCCAATGAAATTAACTGAACTTAAGCCTCCCCGATAAAATGCCTCGTAGGTAGGATTTTTCCATAGTAACTGCGTTTGGCAGGAAATATGCTGCTGCCCGTCTCCTGTTTCAGTATTATATTAATAGTAACAATATAAAAACTTGCACTGGTTGATTAAATAGTTCTTGTACTGGCTGAATAAATAATTAAGCAAATCAATTGCTATTTGTAATATAATCAGTGATGTATGCGTATTGTTATTTATACTTTAGTTAATAATGTATACGGGTGCTGACAGAATAACAGCGCTGTAGATTCTCTGCAAGACATGCTGAGGCTGAGCCCTTTCATCGTCGTTCTTAAACTATTATTTTTGTATTAGTTTACATTTTAAATGTTTTGTTACTTTTAGTCAATGAATAAATATTTTATTTTTACTACGGGGTATCTACTTTACGGGTTATCTACATACAGGCGGTGCTAAGAATCTCCGGTGGAGGTTCGGTTGCCAGCTACGACGACTCGACCTGGCAACTTATAACGCACGCACCCTGACGACTGACGAGAAGATCCTGGAGCTGGAAAAAGAGATAGCCAAGCTGCACTGGAAAATTATAGGATTATCCGAGGTCCGAAGAGAGGGGGAGGACACGGTAATCCTCAAATCCGGCAACTTGTTCTATCACCGGGAGGGCGACCATCTGACCCAAGGAGGTGTCGGATTTATCATCCAAAAGTCTCTCGTTAACAACGTTATAAAGATTGGAAGTGTGTCGACTAAGGTTGCGTATCTTATGCTCTCAGAATCACCAAACGTTATTCGCTGAAGGTCATACAGGTTTACGCACCAACCTCGGCACACCTCGATGAGGAGGTGAAGGACATGTATGAGGATATCTCTAGAACCATGCATGCTTTCAACACCCACTATACGGTGTTAATGGGAGATTTCAACGCAAAATTAGGCACAAGTGAGAACGGTGAGCTGAAAGGAGGGAAATTCGGAATAAGGCAAAGGAACCCAAGGGGCCAGCAGCTAGCTGACTTCATGGAAAAATAGGGCAATTTTTATGATGAACTCTTTTTTCCAGAAGCAGGCCCATAGGAAGTGGACCTGGTCGAGCCCCGACGGTTCCACAAAAAATGAGATTGACTTCATTATGACGACCAGAAGACAACTGTTCAGTGATGTCTCTGTGATCGCGAGGGTAAAAAATAGTAGCAATCACCGAATGGTTAGAGGCACACCGAACCTAAACGTTAAGTTGGAGAGGTCTCTTCTAATGAAGTCAACGCTCCATCCCCCTCGTGCTCTAGTCCAAAGTCCCAAAACCTTTCAGCTTGAGCTTCAAAACCGTTTTTTAAGCCAAAAAGATTGCAATCAAGCGGACAATATAAATGATAAGCTCGTGGAAACTGTCCATGCGGCTGGAGCTGAGTTCTGCAAGACTGCAGCAGAACACAAAACCTCTCTGATCACACTCTTCATCTCATGGCTGTTAGACGGGAAATAAAGCTGCAGTCTCCAACAGATTTTTAAGATAATTGGTAAACTAAATAATAATACTAGTTATGGACTAGATAACATAATAATAATAATAATCTTTATTTGCGTAAAACATGATATAGATGTTGTTCACAGGTAAAAATCGAGCGCTCATGTTTTGCTTATTTTAGTTAACAAAGAGAAATAATATTATAATAATTAATTACATGTCAATTTCAATACCTAGTAATAGTCGCATAGCTTAATCAAAGATATATTGTAACAATACTATATTTTATTATTTTATATTTATTACAATAATTAAATGATTTTTTTATAAATATTATCCAGTACATAATCTAATTTTTTTCCAAGAATCGTTTCACACTATAGTAATTATTTTCATTCAGCCATTTGTACAATTTCTTTTTGAACAATAAAACATTTAGGGTTTTAAGTTCGTCAGGGAGTTTGTTATATATTCGGACACACATGGTAAGGCAACTTTTGCCATATTTTGTGATTTAGGTATATCCTTAAGTACTAGCGTGTGTGGGTCCCCACGTGAGCGAGTAGTCTGTACCTCACAAGCTTTTTCAAATAATTGTTTGTGTCTCTGCACAAATACACAAACTTCTAAAATATACATCGTTGGTAGTGGCAGTATGCCAAGACCTTTAAATAGAGGCTGACACGATTTATCGGGTCGTACTCCGCAGATTGCCCTAATGCACTTTTCTGCGCAGTAAAAGCTCAATTCCAATCCGAACTATTTCCCCACATCACCAGTCCATAACGGAGTATAGACTCGGCACATGCTCGGTAAGTCATAACAGACGTTTTTATGTCAATCACTTTTTTTATTTGGTTGAGCGCGTAAGAACATTTGTTTACTTTATTACAAAGTTCATCGATATGTGCTTTCCAGTTCAGATTCTGCTCTATGACAACACCTAAAAATTTTGGTTTTTCTATTTGATTGATTTTTGTAATATTTAGCTTGAAATTGTATTGGTTATGTTTTGACTTATTAAATTGAATAAAATTTGATTTTGTCAAGTTACTTTTTAAATTGTGAGCTTGTAGCCATTCAATTATATTATCAATTGTATTATTTATGCCCAATTCGTGATTATATATTGAATTCTTATTTTTTTAGTCCTAAATATAACTGAAATATTATCAGCGTATGTGATACATTCATGACTTGTCGCATCAGATATGTCATTAATATATAATATAAACAATATGGGCCCTAAGATACTGCATTGTGCAACCCCATTAATATTTTCAAGGCAGTTGGATTTATATGTTCTTAGTTCTTTATTGATTAATTTTGTTATCTTGATTGAATTTAGTACAATTTGTTAAATACGAAGCAATCCATTGCAACGTAATACCCCTTATTCCTTTTTTTCCAATTTATTTAATCATAGATCGTGTGATACGAAGTCAAATGCCTTAGTTAAGTCAAAAAACAGTCCCGTATTCAAATAATTATCATTAATACTGGTCAGCAATGTATTGATTGGGTGATGAATAGCTAAGTTAGTCGATTTATGTTTTTGAAAGCCATATTGATTTTTATTTATAATGTTAAACTGATTGCGAAATTCTAGGAGCCTTTTATACATACACTTTTCAAATACTTTTGAAAGTATAGGTACAAGTACAAGACGTTTCTGTTGCCACGTTTGTGTATAGGCTTTACAATGGAGGACTTTAATGTTTCTGGAAAGATTCCTGATGAGAATGACAAATTGACAAGATGAGTCAAAATGTCAATTATTTTATCAATGCATGAGTTCAATATGTGTGTATTTATGCCATCTTAGCCAACAGAGTTGGTTTTATTTAAGGTTTTCCTCTAATTTTACTTCATTTACTGACATGGGTTTAAGGAACATTGTGTTTAAGTTAAAATTGTTCGTAATATAAGAGCCTTCGCCATTGTTTACATTATTAATACTAATTTTTCCGATGTTTGTAAAGTAGTTGTTAAATATTTGGGATATTTCTTCCGGGTTTGCTACGTCGGAGTCGTCAATTTTTAGATAGTCAGCAGAAGCTTCGCTTTGTGTTATACCTATTTCATTTTTTATTATAGACCCCGTTGCTTTACATTTATTATTACTGTTTTGAATAAATTTAATGTTTGCAAGTCTCTTAGATTTATTTATACATTTTTTTAGGATATTTGAATATGTAAAATATTTCTGTCTATTGCTTGCTGATTTATGTGTATAATAGTTATATCGGAGTTTTCTATTTGTTTAACAACTTTTTAGTAAGCCTTTAATAAACCACATGCGATTGTTTTTGTTTGAGTTATTAACCTTTACTTTTTTAATTGGGAAACACAAATCGTGGAACGTGAAGTTCAAATGAAAGTTATTGAAGGCTGTATTCAAGTTAGGTTCACTATATACTTCAGACCAAGAGAGGCTATTCAAGCATTCCTTAATTTTTTTAATATTTTCTAAAGAATAGTCTTTTTTGAATAAGTAGTAGGATTTTTCTGTTTTAGGAATATTTTTTGGATCATGATCCGACAAACAAAGAGGCAGTACATGAGCAGTACCGTCCATCACATTACTAAGTATGTGATCTACACACGATTCTTTCCAAGTTAGAACACCGATATGGAGTTTCAAATTATAGTTATTGCAAAGATCTTTTAAGTGGCATGTCAGGTTGCCAGGTTTCAAGGTATTTATATTAAAATGGATGCAGGTGGCTCAGGACCGTGCTTTGTGGCATTCTTTGGGGGAGGCCTATGTTCAGCAGTGGACTTGTGAAGGGCTGTAATGATGATGATGAATGATGATGATATTAAAATTACCTACCATAACAATGCTGTAATTTGGTTTTACTTTTTTTGATAAATCATGTAGTAAATACCTCATTTATTTAGAAATATGGTAGGGTCAGAGGAAGGGGTTCTATAAATACAAATAACAATTTTACACACAAATTTCACAATTAGCTTGTGAAAAGGTATTTCTATGCCACATACCTCAAAAACTTATTGCATAGCATATGTTTGTAAGTGTGTGAGTTCGGTGAAATTAATATTTTTTTTGTCAAGATACACATACCACCTCTATTCTTATCTCTACAAAAAGCAGCGGCCAAGGTGTAGTCATTTATTTTTAAATAGTTTTTGTAACAAGCTTTTAAAAAAGTTTCTGAAAGGCATATTATTTCTGGGATTTTATCTTTTCCAAATAGATCACACAACGTTAATTCCAACAGCGATTGTTTTGATAATATACTAGCTATGTTTTGATGCATGATATTAAAATATTGTAACTTATCCTCGAAATAAATCATTTTTATTAAATACAGGAAAGTAGTGTGGGATAGTGCCCTTTTTCTTAGATGTAACATTTTGGCGTGTAACAGGATTAGCGGGGCTCAACTTAACCAGGTTAATGTCAGTCTTTTTGGGTGGGAAATAGTAAGGTATTGTTCCCTTTCGGATAATATTCAGATTTTTTAACGTCAGGTTTGGTTTACTGCCTATCACCAAATTTTTCAAGTTTCTTATATTTAAAAATTTCTCATTATAATCAATACAGTCAATAGTGTAGTTTGTAGATTTACATAATGAAAATAAATCGTTATTTTTACTTTTAACACTATAACAATTTTTAAATCGATTACATAACATTTCAATTGTATAATTTACGTCAGTGAAATTGATATAGTCATTATTAAAGATTTTTAGCACTATAATTTTGTTATTTACATACTTTTTAAATAAACTCTGTTACTGCTTATATAGTATTTCCAAGTCATAATCATTCTCTTCAACACATATAACCAGTTTATCATTTGGCTTGAGAAGAAGATTTTGGCAATTTTGTAGTACTTCGGTACTCGGTGCAGAGGGTTTCGTGAACATCTTTACTCTATAATTACCGTACTTCGAGTTTTGTCTAGAACGTGTTAATACTGCCACCATGTTAGTGCATTGTTGAGTGCCAAAAATTAATATCTCATCAATGTCTGCTTGCTTAATATCTCTATTTTTACTGGTCGAAATGGCAGTATTAGCCACGAATGCGTCTTGATCCAGAAGGCAAAGTTTTTTTTCAACTATGTAATTTCCTTTTCAGCCTGATACAACTGTTCTTCTAAATGTGTTATTCTTAGCTGTAGAGAAGTTATAATGTCTGCCTTTGTACCGTTACCATCGGTTTTTTTTTCAACAGTCGATTAGGAATTAGGCGTCTTGAAAGGTAAAATTGGAGAGTGCAATGAAGTTCTTCTTCCTTTATTGGTGCTATGATTTAGATTTTTTTGCGGTAGCTATTGACACAAAGATTTGAGTGTATCGTTTTCTTTAGTCAATTTGTTTATCTGCCTGCTAAAAGCGTTGTTTTCTAACATCATATCATCTAGTTCATTTTACGTACTTGCTAGCTCTTATGATAATTTATTTATTGTTTCTTTCATTTCTTGTATATTTAATGTATCTTTTAAGGTGTAATCAACGCTTCTTGATAGTTGATCCGGCGATGTTATGATCGATTCCTCTGATGTGTCCATTGTAGTAAGGATGTGAGAATCGTTAATTTGGGACGTTAAATTCGTAGGAGTAGACACCACATATAGGCTTTATTTAGGGGACAATGGTTTTTTTCGTACTGTTATATTACTGGTTACAAAATTTGAGTTTTGCTTAACGTTTGTCATTGATTTTGATTCGCATATTTTACACTTCCATTTCTTTCTAGAGCCCGTATCCCTTAATTGATATAACTTTTCAGAAAGTCCGATGCAGTCAAAATCGTATATATTTTTACACATCGAACACGACACTGTAGCCCTTGGGTCAAACAGATTATTGCACTTTAGACATTTGACAAGATTCTGTACTTTTCGGTGACTATCATTATTATTTGTGGTTTTTGAAGTACTTGCTTTCTCTGACATTATAGTTAATTTAAAAAATTTTACTACAAATGAGATAACTTAATTAGTTGATTTGACTTGAACCACCAAACTCTTGATTATAGTGCAACAATTATACCGCTGCGCTACGAACTCTTAGTTTAGTACGACGGAATTATCATTTCATATTTACTTTCGTGTATTAGGTTACTGTTGTTGATAACAGATGTCACTTTAAGCAAAAAACACATCCCATAAAATGACAAAAAGTTTATAAATCGTTAATATCATGTTTGACGCTAGATGGCGATGAAACAATGAAGTCACTATTATCACGACATACGGTTGATAATGTTGTAATATTGCATCTGATTCAAATAAAGTTAACCGTCATTTTTGTGTATTAATTCAAATTTTTACTTTTTTACTATTCTTTTTTAACCACTCACAAATTTTATTTTAATTACTAGGTAGAATAGTTACTTTACTAAAGTTTATTTGTGATACTTGCGAATATTTGTTGTTTGTTAGATTGTTTTTCACATACACTGTTATAGGATATTTGTATCAACTTTCCACTCAATTCGTTAATGTTTTTTAGAAATAACACTTGCACACAATATTTGGCCAACACTTTACACATTACTTATGCTCGATACTTTTAACAATCACGTTTACTTGTTTAATTAATCAAAAATACGAGAGCTAATGTTTTTTTTAAAGTATAGGGTGACAAACGAGCACACAGTCCACCTGATGGTAAGTGGCTGCTGTGGCCCATAGACATCTACATTTATTTACGCTGGTATTCTGTGAGAGCGTGGTCCTTCCCCGGTCGAGCCGACCCATTCGTGCTACAACTATACCAGTAATATAGCTGCAGCATGGCTCTACCACGTATAATGTTTGTAATCATATAATAAATAATAATCTTTTATGTGTGACTAGCGCCACAGTACCAAGTCTATTAAATATTTAAAAAATGTCATTGTTAATAAACTTTCTAACTGTATAAATAAATGTTTAGAAATAGGAACGTTTCCGGATATTTTAAAAATTGACAAAGTTATCCCTATTATAAATCCGGCAACAAATTTGACCCCAGTAATTACCGGCCAATATCCGTTCTTCCTGTTTTATCAAAAATTTTTGAAAAAAATAATTTATAATAGACTTGAGGGATATCTGGCTTCACACAATTTTCTTTATGACAAACAGTATGGCTTTAGACTAAAATCCAAAACTCTTTCAGCAACGACAGATTTATTTAACAACATAAAAATTAGTATCGATAAAAAATAGTGCTTGGGGTATTCATAAAATTAAAAAGCTTTTAATACTATTAGTCATGAACTATTATTACATAAGTTAAAATAACTTGGCATTTGTGGATCTGCATATGACATAATTAAATCTTACCTTTCAACTCGTCGTCAAGTGGTTAAGATTGATCAAATGCAAAGTAGCCCTACAATCATAACTTATGCCGTACCGCAGGGCTCAGTTATCGGGCCACTGCTGTTTCTTATAAATATAAATGGTATTTATAAGCTTGGACTAAAAGGTGACACAACCTTATATGCAGATTATACTAATGATTTCTTATATTTACGCAAACACTAAACATTTAAATAAAACTAATTTTACGGATTTTATCGCGTATATTAACTTATTTTATATTCCCAACGTTTCGAGCACTTTACTGCACCCATGGTCACAGTGGGGACTGAGGTGTATGACGTCCCAATGTCATTGTTAACCACGGCTAACTCCAGATTAAAATGGTTGCTGTAAAGTGCTTGAAACGTCGGGAATATGAAATAAGTTAATATACGCGATAAAATCCGTAAAATTAGTTTTATTTAAATCAGATTATACTAGTTTATTTTACTATGTTAACTGCATTCATGACATTATATTATGTAACACGCAAGTGGACTTAGATCTACTAAATAATTGGTTTCAAAATAATATTTTAACCATAAATATTTCTAAAAGAAATTTATAATATTTGAAGCATAAAATAATAAAATACCAAGGCATTCATCAATATAAACAATCAAGAAATTAAACTATTGGATCATAAAACATATCTTGGTTTAATTTTAGTACCATGACATGGGAGTCACATATTAATAAAATAAGAAGTAAACTAATTGCCCTTACCGGAGCTTTACGAGGCATAATTCGATGTTTACCGTGGCAAGTAAGATACACGATTTATAATTAACTTATTAAACCACACATTAAATATTTAATAAAAGTATGGGGTTTGGCTGCAAAAACAGGTCTGGCCGCCCTACGGACGGCCTAAAATAAACTATTAAAGATTTTGTTTATTTATGATTTTTTCACACCGACACATAAAATGTACAAGGAAACTAAAATTATGAATATTTTATAAGCATATATTTATTTTACCTGCATTCTTATAAGAAAAATATTAAATAAAGATGTGCATACACAAATAATAACCTTTACTAAGAAACATCAAATACAAAAACATAGGCTACGTCGAGCAAACGACATAGAGTTATATACTTCTCGGACGAACTATGGTAAAAAAGCCTTTTGTATCAAGGTGCTAGATTATATAACAAACTTCCAAAAGAAATAAAAGAAGCAAAATCAATGACATCTTTTTAAAAAAAAACTAAAATATTATGTCATAAACACTGCGAATACGACGCATTGATATGTGCCACTTCCAGTTGCATTTACTCTATGATCATTTATAACTTTTTACATTACGTAGTTTGGCGCGCAACACTCGAAACAAATCATTATTATAATATTAGTAACAACCCTTTTTATACTTATTAAATTATTCCTTCTTTTTTTTTATGTACGATATGCCCAAAATGTTTTAAATTCTGTATCATTTCAGTTTCTCATGTAAATAAATGTAATTTTTATGAGAAATAAATTATCTCAAACCTCAACTTGTTACCATCTTGTAGGTAGTGACATAATTCCTTTGCTGTAGAAATCGTGGGATCTTTAATCAAAGAATTCAATAATTACTTTTGACAATCTTCTCCTGGTGTTAACCTAACACTGCCCAAAGAATACTGAAGAGACCGAAACAGGTAAAAAATCTGAGTTTGCAAAGTACAGGCAACTATATGGTGGATGCATTAACACTTCCCAACCAAGCTCTCTCAATTTTTGCTGAGTTGTCAAATATGTGTGTGGTCTGACGGTATCATGATGAACGCTGTCTTTCCTTTCCTGTTGATCGATTCCAACCATTTTTTCTAAATTTCTTGCTTGAGTCTTATTAGTTGTTGGCAGAAGAGATACAAATCAATGGTTTTGTTCAGCAGTAAAAGCTTAAAATAAACGATGCCCTTCCAATCCCACCATACATACAGCATCATCTTATTGCGTGTTAATCCTGGTTTCGCTACAGTCTTTAGAACTTGACTACCCTTGTAACTTGATCGTTTTCGCACGATCTTGTCGTATTTGATCCACTTTTCATCACTAGTGATCAATCTTTTCAAAAATTATTCGGTTTCATTACGTGTCAATAGAGAATCACAACTGAGTATACGATTTCTTTCAGTTTCTTTCAGGTTTCTTTCAGTGAGCTCGTGTGTTACCCAAATATCGAGCTTTTTTGTATAGCCAGAATTATTTTAATGCTTGATCCATTGGAAAAGGTCTGGCTTTTTTGTTGTCAATCTTCACTTCCTCGGCTATGTTGTAATTACTAATAAGCCGATATTGCTTTCGTATGGAGGTGAGCAGAGCGAGCTGCACCTTTGACATCGAAATTCCTGGACTGAATATGCTTGAACCAACTTTGGGCTACTCTTACTGACACTGCATTAGGTCATAAATGTCGCAAATTTTTATTCTCGGCTTGAGACTTTTTCGCACTTTTCCTTTTTCTGTAGTAATAATTCAAAATGTATCGAAGTTCTTTGATAGATTGACACATTTTGGCGAACAGAAAAACAATTGAAAAATGGTGGGAACGTGTTTTTTTTTTAATTTTACTGTTTCGTTTTCTTAATGTCCTTTACGTATACTAAAACCAGCTAGATAAAAACAGTACTACCAAAGAGATTTTTTATATTTTATACAAACATAATACGAAGAAACTTTTTTCTCGACCTATTATTTCATTCCACTCCTGTTATCTTCAATACTAAAATAAAGCTAGTTGGTTTTCAACTAAATTCACATTATAGCCGGGTTTTATATACTTTTAAAATAACAACTTTTATTAAAACATCTTTTTAATCTACTTATTGCTTTGCTATTGTATGATTATCACTGACTGAAAATATTTTCCGACCGCGCCACTTCGAAAACAGTACGCGCTTGGCTTAAATTACTGAATACCTACATAACCACGACTTATTAAAATAAAGTTAAAAGTAAAGTGTAAAAAGTAAAAAGACCTATTACACTTTTTAGGGTTCCGTACCTCAAAAAGAAAAAACGGAACACTTATATCACTTTGTTGTCCGTCTGTCTGTCTGTCAAGATCCTTATTCTCAGGAACTCATGGAGGTATCAGCTGAAATTCATATCAAATACTCAAGTCTACTGTCCATTAGAGCTGTGAAAAAATCAAACTTCTAAGCCAACGCAATCAAAAGATACAGCCGTTTATGCCGCAAATTTTTGACGTTCGCAAGGGAATCAAAACCTACAGGGTACTTCCTGTGAACTCAGAATCTTAAAATTTGGTACTGATCAAGATCTGCCCAGTAGTTTTTGATTTATTCTTAATAATGCGTATTTAAATAACTTCGACTGCGTTGATAATGTTCTCATTTTAATTATATTGAAGTCAATTGTACAAAATTTTTAATTTTACCACTTGTTCTCGACAGAAAAGGAACGCAATCTACCGCAAGTTAATGTCGTTACGCCGACTGGCACGGCCAACCAAAACATGCTCATATGCTATGGCATCAGACTCGGTAGATAGTTAGGTCATAAGTACATGTTCAATGGCAATGAGAGTCAATGCATGCATGTATGTTGGCATTTGCCATCATGCACTATCTACCCATATTTAGTCGCGTGAGTATCATAAAAAATGGCTTTCGATAGAACCAAAGGGTTTGCTTTTTCTTTCGTAACACGTACAACTAAGGAGTGGCATAATACACTAAGAAAACAAATAACACAACGAGAAACAAACATAGAGAGAACCGACGGAACCGACGCTACTGTAGCTCATACCTCATGGGATCTGCCACAAATTTTAAACAAAGAATACTACTATGTGGTTATGCTATGCGTTGTCACCTCTGTGGATTAAGAAAGAAAGTCTCACAGCCTTTGAGTGTATATAATTTATTTTGTAAAGCGCTACACTTATTGATATCAAGCAAGAATTAATACGTATTTTTGCAAAATTTTGAGCCCATTCTTAATTTTGCAAAAAACCACTTAGAAGACATAAAATTTCTAAATTTAAATTTTTTTATAGCTTGTAAACAAAGTTTATATAAACACTAAGGTAATATTCGATGCGAATGTATTTCATGTATGTTTTTTTTTAAGAATTAAATTGAAGTTAAGTTGTCGCCTCTGAGGATTTAGGTGAAATGCCTCGTATTCATTTATAAGGTATCCGGTTCTCTACACTCATTATACCAAACACAGTAGCTTTAAGCTGCTATTTTACGCTGGTATTTTGTAAAAACGTGGTCTTTCCACGGTCAAGTCGACCCGTTCGTGCTACCATAATACGAGTATAGCTGCAATATGGCTTTACCACATATATTATACGTGTTCACAGATTTGAAAAGATTTAACGATATTCTTTTAGGATAAAGGTTCTTTATAAATATGAAATATAAATTTACCGCTAAGCCTGGAGAAATAGGGAAATATTATTTTTAGTAATATAACTGTTCAGATGACATTATAGTTGTTTCCTTTAGTCCACTCAGAAAGGTGAAATAACGTAAAAAAAGCGTAAGTGCCTTTAAATACACAAAATAATAAAATAATATCTACATAATAGCTTTTGTCGTTGGAGTTTTAAAACTTCAATACACTATGACTAAGCACCGGCTTCAAAAGAAATAATTTTAATCTTTCATGGTTTATAAGTCCGTTACTTTTTTATAGTTATTTATTTATTTATTTAATCTTTATTCTGTTACACCTGATCTAAGGGTGTTCTATACCCAGGGTTGATCTGGGATAATTAGATAAGTAAACGTTGGTAGGTGTTAAAAAATGTTAAAATGACTACACATACATTGTAAATAAACGTAAAATATGTGCGCATACATACCAATATACATATATATTATGTAAATGAAAAATGAAAAACATATAGTTAGTAATTACGTTACTAAGCTTAATTTACTTATGTTACAATTTTTGCAGAAAGAGATTCGAACAAAATCATGTGAAGTTCACCAACACGCATCGGGGTAGAGCGATAAATTTTTCGTTGCTCAAAAGTGCTTTAAGAATAATAGGCGTTATTTACATAGCAATTTCATCTTAGAAACGGCGATTATACCTACGCAATGGACTGAATCAAACATAATTTTACTCTATAGAAAAAGAGACTCCCATGATGTTGGCAACTACAGACCTCGTAAGCCTTTTACCGACTCTACATAAACTATTTTCTTCGATCATTAATAAGAGAATAAGCGAAACGTTAGACACATGACAACCTTTAGAACAGGCAGACTTTCGCAAATGATTATATATATATGTGTATATATATATATATATATATATATATATATATATATATATATATATATATATATATATATATACTCTACAAGAGGTCACATACACTCCCCAGAACTAGTTATTGAAAAGTACCAGGAAAGACAGAGACCACTCTACATCGCCTTTGCCGACTACCAAAAATCATTTGATACAATATCTTGCACGAGTATCTGGGAAGCCTTAACAGCTCAAAAAGCAGAAAAAATACATAGAAGTAATAAAAACATTTATAGTAAAAGCACTAGCAAAGTAAAATTGGAAACGATTGGCCATAGCTTTCCTATAAATAGAGGAGTATGGCAAGTCGACCCGTTATCGCAAAATATTTTTATATCAACCCTTATAAGAAAGCTGGACTGGAATAAATGTGGTTTGAATATTAATGGCAAATACTTAAGCCATCTAAGATTAACAGACGATATACGTGTTATTTTCAGAAACTAGCTATGACCTGCAATATATGTTAGAGACCTTAATATAAGCAGCAGACAAGTGAGATTAGTGATGAACCTGTCATAGATGAAAGCCATGACAAATAGCATCATAAAGTGTAATCAGCTTATAAAATGAACCGCTAGAGTACGTTGATGAATATATCTATCTTGGAAAACAATTAAGTTTCAAAACAAACAGCAATGAAATGGATATACAGTGCAGAATAAAAATCGCGTGGAACAAATATTGCCTAAAGTATTTTAAAGCAACATGTTGATAAATCTCAAAAAGAAAACTGTGGCCTCATGAATTCCACCCTCTCTAACGTATGGTTGCCAGACGTAAAAAATTACGAAGAAAATTAAAAACAAATTTAGTTCATTGCTGAATGGAATGGAACGCAGCATGTGGAACATAAAGAAAATTCACAAAATATGACACACGAAAATACGAAACTATAAAGCAATAAACGCGCTGGCTTACGCTCAAACACTAAAATTCAGATAGGCCGGTCATATAGCCCGATACGTGAACAACAGGTGGACCATGAATGTACATGAGATAGGAGGATGACATAGAGAAGATCGCAGGAACAAACTGGTTATAAATAGCAAAAAATAGAGAAAAATGAACATCCTAGGAGGAGGAATCTAGGGGGCTTTACCCCCCAGGGAGTCCATGCAAATGATAATATTTATATCATTCTATCATTAAATATTGCTACATTGAATTGTATAAGTAGGAGATTATAATTTTAAATAAATAATTGTATAATAATAATAAATGAAAAATTATCATATAAGCAAAAATTAAGCATTAAATAATCTAAACATTTTATGTTAATTGTACTCTAAACGGAATGTCATATATTTTTTATATATTGTTACAAATCATCATTATCATCATCATTACAGCCTTTCATAAGTCCACTGCTGAACATAGGCCTCCCAAAAGGAATGCCACAAAGCACGGTCCTGAGCCACCTACATCCAGCGACTTCCTGCATGGTCCAGGTCGTCATTCCATCTCGTTTCTTCCCCATCGGTTGTTGGTTCTTCGAGCTATATGGCCGGCCCACTGCCACTTCAGCTTACTAATCCGTTGGGCTATATCGGTTACTCTGGTTCTACTGCGGATATCCTCATTTCTAAGTTTATCACGCAGAGAAACCCCGAGCATAGCCCTCTCCATAGCTCGCTAAGCGACCTTGAGCTTCGTCATACGGCCAGCAAAGAAGGACCACGTCTTAGATCCGTAAGTCATCACTGGCAACACGCACTGGTTGTACAATTTTATTTTAAGGTTTTGAAGTATGTCTAACGAGAAGATGTGTCGTAGTTTTCCGAACACTGCCCAGCCGAGTTGAATCCGCCGATTGACCTCTCGGTCGAAGTTAGACTTACCTAGTCGGACTATTTGTCCCAGGTAAACATACTCGTCAACGACTTCGAGCTTAGTGCTCCCAACAACTACCGGCATAGGTGTGCCATGGACGTTAAACATGATTTTTGTCTTGTCCATGTTCATCTTAAGACCTATCCGTTGGGAGACACTATTGAGGTCATTGAGCATAGTGCTGAGGTCCTCCAGCCAGTCTGCCATAAGGACTATATCGTCGGCAAATCGAAGGTGAGTGATGTACTCGCCATTGATGTTGATACCGCATCCTTTCCAGTCCAGCAGCTTGAAAACGTTAATTCAGTTAATTCATGTTATGATTTGAATTATTGCGTAATATTTCAAAGCTGAAAAATCATTTTAATGCATGGAATTAAAGGTTTTTTGATTTTTTTATTTAATTTTTTATTTTTATTTTATTATGTTACAATATTTGCAGAAAAAGACCCAAGCCTCACCAAAGGAAGATGGTTAACAGCAAGCCATACTATATTCAATTTTAACAAGTTGGTGGTAATTTCTATGGAAAATTTCTGAACAGAGAATTCCAAGCTGTTGCAACATGCTTGTCTAACCGTCCTCTAACATTCACTACCTGTAGAAATGCAACAAATTCATCAAATATGCACCCGACGCGCGGCTAACGACCGACAAGAAAATAAATTATTGCCACAATTTTCTGTACACACACAGTGATAATCCATATACTTCCACAAAAGATGCAGTTTGTCAAAAGAGTAATAACACAATGTTACATGATGCATATTATGTGAACAACCTTAATCAACTATCGGTTTTATCAAACAGGCACGCCGACGTGACCGCCCGGTCGTGGCTCATACCTACCGCTCTAGTAAAGCAAATATCTCAAGTTTTAATGCGACAAAATGCTCAAAAACATAGCATTAACCACGTCGCTACAGATGACGAGGAGACTCTACTGACGACCAATCTGTCACGGTAAAAAGCTTCTTATGGCACCTTGAGATTTTTTTTATAAGAGAGGGGGCAAACGACCATTCGGCTCACCTGATGGTAACCTACCTCCGCCCTACTACCGCCGCCCACGAACAACCGCAACACTAGGGGAATTGATGCCTTTTAGATCAAGGCTCTTAAATTTCTCTGATATCTGAGACCGCCACTCAGAGGCTAGATTTGCCTCTGCAACGGTATCACTCATCTGTATCTGGCATTGGAAATAGATCAAAAAACGGCGAAGGAATCATCTCGCTTGAATTTCAATCCATTTACCAAGACTATGAGTTCACAACTCAAGCATTAGTCATCAACCACGTTATCAACAATCTGCCAAACATGTCATCTAGTAAGGATTCATGGCCTCAACTGCAACATATATAACTGGCTGATGCCGAGTACAACTTTTCTAAGTCTGTTGATCTGCTACTAGATGCAAGCATATACTCTGAGATCATCATGAGCGGTCTGTTCAAAGGCTCAAAAATGGCACCAATAGCCCAACAAACGAGACTGAGCTGGGTACTAGCAATAGACCGAACTTTACATAGGGACGTTAATCACCTCACTCCTAATAATACGCTTTGACATAGGGACGTTAATCAACTCAGTCCTAATAATACACTTTGACATAGGGACGTTAATCACCTCAGTCCTAATAATACGCTTTGACATAGGGACGTTAATCAACTCAGTCCTAATAATACACTTTGACATAGGGACGTTAATCACCTCAGTCCTAATAATACGCTTTGACATAGGGACGTTAATCAACTCAGTCCTAATAATACACTGACATAGGGACGTTAATCACCTCAGTCCTAATAATACGCTTTGACATGGGACGTTAATCAACTCAGTCCTAATAATACACTTTGACATAGGGACGTTAATCAACTCAGTCCTAATAATACACTTTGACATGGGACGTTAATCACCTCAGTCCTAATAATACGTAAAGTCCCTAAAAATATGTACAATTAAACACGATAAAATTCATAAAAATATTAATTTATTATTTATTAAATAGTGATATGGACGTTATGACATAATAATCTTATATAACTTATCGCAGTTTAATAATTTCTTTAGATTTACTTTCAAAGAAAGTAATTTCCTTAGAGCGGCACAACTCAGTCGGATTTAATATGTGTTAATGGTTGCTCTAGCACTAATAACGGGGAAGTGGAACTTAGAAGCAATGTGCAGGCTTAAAGATTTAGTCGCTTTAATATAATAATTTGTTTTCCATGTAAGTTCATTTATTAAAGGTATTGCTGTACACGCTCTTATTTGCCTTGTGAATAAGTGTGATACTTTTTTCGTCGTGTAATACTTTTGTCGGTGACGACAAAAATCAAAATCAAAATCAAAATTCATAATATACTTCATACAAATTCAAAGTATACTTTGATTTGGTTCCAGTCAATATTCATATTAGTAGAACATTTATTTACTTAGATGTAATTACCAGTGGCCGATAAGTGCAATTGTATATATTTTAAATAAGAATAGAAGTTTTCATTTTGGCACAGTAAATATTAATAACTGGATAACACATCTTGATTTCTTAAATTAAACCTAATGATTTTTGTTTTAGGTGAGAAAATGTAATAACGGATGACTTACATAATGTCGATGAGATGAAGCAATTTTATATTTAATAAGATGCTCGCAAATAAGATAGAACGTAGCGTTCCCAAGAGATTGTCTGAGCTTTGTGCGACAGAATAATGACTATTGTTAATTCGATAGGTTGACTGAGCAAAGTCCTCTTCAGTCCTCTCATCACCGTGTCGAGCGCATTAAAAATTCTAAACAAAGTAACCGCACATTCGCAGAGTATTTAATTACACTATGTCTATTATGGCCGGCTTAGATAATCTATGTTGTAAGAAGATTGATTTACATAATGATTTCTTATATTTACGCGAACACTACACATTTAAAGAATACAAATTTTACGGATTTTATCGCGTATATTAACTTATTTTATATTCCTGACGTTTCGAGGTGTTTACTGCAACTATTTTAATATGGAAGTAGCCGTGGTTAACTATGACATTGGGACGTCATACAACTCAGCCCTCCCCCCCCCGCCCCGTGACCATGGGTGCTGGAAAGTGCGCGAAACGGCGGGAATATAAAATAAGTTAATATACGCGCTAAAATCCGTAAAATTAGTTTTATTTAAAAAATTGATTTAGGAGAGTACATTCGTATAATGTTGTAAACGGTAGGTTTTATATGTTTATTTTTATTTAACACTCAATACATATTACAAAATTACAAATAAAGTAACAATAAGTCTAACAAAAATAACATGCTATAATAAAACTAAAACTACGTGTAGCTTAATAATGTAGAATCTACAAAAGAAAAATTGAAAAGTCAAGTTTATAATATTAGCTACCTGCCTGAACTAGGTTGAGTACCTGTGCTTCAGACCATCACTTATGGTCCCCACACACGGTCAGTTAAACTGACATCAGTTCAACTGATCATTTCAAACGAATTTAATCCAAAACAAATTTGACAATTTTTAAAATATCAAATTTTCAATATATCGATAATTATAAATGTACCAATATCGAAGTTTTATATATCGAAAACATAAGCGATATATCGATGCTTATTGCTTAAAAATGGTATACACAGTATAAAAATTAGTATATTTATTAAACAAATTAAATTATAAATGTATGAAAATGTTTGGTTATAGTTCTTAGTATTTATTAGCTCAGATGGTTAGCGCTCGCTGTAAATTTCACAGTACGCGAGCAACCCAGGTTCGATCCCCACCGGCACCAATGAAATTGTTAATTGCAATTTTAAGTGCTGATTTACCACGACCTCGACGATGAAGGAAAATACCGTGAGGAAACCTACATGTCTGAGAAATAAAATAAAAATTTCATAAAACGTGAAGTTCGCCAACACGAATTGGGGCAGCGCGGCGGACGTTGCCCTAAAACCCTCTCAGAAATTAGGAGAGACCTGCCCAGCTGAGGAGTGCCCAGCATTGGGACTTATAAGGCTGTAACTTTAACTTTAATTATTGTTTAATTTAAATAAGACAATTATGTTTACCAATATTTTTCAGTAAGAGTTTTCAAAAATACTCGTTGTTGTATATGTTCAGCTGTTTCAATACTGCGATTATTGGGCACTAAAAGATTGATTGTAGAAGTAATTCGTTCAGATGCTACGAATGCAGCTCAAGAAATCAAATATTTAACAGCTATTTCTGATAGCACGGAAGTAAATCATAAGACGCCTAAGCGATTAAAATAACTTAAGGCTTATACCAACATCGAAGCACTTAATTCGTCGTTTTCTCTTATAGCTCACATGCGCAGACACTTAATACACATAATCGCATCACTTTGATAAAAATCCACTTCAAACGATTATTTTAACAATAAAACAGGAGCAACCATCCGTCGATGGTCAAGCTCCTGCCAAAACTCACAGTAAGTAAAATAGTACTAAGTTTCATAGATTATAGTGATTTTAAGATCACAGAGATATACTATACAAAATTACATTTCTTTTTAAGATAATAAGCAAATAAATAAACTGGGGAAAAATGAAAAACATAATATAGTGTAAATAAAAAAGTATAGTAGAATGGGTCCATCAAGGATTAGGATTTGAGTTTACGATGGTGTTGTAGATTAAATAATTTACGTAAAAAAATAAATTATTTTAAAAAATATGTCGACTATCGTATATCTATATTTCAATATCAAACTTATATTTCAATATATGTCGTCCAAAAATATTAAAAATAAATATCGATATTTTGTCGTGAAGCGACAATTAAGAACAAAAGAACCTAACCTAACAACAACAAAACAACAAAAATAGAACAAAAACAAATAATTTATTTAAAATTTAAAAATATATTTACAGTCTTATAAAAAAAATGAACTATGAAGATGAAGATGGGTGACGTGAATTACAATTATTTCTAAAAAAAAGGATAATAAAGATGATGAGTGTTGAAGCGGAGCCCGAAGATCCAAGTGGCACACCGCGCTTGGTGGTGGTATTCGTTGCTCACAGATTATACACAGGCTGTGCCTGTGGTAGGCGCGCAGCGCCTGGTCTAGGTACACGCAACGCCTGGAGTAGGCGCACGCAGCGCCTTTGAGTAGGCGCTCTCAGCGCCTGGAATAAGCGCTCGCAGCGCCTGGAGCGAGCACGCACAGCGTAGGTGAAGGCGTGGGCGTGGCTAGGCGACGACTTCAGGTGAAGGCAGAGGCTTGCAGGATCCCGGCGACTTCAGGTGAAGGCAGAGGCTTACAGGATCCCGGCGTCTTCAGGGGAAGGCAGAGGCAGAGGCTTGCAGGATTCCGGCGACTTCAGGCGAAGGCAGAGGGAGAGACTTGCAGGTTCCGGCGACATCAGGCGAAGGCAGAGGCAGAGACTTGCAGGATCCGGCGACTTCAGGCGAAGGCAGAGGCAGAGACATGCAGGATCCGGTGACTTCAGGCAAGGTAGATGCAGAGGCAGAGGCTTGCAGGATCCTGGGGCAGTGCGGCCCCGGGATAAGGCCTTTAGGAGATGCTTCGAGTTAGAAAGCTGAAGCGAGACTGAATTTATTGGCCGATTGTTCGGCTTTTATACCTTTTTAGAGAGCTCCGCGCTCGACGGCGGAAGAACGGAAAATTATTTAAATTAAAAGCAAATTTTTGTAAATGGCCAAGAAGAAAAAAGTATTTTTGTGGAAGTATTGAAGTAAAAACATCAGACCGGTAATGAATTTGAATAAAAATTGTCATGACAACCAGATAAACAACGATGTCAAAACATTTCAAATTTTGGTTTCAGGCTCGTAATAGAGAAACGGCAAGATTGAAGTGAAAAATGAGATATTATTGATATAGGAAAAAAGGTAGCGCACCAGCGCGCATGAAGCCCGAAATTGCAGAGTTACGGAGAACTCAATAAAAGATCGAAAAAGGTAGACTCCATCGACACCGATTTAAAAAATGCTGATAGCGTGAAAATACGAAGTGAAAATGATTTGTTATTGTGTTCTTATGGTTTAAGAACGTTACAGGATCCTATGGAAATAAAGGTGATACAAAATATTCAGTTTTGAGGTGAATGCAGAAAATCAAAACAGAACGGAAAAATGAATTTAAAATAGTGTAAAATGATATGTAAGTAGCATAACACTACAATTTCTAAATAATAAAATAGATTTTTCGATATATCGAAATTTTATCAACAGTCCTAGTTCAAACCTGAGGCGTGGACGTGGACGTTTGGTTTGTGTGACTCCTATAAAATATCATATATATAATGATTTCTTATATTTACGCGAACACTACACATTTAAATAAAACTAATTTTAGGGATTTTATCGCGTATATTAACTTTTAAAGTTAATATACGCGATAAAATCCCTAAAATTAGTTTTATTTAAATCATATATATATAGATAAATTAAATGATATTTAATAATACCTAAATCTTATTTAATATCATTTCCTGTCTATTAATATATATCTATACAAATAAATAAAATTGAAGGGTCTATTTGTAATGTCAAAATAACAGTTTGTTACTAAATGAATATGAAAGTACATACGGTACTTATAACAAAAACACAATTTTTTAAAATCTTTGCCTATCTTTCTGTCTGTTTATTCCGGCTAATCTTCGAATCGGCTGAACCGATTTTGACGAGACTTTCAGTGACAGATAACTGATATTATATGGAGGAAATTAGGCTACTTTTAATTTAGAAAAAGAATTAGGGTTCCGAGCAAAAAAATTAAAACCCATGAAATCCAATTGTAATTAATATCACGCGGGCGAAGTTACGGTGAACAGCTAGTTAATAGATAAGAAATGATATTTTTAATTTATAGGAGTCACGCCAACTAAACGCGCACAGCTGCGGCTCAATCGATCTAGAAATTAAATCCGTTCCGTATATATTCATTTCAAAAGATATTTTTATTCATGAAAAGGTCAGTATTAAGACACTCATAGAAATGGGTCAGATATTATGATAATTTTATTCATTATGGTAAATTTTATTTATTTTATAAATGTGTTATTTATTTTTATCTGTTTATTAAATTACCTATCTGCAGAGCGGGCGACACCCCACTGATACTAACTTGCTCTCCGGTTACGGTGAGCCCAAAAAATCCGTGGGCATGGCACATTCTGAAGGTCTTATGATTACCAGATAATGCTTATCGGTTTTCAGTAATGGAAATAGTTAGGATAGCCTAGTTTTCTATGTTTATCCAATTGAGCTCTCGAAGTGTTACATACTACAATAAAGTTGAAGCAACCAAACGTCACGAATTAAAATAAGTTAAACAAAATAAAATCCGTGAAGTTTGTTTTATTAAATGTGTATTATTCGTGTAATAAATCAGTCAAAAATCAATGAATTCTAAATATTGAGTACAGGTAACTTGGTCATTTATAGGAATTGGTGTTAATGGTGCTTGTAGGTTTCCTTGAAGTACGCAGATATTTTCGTCTTCTGGTTGTAGTTGGTTAAGCTTTTTCCGTTCTGCCTTGATTTTTATTGCCTGTTAAATATATGGTCGATTTCTAATTTTGTACCTACTTAGGAGTTTTGCCGCTTTTTAAATGCCTGAAAACATTATAAAGTGAGTAAGAATACTGTTTGTACTATTTATAATATTTATATTATTTGTGTAGTTACTTCTTGAGCCCTTTCAAATGAGCCTAAACACGATGGTGTTTCGTAGTGGCATAAATGAGATCTTTTACCCCACCTTCTTTGTCCATCATCATGAAGATAATATAATCACATTGAACTAGGTCTTTATAAACCCTTTCAAATGAGTTCAAACAAGATCGTTCTACCTAGTGCCGTCACTGAGATCCTATACCCACCTTCGGATTGCACCATCAGAAAGTCGAGATCATAACAGTCACCTAGGTCTTTATGAGCCCTTTCAAATGAGCTCAAACACGATCGTAATATCTAGTGCCGCCACTGAGAGCCTATATCCACCTTTGGATTGCACCATCAAAAAGGTGAGGTTAAAACAGTCACCTAGATCTTTATGAGCCCTTTCAAATGACCTCAAACACAATCGTAATATTTAGTGCAATCACTGAGGTCCTATACCCACCTTCGGATTGTACCATCAGAAAGGTGAGGTCATAACAGTCACCTAGGTCTTTATGAGCCCTTTCAAATGAGCTCAACACAGGAGAAACCCTAGTTTGGGGGTAACGTTTTTTGGATGTACGTCAGTTAAACTGATCAGTTTAACTGACCGTGTGTGGCCACCATTACGCTATGGGTTTAATAATGTAGGACACTATATAATTTAAATAATTAAACTATATTATATAATTTAATATAATATTAATTAAGTAATAAGTCAATTAAATATTATTAAAGTGAAAATCTATTTTATTTTTTAAGAAAATCTTAAAGATATTAAGACTCCTTAAAATAACTCCTGAGCCTAATACCTCTGAGAACTTCAATACAGTTAATCCATGGCCAACCAAGATGCATTCTCAATTTAAAAGAAAGGAAAATGTTCGTGTCCATTACAAAATAATTTAAGACAGTGCAGCAGTAGGGCGTATGTAGGCTATAACTACATACACCTACCTTACCTAGTTTAAACTTACTTCGTTTTTTCTTTATCTTTGCGGTCTAATATGTTTTAATGTTAAAATAGAAAACAAAGTAAAAATAGAAACAAAATATACAATATCAAAAAGTACTAAATCATCATAATATTTTCTTTTAAGGAATAAGGGTGACAAACGAGCACACAATGCACCTGATGGTAAGTGGATGCTGTGGCCTATAGACATCTACATCTACCCTCAATTACAAATCGAAACGCAGATGCGTTGTTTCCCCTGAGGACTAGGATGAAATGCCTCAAATCCAGTTAAAACTTTCTGGTTTTATACTCTGGTGGCTGTCGATCCGGTCATGGCAGGTCCCAGTGTTGGTCGTTGACGGAACGGTCTAGTGAGCGTTATCAAAATGCTTCAATCAATTTTGACGAAATTTTTACTGGTTGATAGCTGCTATTGTAAGGTATAACTAAGTCTACTTTTATTTTAGAAAAATAACATCAGAGACACAACACACGTATAGCTTTTTTTAATTTGAAGTTGGTTTACCATAAAGGTCATTGTAATTTGTTCGTCAATTACTTTATTGACTGTACCTTTTTTAACTTTTTATAAACTAGTACTTGACTTCAATCTAACCTAATGGTGAGTGATTTATGGAGAACCCTAGATTTACCATCTCGGATTTCAATAGGCATTGCCCTAGAGTAGTCTAGACTAACAAAAGCCTATTCACTAGTACTATGAAGACGCCAAGATTGTAATCGGGCAGAAGACGACACATTACGAACAACGAAGCAAACAGTGTGGTTCGAGCGCGTGAAATATCGACCACAACGTGTTGAAGTAATTTTATGCTAATTGTTAGTATTTTTTCATACAGTAGAAAAAAGTTCTAGCAGATGGTCTTCACATGCCCTCAAAATATTTGCTTGATTTCTTTGGCATGCCGATGTACTCACGATGTGTAACTTTAACACCAAACATCTGATATAATGTATATATTAGCAATTAAAGTTGAAGCTTTTTATATTGAAACGAGAAATCGAAATTGTACGCTTACTCGCTTGTAATGAAATTAAAGACAAACTCTTTACCCTGATAAATAGGAGTTTGGATCTTTTTACTACGGCTTAATTAAAATTTTCGGCTACTTAAATAAGCTAGTTTAATTGAGTAGTCAAAAAAGGCCCTTGACTTATTGTAGAACCGAAAGCAAACTTATAGCACTTAAAATCGCAATTCACAATTATATTGGTACTAACATAATTTGTTCGCGTATAACGAAATTAAACATAAGCTTACTACTACACGAAATAGGATTTTTGGACATTTCTACCTTGACTTAATTCATATTTTCAGCTACTTAATCAAACCTGCTACTCGATATTCTGTAGAAGCGGGAGCCAGCGTATATGTGACTCCCCTGATGGTAACAAGTTATCTATCTACTTGTTGAGTTGTGTTATAAATAGTGTTGTACAATTTATATTTAAAAAATCATGTCTTAGCGGTTAGCCACCGTAGAGTCTATATCACCTGAGGATGCCTCGTGTAGAGGCGAAACACGTGTCGTATTGTCAGTCAGTGGTGTGTCTTGCCTAGTGTAGTGGTGTTGGGAGTAGCGATGCTGGGATTAGTGGTGACGGGGATAGTGCACGGAATTGAGGGAGGGTGGGAGGTGCTCTCCATACTAGGTAAGACACAACATTTTATTTTTATTTTATAACGTGGATATTTGCGAAGTAAATTTTTCTAAAAGCTTATATATAATGGATTTCCGCAAAGTAACGCCTGATTCTATTAATTATAATTTATATTTATTTACAATTTGAATTTACTTTGTGTGTCTGAGGTCTGGTGTAACTTAATAATACCTGCTCGGATCATAATAGAATAGAATGGAATATTTTTTATTCAATATTGATTACAAGTGATTCTTATTGAAAGTCATTTCTTTACATTACCACTGGTTCGAAAAAACTCCTCTGTCCTAGGAAGAACCAGCAAGAAACCCAGCGGGACTTTTTTTTGTGAAAACTTTTGAAACCGTAAACCTTTAATTACACTTTTATGTAAGTTTTCCCACCAAGCTTTCAACTATTTTGTTTCAATTTTCATAGCTTTGATTTGTTTAATACATTATTTTTTTTGTATATATTTATGTAACTTTTTAAATGAAGTAATAAGTCGAAAGAAGAAGAAGACCATAGTAAACGGCATAGCCCAGGGGATCAGTTAACTAAAGCGGCTTTTCACCACGTATTCTTTAAAATCTTAAAAATGGCACTAAAAGCACAGATCTTACGCTAGGCAAGATATTCAGCCCGGGGAGCAGTTTTATATATCAGTGTCGTGCGAAAACTTCGATAGCGTGATTTCGGCTTCGATTCGTTTTGCGCTTGTGGTTCGATGACAGCGCTACCAGAAGCGTTCAAAAATTAAGTGTTGTCAGTGTTAAGAAATAGATACTAAGCCGTGGTCCTTTACTGCTGACTGCGTGAGGATTGTTAGATTATAGCAGTAGTATATCTTACTGACCGAATTTATATTATACTGATGATATATAGTGGCATATGTTTAGAATTTGTCTACGTCATAGAAACTGGAACTATAATATCCGCAGTAGAACGAGAATAACTGACAGCCTAACAGATCAATAAGCTGAAGTGACAATAGACCGACTTATATATTGTAGTTCGAAGAACTGACGACCAACGGAAAATAAAATTCTCTAGTGGCACGAGGTATACCGGAAAGCAAACTGTAGGGCGATCTTTTATTGCATACTTTGTAGTGACAAGATAAAAATACATCACGATTATAGAAAAATGTTTTTTTTTTTAAGGCTAGAAACCACAAATAGCATTAAAAGTACTGAACGTCAGGTAAAGGGAAGCCCTGTGTACGTAGTTAGCTCGACTGGTGAAGGACCACGATCATAGAGAATGCCAGCCTCAAATAGCTTAATTTTGCTCTGTTGCCTATGATGAGTTAACGTAACTCGATAAGTTTCATTGCACTGCATTCCACCAAATTCCAAGTTCTTAGGCCTGTGAAAGTATGTAAATTTTTATTTTTAATCGAGAGATCGATTTTTATGGACCACACTTATCAGGACAAAGACACGTTTGTGTCACATTCACTTTATGAAAGGAGCCCCGCTTGTTTTCTTCAAGTAAAGGTGGCAAACGGCGATCGAACTTATTCACTAGCGCTCCGCTATAATTTATCCACGAGATTCTTGCTAGCATTTTTCAATAGAAGTCTTATATTCTATTTGATCTTACTTTCATTTTCACTTTGATATAGCTTCATTTTGTATCCCGAAAGAAATTAACAAGCAATGTAGACCCAAAATTTAATAAAACACAAAATTTTCTTACTTAAGAATCATACTCAGAACTGATAAATCAATAAATAAAATAGGTTTTGAGTGTGTGTAAATTTTATAGTATATACGTTTTACCTATTTCTGTTGACATAGTATATAATAATCTATTCTTAATTTTATCAATATGTTTAATACCAGTAGTTTCTTCTTCTAATAATGTTCATTTTATTTTCAGCACCCATCACATTATTTTACACACGTTGAATGAGAGATAATACCAAAAGGCAATCATGTAATCCTTCTTATTAAGTTATACTATAAAGCATAAATAAATAAATCAATGAATAGTTCGGAATTCTGACCGATGAGTTACCAATAGACAAACACATCCAGTACAAGTAGAAAAAACTATTTAGAAGCACAATTATTTTCTAATAAAACTATCTTTATACTTATTGCAGTCATAGTAGCTCATAAAATATAAGCTCGTTGAAAAAGTTATATGTGGGATCGTATAATTAGTTTTTCACAATTCAATATAAAATATTTTTCGATGTCATTTTCGTCGAAACGATAGTAAAACAAAGTCAGACGACTAAACATAAGAGGAAAATTCGTTTTTCCTTTACACCACACGGTATGGAAATTGCGATGGTAGAGGCGATTCATATTGATTGAAAACAAACGGAATACTTGATTTCGCGTTAAAAAAATAGTCGTTGTATTTCAATTAACCTTTTAACTTTTATCCACGATGAATGAAGTCGACGATTTGAATTATTTAAAAAAAGTTGGTTTATTTTATTAATAAATATAAAAATTAAAAAAATAAAGATATAGCCATTTTACGTCTTACATCTGGGTCCTCTTACTTCTAAGAGAGTTATAGTCACGAAGCAAATACGTTTATTTACATTTACATAAATATATTGTATTTGCTCCGTGGTTATAGAACATTTAGCGGCTCCAATCCGTGTTGGTGTCTTCACGTGTATTCAAAATATTCAATATCTCAGACACAAAGGTTTCCTTACAATGTTTTTCTTAACCGCCGAATATTTGGTAAAGCCACTTAAAATTGCAATTAACAGCGCTGAGGGAAGTGGGGAAATTCAACGGCTATCCAAAACGATCGGAGTTAGATCAGGCGTATGAACAACAGCTTTACATCCTTACTGAGACATGATGGTGAAATACCACCAACTTCCTCATTCCGGACTGCTACTGAGAATTATTTGTGTGAAAAACCAAATAACTGATTTCGGTCCAACCCGGGGTTTTGAACCCGGGACCACACGATATGCAGTCACAAGTCAACAAGACAGTCACTGTTCTGGCCCCACAAAGAAAATTTTACTTATATTTTGGACATTAAATTATACAAAGGAGTAAGTGAGGTCTGAAATTCAGACAGAGTGCAGTGAATGTGTCACTAGTTCGCTATATATCTTTCGGCTTCTATCAGTAAAATATTTTATCGTCGATTTACTGCTCCAAGCAGCTCTTTGCATAAAAAGTAAAGAAGATATACTCTCATTCATTTTCAGTGCTTGATTGATTTGGATCTTTTAGTTTAGCGTCGCAAAATCCGACGTATTGACATATTCACTTTTATTTCGTAATACTTTGCTTTATTGTTATGTAAACTATTGTATATATTTTTTTAAATTATTTTAATCACTACCATTCAACTAAATTACAACAATATCCTCCTTCGGATAACTGTTTATTTTTTACTTTTCTTCGCATTAGGTACATAATTCTCTGATATTGTAGAGGTTTTTACATACATAAATTGCATGATATGAACGAAAAGCTAAATCTCGAATGAAGAATCTGAAACTGAACATTTTTTTATTTATTCATACAAAGGTAAGTACATTATTTTTACTATTCTCTCGCCAAACTGCAATCAGTTTGTCGGCGAGTTCACTCTCTTAAAACTATATATTATTATGCACTATCACCTATACAAATACAATTAATTATAATAAACAAAAGAAAATAAAAGATAGTTATATCAAAGTTACCTACTACAATTTCATAATATTTAGAAATTATAAAACTAAAAAAAATATAATGAAAAAAAAATACAACACAAATAATAAGCAAATCAAATAAATATAAAAAGCGATTAATAAAAGTATGCAGCAATATGTAATGTGTTATAGCTATGTTAATAATGTCCTTTTCAGAGAGGATTTTAATAAGTTTTTGCTTAATTTTTTTTTATTTTTATTTGGAGGCGTTTCTCTTAACCATTTTATTTTGTTATAGATTCTGGGTACAATGTATTTATTCAAGCGTTGTCCGTAATAGTTATTTGCACTAGGCTCTTCAAGTTTTTTTTCCCTTACCTTACGCGTGTTGTAAGTGTTAATAATAGGCACTTTATAGTCGTCAGGATAGTAATGTTCAATTGCTATTAAATATTTTAGCCGTGTTTCAACAGGGAGTATTTTACACATGGGAAATAATTTTTCATATTGTTTTTTACAACTCTTCTTATCTTTTGAATTAATCAAACATTTTATAATACGTATTTGCAGGCTTTTCACTTGTTTTATATAGGTACTAAAAGAACGGCCATAAACAATAAGACCATAGTTAATTAAAGACTCAACTAATGCATAGTAAACCACTAATAGAACATGTTTATTTACTTACTACTTTTCGAATTTGAATGAATTTACCTAAAATGGACCTTAATTTTGAACATACTTCTTCAATGTGTAATTTCCAATTAAAACTGCTATCTACCAACAATCCTGAATATTTGTAACTATTAACAAACTCTATTTTGGCATATTTAGAGGGCATATAAATATTTTTCCTGTTTGAGAATTAAGCTGACAATCAGAAGCATAGCCAATCGGTTTACTGTAAACTTGCGGTCATTTCTTGGATTTATAGTGAGCTTTCATGGGGTAGGGGTTGTTGCTTTTCATAAACTTATGTTGATGAGGGCCCTTCATTATGGGCATGCTAATATGACCACAAGATTACCTCCTTCTGAACTAATATCTTACAAAATAACGTAAAATTGATTAAAAAGTGAAAATGCTAAAAGAAATTAACAGTGCCTTTCAATTATTTAAACTTTCTTTGCTTAGGTTCAGATAATATAATTGCATTAAAATTATTTGTCTGCAAAATAATTTCTGAGCTGCTGAGCAAATACTTTCCCCAAGGAACGCTACACAACATGATCATAGGCCGTCAATCAATCGAGTTTGGGGTCGCCCTACACTTCGCTTGCCGGTACAAAACTATCACTCGAGAACTTTTCTTCCCCAGCGGTTTTATGTTCTTCGAACTATATGGCCGACCCATAACCACTTCAGCTTATTGATCAATTGGATTATGTCGGCTTCTCTAGTTCTGCTGTGGATGTCCTCAATATAAAGTCTATCATCACGCAAAGGAACTCAAAACGTTGCCCACTATGAAGGCTATGAAGCTTGCTGAGCAACCATAAGCTTGCTCATATGACCAGCATATAATGTTTTTTTTTTTAATACGGAATATAGGATAATTCTACTCTTGATTTCTCTAAAAAAAGTCTTTCATATCAAAAACGCCATCGTTTCTTGCTTAACTATAAAATACTATCACATATATGCTTGTCTATAAAACACTACCTATATTACTGAATTTAACAGTTTTGCCACACATGTGTAATGACGGTTGACAATACCCACTATCCGATATCTTCGCGGGAGTGTCGTAAGAGGCGACAGAGGGAAACTGAGGCATAAGATGGACATCAGTATTTTTCTTATGACAGCAAAATAACAAAAAAAAACTGTGATTGCCAACAAATAGTAAAAGATTTTAGTACCATACACCACATACATATCTTTCGGCAAATTGTACAGAAGACCGGAGAGTACAATCCGCCACTTTGCCTTGCGTGTATAGACTATGAGAAAGTTTTTGATTTCATCGAAATTCGGGCGGTGCTGCAGTCCCTTCAGCGGTACCAAGTGAACTATCGGTATATCGAAGTGCTGAATCGTTTGTACAGTAGGGCTAAGATGGCTATCCGAGTATAGAGCCAGAGTAGGAAACCTATCCAACTGCAGAGAGGTGTAAGACAGGGTGACGTAATATCCCCGAAACTCTTCACCACTGCATTGGATGACGTTTTCAAGCTACTGGACTGGAAAGGATACGGCATTAACATCAATAGCGAGTACATCACTGACCTTCGCATTGCCGACAATATAGTCCTTATAGCAAAATCGCTGGAAGACCTAAGCAATATGCTCATACATGATCAATGACCTCAATAGTGCCTCCCAACGGATAGGTGAACGGTGAACGGAAAGATGAACATGGACAAAACAAAGATCACGTGTAACGTCCAACCTATGCCAGTAGTTGTTGGGAGCACTAAGCTCGAAGTTGTTGGCGAGTATGTTTACCTAGGACAAATAGTCCGACGAAGTAAGTCCAACTTCGGCAAAGAGGTTAATCGACGGATTAAACTCGGCTGTAGAGCGTTTGGGAAATTACGAGACATCTTCTTGTTAGGTATACCTCAAAACTTGAAAACGAGATTGTACAACCAGTGCGTGTTACCATTGATGACTTACGGATCTAAGACGTGGTCCTTACTGCTGGCCGTATGTGAAATCACAAGGTCGATCAGCGAGCTATTGAGAGGGCTATGCTCGGAGTTTCTCTGCGTGATAAACTTAGGAATGAGGGTATCCGCAGTAGAACCAGCGTGACCGACATAGCCCAACGGATTAGTAAGCTGAAGTGGCAGTGGGCCAGACATATAGCTCGAATAACCGACAACCGATGGGGAAAAAAGGTTCTCTAGTGGCAGCCTCGTACTGGCAGATGAAGTGTAGGGTGACCTTCCCATTAGATGGAGTGACGACCTGGTAAGATATGCAAGTAGTCGATGGATGTAGGTGAATCAGGCCCGTTCTTTTTAGCATTCCTTGGGGGAGGCATATGTTCAGCAGTGGACTTGGGAAGGGCTGTAATGATGATAATGATGATGACGATGACAGTTTTGCGCATTACAAATTCACGTTTTAAATGTGTTGATCTACAACAATGCTTGTGTCAACTCGTACCTCCAAGAAGACTGAATAAAAAATATCAAAATAAAGGAGTTAGATGAGTACAAAGAGCGAACCGATTATTTTTATTATTCTTAAAGTTCAATTTAACGAGCAGTCCATTTAGTGTTCATTTACATTAGCGTTATTTTTATTTTCATTAAAAACTCATGGACTTACAACTGTCCTTGTTATATTTATGTATCAGTCCAAGAATTATGTTTTATTGTGTTTTAATTGATTAAATTAACAAATAAAAGGAACATGTTTAGCGAAATAAAATATAAGTCAAACTATAAATTGAACCTAGAATAATATATAAAAGCTGAAGGTAACCAGGTTTAAATCTGGATGATATCAGGACGTTAAACAAATTAGTCCACTTATGAATGACGAAACGGTGGAATTTAAAAATAGTTAAATTTTAATAACACGCTCTCACAAAATAGCATGCTTAATTTTGCTGTTTCTTTTAGTGAGTGTAGAGAACGAGAGACATTTTTTACTAGAAACGAGACATTCCACCTTTGGCCTCAGGATCTGAATTTTTATTATTTATCGAAGATAAATTTTGGTGTCTTTGGATCACAGTATATCCACTTACCGCTCGTTAAAAAAAAGCCAAGATAAAATCTGTTTTATCGTGTCTTTATATATATACGGTTTATTCTCTTAATTAAGTTTTAGTTTGTAGTTAATTTCTAATTAGATTAATTTATTCAATGTGTTGGATACTACACATTGAATAGAAATATAAGAATTCATTATCTAAGAATAAACTTTTAAAAGTAATTTCTTTCATAGCCTAGAACTCTCGTCCTCTTCTAATTGAAACATTGCAGTATGGCGCTGAGTCAGGATTAGGTGAAAGAGTGTTCGGAATAATACCTGTCCTGGAAACTTTATAATATTAATTGCACTATTATATTGTATTGTACAATGAAATATATATATATATATATATATATATATATATATATATATATATATATATATATATATTTTTTTTTATATATGATTAGGGTGACAAACGAGCACACAGTCCACCTGATGGTAAGTGGTTGCTGCGGCCCATAGACATCTACATCTATCCTCTATTACAAATCAAAATGTAGATGCGTTGTCACCCGTGAGGACTAAGATGGAATACCTCATTTCCAGTAAAAAAGGCCTCCGGCCACCTGCACTTACCAAGCGAAACGCAGAGGTAAACCTCTACTTCACGCTGGTTTTCTGTGAGGTCGTGGTACCACCCCGGTTCGAGCCGGCCCATCCGAGCGACAGCAAAAGCTGCCGCGTGGCTATACCACTGTTAATAAATAATTAATAATATCGTGTTAGTTCATTTTTTTTTGTTAAACTATATAAATTTATGTACGGAGCTGTAGCCGCTTCCATTCTATAAATATTAATTTGATTACAAGTCTCTCCTTCGTTTTCGTTATCATTTGCATCAAAGAAAATATTTTTAATAAGGAGACGAATATTTGTGAAATACAATAATGCTTTTTTTATTAATCGTGTACATGCCAGTATATCTGCACAAGGAATCAAATATCAAGTTTCCCATCAAACTGTCGTGCGATCGTGACGATCAATATTTGCAAAGTTTGCACAGAGTTAGATTTATAGTCGACATTCCATCTTGAATCGCCGTTTCACAAAGTCTCTTATTCCCATGTCTCATTTCTATGTGCCAGTTTCTGACTCTTGCTTATACGATCTCTAGGCGCCGTCGTTGTATATCTCGTAATTTTTCAATCGCATTAGTAAGAAGAATACGCAGTGATTATAAACATTTTAAAAGCGTCTTAAATATAAAAAAAATGTTTATTTTATATTCAAATTAGGCTCCGTTTAATTTCTTGTGAATGCCTAATATTCACCAGTTCTTAAATACAAAATCTTCTCAGAAAAGGACTGGCAATTAACTCTCGTCTTTTTTAAAGCCATGTTACAACTTCATTTACAATTTATAATAAACCTGGCTGTTCCCCGCGTACTCGCCCGCGTGGAATTTTTTTGCGCGGTACCCTAAAATAAAAGTAACATATGTTACTCCTTATAACATTGGCTATCTGACAGTGAAAGTACCATTCAATTCTAATAATTATTATGAATTATAGCTTATTTGATATTCTGATGTATAAGCTATATTATTGTAAAGTTTCATTAAAATCCATTTAGTAGTTTTGCCTAAAAGAGTAACAAACATCCATACATCCTCACAAACTTTCACATTTATAATATTAGTAGGATTATACAATCTCAAAAGTCTGTTTAAATTGTATTTTTAAAAAGTAATTTTTAACAGGGAGTTTTCAAACTGAGAGTAAGAATTATATCCACAAATCAATATATTGGCATATTTTATCTGTATCCGATTGTTGCACTATATTTTCAAATATATTTCAACAAGCGGATATAAAATAATTGAAAATTCCTTTATTTGCCGGTATTGTTCTATATATCGTTTTCTGACTAAATTTTAAGTTAGTTACAGTAAATTTTTTGTTAGATTTTAATACAACAAGCTTATCACATAGGATTGTAGTCAAGCACTGCTTACGAGTATAACAACTAAAAAAATAGTGTTATATTTTCATATATGGTACGTGAGGATAATATGGTCACCTTAAGTTTTCCGCCTTGTGTTTGAGAGGCTTAAACATAATTGATAAGTAATATACAATTAAAATCTTTATCATTTTATACGAGCCTTTGTCTTTAATTAGACTAACAGACGGCGATAAATCCAGGTTTTTTCAAATTACCTCAATTGGAACTCCAACATAATTACCACTACAGTCTAATAAATATAGCAGAGAGCAACAGCTCTTGTTTCAAGAGACACGAAATTTTTTGAGAACAAATGTAAGACAACGATCACCTATCATAGTAAAAAACCGATAAACAGTTTGTTCTCATATTACCTCCATTACCATGGAGGTAATATGAGTGTAACATTGCAACATTTTTATTGTGTTTTTCCTATTGTAATTAGGTGGTCTAGGTGGTCTAGGTCTTCTTTCGTGCATAGAAATCTGTCTGATTAAGCAACAGTTGATACTGGTTTTAAACGTGGTAGAGTCGCGCTGCAGCTATATTATGGTTGTAGCACGAATAAGTCTGCTCCACCGTCGTAGGTCCATCACGCTTTTACAGAATACCAGCGTAAAATTGCAGCTAAATGCTGCTGTATTTCGTATGGTGAGTGTAGAGAACCGGAGAACGTTTTTACTGTAAACGAGGCATACCATCTTAGTCCTCAGGGGTGACAACTCATCTGCATTTTGATTCTTAATCGAGGATAAATGCAGAGCTCGATGGACCACAGCAACCACTTACCATCAGGTGGACTGTGTGCTCGTTTTTCATACATATTCTATAAAAAAAACACCCACTTAAATTTTCTACCGCAAAATAGCAGTGCCGACACTGCTGTGTTCCGATCTGATGGGACATAATTACAAGCCGTGACGCATGCCATGTTAGTCTTCAAAAGTGACAACGCATCTGTAGCCTTCTTTACTTGAAGTTAGTCGCAGGTGTCCATGGACTGAGGTAACGACTTACCATCAGGTGGACTGTAAGTTCGTTTGAAACTTACTTTTTTTTAAACGTAAGAACCTTCGCAGAACTACTGGATCCCGTTGGTATCTGCCGATCTATACTAGCATCGCAACCTTTCGACAATCTCTATACATTATAATATACAATATTAATTTCAGTAAAAGAAAATAAAAACTAAATTTATCAAACAGTCTACTTGCAAATAAATTTCTCACCGCCACTCGATATCTAGAATAACGTAGCGGCGAATCCCCGTAGACCCCGCTTATCGAACCATTCGCCTCGCTTTTTGAAGTACTATAACACAATAAGAGTACCCGCACACAATACACACCTAGTAACAATACGAAAATATTAACATTTCTAGGATAACAAACGGTCGACATACCTCTCCATAGAATAGAATAGAATAGAATAATTTTTTATTCAATATAGATCACATGTGTAACTCTTATTAAAAGTCATTTTTTACTTTACCACTGGTTCGAAAAAAAACCTCTGTCCTGGGAAGAACCAGCAAGAAACCCAGCGGGACTTTTTTTAAAGCAAATTTTACAATAATGGTTGTACAAACTATATAAGTACAAAATTTATTTTAGAAACAGCTTGGAAGCGACCACCTCATTCTATATATATAGAATATGTATTCATTTATACTATAATAACCCTTTTTATACAGTTTCAACTTAACAAAACATTTAAACTTGGTAATAGAGAGAGCCTGTACACTTTCCGGGACCTTGTTGTAATAGCGTATACATTGCCCCAAAATACCGCACATACTCGTATATTCATAAGATTCTCATTGCTCAGATCGACAGACGAGAGCCACACCGTCAGAGCTGGTGTTTTCACACCGTATTTGTACAGCAATTAAATAATTCATCCGTACACTGTACGAGTACGTACATTTTGGGCTAAGAAGGAAAGTGTTCAGCGTGGAAGCGGCTAATGCTCCGTGTGTAGTTAGTACGGAGCTAAAGCAGAGTCGTTCGGAAACTTTGATTTGTTCACGCTACTGTGGCGCGATTACAGCGACCCCACAACCCATCCAAGAGATCTGTAGCTCATATATATACTCATCATCATCACTCTAAATCATCTCATTCTTATTCACCTCTACTTCATCTATGGTATCATCTTCATCATCATTATCATTAATGCCACGAGCCCTGAGTCCAATAAATCTCGTCTATGTTTAGGTCTATGGTTAGCAGGGAACTTATGAAGGACTGAAATGATAATGATGACGATGAAATAAATAACGGCCTTACTCATAAAAATTACAAATTGGTACTTAAATTACTAATTTGTGGTAAATAAATTAAGTTAATGCAAGGTGCAAAATGACAATAGAAAGAAACAGGTATAGAGATAACTACTCTTTAATTTAAGTAAGGGATTATCAAAGATTCTAAAACCGTAAATGAGTAAATAATATGGATATTTTGTAGCTATCGTTCGAAAAATACTAAGCAAACCGACAAACCCAAAAAGAAACCAACATTTATGCTAAAATGCAAATTATATTATTTCTTTTTGGAATGAATCTGTAGTAACCCGGGCGATAGGCGCTTGCTTTATAATAACATAGTATTAAAAAAACAAGGTTGATACGCGACTGCAACAATGAAACTACTTATTGCTATTTTAAAGACCAGTTTGTCATAAATTAATAATAAACGCCTGTTATTATTTAAATATAATTTTTTTCTCTAATTACTTATTTATTTTATTTCTTTTATTAATAATTGAAAATGTAATGTTACACTTATTAACAAAAGGCGAATTATGGCCTTTTGTTAATAAGTGTAAGTGAACATAATATTTTATACTGACATTAAGTTATTTATGCTCATATCATTTAACGTGATATTTCTACCCGGCACCGGTAAGACATGTGAATGATCCTAACAGTTATAATGCAAAAACTTATTGTTTCATGTCTCTGAAATAAATTAAATAAATAAATAAATAATAATATTCAACAAGATTTGAACGCCACCAACATACATTGAGGCATCGAACGTGGCAAATTCTCACAAAAATGAGAGGCGGCCCTAAAATAATGAAGAAAATATGCATAGGTTTGAATAGAACAAATTTCACGTATTATATAGTGTTTATTATAAAACTTTTCATGACGTTTCGGGTGCTTTATAGCAGGGAGGTCGGGGGGACCGAGGGAAAATCAGCTTTATTCAATTTGTAGTTTTTATGGTAATATATTAAAAGACATTTTTACATGTATATAATACTTTATATTTGCCTTTTTTAAAAAGATGACCAAATTATTTTGACATATTTGGTCTGGTTATTTTGCATTTTCTTTTTGTTACCTTTACCTAGCTTTGTTTCTTCGGAGAGTGTCGTGCAGGCTTGATACATACTCTACACAGAAACAAACATCGAGACCCAGAACAATTATTACAAAAATTTCGAATGGCTTACTCAAGAGAGCACACAGTCCAACTGATGGTAAGTGGATGCCCCAAGGACTAGGATGGCGCCGCTCTCCCTATACTCCGCAGCCGAATCTCGGTTGGCGGCGGAGCCATAGACCAGATCCGCCGCTGGGGCCAGGAAGGCCGGTGCTTCTGAGTGCTACTTTTTCCTGGCCCCATGGCCTTCGCGCATCGGACACGGGGGCGTCTGTTGCGCATTGGAAATTGGAGGCCGAGGAAGAGGGCGCGCCATGTGTTCTGGTGCGCCTTACCTGAGAAGGAGATGGGGGAGGAGTGGTCCTCTCCCGAGGTTGGGCCGCCATGGGGTGGCCAGCGCAGGTGGGGCCGCGGAAGTGTGCGAATGCGTTCCCGTGGCCCTGCCATTATGCGACGAGGGTGGAACACCATGGGGTTTTAGTCGGTGTGAGTCCGACATAACCCGTCCTTGCCCCCGCGAGGCGGGTATGCGTAGGCATTTCCCCATGTAAAAAAAAAAGTATGGCGACCACCTGGTAAGACAAGTCGATGGATGCAGATGGCTCAGGACCATGCTTTGTAGCATTTCTTGGGGGAGGCCTATGTACAGCAATGTATTGTTGAAGGGCTGTAATGATGATGATGATGATGATGATGATAAAAAAGACAGATTGTAATCTTTATCGGTTTGTTGATGCTGATTGGGAATCTTGTGCTTTGGTTAGGAGGTCATGTACCGGATTCTATTTTATAATGGCAGGTTCTGGAATTTCTTATGAGTCTAAAAAATAAAAAAACAGTTGCTCTGTCCAGTACAGCAGCGAAGTATATGGCTCTATCAGAATCGTATAAAGATGCAATATATCTTAAGTGTATATTATTTGAATTTATTGTATCAAATGAGTGTGTGCTACTGTATTTGTATACTGATAATCAAAGCTCTATCAAACTAGCACCTCATCCATTGTTTCACAATAGGCGCACCAAACATATTGACATAAGGCATCATTTTGTTAGGGAATGTGTTTCGGAAGGAAAGTCGAAATTAAGTATGTATCAACTTCAAAAATGCCAGTATTTTCATCACATCATCACATCATTACAAAAGTCTTAAATGCGAATAAACATTATAAGTTTTCATAATTTAAAATTTAAAATTTTGTATAACCAACCTCAATATAAATTATTAAGTATAAAAAGTATTGGTCGGATCTTGATAAAATTTAAAAGGGGCCACACGATAAGCACCAGCTTTCAAATGAAAAAAGTATCATCGACATTGCTTCACCCTGAAATAAGTTATGAGGTAATACATAAAAAAGAACACACAGTCGAAGTGAGTACCTCCTCCATTTTGAAGTCGGTAGAAAAATAATAGGCATGTCTGAAGTTACACAATAATATGTATTCATGTCAGCTCAAAAATATAAGGTTTTGTTTGGAAGTTAGATTATTTTGTTAGGTCAAGATGTTATTAATTATTTAATTTGATACAGTTAACAAAATAATCATTTAATGCCATTTACTAGCGCCACTTATCGTTCATTTTATGTACCAAAAATTATTTGTACCTTATCTGTGGTAAATTGTCAAGTTGATTTTAAGGCTACTCTGTGTTTTAATATAAGCCACCTATCACTTTTAACATATTCGATCTAAACCTTTTTTAACTAAACGTGGTTAAAGTCAAGCAGGGTCCAAAGAGCAGCGAGCTGATACTGACACTTCCTTCACTCGCCTCAACACCACCTTAACTATGAAAAGCAGAGTGAAAGCCCTCCCGCCGCAGATATTTAACATACATTGCCATCACGTGAGCACGCCAAGCCCACTTAGAGCGGCAACCTTTCACCCTAGGCCAGATAAGTGGGTTCGACTTCGTTCGGGTTCACTTCCACTTGGTTATGTGTATTTAATCTAATGATCCATATCTCTAGATCCTAAACACCTTACATGGTAGGTTGGATGCCAATAATACCAGCCCCACCATTAATGCCAGTCTTTTCGCCTTTTTACTTCAAAAATAAGTTTTCCAGTGGTTTTAATACAAATATTGCTAGTAAAAAGTTTTTCGTAACTAGAGGAAAGTAGGTATAATTCAAAAATTTCCACGCAGTTATAAATCTATTTAAATTCAAAATCAAAACACGTAGGCAGGAGACAACGCTCATTTTCCTAATTTGTGTGACAAAATAATGGTCACGACAAAATTTCATTTTTAGGCTTTGTGAATTGCAAGAATATGACTATAGCAATGCAATTATATTTGAATAAATTTATAAGCTTTTATTTTTATTTTCTTTTAGTGGGAATTAACGAGGCTGCAATTAGATATACGAAATGTATGGAGTGCATAATGTCAGCCGTAAGGCTTTTATTTGGTTTGGTGCGCCTAATAAAAAGTACCAAATTTCAGCCATATAAATCAGGATTGTCGTAAACTGGAATAAATATCATTAATCGGGACATAACTTATTTTGAGACTAGTTAAAATCAATTCGTCTATGTTATAAAATTGGTTTCTGAATTGAAAGTTTAGCAAAAGATTTACTTGCTTTGTTTCAGATATTGTTGTATATTAAGAACACGTTATATTTTCATTATATTTTGGAAAGACAAAAACACATAAACGAAAAAACCATGAAAGACAAAGCGGCTCAGGATCGTGATCCGGCAATCTATGGAGCAGTTCTGCAGTGGACTTGTGGTGGACTTCAATGATCCTGATGATTCTAAAACTTGAATGTTTAATTTGTAAGAAATCGATGTACTACATAATTTTTATCACAATTTGCTTTAATTAATTGATTCATCATCATTACAGCCCTTCACAAGTACACTGTTTCTTCTGCATATCAATGATATGTTGCTAGCTGGTAACATTCATTGCTATGCGGATGACAGCACTGGTGATGCTCTATACACCGGCCGTGCTAATATTTCTCGGGAAAACGTCGCCGAGTACCGGAACAAACTTCTGCCTGAAGTCGAGTTTTTGCTGCACAAATTCTCGGATTGGGGGCGACTAAATCTAGTCCAGTTCAATCCCCAGAAGACACAAGTTTGCGCGTTTACCGCTAAAAAGAACCCCTTCGTCGTATCTCCTCAGTTTCAAGGCACTCCCTTTCTTGACTCAGCCAGTATCGGAATCCTCGGAGTCGACATATCGAGTGACGTGCAGTTTCGAGGTCACTTGGAAGAGAAGGCCAAATTGGCCTCTAAAAAGCTTGGCGTGCTCAGCAGAGCGGGACAGTATTTCATGCCGGTACACCGCTTGCAACTTTACAGGGCTCAGATTCGGCCTCACATGGAATACTGTTCCCATCTCTGGGCAGGGGCTCACCAGTGCCAGCTCCTTCCACTTGACCGCATCCAGCGCAGAGCAGGTCGAATCGTCGACGACCGAGTCCTTTCTGATCGGCTCGATTCATTGGCACTGCGAAGAGATATTGCATTCCTTTGCATTTTCTTTCGCATTTACCACGGGGGGTGCTCTGAGGAATTGTACGGATTAATCCCAGCCGCCAAATTTCACGAACGCACAACGCGGCAAAACTTCCAATACCATCCACACCATTTTGATGATTGGCGGTCCACCACTGTGCAATTTAGAAGATATTTTCTTCCTCGCACGACTTCCTTGTGGAATCGATTACCATCGACAATATTTCCGGACCGATACGACTTAGGGACCTTCAAGAAAAGAGCGTACTCTTTTTTAAAAGGCCGGCAACGCATCTGTAATTCCCCTGGTTCCCCTGGTGTTGCAGTTGTTCATGGGCGGCGGTAGTCACTTACCATCAGGTGAGCCGCAAGCTCGTTTGCCCCCTTTCCTATAAAAAAAAACACTGCTGAACATAGGACTCCCCCATTTCATCATAGGGGGTATATTGCCATAGTTGCCACGATTGGCGAGGGGGTTGGCAACCGCTTTATTTTATTGTTGTTTCGCTGTTATCAGAAAGATGCTGCGACCCATCTTCTGCCTCAGTTTCCCTCTGTCACCTCTTACGGCACCCACGGGAAGATATGTGGTAGTAGGTATTCTTACCCGCCACTATACTGGGTAATTGATTAGTGTAATAAGAAAAATCAAACTTCTTAAAACTAAAACCTAGGTACAACATAAGGGAAGTATGTAGTAAAACATTAATCTATCTATTTTAATTTCATGCTCGTGACATACCTACATGATTTAAAATTAGAACTTGATACGAATTTATTTCTGTGCCTCTAAAACTTACCTACAATACCTAGGTTAGGCCCGCCACATACATATGAATTCCGTTTCGGAATTCCGAAAGGGTTGGCCTCACACATACGGAATCCCGTTTTGCCCGCAAAATTTCGAACGGAAAAATACCGTACGTGTGTGACGGGTCATAGATTTTATATGAACTTGCTGCGTTCGGAATCTCGAATCGGAATATCGAAACGGAATCCCGAAACGGAATTCCGTATGTATGTGGCCGACCTAACGATTGCAAATAAATGATTGAATGATTGTAAATAAATGTTCATCATATTTTTGGATAAATACACTATCGATTAAAACAAGTGTTTAAAAATATTGTGCTCATATTAAAATAGCACGAATTTTCAAAATTGAAATTGGCACTAAATTTGATTGGTGATAAATTTTATTAATTACTAAAAGAAAACTAAAGAAATGGCACAAATACTATCATTTTTCGTGCAGAAATAAAGTTTAACGACCTTACACAAAATTATGATTCTCTTGCTTAAATCTGTCTCTTTCTATTGTAAGTGGGCGAAAAGAGAAAAAGCAACTTCAATCATTACTTTAAATTATGTCTGTTCTGTATTTTGGTATATTTTATTATAATTGTTTTAAAATAAAAATTGTTGAATGCAGTTTCTTTAAAATACTCATGATATTTAAGCGAATAGTTAAATATTTAAAATTATGATTAAATTTTTAAACATTATTCCAACTCAGTTAACGGATTTCATCGCGCTTAATACAATTTATTTTTAATTGCCAACGTTTCAACTACAAATTAATAAGAAACAATATAAAAGGCTAGCAACACTTATGGTTAAGGGATTCAGCTTATTAAAAATTACTTTGTGGTCACGAGAAGTATGAGGTTTCTAGCGTCTTTTTGTCGAAGCTCTTTTTGGTTGAAGCGACAGTAACCTAATCGACTGCTGTCGTAAACCACTCTTAAATACATGTATTTCAAGCTTACCTAGAGTCGTACACGGGAATATTTGTAATGTTAATAATATTGCTTGTATTTAAGAAAATAAAGGAAGATGTTTAATGGTGGTCCCAGACATGTAGGAAGATGTTTTGTAAGGTTGTTCATAAATGAGTTTATTTGGAAAGGTATGTTAACATTGTCATTGTCATTGAAAAAAATTCATAAATAATATCAAAGTGCGTAAACCACAATTATATTTAGAGGGGGCGGCTGACGGCGGGAACGGCGCGACGGTCGGACGGCAGTCTACGTGTCCACGGACAATATCATACAAAAACATACATCCATTAATTTACGCCTGTTTTCGAGTGTCAATAAATTATAAGATTGACAAGTATTTTCATAGGTAATCAATGGTGATTTGAGAAAAGGATAATTTAAATGCTTGATGAATTTGTTTCGTATGCGTTCTATACGATCTTTATAAGTAACGTATTGAGATGACCAAATTGGACTGGCATAAATTCTAATATACTACGAACATAAGCATATATATTATACATCATTTTTATGGGTATCAATATGTTTAAAATGCTTGCAAGTTCTCATTACAAATCAAGTTTTTTAATAGCCTTGTTAGCAATTTTGTCAATACGAGTATGATTAAAGCATTTTACTGTCAAAGTGAACTCATAAATCTCTAACAGTAGATGTTCTTTGTATTGGAACCTACCGTTAAAATTATAGGAGAATGAAATAGGGTTCTTTTTACGTGTAAAGCTAATACATTCGCATTTATCAATATTAACTGTTATGTTGTTAGCAGAATAGTAAGTTAACAAAGCGTTATAAAACTTTGCATTTGATGATAATCTTGTTCAGTATGTATGTTGTTAATATTTTTTTTATCGGCGTATATTAAATATTGTGAAAACTTAAAACCAGTAGTAATATCAAGTATATAGACGTTATACAGTAAAGGTCCTAGATGTGATCATTGAGGAATGCCTGTTGGTATTTCGATAAAGTGCGATCTGTAGCCACTTATTACAACAGCCTGAGACCTGTTACGCAAATAGGATTTAATCCACCGGAGTAAATCTCCATTTATGCCTTACAATTGTAGTTTATTCAGTAAGAAGACGTAATTCACACGGTCGAAAGTCTGTATAGACCACGTCTACCTAACCGCCTCCATCCATATTAGATAAAGCATAGTAAAAAGCACGCCAAATTAGTGATAGTAGAACATCACTTTAGCAATCCGTATTGAGTGTTTAGCAGTGCCTTAAATATTACGGTATATATAACATCAATAACGGTTTTCTCAAAAACTTTACTAATAGTATTTAAAATTGAAATGTCCCTATAATTTTAAATTTTAGTTTTAGTTCCCTTTTTATGTACAGGAACAATTCGTCCCCTTTTCCAGATATCCGAAAATACACCTTCGCTAGGAGACATAATAAAAATGATGGCAATAGAAACACACAAAGTTTTAGCACAGTTACGCCACAATAAAAAGGGAATTCCGTTGCATCCTCCTAATCAGCTGGACATACTTTAATAAACATATTATGGCGTACTTATCACATTAATGGTTTTTAGCTATACTACCCGGTATATGGCGCTGTTTCCAAAAAAATCCAAAAGTTGCCCGTCCGAGTCCGGGCGTATCGCTAATATTTTATAAAAAATAAAATTTTGTTTTATAATCGCATAAAAGGAATACAATATGTTCGTTTTAAATAATGCGTTTTATCCTCTACCGCCTTTTCATTAAATAACAGTTTTCCATGGCGATGATATTCTGTTCAAAATTATACTCTGATTACATACTTATTAAACTTTATCCTGAAAGCACCATTATTTTCCACTATCGCACTCCCGCTGCGAAATTATTTCGCCCGTTAAATACGTTCATTAAATTGGCGGCGCATAAAAAATATATACTTTTAAATTTCCATCGCAAAATTATCAGTAATTTTTATTTATTTATTTAAAAGCGTCAGTAGCCTAATGGCAGGGCGCGGACCGCGAACTCGAAAGGTCGTATGTTCGAATCTGCCATTCGACTACTGTCGTGAACCACTTCTAACACAAGCATTTTAAGCTTACTAGAAGTGGTTAAAGGGAATATTAGTTATGTTTAATAGCATTACTAGTATTTTTATATAAAAAAAAAATATATTCTTTCCACTAACAATATACAATATATAGGATAGCAACAATGACTATATCCTTACATCTGAAACATTACTATTATTACTATTAATATTGATATTGATTCGCCTAAAGTAGGCAAACCTGTCGGTAGATGAAGCTACAACAAATAACTTCACTTGGAACCGAACAATAAAACAAGATACACTTAAAAAAAAACAAAAGAAAAAAAACTAAAGATAGCAACGTAAAAAGTAGCGAAGAGAGACACCAGTTAAATATTTCTTATAACTATAAACACTATATTTTACTATATTTTATACTTAAAATAAAAGTAAGAGTGATCCTTGGAATATTTTGATACAACTGACATTATCGTCATCACTATAACAGTATCTATATAATCTTACTGCTGAATATAGGACTCAAAAGAGAATAAGTGGTAAAATTAAAAAAAATTGTACAACCGACTTCAATATAAATTATTAGGAATAACTCAAAAACTATTGGCCAGACCTTGATCAAATTTATATGAGACCACAGGAGATGCACCTGATTTCAAATAAAAAAATAATCATCAATATCGGTTCGCCTAGAAAAATGTTCTGAGGTAACACACATAATAAATACAGTCGAGTTGAGTACCTCCTCCTTTTTTTAAGGCGGTTAAAAAAGGTCTGGGTCACTTACATCTTTTTTCTTATATGAAGTTACAGTCCACCTGACGGCGAATGACTACTGCAGCTCAAGGACATCTGTAACCAACTTCAAATGATGAAGGCTATAGATGTTTTGTCACCTCTGATGACTAAGATGGAATGCCCTCACAACCTGAAATTTTACTGGCTCTCCATACCCTTTAGATCTGAACACAGCTGCAGCGGCAGAAATATCTAAGAGGGTTGTTCCTGTCCAGTCGGACTCCAGAGCAGAAAGTGACAATATAATAATCAGGTTCTATTATATCTTGAAACCGACTCACAAAACGTATAAATTTGAATGCTATAGATGTGTTTAATGTATACGGCTGGACTTTATTATAAAATTAATAATTTGTAAATGCAAAGTAAGTTCGACACACGAATGGGTCGGTTTGACCGGGATAGGACCACGGCGCTGTCGTCGCCCCACAAGCGAAATACATCTAAGCCTAAATCGCGCTATCAAGGTTCCGAATTAAAAGCATTATAAAAATGGAATAGCTCCGAACTACCAATCGGAGCGTTGGCTGCTCCCAGGTTTTAACACCTTGCCCCTCGGGAGATCTAACCTTTTCCTTCCACGACCAGTTTGGTGACCAACCGACGTGATATGAACACGCAACCAAGAACCTTCGGAAAACTATAACTTCAAGCCTTCTTCATTATCCTCAAGAATCCCAAGAATCGTCTTCTGCAGTCTTCAGCTCCTGCACGCCAGTCCAACTTGTTTTCATCTCGACTCAGCGCAAATTTATACGGCAGACTTTTGGCACTTCCGTCAGCACATCGTGCTCACCGACATCACTTGTAAGTGGATAGTACGGAATGCTTTACACACCGGCATATTGTTCGCACCGGCGTCACTTGCCCTTACGCACGCAACATGCATACCCAACCGGTATTAAGGACGCACCGACAGTCAGATTGCATTATCTACCTCCAGTTTGAGCAGGGGGGTGATGTGGCGGCGCTGTAGTCACGTCACAAGTGAAGTACAACGAAGCCTAAATCACGCTATCAAAGTTCCGAAGTAAGAGCAGTATAAATAAAGAATAGCTCCGAACTACCACTTCTGCGTCCCCTTTTCCCTAAAGGCGGTCGCTTCCGATTCGGCAGAAGGCCACACAAGCCAATTCCAGTCTCACAGGTGGTGTTTAGTGGATAGGCACTTAGGTTTCGCAGTGAGTCCCACATAACCACGCAGCCGGCTGTCGTGTTATGCTTAGAGCATTCACCACCTCCCTCCCCTGCTTCCCGGAGGGTAGCCCTTTTAATTGCTTCTGGGCGAAAAAAAAGCTACCACTTGGAGCGTTAGCCGCTCCCCAAACTTAAAACCTTGCCCGGTGGGAGATCTCCTCTTTTCCTTCCACGGCCAAACCAGCAACTCAATGCTGCTGATTTTCGTATGGTGAGTGTAGAGAACCGGAGACCCTTTTTAATGAAAACGAGGCATTCCATCTTATACCTCATGGGTGACAACGCATCACCATTTTTATTATTAAATATATATGTAGATGTCTATGGGCCACAGCATTCCCTTACTATCACGTGGACTTTGTGTTCGTTTGTCATCCTTTTTCTATTAAAAGGTAGTCAATTTACTTTTGCAACATTATTTCGCAATATTAATTACGTGAATCTGGTTTCTATTTTGCTGTATTCGCCTTATTAGCTCGCGAACATTTTTCGTCTATGTCGTTCACTTTGTCAAAGCTATCTGCTCCGGTTTTTGAAGTAACGATTTCAATCATTTTGCTTTAGGAGCAGTCTAGCTAGTTAGTACACTCAAGTGGTGTAGTCTGCAATCATTTTTCGATTTTTCTTAAATATACAGTGTTAAAAAGTAGAAAGTAAAAATTAAAAAGGAAACAAAATAAAATGATTTTAATGTACTCAGCTATTGATTTTATAAATAATGTAAAATAAGACTGAATCAAAAGTAAAAACCGGCTTCATATAATAAAAAAGAATAAAATATTTGCTACTCGTATGTTTCAGATGTCGGTACTAAGACATTATGGATTAAGTAATGTAGCCTTGAATGCAGAAACTATTTTATTCTTATTAGTCCTTTGAAATCGGTTTGTACATCTTATTAAATGTCTAAATTTTTCAAGGAATAACACAAGCTCAAGTGTCGTCTAAATAGTTGTATTAAAAATTTCATCCCCTATTTTCCCATCCTTGAAGGAGGGATTGTGTTCTTCAAATTAATAAGGGATCACACTAAAGTATAACCTATTATATTAAAAATAACTTTTAAAATCGGTTCACCACTGACATACACTTAACACTAGCGCCGGTACTATACGACTTAGAGACCTTCTAGAAAAGAACTTACTCCTTTCTAAAATGCCGGCAGCGCACCTGCATTTCTCCTGGTGTTGCAGTTGTTCATGGGCGGCGGTAGTCACTTACCAACAGGTGAGCCGCATGCTCGTTTGCACCTTCTTCTGTAAAAAAAAAATTAAGAAAGATCACAGTCGAGCAAGAATTGCTTCTGTTTTTGAAGTCGGCTAAAACAGTAAAAATTCTAATTCACATAAGCAGCATTGCTCACTGCTGAACATGGGCCATTTAAAGAAAGCGTTACTTGGAAGGCATTACGTAGCAGATCCTCCCCTTCCTTGTTATAATCAGCAAAACTTCTGCACGCGGCTTTTGCTTTAGTCAGTTACCAGAGATAATCAGCAGTCTGTAACGGGTGCAAGTGAATTTGGTATACTTATATATAACATTTACTCCCTTACGTCCATGAACAAACCGTATAAATAAACCATTAAAAATACTTGCTAGCTGTAAAAAAAAGGGTTACACTTATTAGGCTTCCTAAGGCCACCGCTGAAGTTAGATAGATTTTCCCCAAATAATATTGTCAGAAAACAGGATGCTGTGCCACCTCCATCCATCAACTTCTTGCACATCTTAGTGGATCGCCACTTCATCTAGAGGCCTTCTACCTTCCAACCACCAAACTTTTAATTCACTTACTTGAAAATATTTGTTATATTATATATTATATTTTAAGTACACAGTTGCTTTGCAAAGAATGTTTTCATAAAACAGGGTCCTGAGCTAGTTTCTTTGCAAAAATGAGCTATGAAGAAAAACTTAATTTGGAAACCTTTAATAAGCTTTTGAATTAGAATTTTATTAAAATGAATTATAAATCTAACACAGAAGCTCTTGAGTTCTTGTAGTATTAATGAAACCGAAAAAGCAAATGTTATAACTATTTACCCGCCTTAATTAAGTTCATCGCTAGTGCACGAGGGAGCGATAAAAAAATGAATTTTATTTAGACAGTGTAAGCACCAATTAGAGGTTATTACAGTATTATAAAAAGAGGTTTTAAATCTACTTCAACAATTCAAAGTCCAAATCAAAGACAAACTTTTTATTTAATTTAGACTCGTTTAGAACTCTTATAAAGGTCAAAATCAACACCGGTTCGCAAAAGCAAGAAAAAGATAAAAAAAACATTGGGCGCTTGTTTATTAAGTCGTGTTAGAATTTCATTAGGTCACCAATACGCTTATTAGCACGTTTTTCCATTAAGTTGAAAGCCGCGTAGTGGCATTTTGCAGCATCAGCAGCTATTGCAGCATCAGCATCAATTGCAGCATCAGCAGCAATTGTAGCAATACTCCATGCACGACCGAACTTGCACTTTATACAGTGTTAGTCACTGTCCCGGTATGAAGTATCGCCGCACGTTTGCAAGCACATTCCACTTCCTTGCAGCTGCTTTGGTTCTAAACTCGATGAGGAAATCGCAATACCCTACATCTGAATGCGATCAGTGCATTCCAGATATATATCTCGGAAAGAATGAGCAGGAGGCTCATTATATTTGCAATGAAGTTTGCAGACACGCTTATGTTTTAGATGTCTTAAATTTTTCTAGATTGGTATCACCCCATTCGGAGACTGCATTTAGTAAGACACACACTCAACTGTAGCTTCTCTTTCTAAATGAATTTGATCCCGACCGATTCAAGCATATGTTTGTAATATCTCCACAACTGTAGTATTTCCATAAATATAAATAAATGCTCAACTAGCATAAAACTAAAATATACATATATATCTATAATCTATAATCCTCTATAATATATTATTAGTAATTTTAAGCCCAAAACAATTAAATTTATGCGTTATTATTGGAAAATGTTACAAAGATCATATATGACAAGGGAACCATTCTAATTTTTCATTATAATTTTCTTATATGACGGCTCGGTAGTGTAGTGGCTAAACATTTGGAAAAATGCTTAAACGGTACAAGTTAGTATATAAGGTAGATTGCATAACGTCCAATGGGTGTCGTAAGTAGTGACAGAGGAATACTAAAGCAGAGAAGGTAGCATCTTCCAAATAACAACCCAATATCCCATTTGTCGCCATATAGCATATGATAGACAAATGACACAGTTGGCACATTCTTTCGTTACAAGTGCCACATAAACCTTTTGATGAGTCTCAGACTAACATGAATACGATAACTTTTAAAATTATATCGAGTTTATCTTTCCGCATGTAGTAGCATTATCCTCCTAAAGTGCAGCAAACTGAAGTCTATAAATATGTTTTTTCATCTACAAGCATTTATTTCCAAGTTTACCACTCGAATAAATAGAAGTGAATAGAGAATATAAAAAGGGTTTTAGTCCTTACAGTACTAATTAGTTTATACATCGTCAGACTTATGAAGCGTATACTCGTAAAACTGTAAACCTGCCCACCTTAATAAGTGCTTAGGTGCGGTTCTACATAATAGCTCTTAGAACGCTTATGAATGAGTATTATTAGCCCGTTGTTTGAATAAAGATTATTACTAATCAACTAGAAAAGTAACAAAAATATTTTTTAAACTATTTTAAGCCAGTTCGTGACTACTGTTCCACCTAGTGAAGTATTGACTTAATTATAGAATAATCATGTTATCCTACTTCCTACTAATATAATAAACGTACACGCAAAAACTACTAAATGGATTTTAATGAAACTTTGCAATAATATAGCTCATACATTAGAATAACACGTAAGCTGTAATTCATATAGATATTATGTAAATTGGCTAAAATATATCATCTATCTATGTATCTTTCTATTACTATAATAAAACTCTAACACGGCATCTGTGTGAACACGCATAACGCAAAAACCTGTGAACCGATTTGGATGGGACTTGTACTGGCCGATAGCTGATGTTATTAGGCGTAACTTAGGCTACTTATATTTTAGGGTTCCGCACAAAAAACAAATTCCACGCGTGCGAAGACGCGGCGAACAGCTAGTAGATAATAAATGTAGTAAAGCAAAGTAAGTATACACCTGCTACAATAGCACACCACGCTACGGGTTGATTGGCAGAGAATGCCGACAGGCATTAAGTCCGCCCATTGTTACCTTAGTTGAAAGCTGTGACAATAATGAATAAATAAATAAATAAACAAAATGGTAGCCGAAGGTGGTAAACCTGACTGACTTAAAAAAAGTCTATTCACTCTTGCCTTGAAGACACTCATATTGTAATTGCATAAAAAGACAGATGCTTATTCCCCTGCTATTCAAACACACTAACTTTTCTTAAAAAATAATACAATCGAATTCAGAACTCCCTGCTTTTTTCAACATTACGTTATATGTTATTTTTATAACCAGATATGAATCTGTTTAGCTACCTCAGTTGAGACTTCATATGTCGTCGAAATATTTTTTTCTTAGATCTTATTAATCAAAATTGAATTCAAGGTGGGAATGAAATCCAAGTTGCACGCGTAGTTGAAAAGTAACGTCGGGCATTTAGTCCATGCTCGGCTCTTTTCAATTACGTAGAAATATCAATTTAAGGGCTTCGAATTTAATTGCTTACTGATAGTGTAAAGCCTTGTAACAAAAAATCATTTTTATTACAAGGCTTTACAACCCACCGAAGTGAAGTAACCGAGAACAAAGGAAAATTAAAATTTCGATTCCAGTTTTCATTTCCGAATATCAAAATCCTCGATGTCACACGTCGGGGATTTCCCTAATCGGATTTAAAATACTGATTACTTTGAAACACAATTTGAACAATGAAATAGATTTTGCCATGCCTGCTGTAAAAAGAGAAAATATTATATGTAATCCTGATAATAGCTCAAAGGTATACTGTAAACTTGAGAAGTACGCGAGTGAGAGAAATGGCCTATTATCGGCCAATATTTATTCAATTTTGAGGTAATGGAGCTTAAAAATATGTTTGATATGTTCTTAAATACATCGGTGTACATCAAGGTAAGTTTCCAACTGAAAATATAATTTTTAATCGAAGTTTTAATCATTTTACATGATTTATGTATTTTCTTTGTGTCAAACTTTATCATTTTCAGGTTCAAAAATATTTAGGTCAACGGAAAGTACCTAAAATGTTTTGGTGAGTGTTAAAAATATGTGATATAAATGACCGTATAATTTCATTGTGTTTATTTAGAAAACTCCAAGAGAATGTAGACTTTGTTTTGTTGTAATTTTGTATACAGTATCCGTTCCTGTGAAAAGGATCTTGATATCACGGACAAACGAATAGACAGACGGTTGGACGAATGTACGGACAAAACAATGATCCTATAAGGGTTCCGTTTTTGCTTTTGAAATACGGAACCCTTATTCCCAAAATATTATTTTTATCCTTGTCCAAAGTAAACATTAGAATTTAATTATTAAATAAATGTAGAACTTTTCTGAATGATTAATTATTTATAATTTAAATGTTAGACCGTGTAATTCTATATATCTTTATTATTGAAATTAAACATTTGAGATAACTCGGAAAGGGAATGTTTTATCATAATAGAAGTCATGTTAAGAGATCTATATTATGATGGCACGATATGAAAAAGTCTAAACTTTGTTCATATAGTTTCTGCGAAAACAATATATCCTACTCATATTACGCAATAGGAAAAGTAAATGGTAGTCATGCTTTTCCTTACGTCTCAATTTATGTTACAAATATTCTACTATATTGGACCATTACTATGACGCGTATAAAAACTACAAATAGTGTTGATAATTTTTTTAAGATTCACTGACTTTATTTCACTTTCAACAAAACATTAATGTATAAAACATTGATATCTATACTAAAAAGTATAAAATAAACCCTTTTTTCCTGTGAGATACACTGAAAACACTTTTGAAAAAGGAACATTTGAAATCACACAAAATTCACTGCATATCTGTTAGCAATTATTTGTTGGCAACATTTTAAAATTCTTTAGCAACAATCTCTACTCTATGCAAGTGTTTGATCGTAGCCTATTAAGTGATTGACTTTGGCTTTAGTGCAATATAATATATCACGCTTCAGAGTAATAACAAAAATATTTATGCTTGTACTTACCCTGAGACATTGGCAGAATAAACGTAAACAATGTATGTTTTATTTAATTTATTTTAATGTACTTATTTGTAATGCAATTATTTACATTTTATCTTTCTTTCTACTTATAAACTTTAACCATTTCGATATATAACTGATCCGATTTTTGAGAATAATATTCCTAAATGGTTAAAATGTGTCAATTTAATCATTAGAAATGTCATCACTACCATTATCGTAACAGCCTTTCAAAAGTCCACTGTTTAACAAAGGCCTTTCTCATAGGGGGATATTAACCATAGCTGCCAAGCTTGGTAGGCGGGTTTATAACCGCATTTTTAAAATTAGATTTATATTAGGAACACGCACTATTTGTAATATATATATATATATATATATATATATATATATATATATATATATATATATATATATATTTTTTTTTTTTAATAAAAATGTTTGCCCTATTTTAATCCGGAGTATGTTTCTTAAATTACATGTTTTTGTTAGTCAAGCCTTTGTGACACATTCTATAAAAATGTTTAGTACCCTTACTAAGGCAATGAAGACAAAAATACCTCAAGGAAAATACTTTTTACGTTCTTGGCACACATCCAATAATTTCTTTTTTGCAACCAGAAGCAATAGGAAAAGGGCTACCCATTACGTAGGGAGGCGGAAAATGCATTTATGCATACCACGACAGCCGGTCTGTCGTGGTTATGCGGGACTCACTGCCTACGGGGGACCTTAGTGATACCCGCTAAAAACCGCCTTTGGGGACTGGCAACCAGCTGTTTAAGCTTCTTATGCCGGATCGGAAGCGACCCTCTTTTGGGAAAAGAGGGCGCAGGCGGCTACGAGCCGCTGAGGGAGTGTTAATTATGAAAATTTAATAATGTGTTGGGCTGAGCCGCCAGGAGGCAGTTCAGGTCGTTTGAAAGTTTATTAGGCGGGTCCGAGAGGGAGTTCCTCGGCCTGCGGACGCGATAGCGAGAGGGGAGTGGGGCTGCATAATTAGCTGCCTCACGAACAAGTTTATTGGAATGCGACTCTGAGGCAGTTCTCAGAGAGTTTTTTAAGGAATTGTTGTATTGTAGGGATTTTTAAGTCCCGATGAAGGTCGGCATTACGGACTTACCAAGGTGCGTTCGTAGCTCGACGACAGAATAAACTTGAACTATTTGAAGTTCGTTAATAATTTTGGGATTAGCATACGCAAATATAGGGGCCGCGTAAGACATTACCGGTCGTATACAGACTTTATAAAGGGTTCACTTATTTCGGAGGGACATTTTACTATGTCTGCCCAACATACTGTTGAGCCTACCAAGATAGAAACGAGCTATACGGGTTACTCTTTTGACATGAGGCTCGAAAGTGAGCCTTGTGTCAAGGGTGACACCTAAATATTTAGCAGACGTATGCCAGGGGACAGGGGTCCCTAACATACGTATTGGTGGAGTATTATTGTTACGGCGTCGTTTATAATCGAAGTGAACTGCGGAGCTCTTCTCCGGGTTCATATCGATGCGACATTTTTGGAACCAAGATCCTAGGTCATCGACTGACTTTTGGATCTTGTTCCGTACGGAAGGTAGTGTGGTACCTTTGCAGTACAGAGCAGTGTCTTCTGCGAAGAGGGAGAGCTGGACACCTTTCGACGGGATTGGAATGTCGTTGGTGTACAAGATGTAGGGGAGGGGAGCAAGTACTGATCCCCGAGGAACACCAGCTTTGATGGGGCGCTGAAAGGAGAACGTGCCTTCATGTCTAAAACGAAAGGTACGATGTTGTAAGTAAGAGGCCACGAGACGTACTAGACGATCGGGGAGACCTATTTTGTATAGTTTGTATATAAGGCCTGTATGCCAGACTCTATCAAAGGCTTTAGCTATGTCGAAAAAGACCGCGATGGTCTTATGACGACGAGGATAAAAACCGCTGAGGCTATATTCCACAATACGGTGAACTTGTTGGGGACAGGAGTGTTTCGCTCAGAAACCGAATTGGTGGGGAATGATAAGAGGGTCACCGTCTGTGGGAAACAGATGGCGTCTCATGCGAGTTTGGATGACTCTTTCGAAGAGCTTGCCCATGGCCTTGAGGAGGCTAATGGGGCGATGACTGGAGGGGAGGTTGAGAGGCTTGCCTGGTTTGGGAATACCAATGACAGTTGCCTCTTTCCACGTAGTGGGAAAGTGACTAAGATTGAAGCAGGCGTTGAAGATAATAGATAAGAGGGTTAACACCTGCTATGGAACCATACTCCCCCCGCCTCAGCGGCCATTGCAGTATTTATTATTATATATATTTATTATTAGGTAAGTTAGTATGATATCAGTGTGTGCACTGCTGTCAGCACTACTGTTTTGTGGAAAAAATAGGCAAGAGGGAAGTACATATCCAGGTGGACTCCTGGGAAGAAAATGAAAATCTTCTAACGGATTGAAATTTGAATGTAGAGATAAAATTACGTTTTTATAGGAAGCGACTGACTAAAATTACCACAAGCCACCGCGCGTATTGGCGGTAATTTATATTGGCGGTTGAGGATGTTACCCACCCAGAAGAAGTTATAAGCAGAAAACGAGTACTACCAAATAGTTTATAGAGTTGTTGCTGAAAAGGTTTTATAGATGTCGCAATGAAATTAACGTATGGACATTATTTTATCTGACGATTTAACCATTTAAAGAGACAGGACCTAATGTCACCATTAATTTACTTAATGCTGTACCTTTTTCTTTTGAGACTTTAAGTTCAAGGTCACACACGAAACGAAATATACAAACGAAAATGCGATAACTTGTTTCCTATCTGTTCTCTTCTATGTTAAAATATTTTTGACATTCATAAAAGCCGGTATTAAAACTAAATTGATGAGATACGACCGTGCTTTGTGGCATTTCTTGTCTATGTTCAGCAGTGGACTTGTGAATGGCTGTAATGTTGATGATAATGATATGAAAACATTTTCACTTTGACTTTTTGACTTTGTATAAAATAATTATTTGATATATTTTATCACACATAAGCTCTAACATGATTTCAACATAAACATCATTCAGTTTTAAAAATAAATGCTATCAACTATTTACGTATGCGTCATTTACGTAATATGGTTTAGAGTGTATTATTTTGTATGGTTTAGAGGCCTTTAGTTATTTAGGGAAAGATACAGAAATTCTAAACAATTTTTAAAGATTCACAAAATGACAAATAAAAATGTGTACAGCAAAGGACGGGAATGATTTGCTTGCATAGGTCGCTCCATCAGACTACGATGTGGGTGCTTTTAAGACAAAAGTGTATAGGATATTTTTGTTGAGCTAAATCAATCTCGGGTATTGTACCATCTTGGGCTACATCACGACTTGACGTCAGGTGGGACGGAATTCAAGCATGCTTTATAACAGTTAAAAAAACAATATGGGTATTCATAAATAATAGGCTAAATTATCCAATTTCGGGATACAGGTCAGTAAGCACACACTGTGGGCAATAAACTACACCGTTTTTATTGGTTACTTGAATGACTCAACTTTACAAGACTATACTTTTTTTAATAAAACTTTAAAGATAAACTAAGTTACAGACTACCTGATGATAATTGGAATGCAGTACATGGAAACCTGCAACCAACTTCAAGCAAGAAAGACTACAGATGCGTTTGCCACCTCTGTGAACAGCCTCACAACTTCTAGTTATACTGGCTCCCTTTTCCCTACAGACCGAACACAGAAGTGGAGGCACTGAGAAAGTCCGCCACCTGACGATCGTAGTTCCAGAAATATTTCAGTTATCTTAACTTTGACACTCTGCCCATCATCAGATTATATCTATCGGAAACATCATATTTTTACGGCATTTCCACTGGTTGCCGACAACCAAGGGAGGCCATGGGGTGATGGATTTTCTAACGCCACCATCACAACAGCCAAGTTTAGTTGCTTACTAGGAATTTTCTTACTCGAGCGACTTCCTTTTGGAATGGTTTACCACGATTTTTCCGGACAGATACGACTTATAGGGACCTTCAAGAAACGACTCCTTTGTAAAAGGCCGGCAACCCACCCTTAGTGTTGCAGTTGTGAATGGATGCCGGTTCATTTGCCTCCTCTTCGAGGAAAAAAACTGTATTAAATTACTGAAGTAACAAAATTAATTTCATGAGCGAAGGCATCTGTTATTACAGTTTATGTGTTCGCCTTACATTACCGAGCGCCCTTAAAACTTTACATCTAATGGATTACGTGTTAACGTTGTTCCTGTTTAATGCTTAGAATAAATCTGCTTTTAACCGTTCAATAAAATTAACATTGTACTTCCTTTATTTCTCTGCGTAGGTATCCATTTTCTTACGAAATTCTTGAAGTTAAATTATAGTAAATATTTAGGTTCGAATATAGTTTAAAAATAATTTTGTATTCTTTATCTACATTTTTGTAACATAATATAGAGCTGTGGTAGTCGGCGGTTCACTGGCTAAGCGCTCGCCGTAAATTTTGCAGTACCTACGCAAGGTCCTTCCCCACCAATAGGTTAATTACTAATTTACAGTTACAATAAATACTAATTATACAAAAAATGTATTCATAATATAATATTTTTTTATACAATCATTGTTTTATAAAAAAAAATTTTTTGATAGAAAATAATAACGTGTAAATTTTTGTGACTTTCTTTTAAGAGTAGTGTGTAGTAGTGGTGACGGGGATAGTGTACGCAATTGAGGGAGGGCGGGAGGTGCTCTTCATACTAGGTAAGACACATCATTTTATTTTATAACGCGGATATTTGCGAAGTAAATTTTTGTAACAGCTTTTATATAATGGATTTCCGCAAAGTAACGCCTGATTCTATTAATTATTACTTAAATTAGTGACTGTATGTAATTTCACGTGCTCGGCGGTGAAGGAAAACATCGTGAGGAAACCTGCATGTCTGAAAAATAAATAAAATATGTCTCGAAGACATGTGAAGTTCGCCAACACGCAATTGGGGTAGCGCGGCGGACATTTCCTTGCCCTAAAACCCTCTCAGAAATGAGAGGAGGCTTGTGCCCAGCAGTGGGACGTATATAGGCTGCAATTTTAACTTTTATGTAGTTTTGAGGAAAGTGGTTTGTTTGTGCCTATTATTTACAGAATATAAAATACTTATTTTTGTGTAAATCTAAATTTTATTTTTGTGTTTATATATTAAGTTTACGTATATCGGTTTGAGAGACCAAAGTCTTTTTTAAAGCCAGTGTTTATCTACTATACCACCTGATGGTAAGTGGTAATGTAGCCGGAGATAGTAAAGCGTACTGATTAGCTTAAAAGCATATTCAATCTTGCCTTGAATAAACGAACATTGTAATCGGATGAAAAGACAGATGTTGTCAAATTATTCCACTCCTTCACATCACACCTCCTGTACGGATGATAAAAAATGACGCAAGATGTTTGGTTCGAATGCGTGATATTTCGACAAGAGATAGGTGGAGACCAGCCGAACGTATGTTAAGGTGGAAGGGAGGAATTATGTGATACAATGCTTGGGCGCTCTCTCCAACTTTTTAAATAGAACAAGGGTGGCAACCGGGCACACCGTCCACCTTATAGTTAGTTTATGCTGTAGCCAATAGACATCTTAATTATTATCGATTAAGAATCAAAACGAAGAATGATTCGTTGTCACTCCTCAGGACTAAGATGTAATGCGTCGTTTACATTTATTCACAAAAAGGGTATCTAGTTCTATACAATAATATTTTTATTTTTTATTTTTCTATACAATTTCCAATACAATAATGCGTTGAGAATTATAATGGGGTTGCCTCGATATTGTAGCGCCTCTGGCATGTTTGCAGAGGCTCATGTTGATGGGTTTGAAGCCATAATGCGCAAAAGATGTGCCTCCATGCTGAATCGCATGCGGACGAGCACCAACATGATTCTCCGTGTACTAGCGGACAGATGGGATTCACCAATGTTAGGACGTTGGATAAATCTGCATACTGTTAGACACGCCACGACCTAGAGTAGTATTTTAATTATAATTTTAATTTTAAATGTAATTTTATTTTATGTTTTATATTCATTAATTTTAATTTTCTTTAATGTTATAGGTATTTAGATTATAATTTTTTAACAAATATGGATAATTGGTCTGAAATAAATGAATTATTATTATTTTGGGGTATCTATAAAGTTTTCTCATCTGGTTGGGCAGTATCAATATATAATTGTAAATGAAAATGGTAAACATACATAAATATGAATAAAATAAAATAAATACATAAAAAATACATAAATATATAAAAACCCAACCAGATGGAAGCCCTCGGCAGGGGAGACCAGACGGCCGAGGGTTAGGGGGAAAGGGAAAGAAACCGGCGGACGATGCGGGCGGTATCGAGGAGCACCGCCTTCTGCATTTGAGCCTGGAGCGGTCCGTCACGGAGTCCCAGTCGCCTCAGATGACCCGGGAGGCTGACTGGGATTAACCCGTTCGCAGAAACGACCACAGGAATAATTTCGGCCGGCAGACCACCCCACATGCCGGTAACCTCGTGAGCCAGGTCCAGATATTTTGTCACCTTATCTGTTTCGGCTTTCACGAGGTTCTCGTCATAAGGAATGGTAATGTCAACCAAAAAGATCCTTGACTGTGCCCGGTCCATCAGCACAATATCAGGCTTATTCGCAAGAATAGTCCTGTCTGTGATGATGGCCCGGTCCCAGTCAAGCCTGGCGCGGTCATTTTCGAGCACGGCTTCCGGCAAGTACTTATAATACGGCAGTTTCCGATCCACGAGGCCGTATTTCAGAGCGAGCTCCTGGTGTAGAATCCTGGCTACTAGATTGTGTCTGTGCAAATACTCAGAGTTAGAAAGCGCCGAACAACCGGAGATGACATGCCTAAGTGACTCACCGGGATGGCGACAAGTTCGACAGATGTCGACGGCGCCATCCTTTAGGATGTATCTCCGATAATTGTTGGTCTTAATAACCTGATCCTGTATCGCACAGACAAAACCCTCGGTTTCCCCAAAGAGGTCACCGAAACGTAGCCAGTGAAGGGAGGCGACTGTGTCTACGAAAGGCTCATGTAGAGCCTTGTAGAACCTCCCGTGGAGCTCCTTCTCCTTCCATACGGCCTCCCGGTCGGAAATGCACTGTATTGCTGGGTCTTGCCATTGCTCGTTGGCTAAGGATAGAGGGGTCAGTCCTTTATCACAAGAAATAACGTCCCTATAGTATGGATCATCCGCTCTCGTCAGAAAGTAATTACGGAGGCTGCACACTTCGCGATTATGCATGGTAAGCGCGCTTAAAAAGCCGCGCCCACCATGCTTCCGCGGCAAGTACAGCCTCATTACTGACGATCTCGGATGATGCATCCTGTGGGACGTCATTATAGTGCGGACTTTTCTGTCCAGAGCGTTTAGTTCGGTCTGAGTCCACCTAAGTATGCCAAAATGTAGTGTAGTATAGCCCCCACGACTATATATATTAGTGTTAAGGTAGAATAAGGACAGTATAAATAAAGTTAAAGAATCAACAACACGCCTCAATTTCATTGACACAATTCCTATATTACATGGCGACCCTGCCAGGCGGTGCGCTGCTACATTGCACGCGCACCGCCGGGCCTACATAAATAGAAAAAGAAATTACAAAAAAAAAAGGAAATCATCATGGATTGACCATTTAAAAAAGAAAATTATAATATAACAGAATGGACGCTATACCGGATGTGATGAAAAATAAAAGAAGAGGCCACAATAATAATTTTACAGAAGCTGACTGAAATATAAAAAGTATAATGAACATGAAGTAATATAATTTAAATGTATAATAGTACCTACTATGAAAGCAACTAAGAAATAATGAGGAAAATAAAAAGTGTTTTTTTTTTTAATATAATTACCAAAGAACAAAATTTAAGAAACGGCAGATTTATTTAAAAATGAGCTAAAAATGAGGTATTGAAAAAAAAGCTTCGTCCAGAAGAATGTGAAAATTGAGCCGAAAAGAACAAAGAAGAAACTAAGAGGTAACTTCGCACCTGTGTGATTTTAATTCCATTTAAAACTTTATTTATCAATTTGAGATTGTTTTTATTATTTTTTTTAGAATATTTGTATAGAATATATATGTATAGAATAAATATAGAATATTTAATACACGTATGTTTAAATTTAACTTATTTATCAGATAACTCACGTTACAATTGATTTTTCAATATTTTTATCACTATTTATATACATAAAAAATGTAATCATAATACAATATCAAAAAAGCACATTACATTTTAGGCCATGCATTTGTATTAAGGCACAAGACAATTTTATATTAAATTTTATTTATTTAGTTATTGTTTATTGTTTCATATTATTTTTATAACTGTGCAGCATACAATACAAAAAACGAATGAAATAATACAGTAGATTACATTTTTACGTACTTAAATTTACTATAGTTTACCATAAATTAATTTTTCGTATAATTAAAATAATACTGATATGTTGTTAAATATGATATATGATATTTCGTTGTTTTTTTTTTCTATAGTAAATTTTATTTAAATGTAAGTACTCAATTTGAAAAGGGTTAAAACAATTCGGTATTATTAATAAGTGTTTGGTTTTCTTTTCTTTTATAAAGGCAGTGACTTTAAAGTTATATATTAACCTACTTAAAAATATTTTTTTTTCTTTTGAATATCATAAATTAAGTAAGTAATTAATGTTTTGTTGTGTAAAGTTGATATGTGTTACAGTAATTATTCAATTATTTTCTGTAAACGATATAGTAAATACCATACTTCTAGAAATCTTTTTCGATCTAAGCAAAAGTAATGTGTCTAAAATTCTGTGTAAATAAGGAATTCAAAACTATAATTTTACTTGTATCCACATATTATGTATGTAATAATAACATTGTATAAGTTACGTTTAAATTAAGTGATCATAATACGTTGTAATCGAAAACGTTGCCATATACGTATTTTGTTAATTAAAACAAAGGTCTCTCAAATCGCTTGCGCTGCTAAGAGTGGGATTAAAATTTGTATTTTGATCTGTCTGTCGTTATGCGATTATGTTATTGTTATTGAAAACTATTACATTGCTTTGACTTCTTTGTTCTATATCTGAATATGAAATACAATAATTTATTTTTGATTTAATATTGATTAAACTTTCATATCATAAGGTTTTAACTATTATAATTCATTACTTTTTGGGATAACTGTTGGAATATCTAGCTTATTTGAGTGGATTATGAAAATAATTACTTTATTTAATTCAATTTTGAAACTCTTTATATTATGTATACAATTAATTAATTTAAATTTTATTGTACCCATATTCTGAGCTTCAATCCCTGACCGACAACGATGTAACTGAATATTATACGAGACTATTATATGATATAAATTTGTAAAAGATGTGAGTAAATGTTTGGCTAAGTTACGGAATACGTAATTATTAATGAAAAATATTAATAGTGTGTACCTAAGTGTGAGAGTAAGGTAAATAAAAATTATTGGAGGTATAATATGCTAATATCCACATACAATCAGCTTGATCAGCTGAGAGTTTGGAAAACCTAATAACCGATTAATTTTTAAGGTGGACCTGACACTATTAAATACGGAATAAGTTTTAATGTATTGTTAATGAGGTAAATGAGAATTTATTATGAATTGTATAAGAATATTATCCATAATATTAATCATGTATGTACGCAAGCCGTGTACGTGAAAATTATGGTTCAATTGAATAATGGTTAATAAATACTATAAATGTAAAGAAATAAATAGAAATAAAACAAAAGTTGACCTGCATAAATAAGTAATGGAGAGATACGGGAACGTCCATCACTGGTAAAACATACAGTCCTCGAGCAGGGTGTGTTTCCATGATTGGATGATAAAATCGGAAGTAACGGGTACTAGGGAACAATACCTACAGTACAAGTGAGATGTGAACGAGTTTACTCATATTAGTACTGTTGGGACCAGAGAAGTCGTAAATATTGTTACCCTTAATAATGGTACATAGAGGTCTCATCCTTCATTGGATCATTGTGTGAACTTAGTTTCCTCCGTGACAATTGTTGGAATCTTTTTAAAATGACTTAAACGTAGATCTCAAGGTTATGCGCACAACCCAAGGTACAGTATTGCCTTGATATAGTATGATTAAAAAAAAGTTTATGTACCAATAAAATAAAATGAATGTAATGGAAATGTAATATAATACCCAAATAAATGGGGGGTCCATATTTATAAAGTACTCGCGTGATAAATATCACGAATAAAATATAAATGAAATGAATTAATAATCCGATTCCCGGTATCTAAATAATAAATAAATATATAAGAGCAGAGTATTTTAAAATATAAATGAATGTACAACTATACTAGAACTTCGCGAATTACCTAATTATGTCAAAAAAGTATGTTGTATGTATGCATGATACATCATACCAATTATATTGTGACCTTGAAATTACTAAGGTGTAGAGGGATCTGGCCACCCGAACTACCCAAAGGATATACCTATTTATATTTACTTTTGTAATTTATGTTATTATTAGACTAACGTTATATATTTATTTTTATAAGTTAAAAAAAACCAAATGTATTTATTTTTTATTTTTTTGTCGGTGAGAGGTGTAGTGTAGTATAGCCCCCACGACTATATATATTAGTGTTATGGTAGAATAAGGACAGTATAAATAAAGTTAAAGAAGCAACAACACGCCTCAATTTCATTGACACAATTCCTATATTACAATGCCAAAGGTAAAAAAAATATACATGAGAAAAGGCATGATCCAACCGTTATATGCGTGCGTCTTATTCACACCGGACAAAAGGCTATTAAGCACTTTGGTCAAGCGTGCATAAAACACATCGCAAACTGACCGTTTCATACCCGACTCATCTACACCGATGTTCTGTGACATACCCAGGTATCGGTATGTTTCAGCCTCGGAAAGGGTCCTTATGCTGATGGGCATAGATAAGTCTATGCCCTCAGAGTTAGCAACCCTTCCCCTTTCGACATGGAGGATCGCACACTTATCCGTCCCCAGCTCCATTCTAATAGAATTGCTAAAATCACAAGTGATGTTTAGCAATTCCATAAGATGAGAGCGACTGGAGGCGAATAATTTGAGATCATCCATATAGAAAAGGTGGGTCACTTTTGTACCTCCTCTCCGAAGCTGAAATCCCCTCCCGGAGCCCTCCAGTAAGGTATTTAGAGGGTTCAGAGAGAGGCAGAACCAGGTTGGTCTCAAACAATCGCCCTGGAAGATACCCCTTCTTATCCTTATGTGGTTCTCCGCAGCCGTCATTCGCTCGCCTAGATGACAAAGGATCGTACTCCATTGCACCATACACTGCCCGAGGAAGTCTCGAACTGTACAGTCAACCTTGTACAGCTCGAGGACCCTCTTAAGCCATGTATGAGGCACCGAGTCGAATGCCTTTTTGTAGTCTATCCAGGCGGCGGAGAGGTTCCGACGGTTGCGTTTAACCACCTTGCCAATGACCGCGTCAATGAGGAGTGGTTCCTTGGTTCCACGCCCACCGCCCCGACATCCATTTTGAGCGCGCGACATCACCTGGTTTGAGTTCAGGTGACGAATGATTCTCGCGCTCAAAATGGATGTTAGTGTCTTGTATATGGTAGGTAGACACGTTATGGGGCGGTATTTGCTCGGGTCTGTGGAATCCTGGTCCTTAGGAACCAAATGAGTGATCCCAGTAGTGAAGAGGCTCGGGAGCGACTTTTGGTCGAGAGCCTCTTGAAACTGTCGGGCGAGCACAGCGTGACACACCATGAACCCCTTCAGCCAGTAGTGATGCAGTCCGTCGAGTCCCGGACTTTTCCAATTCGGGGCCCTACGGACCGCCTCAGCTACGTCATCCGGCGTTATGATGACGGGGTCCATGGACGTAACATTCGCACACTGACTCGCCACGACTTCCGTCCAAGGGCCCTCGCTGTGGTTTACGGGCTCTGACCACAGGCCGCGCCAGAATGCGATAGTGTCGGCCTGATTCGGTGCTGGGCCCGTTCCATATATCATTGGTCGCTCCAGTGATTCATAGAGCCTCTTCTGATCACTCTGGAAGAGACGATTCTGGTTGAACCGTGTCGACCTCTCGGTATATCGCCGAATCCGCTTCCCCCAAGCAGCGATTCTCTGCTTCAGGTCGTCTATGCGCTCCGTCAGTTTTTGCGTTATATCCGGCTGGGACAAACTGATATTTGTCCCAGCAAACGCCATCCTGACGGTGCGCACAATTCTCGGCCTATTATTGCCTGACCTGAAGCTTATCAGTCTGCCGATAAGGGCCCTTGCCTTTGCGATACGGTCCTCAATCCTTCTTCTCCAGGCTGGGATGGCGCTACTTTGTCTAGTAGCGCGTCCAGCCGTAGGAACTTTGGCGCCAATAATGCGGCAAAATGCCAGTGCGGCGCCAAAAAGAATTGAGTCCGTCTCGCAAAGGTCCCGGCTGGCTTCCAAATAGGTCATCAGCATTGGGTTGAGAGCCCTCACGACAGCCCGATTCCGCTTGCTTAGGGGCATGCGCGGGAGTCGTGGTCGATTTTCGAGAGGCATACTGCGCGTTTCCAAAATAGCCTCTTCCAATGTACTCCTCATTTGCTCTAGTTCTAGTTCCTGGGCGACTGTTCCATCATCGTCTGAACCAAACATAACTGAAAGATTCACGGCGGCATCCACGTGTGCTGGTTGCACTGCATTTTGTGGCGCCGCATCCTCAGCCGTAGCATTGTCATCCGATGAGGGTACAGCCTCACGTCGTAGCCGTTCGAGTTCGGTGCTATCGAATATGTTTGAGCGCAAGATATACCGAACTCGGTCTGCCAGGTTTTGCTCGGTGACGGTTATAGATGGCTCCAGCTCAGCAAAAAGTCGATGCATCCTAGCCCGATATGCAAAACCTCCAATTTCTCCCCCTTTCGCCCTAAAATACGCCCGCAATGCGTTGCTATTCATCTGCATTGACCAATGCATGCGGCGTACTCCACCAGTGGCGGGTGCTGATTGCTGGGCCCGCGAAGACCCTGCCAACACCAAGCCAGCTGGTGGGGATGATGGATGCGAGGGGCTGCTAGGTGGTCGTGCAGCACCTCGCACTCGGCTGGCGGCCCGCATGCTGTCGCGTCCACCCCAGGCAGCGGCCCTAAACGCAGTCTATTTCCTTCCATCATCCATAAATTGGGCGTCAATTAACGGGAGACGCCCAGGCCCGGCACCGTTTTATGATTTGGACGAAAGCACAAGCGGGCCCAAATTAGCACCCTCAATTCTGCCGAGGCACGGCGCTCACACCTCTTGGCAAGATGCTGACTGACTGCGCTGACGTAGCAGTTTTGTCACATAACCATTACGTCAGCGGGCGATGGGGTCGTCACTTCCCTACGCCTTTGAATTTATTATTATTATTATTATAAACTCACCATACGAAACTCAGCAGCATTGAGCTGCTATTTTACGCTGGTATTCCGTAAGAGTGTATTCCTACCCCTGTCGAGCCAGCCCTTTCGTGTACAACCATAATACAGCCAGCGTGGCTCTACCACGTATAAATGTTGTGGGACACCGAAAGGCTGACTAATTAGCGCATGTGCTTGAGACTGGTCAGTTTGGATATAATTCATTGTTTTTACAAGTTCACACGCGGTAGAAGTGAAAGCCCTCAAAGGAATCAAACTCCAGACAAAAACCTCAAACAAAAATACTTCACGGCAAATGATATATTTAATTTGATAATTTTCAACCACAAGTGCGGCATAAAATATAAGATAAAAGTTTAGTTTTATAGCAAATAAATGTTACAATCCTTATTTTTAGACATGTAGAGTCTAAATTTTAGTGTATTAATTAAATTTAAAAAAATATTTTCTTTGGACTAAAATTGCTTTGTAATAGCGATTACTTCATTCTATTGGTAAAGTCATTTTATCGAATAAAAATTGATTGATTTGAAAGTCCATCAATTTTGTTGGTCAAAGGTAGTTGTCCATAAATCGATAAGATATGAAATCGTGGAAGTTAAGAATGGTTATCATATGATAATTTTATTTTTAATTAATTTTATTTACTTAATAAATTAGTATTTTTTTATTTTAACAGTTAAAAGTTATATTAGACATCTATAGAGGCATCGCACACAGAGGAGACCGAGATAATAGAAAACACTTTATACTATACTAGCTGTGCTAGCGGTTTCCCCCGCGTATATCGCGTGTCTGAGCTGCGCAACCTGACACCTCGCTTAGAAGAGGCATTCACTGCTGGTTTCTCTCGATTCTAATAGGGCTAGACGTCTTGCACTCCTAACCAGGTGTTGAATTATTGTAATTTTGCACTATATCTTAAACTATGTGTCCAAATAAGAAACTATAAAAAATTTAAGTTGGCAAAAAAATTACTTCGCGTACATCCGCTCGATAAAATAAAATGATGTGTCTTACCTAGTTTAAAGAGCACCTCCCGCCCTCCCTCAATTGCTTGCACTACCGCCGTCACCACTAATCCCAGCACCACTACTCCCAACACCACTAGACTAGGAAAGATACACCACCGATGACAATACGACACGTGTTTCACCTCTACACGAGGCATCTTCAGATAATCTAGACTCTAATCTCTATTTTATCGAGCGGATGTACTCGAAGTAATTTTTTTGCCAACTTTAATATAATGGACTTCCGCAAAGTGACGCCTGATTCAATTAATTAAACTATAAAAAGCAAATTTTATCATCCTAAAATTGTCTTGATGATGAAGTAACTTTCGTTCGTAAGGATTAATATGCAATGCCTTATAATAACACTCATAAATCACTTAATTACACACTAAATTTCCGTATTTTTCACAAATATTTTACAAAATACCTCATATATGCATAAAAATAGGCCTATGGTATCGCGGATTTTTTTTAGATGGCGGAAAGGTCTATATTTTTGTAGAACATTGTATTTACGTATCACTAACCATATTACGCCAGCGCACGGAAAGCAATTCTTGAGCGCTTATTCTTCCGACTCAAAATTCAATATCTAAAGCTATCTGAGGGGTGCCTAATGCTAGCCTATACTATTTCTCATGAATCTGGCTATCATACACAAAAATTATTTATCAAAGCACACTAGTATTTCAAGAGATTAGTGTGTTTAAACAAACAAAAAACCTCTTCGGCTTTATTATATTAGTATAGATTCTATCTCATTCGCTCGTAGGCTAAATCATATAGACGTATGTTTGTCTGTTTTTAGTGGCGCTTTTTCGTTTCATCGCGTTACAAATCACAACGATATTAATAAACTTTTATGGCTCTTCTGCAAAAAAAAAAGTAGTAATTCTATCAATGATCGATTACAATGTAGGTTTTTCATATATGGCTTCATCACCACTTACCATCGGGTTGAACTGTAGTCAGGTGTTTCTTATTCTATATCATTAGTCCGTTAGAGTTTACGGCAGGACATTGCCATCTTCCGTTAAAGAGAGGATTGATGATCTCAATACCAGAAGTAAGGTACCTGCGGGTAATAAGGCTTATCTAAGGGAAAATCGAAAATAAAATCAGAAATATCTAATTTGGTCTACAGATTTTAATAAAAGTCATTAGTATAGTAAAGTTTCTATAACTTATGAACGAATGATTGTAACATTTGTCGTAAAAAATCCAAAATTAAATTTTTTTTAAAACCTTGCTAGTAGACCTTATTTTACTTACGTCGGGTAATAAGCAGTAGCTTTCACGAACTCTAATAATCAATTCATACGTAATATATTTAATATTTGTGATGAATAATCACATCAATGCTGCAATTAAGATTTAAAATTATAAAAATATATATAAATTGCGTCACCTAACAGTACTTACTTAAAGTTATTAGTATAATGATGAACAAACTGACAAACAAACTCATTCCTCGTAAATATCGTCAGTGAGTCGGTTGTGTTTCGAGTTGAGTTCAGTGTTAAGTTGAGTTGAGAATTGGGTTTATTGTTAGGTTGAGTGTCCTCCAAACCAAATTTCAGTCATAGCGGCCAGTCTTAACGGATACTAGCCCATCATCACTGTACAGAATTAAAGTACCCGAATGTATGCGCAAGCACAGGTGCAATATCTATTCCCTCACACTCATCAAATATCCTCCCGACACGGTCCGAGACAGCCTAAGCGCAGGACCAATAATTTACACATAATTTAATAGCTTCTAATGTCAAAGCTTTAATTTTTCGACACGCTTTGTCTTTACTCTGCTTGGACAGCTGAAACTAGGCCTAGAAAAGCGTACGATTTATTTGCATTTACAACATTTTAAAAGTAATATAAAATATTAATAAAACAAAAAAACTTCACTATAAAAAGGAGTATAATAAGGCCTATGGTAAAATTTAGTAGGCATAACTTACTTACTAGCAATACGGTTAATAACCGCCGACCAAGTATTTAATAAAAAATTAAAAACAAGTTGACCACGATATGTTACTTATATCTTCAAGATCAACAAAGCATTTATTTGTAAAGATACAGAAGATGCAGATTACGATTTTAGATAGCTAAGTGTCTTCTCTTCTTCTTCCTTCGCTTGTCCCTTTATTTGAGGTCGGCTCTCCTCGTTTTTATGCGCCAAGATTTTCTACCTTGGGTTGTCTGTATTTCAAGCTGCGCTCGTTCCAGATCCTTGGATACGGCCGTCCCCTGCCTTTGTTTTTCTCTGGAATTGCCAAGGCCTTCCTCCCTGGGTGTTCTTCTTCCTGCCTTATTACATGCCCATACTATCGCATTCGACTCTCGGCAATCTTGTCTACAATGGGCGTAACTTTAAAGGAGCCTCTGATGTACTCATTGCGCACTTTATCAAGTCTCGTTACGCCTGCTGATCATCGTAGCATTTTCATTTCATTCTTGTGGATATTTTTTTCGTGGATCTTCTTGGCCGCCCAGCATTCGGCACCATATAACATGGCAGATCTTACAGCAGTTTTGTAAATCTTGCCTTTCAGTTGTATTGGCATTCTGCTATTGCAAAGTATTCATGATAGGGTTCTCCACCTTAGCCCAGCTGCATTAACTCTATGAAAGACGTCTGCGTCGATGTTGACATCCGCACTGAGCCGAGATATTTAATTTCGCTGACGCAGGGCTGTAGCAATTTTTTTGCGGTTAATGATAACATGAATAACTATTTTTAAATTTTTTGTATATCTGTATCTCATTTCGGGCTAATCTTTAGAATAGCTGAACGGATTGTAATGAGACTGTGAGAACAGATAGAGGGTACCAGAAGGGATCTAGGCTATATTTTATCCGCATTACTTGTCGACTTGTTCTTTTGGAAAAAAAGAATTATAAATTGATAACATAAATTCTCTTTGTTTATCTTAAATTAAATAACGCTATATTAATGGATTAAAGCCAGAGCGGGTCGTTGGTAAATTTATAAGATAAAATTGTACTGGAAGAAAAATAGTGTACTTGTGGGTTTCTTACCACTTCCTCCCACAAGGTCTCTCGTAGTAGAGACTTGTTGAAGCGATGGCGTGGCTTTCTTCTTTCAAAAAGTACTTTGTAGATGGCAATTTTGAATAATAAAATATTGACTAGAATTGATTTGAGTCAAATACTGCTTTTATTTAATTATCGATCTCTCGTCTTAACTTAGGTATGTATTTATATCTCTTATAACTCATGTACGAAAAGCTACGACGTAGGCAGTCTAAAGCCGGTTTCTCGAGTTACAACTCAAGCTTTACAATGTCAAAATTTGTGTTATAATATATGGCCTTGATTCAAATTTTTATATCGTTGTTTTAAGCACGGATTTGTCTCGGAATACCGGTTTAAGGTTGAGATATTAGTGAAAAACGATCGTCGAGGCGCATAGTGCTGCGGCTCCGTTGAGGTTAGGCGGTGCAGTGGCGCAGTGTCATGGCAATAACATTCAACCCCGCACGGAACAACTATTTGTATGTCCTTCAAATTGTTTTTTTTTTTTTTTTGGTCTAAATGATTGCTTTTGGATAATTAATGTATGCAAATTGTCTTCATAATACAGGAAAAAATAAATAAAATTAAAATTTAAAAAAAATTTAAAAAAAACGCATTGATTATGAGCGGTGATTATTATAGAGAGAATTGTCCTGGTATTATTATTATAGTCGGTCCTTAAAACGAGTGCAAAATTTTAAGTCAATTGGCCGTCCACAAGTTGGTGAAAATTAGAATAATATTCGGTTAGATAAATAGATAGATACATATATCCACGTGAAGCTAATAAAAGCATGTTAAAAAGAACTATAGGCATATTTATAACGGCAGCTATTAAGAATACTTTATATACAAGAACGTTCGTTTTACACCACAAAAAAAAATTCATTCATTCATTAATTCGTTACAGCCTATCCATCAAAAATCCACGGCTGAAAACAGGCCTTTCTCATAGATTGCCTCATAGGGTATATTACTAAGGCAAGCAGCCGTCATGTGCACCTTAAATTTACTTCTTGCATAATTTAGATTGGACCATTTAAATGATTTTTTTACGGCTTGCTAATTTCGACATCACAATTAAAAAATTAAAAAATATATTTGCCGCACAGGTTTATAATCCTATTTCCGAAGCTAAATGAGATTTTCAGCGCACTAACAATGTGTCTCTATCAGAAGTGCTTCAGTTATTCAGTTACGATCAATTGTTGCAGCTCAGTGCACTCGAAGAATATTTCTTTCGAACGAGGGTAATTTTAATTCGACGAAGCAAATATATGTGGTATTTTTAAGGTTATATTATAATAGATTATCTTTAATTGATTTAAACTCATATGAATTAATGATTTAGATTTATAAATTAGAAGGGAATTAATCAGTAAGAGAGATGCAAATATTAAGTTATGAACACATGGTATTAAATTATAATTAAAATTTAAGGTATAGTTTAAAAAAAATTAATTTTAATTTTGTAATGGATCTGTGTTGTCTGTATCAAATAAATTATTATTATTATTATTAATTCAGTTATATAATATTATGTAACTGAATTAATAATAATAATATGTATAATGTATATGTGTTATAACTCGCGACAGTTATATTTTGAATTCACCGACAAGTACCAATTCTTTTCAAACTAGTAGATAACAAAATATGGGTCTTTCCCATAAATTGCAGCCGAGCAAGGGCCTGGTCGTCTATTGTCTTTTCATATCGTGTGACGCAAAGCGGCTTGAGGCCACCGCTCGGGAACCTCCCTTTCCCAATATTTCTCAGATTTAGGAGTCATATGGGCGGTCCACTGCCACTTCAGTTTACTGATCTGTTGGAAATGTAGGAAAATCTGATTATACTACTTCCGATGTTTTGCTTCACTTCGGATTATTTAGTAAATGACAATAGAGAAAAAGGTAAAATACTAAAAGTGTCATTTATAGTACTGAATGGTGTCAACGCTTAGCTCGAATACTAGCACCACGCCTATGCACTACGACAGCTCATGCAAAAGTACTTTTTGTTGTTTTATTTGATTTATATTATTAACTTTAACATCATCATCATCATCATCATTACAGTCTATTTAAAATCTACCGATGTACATATTATATTAATCTATTTATTCTTTATTGCATTCCTTAATATAAAATAATACAAAGGCCAGCCTTAATGCCTTGAGGTATTCTCTACCAATCAACCCATGGAGTGGTAAGAATTTGACGTAGGTGTAGCAATATAGAATAAAGCAAAATAAAAATGATTATTAACTACGTAATATATCATATTATATGTATATTTTATATAATATGTGTATATAATATGTATATTGCTAAAACACAGTTCTCATCTATCTGCTGAATACATTAAACATGCTTGAGATCGAAAGATTGACTCCCAGCATATTTCATCGGGTTGTTAATTCGTCTAGTGGAAGGACAAACAACATCACACTAGCTAGTAAGTGACTGCCACTTAAAAAATTTTCTACCTCATGGGTTCTCCAAGCTATATGACCACCTACTGCTACTTTAGCTAACTGCTTCGGTTTGCTGCGACGTTATTGCAATTTCTTTATATACTTAATAAAATTAGAATAATCAGTAAGTATTATTAGTTTTTGTGTTGAAGTCTCCCATTAACAACGTAGAGTGGGTTTTGGAAGAATGCATGGCTTGAGAGATATCCTCATACATTTCCTCCACCTTCTCATCGGGGTGTGCCGAGGTTGGTGCGTAAACCTGTATGACCTTCAGCGAGTACAATTTGTGATTCTGATTATAAGGTTAACTCTCGTCGACACACTGCCAATTTTTACACCGTAGTTAACGAGAGACTTGTGGATGATAAATCCGACTCCTCCTTGGAACAGTTAGTTGCCTACCTGGTGATAGAACAAGTTAACAAGTTGCCGGATTCGAGAATTACCGTGTCCTCCACCTCTCTTTGGACCTTGAATAATCTCATAATATCGTAACGCAACTTGTCTATGTCTCTTTTCGAGCTCCAGGATCTTCTCGTCAGTCCTCAGGTTGCGTGCGTTATATGTTGCCAGGTCGAGTCGTCTTAGATGGCAACTGAACCTCCACCAGGGATTCTTAGCATCGCCTGCCCCGCCGTTACCATACCACAGTAGCCTACCGGGCTACCGGGACTGGAGGCCGTCTCTTCGTAACTTTATTCATTGCCATAGTTGCCACGCTTGGCGAGCGGGTTGGTAAGCCCAGCTTTTTTATTGTTATTATGCTGTTATCAGAAAGATACTGCTGCCCATCTTCTACCTCAATTTCCCTCTGTTGCTTCTTTCGACACCCACGGGAAGATATGGGGTAGTGGGTATTCTTGCCTGCCACTACACGAGGATCAACGCAAAACTAGGCACAAAAGAAAACGGTGAGATGAAGGCAAGGAAATTTGAAATAGGGCAACGGAACCCAAGGGGCCAGCAGCTGGCTGACTTCATGGCAAAAGGGGGACTCTTTATGATGAACTCTTTCTTCCAGAAGCCGCCTTATAGGAATTGGACCTGGTCGAGCCCCGACGGTTCGACAAAAAATTAGATTGACTTCATTATCCAGGGCTAGTAGTAGTAAAGACTTTGCCGATAGATCTCTATCTGCCAGAAAGAGTCTACTGCCGAAGCTGAAGACCGATGTGGCAGCATCGTTTCCGGGACACCTCAGATTTTTAGTGAGATTGAGAGGTTCTATGGGCACCTGTACACATTATCGTTGAAGCCACACGTAAGTGTGAGTAAAGATCCAAGAACAACTCTTATCCGACACTATTCCGATGATATTTCGGACGTCAGTTTGAGTGAGATTAGAATGGCTCTACAGCACCTAAAAACTTCATATCCCCGGGCGAGGATGGAAATGCAGCGGAGCTTCTGCAAGCGGGTGTAAAACCGGTACTTGAAGTCCTTCTGAAGTTCTTTAGTTCCGTCCTCCATGATGGCACTACACCGAAGGCGTAATAATAATAATAATATTGGGTTTTTATTGATTTATGTATTTTTTATGCATTTATTTTATTTTGTTGATAATTATGTATGTTTATCATTTTCATTTACAATTATATATTTATACAGCCCAACCAGGTGAGTAAACTATATAGATGCCCCATAATAATAATAAATTTTATTTCATTTTAAAAAAGTACATGCCTTAAAAACTAGTAGATTGGAACCTCCATTTAAGCAAATAATGCTTGTGTTTGGAGGGTCCACAGGCGTGGAGCAGAAATGCGGTGGTCTTATTCTACAAGAAAGGCGACAATGCTTAAAGAACTACAGACTGATTTACCTTCTGAGCCGCGTCCACATGCTGTTTTCGAGATTCATTACGAATCATCTCGCGCGCAGACTTGACGACTTCTAGCCTCCCGAACAAGCCGGTTTTCGAAAATGCTTTAGCACCATAGACCACATACATACCCTTCGGCAAATTGTACTGAAGACCGAGGAGTACTATTTGCCACAATGTCTTGCTTCTGTTAACTATGAGTCCTTTGATTTCGTCGTAATTTGGGTGGTGCTGCCAATCCCTTCAGCGATATCAAGTTGACTGACTGTATATTGAAGTGCTGAAGTGTTTGTACAGTAGGGTTACGATGGCTATCCAAGCACAGAACCAGAATACGAAACCTATCCAATTACAGATACGTGTAAGACAAGGTGGAGTTATATCCCTGAAACTCTTCACCGCTGCTTTGGAAGACGTTTCCAAGCTACTGGACTGGAAAGGATACGGTATTAACTCACCTTCGATTTGCTGCCGATATAGTCCTTATGACAGAATTGCTGGAGGACCTAAGCGCTATGCTCAATAACATCAATAGTGCCTCCCAACGGATAGGTCTTAAGATGAACATGGACAAAACAAAGATCATGTTTAACTTCCATGTCACACATGTGTCGGTAGTTTTTGGGACCACTAAGCTCGAAGTTATTGACGAGTATGTTTACGTGGGGCAAATTGTCCGACTCCGAAGTCCAACTTCGACCGAGAGGTCAAGCGACTGATTCCACTCGGCTGGGCAGCGTTCGGGAAAGTACAACACATCTCGTCATGTATACCTCAAAGGTTGAAAACGAAATTATACAACCAGTACGTGTTGCCAGTGATGACTTATGTATCAGAGACATAATCCTTCACTGTAGGCCATATGAGGAAGCTCACGGTCGCTCAGCAAGCTATGGAGAGAACTATGCGTGGGTTATCTCTGCGTGATAAACTTAGAAATGAGGATAACTGCAGTAGAGCCAAAGTGATCGACATAGCCCAATGGATTAGTAAGCTGAAGTGGGAGTGGGCCGGCCATATAGCTCGAAGAACCGACAACCGATGGGTAAACAGATTTCGCGGGAAGTAGCCTCGTATCGGTAGGTGAAGTGTAGGGCGAACCCCCACTAGATAGAGTGACAACCAGGTAAGACAATGGATGCAGGTGGCTCAGGACCGTGCTATGTGGCATTCCTTAAGTGAGGCTGATGTATGCTTCCTACCACAGGAAGAGCTTAAGTCAAACAGTGGACCGTAGGACTGACTGTTAAAAAATACAAGAGAAATAACGTCATGTTTGGCCTATAAAGATAAGAGTTGCGTCAGTGAAGTCAGTCAGAATTGCTTCTTTGTATGATTACCCTTGAATGTCGAAGTGAAATCTCGGCGGCGTCTCTGTAGGTCGTTGTGTATTTAAAGGTGTTTAATCATTTCTAACACCTAAAAATAACACTTAATACTAACAAATAAAAACATTTTGCATAAGTAGAGCTGAAGCGCGTCAGTCCTCTAAACGATTGTCTAGTCTAGTTGTCTCGCTTGATTACATATTGAGTGAGTGAACGATTTAGTAGCATTATACTTGAACGGTTTCATGATTCAAAGAGCAAATTAGTTCATTGGCTCTGGATATATTAGTAAGATCTTAGCAGTAATTGGGTATTATATTATTCTCTCTTCTTGTATCTTTCTTTCTTCATTCAACAAGTTAAGTTAAATATTTACCTTTAAAGAAATAGTTGACATATTTCTCCTTACACACCGTGACATTTTCAGTAATTTAAGGGAACATTTTTCCGTAGTTTCCTTACACTGTTAGAATTATTAATTTATTTAAGGGAGAATATTTACCATATTTGCCACGCTTGGCAGGCGGTTTGGCAACCACAGTTTTTATAAATTTAAATTGTTACCAGAAAGAGATTGATGTATTAGCCTCTGTTACATTACATTAGGACATAAAGTTGACGAATTTTTTGCCTAACAGAGGGTTGTTTTAAGTTTTTATTTATTTGTTTATAAATCGAATTAATTTTAAAGGACATTATGTATGTAAAATAAATATATAATAATATGTGTATAAAAATAGGGAAGCCGACACTGTAAAGAAACGTAACAACCGAGTGTTTGAGGATATTTCAAACCAAACAATTATGTCTTATATAAGACATGAGCCGCGGTAGCTCAGGGACTAAGCGCTCGCTGTAAATTCCACAGTATATAAGCAACCCGGGTTCGATCCCCACCGGCACCAATGAAATTGTTAATTGCAATTTTAAGTGCTGATTTACCACGTGCTCAGCGGCGAAGGAAAACATCGTGAAGAAACCTGCATATCTGAGAAATAAAAAAATATTTCGAAGACATGTAAAATTCGCCAACACGCATTGAATCAGCGCGTCGGATATTTCCTTGCCCTAAAAACCCTCTCACAAATCAGAGAAGGCCTGTGCTCAGCAGTGGGACGTATATAGACTGTAACTTTTTAACTTTAACAAACAGACCTAAAGCGTAATAAAAAAAGTCGTAGCTGGCCACTGAAATTATCTCCCTAAGGTTCCAAATGGGTTAAAATATATTTTAGACTTTAAAACGTCACAACGAATATGCCGTCATATACAATAACCAACTAAGGAATCCAACAATTAAAGTGTCCCTTTATTACATATTAGATAAAGGGGATTCGTCTTAATTGCTTAATATATCTACTAACTGTTCCCTGCATATACATCTACGAAACAGCTAAATTTGTTAAATACATCAGTCATCTCTTCACCGCTAACGACAATACATTTAAACGAAAAATTAACCACGTGCCCTTAAAAATGCCTGTGCCTAAGCTAGAACTGTTTAAAAAAAACTGTGCTTATATGGCACCTCTAATATATAACTCTTTGCCCAAAGGAATGATTGACCTGCCATATATAAGGTTCTGTTGTGCCTTGCGAAAATGGTCAATCCAGGAGAGTTTCTATACTATTAAAGATTTTTTGAATCATAGCACTTGCCGATTTGGTGCCCACTAAGATATCAGATCTTTCTTTTTATTTCTTGTGACTTGGTCTATTATAATAATTCAATAATTTATGTAATTGTAAACATGTAATTCAAATAATTGAAATTTAAAAGATTGTTATAATTGCAATTAAATAGTTCTTATAAATTGTTATAAAAATAGTTCTAATAATTGTAATTATATTCAAATAATTGTTGTAAATTTACTATAATTTTGCATGCCCGTAATGAGGGTGAAATATGTCCTGTGCTATAACTTACCTTAACATCTTGTGTATCAACCATATTTCTTGCAAATAAATGATTTATGATTATGATTATGATTATAATCCGATTTTCTACAATAAAGTTATAAACACCGTTATTAAAACCTAATTCTAATTCGATAAACGAATCTATAAAGGGTTAAATGTTGCTTTTAAATGGGATATAAATTGAGGTTAAGCTTTAACAAAATTAATTTAAACTGCCACATGGTACACCATATGATGGCCATATTATTTATTATAATACACCAGACGGAAACAATATGGGATATCGGCATTTTTGAAAATTCTGACTCCTTTTCTGCCTAGAAGTGAAACACATCGAAGCCTTAAACGCGCTAACAAAGTTCCGAAGTTAAGCCAATATATATAGAATAGCTCTGGACTACCACTCGGACCATTGGCCGCTCCACGGGCAGAACACCTTGCCCGGCGGGTGATCTCCCCTTTTCCTTCCACCGGCTACAAGTCTATCTGGGAACCCAATTACCTATTTCTGCAAATTTCTTTAAATTTTTTATTTTTTCTTATTCCTGTAAATTCAATTGTGTGTTCCGGTCCGAAAGGTATAAAGATCCAGTGTAATTACCGGCTGTGAAACATTCCAACTTAGTCCTCACAAGTGAAGGCGCATTATAGCCTACTTTTTTGAAGCCAGCTGTAGGTGTCCATATGCTACAGTAGCCACTTACTCAGGTGGCTGTCATTTGTTTAGTTACTTCAATTTAACACACAAATTATTTTTCAGTATTCAATTTTAGATTTATTACGTTATCTGAAACAATATCCGAACATACGTTCACTTTAATTTAGAAAGGCTTGGATGATTAAATACCTCTACATTGGTGCACAGAAAGAAGAACTTGAAAACTTGTCTTGGAAAATCCTTCCTAAACAATAAAGCTTAATTTCACAGACTAGTATTGGGAAGTAGAATTACCAGTGCGAGGGCATGGCTCTGTGATAACTGACCTGTTGAGGTGGGTCTGGACAAAACCTCGAAGTAATTACATGCCAAAAGATACATTCTTGCAAGAGTCTTTGTCCAGCATTAGACTTAAAAAACTGTTGAAGAAGAAAGTTACTAATTTTATTTTTCAAACTGTAATTTACTCATTTACATTCACTGCCTGTAATTTAATATAAGAAATGTCAAACAATATTACAGAAAATCAGATTACCATTACAATGATTTGTAGTCATACGTTTATCGATTACTCATTAAGATTCACTCGCAATTTAACTGACAAAATATGAAGAGCGGCTTTGACGTTATTTGGTTCACAATATGTCTACAAATATCTCCTACCCCATACCTATATAATGTCGTGGGTGTCGTAAGAGGCGACATTGTGTAACTGAAAGGAGACGGTTTCCTGCATCATACTATTAAAAAATGAAAATAAAACACTATTGTTGTCAACTCGCTTGCTGAGGTAAGATGGTGGTACCTAAACAAACGAACTTCTAGTCATAAGAGTGGTCCCACCACTTAGAAAATAATTAATGTAACTGACAAAAACCAACGGATCAATAAGCGACAACCGATGGAGAAGAAAGTTTCTCGAGTGGCAGCCTCGTACAGGTACTCGAAGTGTAGCTATCTTCTAGTAGATGAAGTGTTAACCCGGTAAAGGATGCAGGAAGTCAATTGATGCAGATGGCTTAGAGCTTTAGAGTTTTATGGAATTCCGTATGGAAGACATATATTCAGCAGAAAACTTGTGAAAGGCTGTAATGATGATGACGAACTGTCAATAATATAATTATGTTTAATGTCCTCAGCTTACTTTAGTTGCACAACGGAGATGTATATTTACGAATATAGTACTACAAATTCTAGCCTTATGGAATTCAAATGAAACAACACAATTGTAGTTTCAATTTGTTCCGTCGCTTCGATGCTTTAACTGACTCTCTACTTTACAAGTACTGGTAGCAAAAGATACAATCCAAACTGTTCTAAACGATCCATTTCAATTTTACGAGTAGCAGTCACTGTTACCGATGCGGCCAACGATTACTATCTATAGAAAATCAAAATCGGGGAAAGTTATTCAATAAATTTTAAAGTCTTTTAAAGACGAATTGTGAAGGATGGATTGAATCAAATATACACAGAATACAAATACACAGAAAACAGGCTGTTTAACTTATTTATGGACAGTTGTTTGCAAAGTTTGAAAGTTGAAGAATGTGGGTTGAGAATGGGTGAGTCAACCGTCAAATGCCTTTTGTACGCCGATGATCAAGTCATATTTGCATCGTCGGCGGCCGAGTTGCAAATGATGGTTACTTTAATGAATTGGTCATTGAAAGAAAGGGGTATGAAAGTGAACGCAAGTAAGACGAAAGTGATGGTTTTTGAAAGAGAAGAAAGTAAAACTTTATGTGAAATAAGAATAGAAGGGGAGTTGATTGAGCAAGTGGATGAATTTGTATATTTGGGATGTTTATTTAGCAGGGATGGTAGATATGATAAGGATATAGAACGACGAGTGAACGCAGGAAATAGAGTGAATGGGGCTCTACACGCTATTATGAGGAGTCAGAATGTGTCAACTAAGGCACGTATGGCAATTCATAATGCTGTGTTAGTCCCTACTTTAATGTATGGTAGTGAAAGTTGGGTCTGGCAGAAGAAGCATGAGAGTAGAATAAATGCTGTAGAAATGCGTTCCTTAAGGAGTATGCTAGGGCTGAATCTGAATGACAGGGTGAGAAATAGTGTGATAAGAGAAAAGTGTGGTCTGCAAGATGACGTTGTGACAAGGATTAAGAAAGGAATGCTTCGGTGGTTTGGTCATGTAGAAAGAATGAACGAGGAAAGAGTGACAAAGCAAATTTATGTTGCGGAAGTGAACGGCAGGGTCGGGAAGGGACGCCCTAGACGAAGGTTTATCGACCAAATCGGCGATACATTAAAAATGGGCCAGATTAGGAGTACCCATAACCGACGAGCGTGTATGCGTAGATATATGGATGTAAAAGAGGCGAGAGAGGTGTGTCAGGATCGCGCCAAATGGAAGTCCGTAGTCTCTGCCTACCCCTCTGGGTGACAGGCGTGAGTGTTTATGTTATGTATGTATACACAGAATACACACATTTCTTATTATCTCTATCAAAATACATATTACTACGCTAATATCATCTCACCTAGTCCTTAGAGAAATGTATGCTTAGGACTTAGGTTATCGTTGTAAGTTCTCTGTTATAGAATTTTCCTAGTATGTATACCAATGGAAAAATTACTGTAAATCTTTTTTATCTTATAAAGAACGTCTAAATGTGGTTCATTGGATTAGAAATTATAAAATTAAATTATGAAATTATTATAAAACATAGATTCAGTTTATTAATATTCTGATTACATTCGTAAATAAATACAACTTAAGAAATCATTTTTTTAATATCTTGAATATTGAATAAAACTACTTTTACGGATTTTATCGCGTTTAATTAAAAACAATTATTGATTCCCGACGTTTCGGGTACTTTAAATAATTATCTTGAATATTGTCCTCTCCGTGATAAATAAATAGAAGAGTTTTGAATTTGAAATAATGTTACTCTGAACATGATTTTATATTGAGCGCCTTTCCTTCCTCGGCGTCGGTTGTTCATAATTCACTTTTATTATGATGATAAGACTGTGGACAAGAGAACGTTTAAAATATAAATTACTTAACAGTTTCTAACTATTCTACTATATCTTTGGAAATATTTTATTATTGTCTGTAAAGCTACTTCAATGTATTAATGATTAGTTAACACTTAATAAGATCCGTAGAAGCTCAAGAGCTAAGTTCACCATGCATTTCAAAGTACGCGAAAATCCTGGACTCGATCCTCGCCGAAACCAATGAAAATGTTAATTTTGAATACTGATTTACCACTTTCTCGGCTATGTAGGATAACAGCGTGAGTAAACCTGCATGCCTAAATAACTTTAAAAATCTAGAACATGTGTAGTCCGCTTACACCGACTGAAGTACCGCAGTGGACACTTCCTTGTCCTAAAACCTCTCAAAAATAAGAGAATACCGATATCTATAACTGGGTCAAATACAAGTTGTAACCTTCTTTTACGTTTATACTTAATACAAATGCAATTTATATCCAGAGCCACTCTGCAGCGTATGTTACGCTGAAGTGTTGCTCAAAAAAAGGACCACGATGACCCAAAATACAGCGTTAAACAAAAGAATAACGCTCATTGAGCATAGAAGAAGATGTTCTGTGTTCTACCATTTTACGAGTACCATCAGCGGAAATATTATCATAATATGCCGTAATAATGTATAATTATTTGATACATTACGAAGTATTTGTAACATATCGTTTAATTCAGTAAGTCACTAGTAAATGATGAATTCCAAATGCGCCGTGTTAACCGTACTAATTTTTTCGGAAATTATCGTGACCACATACAAAATCAACATTCGGACGTCCACGTAAATTTTTTTACAAACCGTTTGTTTTTTTTCAAAATAGCAATATAAAATGATTTAAAAAATATAATATGGATTAATTAGAGCGTTTTCTTGATAAACAGCAAGTTACATTATGTTATAAGTGCATTATAGTTATGATAGAGGCATTTTAGAACACATAATTGACCTTGACGTGTCGAAAGGAAAGCACTACCTAATAACGCTTCGCGTTATGAGGCGTGCAAAATGAGACAACGCAAACAAGCCCTGCTATAAATGTTCGTCAGTTCAATTTAAAAAAAAATAAATAAAAGAAATTATAGTCAGAAAATCGCATTTATGATACGTATTTTAGAGCACAGATTGCGAAAAGGAACTTTGATTTTATAGCGCCCAGTTCAGGGACAGTGCCGAAAAGCAGAAATAAATTACCAAACTTGGACGTTGTTTGCAAATTTTGCACTAAATTACCTGAATATTGAGCAAAAACTTTGTTGATATTTATGACATTAAAAACTTCGAGGATGAAACAGTTGGCGCCGAAGTTTATGTGGTTACTTTAATTTTAAAATTTATCGCCAACGTTTGCACAAATGTTACCTGTATGTACTTGTGTTTTATTGAGATTTTATCCAACATGCAATTATATCCATCAAATCCATATAGAAGCACTTTTATCGCCACGTTTGTAGTTACAGTTCCAAGACCTTGAGCATCTTTGACGTTACTCTCTATCGTCGTGCCCTGTGATGTCGCTCACACTCATGCTGCATAATTCACTACTACGCAGATGGTAAGTCACTGTTGAAACTGACGTGTGTAAGAAATTCAGTCTATAGCATTTTTTTAATTTTATATTTAATACAACATGTAAATATAAAATTAAAAAATCCAAAATTAAATTTTGATATTATTAGTCATTAAAAAGTTTTTTCTTCGATTTTATATGCATAGCTTAATTCAGTGAATATCCAAACTTCAGTCTCTATCTAAGAAATTTTCGGTTTCTGTCTGTGTAGTTGTCTCTTGCATTCTACTTGGAATTTGAAATTAAAATATTCACATTAAGTCCGCTATTTGTTTTGTGTTTGTTATTGTTGTGTCTGCTACACGGAATAAATTTGGGAAGATATATAAAAGTTAATAAATTGAAGAAGTAAATAAAAGTTAATAAATACATAAGGAAAGTACAAAAATTAATAAGAAATAAGATTAATACCAAAAATTATGTTAATGTATGTAAAGAAAAGCGAGCATTGTTATGTGAACTTAAGTTGTATTCAATTGAGGTGGATAACATAAAAAAAATGTTATGAGACTGAAGTAGAGTGCCTTAAATCAGAAATATTATCACTTATGAACTCCCTTCAAACTGTGTCCAATAAATATAAATCAGCCCAAAATGAAATAAAAGAACACATATTATCTATGGATAATCTGGTAACGACTTGTAAATATAATGAGGAGCGGTTTGACTCCTTAGTTAAATATCAATGTGAGTGTCAGCGCTCAATTCCAGATTCTTCAAAGTCAGTGTGTGCTGATAATATTATACCACCACCAAAACTCTATGACAGTGCCATAGCAGAGGATATTAAAATAATAAATAACTCAAATATTGTTAAAAATAATATAATTGTTTATAGCGATGACATGGGAAAAAATCTAGGCATAACTTTAAATAACTCTTCAAAGGGACAAAAAGTTACAAATTTCTGCATGCCTGGAGCATCTTTTAGTGACATTCTAAATAAAATTATTGTTACTAAATTTTGGCCAAATAGTACAATAATAATTTTTGTTGGTAGAAGAGGCAGTGTCAACAACAAACAGTTATTAAGATATATTGAACAACTTAATAACTTAAATGTACACAAAATTGTCTTGTTCATACTGCCTTATATACAGGGATTGCCACAAGAAAATAATTTAAGACATAATTTAAATATACAAATGCAAAATTTAATATGTAATAATAATTTAAATTTGACTTATAATTGTAACGATATATTTCATATAATCATAAATTTCATGTAATTGACATAAATAATTTAATAAAAAAGTTTTGGACAAAAGATAGGTATTACCTATCCAAATATAATTTAAGACTGATAGCAAATGTGCTATCTTATTATTTACATTTTAACTCAGCCAAGTTTTTGGCTACCAAGACTGCTTTAATTGAGCATAATCATTTGACATTTAATTTGGAATCAGTTCCAACTAATTTAAATTAGTAAATGTGACAATAGAGGCAATCTCTAGCAATAATAAGAGTTTAATTAATTTTGAATACAGCCCACAAATAAGTAATAAAAATTGTTTACACCTGGTGCATCAAAATATACAAGGCATGTTGGGCAAAGAATTGGAAGTTGAATTGTTTTTAAATAGTAACAATATACACATCCTTTGTATTACTGAACATTGGCTAAAAGATTATAATTTCATGTTTAATTTCAGAAATCACCAGGTGGTCAGTTCCTTCAATAGAGAAAAAAGTTTACGTGGTGGCTCCTTAATATCAGCAGATAAATCATTATTATATAAAGAACGTAAGGATATTGTGAGCCTCTCTGTTGAACGAACTGTAGAAATGACTTGTGTCGAGCTTGAGCACCTCATTGTTGTAAGTGTTTACAGACCCCCATGTGCTACTTACAACAATTTTGAAAGGATTGCGGAAGAAGTTTTACTCAAACTTAGTAAAAAGAACAAGTCTGTTGTAATGTGAATGTGTGAAGAAACCTGCATATCTGAGAAAAAAGAAAAAAATATTTCGAAGACATGTAAAGTTCGCCAACACGTATTGGATCAGCACGTCGGACATTTCCTTGCCCTAAAAACTCTCTCACAAATGAGAAGAGGCCAGTGCTCAGCAGTGGGACGTATATAGGCTGTAACTTTTTAACTGTAACAAACAGACATAAAGCGTAACAAAAAAGTCGTAGCTGGACACTGACATTATCTCCCTAAGGTTCCAAATGGGTTAAAATATCTTGACTTTAACATGCCATTACGATTATGCCGCCTTATACAATTAGCAACTAAATACCAACGGAATCCAACAATTAAAGTGTCTGTATATTATAAATTTGATAAAGGGGATTTGTCTTAATCGCTTAATTTATAATCTAATTTTCTACAATAAAGTTTGAACCACGTTTGAACCACGCTGCACCAGTATATATACTGGTGCAGCGTGGTTCAAAATTGGAATAAAGTGGACTGTAATAGGTAGTAGGAATTGGATTTCGTTGAAATTTGCAACCGACACATGAAACTGAAGGTACGTACCTTGAGAACGCCGTCAGCTTCTTTTCTTACTTGAGGTTGACACTCGCCTGGTACACTCCTAGTTTTCTTGCGCGATTTACACTTATTTTATACAATTCACGGCCGTGATTTTAAGCGTATGATAATTAAACAGATATGCGAGTCGCGAGCGTGACACAATATGCTTCCGCGTGCGGGCGTGTTCTTACTTAGACTTCTCCTTCTACCCGATTGTCGGTCGCAAGAAGGAATTAGTGGAATAAATGAAGGTATTATAGAGGAAATCTGATTCGTCGATAAGATTGACCAAAATGCGGAATATTTTAATTTGAGAAATGGCGGTAACATTTCCCCCGCCCTTAAAGGGTCGCCTTTAAAAGAAAATAATAATAAGATGCGATAAATACAATTAATACTTACTAAAACTAAGCGAATACAAATATATATATATATATATATATATATATATATATATATATATATATATATATATAATATTATATTACACACGAGTGTGTGTCGCACACGAGTGTGTGTCGAGTGTCGGAGTGTCGCACGAGTGTACCCTTTGCCGTTTTTACTGTAGCGACACGAACTATACCGTCCTTAGACGGGTGAACCTTTACCGTGAATTATCATTTATAATTATGACAACTGTGCCCACCTTTACGGGGACCGAGCATTGAGTCCATTTACGCCGCGCCTGCAGTTGATGCAGATATTCAGTTCTCCAACGACGCCAAAAGAATTGGACTAATTTATCTAAGAGTGTATGTCGTTGAAGTAAATTAATTGGCGAAGATTCCACATCAGGTGCAGCTAGAGAGCGCAATGGTAACGTATTCAAAAAGTGTGCGGGTGTTAAAGCCGTCGGTTCAGCTGGATCGGAGCTTAGCACAGTGAGAGGACGAGAGTTTAGTAAACATTCTATTTGAGCGAGGATTGTGTTTAACTCCTCATACGCAAGGATCTGCTGTCCAATAACCTTAAAAAGATGGTTCTTTACACATTTCACCATACTTTCCCAACAACCACCGAAATGTGGGGCGGCAGGCGCTATGAACTTGAATTCAATGCGACTTTCGGCCAATTCTTCTTCTAAACGCGGGCGGTATTCCCTTGTGACAAAATTATATAAATCTCGTAGATAAGATCGAGTGCCTATAAAATTTGTTCCACGATCAGAGTAAAGACATTTCACGGGACCCCGTCGCGATAGGAAGCGCTTTAAAGCTGCGATAAAACTCACAGTGGAAAGATCCGTGGCTACTTCGATGTGGAGTGCGCGCGTAGTAAGACAAGTAAATATGCATAGGTAAGCCTTGCGAGTTTTAACACCTCGAGCTCGTATGGGCGTATACAATATAGGGCCGCAATAATCACAGCCAGTATGAGCGAAAGCTTTCTCCGCTTGCGTGACTCTATGTCCCGGCAGAGCAGACATTAAAGGAAATCGCGGGCGCGGTTTTAATTTAAAGCAAGTGTTACTCTTATTACTTCTAGACCGAATAATTCGTCTAGCGGACAAGATCCAAAATCGTTGTCTTAACAAAGACATGAGCAGCTCTGGGCCGGCATGTAAATATTTCTTGTGATAGTAGTCGATCAAAGACTCTACAAGAGCGTCATGACGCGGTAAAATAATCGGAAATTTGTATTCTGAACTTTCAGCGGAGTTGGTAAGGCGGCCACCAACGTGGATGAGGCCATCGCATAAAAATGGCTTAAGCTTCATTAGCGCGGGCGAGCAATTACTACCGGCTCCCAGCTGTCTAATGTCGAATGCAAAATGTCTTTTTTGAATATCGCCTATTATCATATGCTCTGCGGCGCTTATATCGAACGCGGTAACTGCTATCGAACCGGAACGGGGTAGTTTATTTATAAATCTGCAGACATAAACAAGGATACGCGTGAGTCTACTCCAGGAGGAGATGCGTTTATTAAGATCTTGAACTAAGGACGTTTCTGGTTCTGACGTAGTAATGGGGTGTGCGGTTATTTTCTCTTCCGGTACGTTGTCTAGCGCTATAGTATTATGGTCTGTATTAGTGATAGGCCACAGTGAGAGGTCTTGCGCGAGCCAGGACGGACCTTGTGACCATAATGGATGAGATATTAGCCTTTCGGGTGTAAGACCTCTCGATAAACAATCAGCTGGATTATCTATTCCCGCAACGTGATGAAAATTAGCGGCTGGTAAATTGTCAATAATCTTGACGACGCGGTTAGCGACAAAAGTTTGCCAGCGGTGCGGAGAAGAGTTTATCCAACAAAGTGTGACCATTGAGTCTGTGAACGCGTACATATCACTAATATGATAGCGTGAATCGTAGGTGTCATGCACGCGTTTAATTAGTCTTGCCAGTAATTCGGCAGCACAGAGTTCGAGACGTGCAATAGACAAAGGCTTCATTGGTGAGACCTTTGACTTGGCGCAGACGAGTCGCGTCGTAACCTGGCTTGCTTGAGTAATATGGGCGTATACCACTGCTCCATAAGCACGCTCACTAGCATCAGAAAAGCCGACCAGTCGTACAACGCAATGTTCGAAGACCCCCAAATGTCGCGGTATTTTGACGTCATTGAGTAGCGGTAACTCTATACAAAACCTTTTCCAGGTTTCGACTATTTGCTGGGGCGGACAATCGTCCCAATCAAGTTTCAATAGCCACAAATCCTTTATGAGAAGTTTAGCGAAGAGAACAACAGGCGCTACGAAGCCCATTATGTCCCAAATTCTAGCTACAGTGGCTAAAATGATTCGTTTTGATCACCTTTCGTCAAGCTTGGTTACTTTAAATTCAAAACAATCGCGAGATTTATCCCAACTCAAGCCCAAAATTTTAAATTGAGCGGTTTTATCAAATTCAAGAGGTTCAGACATCTTATATGACGAAGGCAGAGCGCTTAAGACCGAGTCGGAATTACATGTCCATTTTACTAAATCGAACTGCGCACGTTTAAATAACTCAATCAGCTCATTAGCAGCTGATGCAGCTTCCTCCTCCGACATAACACTAAAAACGATATCGTCCATATAGATATAGCGAGAAGCAATTATCTTTGATAACCGAAATGAATCTCCATCATCCGCAATGAGTTGCTGAATGACACGGAGCGCGTGATACGGGCTGGACCTAAGTCCAAAACAAACCCTATTAAATTCATATTCGGTAAGTTCTTCTTGCGGGTGAAAACGATATAACATGCGTTGAAAGCGACGATCGCGCTTATTCATTATAATTTAAAGGAACATCTGTTTACAATCAGCGGAAAGCGCGGTAGCAAAAAGACGAAAATTTAAAATAATTGCAAACAGATCACCTTGTAAATTGGGACCACTATGGAGAATATCGTTCAGTGAGCGGCCTGAACTCGATTTATGACTCGCGTCGAGAACCATGCGAAGTTTAGTAGTGGTCTTATCTGTACGCAAAACACCGTGGTGTGGTATGACGTAAACGGGATAGCAGTTATCACTGTCAACAAGCGGCGCGGGTGACAGATAGCCCTTTTCTAAATATTCGTGGATAACTGAGTCATACGCGGCCTTAAACTCAGGAGCGGCTTCAAACTTCCTCTCCAACATCAGAAAACGTTTCCGAGCGATTTCATAAGTATCACCAAGCGAAAATATATCATCTCGGAAAGGCAACGATACTATGTATCTGCCCGTTTCTTTGTCACGTTCAGTGGTTTCGCGAAAGAAATGCTCACACTCTATCTCAGCCGGGGACTGAGTGGGCGGAGTTCTCAAAGGAGATTCATCTATTTGACAAAACCGTTTTACCAACGTATCTAGCAGGTCTTCCTCGGCGTGTGCGGGTAATGTACTACAACACGTCAAGGTTACGTTTTCGCGAGCGGGAAGAGCGGGCACAGTGCCCATAATTAGTAACCAAGCGTTGTTTGTATAGCTGGCGGTACAGCAGAGTTATCCCTTACTATATCGGGCAATAAAAGTTGCGAAAATAAAGAAGCACCGATCAGAACATCGATCTGTGATGGCTCAAAGAATTTTTCATCGGCCAACGGCAAATCTTGTAAGAACGGCATAGCGGATGCGTTGACAGGCATAGACGGTAAGTCATCTGTTATTCTATCGACGACGAGCGACGAAATATTATATCTTATGTTAGGGTTAAAACGAGAAGTGAACTGGAATGCTACAACTCCCTTTGCGTATTTTTCTGAACCCCCTATACCCTTTACCTTTATGTTGTCTTTATTTACTAATAAACCTAATCTATCACAACATTCCGACGTTATAAAATTGCTCTGTGATGCACTATCTAATAAGCAACGCACACTACGGCTCGTGCCATACGCGTCGGGTACCATAACCGCTGCAGTGGATAGCAGAACCGTAGTGTATACATTGCGTGTAAATAAATCTTCGGATATGCAAGATTGCGTTGATAGCGGTGCGGCAATGGACGTTGTGCACAACGAAACGCTCTTGCTACGCGCATCTGGCGACGACGCGGGAGCAGCTGTTGTCGGTACGATCGCGCGCGTTGTTCCCGATGACTCGGCGGCGGTGGTCACAACGCGAGCGTTAGCAGGTTTGAAAGCGTCAAAGTGAAGTAAACTATGATGTTTGCCTTTGCAAATTTTACATTTAGAGTTAGAGTTACAAGTCCCTGCCTTATGTATAACACTCAAACAATTTACGCAAGCGTGTCGTTCCTTAGCATATTTATAACGGTCGTTCGCTGTCATCTTACAAAACGCCGGACACTTGTATAAATGAACATGCACAATATCCCTGCACAAACATTTGTATGTATCGGCCATAGCGACATAAGATTGCGGTTGTGGAACTTTTGCGGTGGGTCGGTGATTCGGGTTCGAATTCGAGGTCAAACTCGAATGATAAGAGCGCTGTAATATATTAACTTGTCCCTTAACATAGTCGGTTAAACCTTTAAAATTAGGAATTTTATCCTTTCGAGAATGCATTTCAAAAGAACGAACTGTTTCGGGGTCTAACTTTTTTAAGGCGGTATGTAATATAATAAAATCAGTTAGGTCAGGTATTTGTAAGTTTTTTAATGCGCTAACCGCGGTTACGAACGTGTGTAAAAATAATTCTAGGTTTCGAGCAGAAGAGTTAGAAACTGGTTTAAAGTCAAAAATTTGATTGATATAGGTCGATGCTAGCATGCGTTTATCATCGTACTTCTCTATAAGCGCGTTCAAAATAAGTTCATAATTCTCAGCACAAGGAGTAATACCGGCGAACACAGAATGCGTTTTGATTGTTAATTTACCTAGCAGGTAATACAATTTATCGGCGTCTGATAGGGCCGGGTTATCATGCACAGTGGATTTAAAACTTGCATAAAATAAAGACCATGAGCGGATATCACCATCAAACGACGCTAGATCTATAGGCGGTAAAGACGGTCGCGATATTGTGGCCGATCTCGGACATTCATTTGTTATTCGACTTGTAAGACGAGACATTACTCGTTTTATATGACAGTATAGTTCCTCGAACGCAACCCATGACTGATATTCCACCTTTGCTTCAGGGTAGACTTGCATATTATATAAATTGTACTCGGTTAATACCCTTTCGAAATCACTTCGTAATGCATCAATCGAAATCGCTCCAGAAAGGAACTCTTCCCTGTCCACCTCACTATCTACTTGTTGAGAGCGATCATAAATTGTTTGTAAGCGGTTAAATAAAGAATTGCGCCTAGCTATAGCTATATTTAATAACATTATTAATTTGGGGTCTGGCGTTTCGGTTCTAGATTCATTAGTTTTTGACGCGCTAGTTTTTGACATTTTTATAATAAATATATATATATAGGAAATATTAAGGTTATAAGTAAAGTTTTAATTTTAACTGGCGAGAGATGGACAAATACACTAATAATTAGAGCGTCCTAAACACTTAATCTGTCGCGGAAATATCAGGTAGATTTATTAAACTGATCTAAATTTCTTCGTGAGCGAGCGGGTATGTAGACATTGTATTATGTATTGCGGTAAGTTATATAATAGCGATAAATATACGGCTTTAAATCAATGTAATAAATATATAATGCGTGTATATATGCGAGAAATTAAGTAAAATATTATATTTAAATGTTTCTAAGCATATATATATATATATGGTTTTAATTATGCCTATTCTGCATCTGAATATTCCAACGAAGTGGCAAAAATGGTAATCGAATTGGAAAGGTTTTAATCCGGCTCGAAGGTCCAAAATGGTGCAGCGTGGTTCAAAATTGGAATAAAGTGGACTGTAATAGGTAGTTGGAATTGGATTTCGTTGAAATTTGCAACCGACATATAAAACTGAAGGTACGCACCTGGAGAACGCCGTCAGCTTCTTTTCTTACTTGAGGTTGACACTCGCCTGGTAACTCCTAGTTTTCTTGCGCAATTTACACTTATTTTATACAATTCACGGCCGTGATTTTAAGCGTATGATAATTAAACAGATATGCGATTCGCGAGCGTGACACAATATGCTTCCGCGTGCGGGCGTGTTCTTACTTAGACTTCTCCTTCTACCCGATTGTCGGTCGCAAGAAGGAATTAGTGGAATAAATGAAGGTATTATAGAGGAAATCTGATTCGTCGATAAGATTGACCAAAACGCGGAATATTTTAATTTGAGAAATGGCGGTAACATATACCTTTATTAATACCTAATTCTAATTCGATAAACGAATCTATAAAGGGTTAAATGTTGCTTTTAAAAGGGATATAAATTGAGGATAAGCTTTAACAAAATTAATTTAAACTGCCACATAGTACACCATATGCTGGCCATATAAGTGATTTATTGTAATACACCACACGGTAACAATATGAGGTATCGACATTTTTGAAAATTCTAAGTGATAGAGCTCCTTTTCTACCTAGAAGTCTATCTGGGAACCCAATTACCTATTTCTGCAAATTTCTTTAAATTATTTACTTTTTCTTATTCCTGTAAATGCAACGCTGTGTTCCGGACTGTAAGGTATAAAGAGCCAGTGTAATTACAAGCTGTGAGACATTCCAACTGAGTCCTCAGAAGTGAAAGCGCATTATAGCCTACTTTGTTTGAAGCTAGGTGTAGGTGTCCGTGGGCTGCAGTATCCACTTACTATCAGGTGGCTGTAATTTTTTTAGTCACTTTAGTTTAATACAAAAATTATTTTTTAGTATTCAGTTTTAGATTTGTTTCGTTATCCAAAACAATGTGCAAACATACGTTCTCATTATGGTCATATTGATGCACACTGCTGATTAGAGAAATTAGGTTCGGGCGAACGACTTGTCTTGGAAAATCCTTCCTAAACGCTAAAGCTTAATTTCAAGGACTAGTGTTGGGGAGTAATATTACCAGTGCGAGGGCATGGCTCTGTGATAACCAACCTGTTGAGGTGGGTCTGGATAAATCCTCGAAGTAATTTCATGCCAAAAGATACATTTCTTGCAAGAGCTTTTGTCCAGCATTAGACTTAAAAAAACTGTTTAAGAAGAAAGTTACTAATTGTATTTGATAACTGTCATTTACTCATTTACATTCACTGCTTTTCAGTTTTTTTAACATTGCATGTCTTTATTAGGTAACTACATCTGTCGCCCTTGAAAATTTTACTTGACTATCTGCTCGCCATGTTTGGACTAATTCTAAACTGTGTGAGCGAGACAAACGGTGCTTAGGATTAATGTGAGTAAAAAGGATCGACAAATTCTCCATTGTAACAATTCGTGTTTGGAATTCGTGTTTTGTTATTGTTAAATATGGTTAATGCGTATCTCGACCTTCTCCACATCGCATGTGCTCTATTATTTCGGACTCTTGGCTACAAAATACTATTTCGCATTGTACTCGACTCTTGACTTATGCATTTTTAGATAGATTAGATAATTGTGACAACTCGGCATTTTATCTATGGTGAATGTAGCGCGAAAGAGAACTCCTTACTTGAGTTACTTAAACGAAGCTCATCGTGATCGATGGCTCGTACGAATGGGGCCGTTATTGTGGATACTAAGATCACGTGATCTTAACCCATTAGATTTTTTTTATTGGGGCTGCCTAAAGGTGCAAGCTTATAAAAAACCAATTTAAACAATCGACGAACTTAGACTTCGCGTCACAGACAAGCACAAGAGTTAGAGTTATTTCAACCAAAAATTATCAAAGACTTTTAGAAAGATCGTTTGTAAAAGATGTAGAGCCTGCATAAGGGCAGGAGGAGGCCAGTTGGAGCATTTTCTGTAAATGATTTTAAATAAAAAAATTGAATATAACTCATGTCCTTTTCATTAATTTACGCATCCTTAACAAATGGAAAACAGTACAAACCATATTTTGCTGCTGTACATAGTAGCTGTACATAATAGAACATGACAAGTTGCACTGTCTGAGGAAGGTGGAGGACAGAGTGCAGAGTTGGCACGTGGAATGTTAGAGGAGGCATGAGAGATAAGACGAATGAGTTGATCGAATTAATGAAAGAAAGAGAATTAGATGTCGTGTGTATGTCGGAGACCAAGCGGAAGGGCAGTGGTACTGAAGAGCTCCCTAGCGGGGCGTTAGCTCTATGGTCCGAAGTCCTGGAGAGCTTTTAAACCATAAGAACACAATAACAAATCATTTTCACTTCGTATTTTCACGCTATCAGCACTTTTTAAATCGTTGTCGATGGAGTCAGGCGCTGGTGCGCTACCTTTTTTCCTATATCAATAATATCTCATTTTTCACCTAAATCTTGCCGTTTCTCTATTACGAGCCTGAAACCAAAATTTGAAATGTTTTGACATCGTTGTTTATCTGGTTGTCATGGCAATTTTTATTCAAATTCGTTACCGGTCTGATGTTTTTACTTCAATACTTCCACAAAAATACTTTTTTCTTCTTAGCCATTTACAAAAGTTTGCTTTTAATTTAAATAATTTTCCGTTCTTATCCCAGATCCGCCGTCGAGCGCGGAGCTCTCTAAATAGGTATAAAAGCCGAACAATCGGCCAATAAACTCAGTCTCGCTTCAGCTTTCAAACTTGAAGCATCTCCTAAAGGCCTTAACCCGGGGCACACTGCCCCGGGATCCTGCAAGCCTCTGCTTTCACCTGAAGTCGTCGCCTAGCCACACCCACGCCTCTACCTACAAGTGCCCGCGCTATTTTTAGCCGCTGTGCGCACTTACTCCAGGCGCTGAGAGCGCCTACTCAAGGTGCTGTGTGTGCCTACTCCAAGTGCAGCGTGTGCCTACTCCGGGCGCTGCGTGTGCCTACTCCAGGCGCTGTGTGTACCTACTCCAGGCGCTGCGTGTGCCTACTCCAGGCGCTGCGTGTGCCTACTCCAGGCGCTGCGTGTACCTACTCCAGACTCTGCGTGTGCCTACTCCAAGCGCTGCGTGTGCCTACTCCAGGCGCTGCGTGTGCCTAGACCAGGCACTGCGCACCTAACACAGGCACGGCCTGTTCATACTCCGTGAGCGGTGAACACCACCGCCAAGCGCGGTGTGCCACTTTGGTCTTCGGGCTCCGCTTCAGTACTCATCTATCTTTATTTTTTTTTTAAATAATTGTAATTCATGTCATCCATCATCATCATCACACTTCATTTTTTATATAAAACTGTAAATATCTTTTTAAATTTTAAATAAATTATTCGTTTTTGTTCTATTTTTGTTGTTTCGTTGTTGTTAGGTTAGATTCTTTTGTTTTTAATTATATAGTATGCAAGGAAAAGGGTCTTCTTGTGACAAACACTATGTTTAATCACAAGAAAATTCATATGTATACTAGAGAAAGAAAGAATGAGAGAAGTATGATCGATTTGTTCCTGGTGGATGACCGACTGCGAAAACATGGATACGCGAGTATTCAGGGGTGCTGACCTGAGAACGGATCACTATCTAGTGATTACTAGATTTAGGAGTCTGTTCGCGGGTTGGCGCTACCGGACGGCAGTAACAGAATCCCAGTCGGTCTATCGCATCCGAAGCTGGAAGCTTCAGAAAGCGGATACTAGGGATAAATATCAAGCGAGGGTAGCCGTAAACCATCGATGGCAGAAAAGAATGTGTGAAAAGAACATGGCAGAACCTTAGGGATGGAATGGTAAGTGCAGCGGAAGAACTGTGTGGAACGATAAAAATAGGTAGTAGTAAAAGAAGAGATGCATGGTGGAATGATGAAGTGAAAGAAGCTGTAAAGAAGAAGAAGAAAGCATGGTTAGACAACTTGGCCTCTAGTAATGATAAGGATATGAGAGAGAAGATGTAAGAAAGATATAAGCTGCAGGAAATTCACACGAAAGCATTAATTGAGGAAGTGCGTGAAAGGTGTAGAATGGAATCGGACGAAAGGTTGTCGCACAACTTTAAGCAGAACTTCAAACTCTTCTGTAAAGAGGTTGGAAGGGCCCGAATTGGTGCGACGGCCTTAAGAATGAACAAAGTGATTTCGAGAACCAATGGCGTCCTCTCAGAAAAATCGGACTTCATGCAGCGATGGAGCGAATTTTATAGAGAAATGTATGCGTGTGATGATCTTAGTGAGGGATCCGGGGGTGACGCCGTGACTGGTACGCCAGACCCGGACCTCGATGACACTGAGTTCATCAGTATGAAAGAGATTTAACGTGCGATTCGAAGTTTGAATCGCACGCATAGCTGTAAGCCCTTATTCAAAAAGATACGCGTAAAAAAGTAAAGGCAATCCTTTACCATCCATGTATATTCGAGAAATATGTATTTTTTAAATAAAACTACTTACGGATTTTATCACGTATATTAACTTATTTTATATTCCCGATGTTTCGAGTACTTTACAGCACACATGGTCACGGGGGGAACTGAGGTGTATGACGTCCCAATGGCAGAGTTAACCACGGCTACCTCAAGATTAAAAATCATTAATTTTTATTGTTTTTGTTGTTAATGTGGGACGTCATACACTTCAGTCCCCCCTCCCCGTGACCATGTGTGCTGTAAAGTACTCGAAATTTCGGGAATAGAAAATAAGTTAATATACGCGATAAAATCCGTAAAACTAGTTCTATTTAAATGTTTAGTGTTTACGTAAATATAAAAATCAAACTTGAAGTTGAATCATCCGAAAGGCAAACAAGGCATAAAAATAATTTAATTCATCCCAAATGCAGCTCTCGATTTTATGCAAACAGTGTTAATATGATGGCTATTAAAATATATAACAAATTACCCAGCTTCTTAACAAGTGTTATTACAGTGTTAAGGAATATTTTAATTGATAGTAATATTATTTAATGTAATATATAATTTATTTTAGCTTTTGACATTATGTACAATTTAATTTGACTATTTTAAGATATATTTGCACACCGGTACAGCTCCCGGTAGAATATTATTGAGAGTCTAATACTAAATACCTGTATTACCGAAACATTTTATGCTGCAAATAAAGATTTTGACTTGACTTTGACTTGACTTGAATATAAAAGTGAGAAAGTTGAATTATTTTATTTATTTATTTAGATGCAGTAAACACAGTAGTAGAGCAGTATAGTAGTAACAGTGGTAGAGCTACACGGCAGCTTTTGCTGTCGCACGGATGGGCCGGCTCGAACCGGGGTAGTATCACGACCTCACAGAAAACCAGCGTGAAGTAGAGGTTTACCTCTGCGTTTCGCTTGGTGAGTGCAGGTGGCCAGAGGCCCTTTTTACTGGAAATGAGGCATTCCATCTTAGTCCTCACGGGTGACAACGCATCTACATTTTGATTTGTAACAGAGGATAGATGTAGATGTCTATGTGCCGCAGCAACCACTTACCATCAGGTGGACTGTGTGCTCGTTTGTCACCCTTATCCTATAAAAAAAAAAACACAAGAATATCAAAACATGAACATAATAAGTGCAAAATCACGATCTGAGATGGTAGTCTCAAACATCACACAACATGATATTAGGAACAAGTTTACAGCACAAATACTTATAACATATATACATATTATGAAAAAATTTTGGAAAATTTAATCTTTATATAATCTTTGAATGCCTTATATCGAAAGTATATGATTTAAAACGGATTTCTTTAAATTGCTTATTTTGATATTAAAATGCCGATATTTTTTCTATTATTGATCAATAAATCATAAGAGAGGCGAAAAATATTTACTTTTCAACTTTTCATTCTCATAGAAATGTATTTTTTATTTGTTTATGTTGTATTTTACCCTTTGTGTAACTTTTGTCTGATGATTGAAAAATCCTAAGTATACAATATAACATGTAATAATAAAAAGCTTAATACCTCATTTCAACTCCATTAATATGAGGAGTTAATTTTGAAGTTAAAATCTGAACATTGAAGACGGCTGAGACGGAGCGGTTTCGTATATTAAACTTTGAATATCAGACAAAGGTTATATACCAATATGTACGTACACTTTACAAGGGTCTTATCTAGTTCTTAAAGACTAAATTTTATATCTAGTAAATAATCTAGTATTTGACGTAAGTAAAACTTATTTTAAATCACCATATGCCGCAGCAATCTTCCGATTAAATGAATGACTAGTTAATTAAAGATCAAAGGGCAATTGAATGGTCAAAAATGATAAAATGTTAAAGGAGTTTAGTGTATGGGTTGTGTACTGTATTCAGATATTTCATCATCATTACAGTTCAACTACTGAACATAGGTCTTCCCCAAGTAATGTCACACAGTCCTAAGGCAGCTGCATCGAATTTAATTCCTGTACCTTTTATCAGGTCAAGCCACACTACACTACGCTTACCGGTGAGAGACTGTCACTCGAGAACTTATTTTACATTTACGAATCATTTAATTTTATATTCATGAACGTTTCGTACACAGAGATTTGAGCTATTTGGTTATACGAAATTATTACATTTTGGTAACATAAATTTGATGAACGCTTAAATTCAAAATTGTTTCAAATTAAATTCCATTGTATTATTTCAACTTAATTCTATGATAACTGCTATTAAAACTTTCTATAAACATTTAATAATTCATCGATAGAATATCATCAGCTACTAACACCATATTGTAAAATGAATTATCGCCACAGTGGCAGAAAAATGGAACTAAGTTCAAGCTTCTTTTTTGCTTTTGTTTCAGCCATGTTAAAATCCCGGGTTGGGCCAATATCTCAGTTATTGGGGTTTTATACCACGAAATTCCCAGTAGCAGTCCGAAGTCAAATATTTGGCGGTGTTTCACCCCGTGCCTCGGATAGCACGTAAAGGTCCTGCGCCTAATATCTCTCTGGTTGTGTCGGATTACCGTCCTATCGGTTTATAAGAGTGATTGAATAGAGTACATCCGAATTTGCGCATATACTCGGGCACGAAAATCCTGTCCCACGCAGATGGCTAGTCTATATGGCTAGATTTACGTCTACAGCTTTCTTAATTTGAAGTAGGTTAATACAGTCTGTGGGGTGCAAAAGCCAGCCATCATTTGGTGGAATTTTAGCGCGTTTAACACATTTTAAGTTTAATTTTTTTTTTTATTTAATAAGATATACAAACAAATATACAAAGATATTTATAAAAGTATTCACAACAAGAGGGTATAATAAAATCAAACATAAGTACAAAATGATTTGTTTGATTTTTGAAATTAAACATGAAATTATAATATTTTAGCCAATGTTCAGTAATACAAAGGATATGTATGCTGTTACTAAAATTATTTAAAAATAATTCAACTTCCAATTCTCTGCCCATCATGCCTTGTATATTTAATACATCAGGTATAAACAATTTTTATTACTTATTTGTGGGCTACATTCTAAATGAATTAAACTCTTATTATTGCTAGAGATTGTATCTATTGTTGCATTCACTAATTTAAATTAGAACTGATTCCAAATTATATGTCAAATGATTATGATGCCCAATAAAACCAGTCTTGGTAGCCAAAAACTTGACTGAGTAGACTTACATCTATTGAAAACGACCAGATCACCCTTACGGTATTCTAGAGATGAAATGAGATGATGCATTTACCCATACCGCAGGCGCGGTATAAGACAGTTATGGAAAAAAATTGTAACTATGAAAAAATATTTAGATATAATATACTAGGGAAAAAAGGTTCTCGAGTGGCGGCCTCGTACCGGCGGACGAAGTGTAGGGCGTCCCCCCACTAGATGGAGTGACGACCTGGTAACTTATGCAGGAAGTCGATGGATGCAGGTGGCTCAGGACCGTGCTTTGTGGCATTCCTTTGGGGAGGCCTATGTTCAGCAGTGGACTTGTGAAGGGCTGTAATGGTGGAATGATGATAATATACTAGAATTACCCTACAAAAAAGTAAAATCAGTTTCGAATTGCAAGCGAGTGCTTTCCTGTCAAAAGTGTATATTAATTATATTCGACGACAGCGCCACAGATGTAGAAGTTTTATAGAATAAGGGTGACAAACGAGTACACAGTCCACCTGATGTTAATTGGATGCTATGACCCATAGACATTAATAATATAATTTAATGTAATGGAATGAACTTTAAAAACTATAGAGTTCGTTGAAGTAAAGTACTTTAAATAGTTCACAAAGAAAGCATCAAATCTCTAGTGTGTATTTTGTCGTAAGTTCTTTGTAGTTCCCAGAGTGCTTCGATAAAATTAAAAACTTTGTCTCACCAAAACTATTACTTGTAGTTATCTACATTTATCCTCGATTAAGAATGAAAATGTGGATGCGTTGTAACCCCTGAGGACTAAGATGGAATGCCTATTTTCCAGTAAAAACGGTCTCCGGTTCTCTACACTCACGATACGAAACATAGGAGACTTAAGGTACTATTTTACGCTAATAATTAGTAAGAGCATTTGTCACCCTTATTCTTTATAAAAAGCTATGTTGTAATATTTATTTAAGCTAAGAAAAAAGTAAGGTAGATATAAAGAAACAAAACTGTAATAAATAAAGCTTTAGTTATATGATCAAAAATAACTGTAAATATTCGACGCAAGAAATATAAGTCAACATTTTATTTACGTTTATACATTGTATTATGGGTGCAGCACGAATGCATCGGCTTGACCGAGGAACGACCACGCTTCCGCAGAAAATAAGTTGTCACCTCGGAAGATGGCTTTTAGCTTGCAATTCTACTGACTCGGTAATCGAGATGACTACTTGGCGGCAGACACAAGTAAGACAACATTTAACCTCAGACAGAAAAGAAACCTGACCACCTACTCTCTGTAAAGAAATATATTTAAAAAGTGCTAATGGTTTTACAGTAATTTATTCTAATAGCCGGCTGAGCTATAACCCCTTTACTAACTTAGGAAAATCGTTAAATGTTTTACGACGATTATCGGAACGTACATTTTCCGTTAAATCGCTTTTTATTAGTTGAATTTGTTACTAGTGATATCGACGGATTGAATTCATACGATGTGCGTACACATATATATCATTTTATATATTTCTATGAATGATGATAGGAATAGATAGAAAATATAGTCTATTTTGTAGACCCAATGCTGGAATTTGCAGTAAAATTATTCAAAAGTTACAAAAAGTTAAAGCTGTAATTGAGGTGAAATTCAAACGAGAAGCCACCTCAATTCATCTTTAACTTCCAGTAACTTTTAACTTTGTGCCGTGTAGTGGCGGTGTAAGAATATCCACTACCCCATATCATCGCGTGTGTGTCACAAGAGGTGACAGAGGGAAGCCAATCAGGAGATGGGCAGCAATGCAGGGGCGTAGCTACCGCCGTATCAGCCGTATCAATGAAACGGGGCCCCCGGGCTACAGAGGCCCCGAACGTATGTAAGCAAAAATTCTAAGGACTTCTATGAGACAGGATGTTGGTTTGAATTGTTTCGGTAGCTTAGTTCCTAGGAGTATTAATTGTAAGTAATAACTTATAATCAATATATAATTATTTTAATTCAATGCGAGAATTTTTGTTCCTTTTATGAAAAATCTTTACCCTTCATTTGGGCCCCCAACAAATTTTGATACAGGGCCCCTCTAAGGCACGCTACTCCACTGCAGCAACGTCTTACTAATCTATACATCCCAATCTATGCATCTATATAAATAAATAAAATTGAAGTGTCTGTTTGTAATATCAAAAAACTAATTTTTACTAAATGCATATGACATTATACACGGTATTTATAACAAAAACACAATTTTTAAAATGTTTGTCTATCAGTGTGTCTGTTTAATCCGGCTGATCTCTGAAACGTCTGAACCGATTTTTATGGGACTTTCACTGACAGATAGCTGATGTTGTAATAAGTAGCTAAGGTTACTTTTATTTTAGAAAAAGAATTAGGATTCCGCGCAAAAAAATTAAATCCATGAAATCCAGTCGTCATAAATTACTCGCGGGCAAAGTCCAGGGGAACCGCTAGTAACGACTAAAAATAAAAAAAACCGCAACCCAACCCGCTTGCCAAGCAGGTCAACTAGGGCAAATAACCCCCTATGAAGCAATCTATGTAGGAGGCCTATGTTTACTATGTTGTAATGGTAACTTTTTGCATCTCATTAGACGAAGTCAGTGAGAAAACTAAATAATAATATTAAAACTATGTTTAAATTGTTGATTTGGTGCTGTATTTGTGGTAACGTTTCAGGAGCCTCGATCAAAGCAGTGTAGTTGTGGATTTCAGCTGTATAAAACCCAATTTTTTTGTACTCATTATACTACTCACTACCAGAAATATTTGGTCTAAAATTCACAAATGACAACACTTCATAAAAAAGAAACTAAATAACATCGACGAAGCTAAGTTTAGTAGCATTAGCTAGAGCGCGTGTTCTTTCTAGATGGACCGTGGTCACGGGGGGTTGCTGGAAAGCAACCGAAACGTCGGGAATATAAAATAAGTTAATTAAACGCGATAAAATCCGTAAAAATAGTTTTATTCAATGTGTAGTGTTCGCGTAAATATAAGAAATCATTATGGACTATACATGTTTTAATTTAAAACAAAACAGTACTAAATCATATTTAAGTTTCAAAAACATCCATTTCTCTTTGTTTTATTTGACTTTTATCGTCGGGTGAATTTTGAAGAATTTTAGGATAAGGTCTACAAAATCACCTAGGTTATTAATAAATATGCCGTCGTATCCCCGTTTAAATATTAAAAATGGCTCTTCAATTTATACGGACGCAAAATTCAGCTTTATATTTTATGATTTATAATAAGGGAAATCCGCCTTGTGACGGTAGTGAAAGGAATCCATCTCTAAAAAAACTGTGGCCCCCTTAAGGTAATGGCGTAGTCTGTTCGAATGCCCGTGTTTAAAATACCGATAGACGCGATGAGTACCGACGTCAAAGGTTTTAGGCGAAACGGCTTTAATTATTTCGATCGCCAATCTATCACAAATAATCCTTTCTAAAACACGTGATGGCCAGTCCAGCTTAACTTTTACGAGTGATATTGAAAAATATTAATCGTACTTTCGTCCGGTCTTTTTAGTTTGAATGCGGGGTCAACTTTTTTGTAGCTTTTATACGTCCCATATCTGAGCACAGGCCTCCTCTTATTTCTAAGATAGTTATGGACCAATTAGTACTCCGCGCTCCAGATGTCCACGGACTTCACATGTCCTCATAATATTTTATTTCTTAGACATGCAGGTTTCCTCAGGATACTTCCTTTACCGCCGAGCACGTAATAAACTAGCCCTTAAGTGCAATTAACTATATCAAAGGTCCCGCCGGGAATTGAATTAATTTACTCGCGTACTATGACATTTACAGCGAGCGCTTAGGTAAAAGGTTTTGGTAGCCAACATTATTAATAAACTAATTTACCCAGTACTGGACACTCGGTAAAGTTTACTCAGCTTCAGAAACATTTCATTAATTAATATTGTTTTAGTTACTTTTGTCCCAAAGTATATATTATTTAGAGAGAGCTTCTGTTAATGTTTCTTCCATTCCTTGTGTTAATAAAAGGAAAATCTGTTCTAAAATAAGGAATATTTTGACACTCTGACTATACATAAAAAATTAATTTATTCCATTTTTTCACATTAAAGTTATTACTATTTGCTTGACAACATGAGTCATAAAATGGGAATGGCAAAATAATTTGGATTTGACAGATGACTGTGACTGAATAATTTATAAAATCTAAATTACCCCGACTGATGGTGCAAAAAGGTCTGAAATTAGAATTGATATTTTGAGATATACTTAAATATTACATATTTTATTATATACAATATTAAAATCTATAATAATAAAAAAAAACTAAAACTAGAAACTTATATCATATAGTCCTACTCTCCGCGGTATCGTGCCAAGAACGCTGGCTGCTTTTCCCCGCTAAATGGCTATACTTAGCCTTAGAGCGAGAAAAGAACCAGCCCTCTTATCACCAGTAGCAACGACCAGCCGCGGATGGAGGTCCTTTAGGAACTTCACCGCACGTGGACCCCACAGCCTGATAGTCTCTACAGCAAATGGCACAAAAATGTAGTCATAAATTGGTCAGAGTCTTAAATTGAAAAATTCGTCGGTTGATTGCTTTTTTTTTTGGATAAGGGTGACAAACGAGCACACAGTCCACCTGATGGTAAGTGGATGCTGTGGCCCATAGACATCTACACCTATATTCGATTAAGAATTAAAATGCAGATGCGTTGTCACCCGTGAGGACTAAGATGGAATGACTCGTTTCCAATAAAAAGGGTTTCCGGTTCTCTACACTCACCACACAAAACACGGCGGTGTTTTACGCCGGTATTCTGTGAGAGCGTGGTCCTTCCCCGGTCGAGTCGACCCATTCGTGCTACAACCATAATGTGGCTGCAGCATGGCTCTACCACGTAAAAAATTATTTAGTTTTAAAAATAAATAATAATAATATATTATTTATGAATTAATTTGTATATTGTAGCTTTTTAAAATATTTCATTATATACCATTAATATTTCAAGTCCGAATCGACCATGAGAACTTTAGTCTACGCAACTGGATAAAACATAACATGGAGTCCCTAAATTTAAATATATTTCTTCCCCGCCATCTAGCTATTGCTATTAAGTTCTTTTAAGTATTTCTTCCACACACTCCCTTTCTATAGATACATTTTAAATTCTCCTACGTCAGTCAAAATGAAAATGCCAAAGTCGTCTAAATTGAGTATATGTGAAGTGTTGAAAAATACCAGACAGCCACAGTTATTTTCACATTTCCAGTACCACTCATTTTTTTTTATAGAATAAGGATGACAAACGAGCACACAGTCCACCTGATGGTAAGTGGTTGCTGCGGCCCATAGACATCTACATCTATCCTCTAATACAAATCAAAATGCAGATGCGTTGTCACCCGTGAGGACTAAGATGGAATGCCTCATTTCCAGTAAAAAGGGCCTCCGGCCACCTGCACTCGCCAAGCGAAACGCAGAGGTAAACCTCTACTTCACGCTGGTATTCTGTGAGGTCGTGGTACCACCCCGGTTCGAGCCGGCCCATCCGTGCGACAGCAAAAGCTGCCGCGTGGCTCTACCACTGTTAAAAACTTATAACTTATGAAAATTTTTATCATTTTAAGGTCTTTCAAGATACATTTTTCGTCAAGGATTGATTTCAAAAGTATTACTTTAAAAACATACAATAGTCTGAAATAAAATGTGCTTGAAACTGAAGATGCAATAGCAAAGTGAACATCAAAAATAAACATAGCCACAAAGTGATAAATCTCAATCAAATTTTGACAACGCATCTGCATTTTGATTCGCAAACGAGGATAGATATAGATGTCTATGGGCCGCAGCAACCACTTACCATCAGGTGGACTGTGTGCTCGTTTGTCACCCTTATCTTATCTTATAAAAAAAAAAAAACACTGAAACTTACTCTTGAAATTGAAACACAACAGAGGGTTCACAACTGTCTTATTCCGGCAATAAGGTTCAGGTCCATGTTTGCAAATTTCTTAAGGCTGGCCCTTGTGACAATTAATAGGAAATGTCTATATGTATTTCTTTTCATTATTATTACCTGTAATTGTGATCATAGGAATAAGTTCTATATTTCTGGAAAAGTTAAAAAAGGCTTAGTAAGCTGACGTGACAATAGGGTGAGATCATATATCGCGAAGACCTGACAACCGATGTGGCAGAAAGGCTCTCGAGTCACAGTCTTGTAAAGACAAGCGAAAAAAAGAGTGGCCCGCACTAGATGGAGAGACGACAAGTTAGACGTGCGGAAAGTCAATGGATGCAGGTGGCTTCAGGTGGTGCTTAGTTACATTCTTTGGCGACATTTAAAGTGATGCTAATTAGATGTATATTTCGAAAGCTATAACATTGAAATAAAAACCAGACGTTAATATCGCCGATTTATTTAAGTCTTTTACAGGTTAGAGCGAAATAGAGGCCTCTGTTTCTTTTTGTAGGCTTCATACAAGACCTCTAGTTATCATATTTCCTACGCCCGCCAAACGGATTCTACTTAGCATCACATGGTTTATTCATCCTCCATTGTATTCTATGAGACACCCTACCGTGTCTCCTTACCGTAGTCGCCGCTACAGGTAGTTGAATAAACAGTTTTCTCTGCTTTAATACATAAGTCTTTTTTCCCTACAAGAAGATATTTATCTTAATGAGGTCGCAAAATTTGTTCCGAGTCAAAGAAATTCAAATATTTATCTGTTTGTTCCGAGTAAGCACTATACTCTTTTATTGAAATAATATTCTGTTCGTATTTGTAAAGCATTGTTTCTTTAGTCTCGTAACTTTTATGAAACTTGAAATATTGGTTTTTTTTTCCTTTAATAAAACGCAAGTGACAAATGAAATTACCTGATGGTACGTGTCTATTGCAGCCTATGGATACTTGCAGCTAACTCCAAACAAAAAAGATCACAGATGCGATGTCACTTTCAGCGACTTAGATCCTGAAGATGACGAAGTCTGTCTAGCTCTCTATACTCTTCAGCGCATTCACTGCTATTTAAAATAATGACAAGAGAAATAGGTAAGCGGGTGGTACTTACCTAGATGAAAACCAAGGCAAAACCGATGTCCTCCCATCTAGTAATGTAGTAAATTGATTTCTTGTGTGAATGCTGGTGATACCTTTCAAAATTAGTAATGCATTTATATATTATTTTCGTCTTCGTGCCCTTATATATACTTAAAATGTTTTACTTCGACTGTTAAATACTTGTTAATTCAGTAATATAAGCAATTTAATTGGCAATGGCAGGAAATGAAAATGAGTATATCATGAAATTAATTACAACGTTTCTTATCACACAAAGCGAAAAAAAAAATAGTGTAATTTCTATATATCTACATATAAAAGCACCTTTGAATTTATAACGTATTTTTATAGAAGTTGGATTTCAAGCTAGCACAGTTAAGTGTTTAAATAATACCAGGAGCTAGGATGTCGTCTGAGTATAAAATACGGGATGCAGTTTATAAGTCACCATTCTTTACTTTCGACTCAACTACTTTTTTTAATCAAATTTAGGGCGAGTTCTAGATAAATGACTATTAATTGTGTAATCAACATTTTGAAAAGATGTCTCTATTGTTTTATCAAATTTTATATTATATTTTATACCACCGACCCGCCATAGATTTGCCTGGGCCTACCCAGGCAAATCTATGGCGGGTCTCTATCATCGTCGGCTATCATTCAATGTGGCGTTATTTCGATTTGATTTTTGAGATAAAATATAGCCAAGATTACTGCCGGCATCTCTCTACTCTATCTATTATTGAAGTTTCATTACAATTAGTTGAGCCATTTCGAAAATTAGCCCGGACATACAGACATGCCAACTAACGAACAGAAAGACAACTTTATTTAAAGTAATTATTCATGTCTTGGCGGCATGCAAATATTCCCAACAGTTTAATTTATCTAAATATATTTATTTAAATTTAAATGACGCCACATTAATAAACCCCACTGAGGTGAGCCAGGGCGGGTTGCTAGTTATAATCCATTTATATTTATGTATAAACCGTGTGGTGTATAGTGGTGACGTAAGAGAATTAACTAGCCCATATCATCTTTTGTGTGTTGTAGGCGGCGATAGAGTGAAACTGAAACACGAGATAAATTAATGAATGCATGAACATGCTTTAATACACAATGTTTAAAATGATTCTAAAATATATATTATATACAATTATTATATTGTAATTATACGCCACGATTGAGTTAATATTTCAAATCACAAAACGTTCTACAGTAAAATATACTTTCCGCTGAAATAACCAAAGTCAGTTTGAAACAATGTAGTTGGATCACCCCGAAAAATATAAAGAATTTTGTTGAAGAGCATTTATTATGAACGCATCTATAGCTTCCTTCGATATCCAGAGGCTACCTGTAACCATTCGGTGGGCAATAAGTTTGTTTTCTAATTTTATTTAAAAAAAAACTTTTAGTAATTATATGAATATGAATTGCTGGATGGGGTCAGGCTTAAATTTAATTACCTACTGTCAAACGAATTTCTTAATAAAACTTGTTGCTTATTAAAGTAGAACGATAGTAAATTATAATTTTTAATAATTCCAATTTTAAAAATCTTTACCATATTTCTGTTTTATTCCGACAGTATAACACATTAAGTAATTAGCACAATGTCTATTTAAATGCAACCACGAGTCTGCTGTTAACGACTCCATAAAATCCACTTTACAAAATTATATTAAAGTGGACAATAAAGCTTATATTTTATATTTGATGACCAAAACGGAATGCCTTACTGCCAGTAATTATACTGGAACATTATACAAAATATTACAAGAAAAGATCACAACACTGCTACATGGTGAAAGGAAAAGAGGGGGGTACCTTCCCATACGCTAGGCAGAAAAGAGTTCTAACACCTAAAGAGAGAGTAACTAAACAGACCGAAAATGATTACATAAAAAAGATTTCCCAATATGAAGAATTTTTGTATTGTGCAGGTATTTAACATAATATTTATTGTATGTACTTAAATTTACCTAAACAATAAATATTTGGAGGCTATAGAAATATTTATTTATTATAAAAATGAATCCTGGATTTAGAAAGGGGATGGGGTGTACGGATCAAGTCTTTTCCATGCGCATGATAGCGGAGAAGTTTTTGGCCAAAAACCAGAAAGTTTTTTGTGCGTTCATGGACTTGGAAAAGGCTTATGACAGAGTGGACAGGAATGTGTTATGGCAAACACTGAACTCATTTGGGTTGAGCGCTGGCTTGATACAGGCATTAAGGTCTCTTTATCGGGACTCTAGTGCTTGTGTCAGGATCAACGGGGTCTACTCGGACTGGTTTGGCATTCATAAAGGTGTCAGACAGGGATGTGTGGCTTCCCCGTGGCTGTTTAACCTATTTATGGACAGTTGTTTGCAAACTTTGAAAGTTGAAGAATGTGGGTTGAGAATGGGTGAGTCAACCGTCAAATGTCTTTTGTACGCCGATGATCAAGTCGTATTTGCATCGTTGGCGGCCGAGTTGCAAATGATGGTTACTTTAATGAATTGGTCATTGAAAGAAAGGGGTATGAAAGTGAACGCAAGTAAGACGAAAGTGATGGTTTTTGAAAGAGAAGAAAGTAAAACTTTATGTGAAATAAGAATAGAAGGGGAGTTGATTGAGCAAGTGGATGAGTTTATTTGGGATGTTTATTTAGCAGGGATGGTAGATATGATAAGGATATAGAACGACGAGTGAACGCAGGAAATAGAGTGAATGGGGTTCTACACGCTATTATGAGGAGTCAGAATGTGTCAACTAAGGCACGTATGGCAATTCATAATGCTGTGTTAGTCCCTACTTTAATGTATGGTAGTGAAAGTTGGGTCTGGCAGAAGAAGCATGAGAGTAGAATAAATGCTGTAGAAATGCGTTCCTTAAGGAGTATGTTAGGGCTGAATCTGAATGACAGGGTGAGAAATGGTGTGATAAGAGAAAAGTGTGGTTTGCAAGATGACGTTGTGACAAGGATTAAGAAAGGAATGCTTCGGTGGTTTGGTCATGTAGAAAGAATGAACGAGGAAAGAGTGACCAAGCAAATTTATGTTGCAGAAGTGAACGGCAGGGTCGGGAAGGGACGCCCTAGACAAAGGTTTATCGACCAAATCGGCGATACATTAAAAATGGGCCAGATTAGGAGTATCCTTAACCGACGAGCGTGTATGCGTAGATATATGGATGTAAAAGAGGCGAGAGAGGTGGGTCAGGATCGCGCCAAATGGAAGTCCGTAGTCTCTGCCTACCCCTCTGGGTGACAGGCGTGAGTGTTTATGTTATGTTTTTTTTTTTTTATAAAAATGAGTTATGTTGATCCAGAAATATTGAATTTGTAAATAACTTGACTTCAGCTCCATTTATCTTGTCCGTGCATTACCTATATCGTTTGAATACGATTTCAATCGAACGAGTCGTTCTAAAGTTACATCGTGTAACTTTTGAACCACTGACTTACTAACAGACGCATCAACGATTATGACAGCTTTACGAACTTCAACAAAATAAAACCCTGCAAATCTTTAATAGAGGTCTTTGCGCAAGTAGTTTAATTATTGAAAAACCAATTTAAGCTCAGATTTTTCTATTATCTCGAAAATTATATGCGTTATGGACATTTATTTTAAATAAAGGAAATTAAAATCTTATAATTTTACATAAATAATATCTTTTGAACTTATCATTTAGCACTAGGTAATATGGTTTTGGTGTAACATGTTGTTTCAGTAAAAAAAAAATTAAAAATATATATTGTATCAAAGGTATGTTGATAACTTTTTGCAAAAAATTGTAAAGCAAAAAATTTTGTTCAAAACTATTTTATCTATTCATAGCAGAGCCTTGATTGCGTTATGATTGTTGGCTCTTCCCACAATAACAGCATAAAATAGCAGCTTAATTCTGCTGTGTTTCCTTTGGTGAGTGTAGAGAACCAGAGACACTTTACTGGAAAAGGGGCGGTCCACCGTAGTCTTCACTGGCGATAATGCATTTGAATTTCGATTCGCACCTTTTACGCTGTCTTCGATCTAGGTATGAAACACCATAATTATAATGCAATAGCGTACGTGAAGGTAATATTATGATCACCCGGTTAATGTGGTCACTTTCATAAGAACGTGACCACATTCAATTATAAATATAAAAATTAATAATTATAATCATAATTATTTATAAAATTATTTGCATAAAATAATATTATCATATAATATATCATATATCAAATAATTTTAACCGTGGTAGAGCCACGCGGCAGCTTTTGCTGTCGCACGGATGGGCCGGCTCGAACCGGGGTAGTACCACGACCTCACAGAAAACCAGCGTGAAGTAGAGGTTTACCTCTGCGTTTCGCTTGGTGAGTGCAGGTGGCCGGAGGCCCTTTTTACTGGAAATGAGGCATTCCATCTTAGTCCTCACGGGTGACAACGCATCTACATTTTGATTTGTAACAGAGGATAGATGTAGATGTCTATGGGCCGCAGCAACCACTTACCATCAGGTGGACTGTGTGCTCGTTTGTCACCCTTATCCTATAAAAAAAAAATATAATGTCAAAAGGGCGCTGCTTTATCGACGCTCTTTTGACAGTTGACAGTACAGTAAATATGATCATTAACTATTTCTTTAAGTTCATTTTTCAAAGTGTTCCTAATTATTGCAAAAGCATGTTTCCTGTTTTTTTTTTCTTAATAATATATTAGTTATATATAAACGACTTTCTGTTTTTGTAACTGTCCTCCTCTTAGTTTCGGTTTTATAGGTCGACAAAAGTCAAGGTAACCATATTATCCTCACGTAACGCACATTTAACATTTACTGGAAACCTGATCACCACCCAATACTTTTTTATATTCATTTTTTAAACCGACTGGTTTAGCTTTAAGACTAAGAATTACAATGCCATGTTATGGCCGCATAAGAGAATCCACCGCTCCACTTCGCCTTTGAATGTCGGGGACCTACTCAGCAATATACCAATAGTATTATTAGTAGAAGGCAGTGTAACTAATCCGTTTAAGCCAGACGTACAAGACTCAAGGCAATAAATAACAACGACTAGGAGCAGAATCGAAGTTGGGAGCTGTCCGATTCTGCGATAGCCCGACCTGTCAGCTATGGCAATGAATGCAAGCACTATTTACAACGGGAGACTTTTACGGATTTTTTATAATAAGGACCAAAAATTACTATAACTAGTTTACTGATATATAATAATACTAGCTGACCACGCAGACGTTTTTCTGCCCTTCTTGACGACCCTTCATATAAAAATCCTTAAACTCGCAATAAAAAAATATTGAGTGACACATATCGGGATAAAAACTATCCTATTTTTTTTAAATTTCATTGAAATCAGTTCATTAGTTTAGGAGTGAATCGCGGACAAACAACGTGACACGTAATTTTTATATATAAAGATTAGATTTAATTTTCGTGTACGGACATAAATAAACTTTAATAAATTTTACGACTTGCTGGATCTATACGAGTTTTCGGATGCGTACTAAAATTTGATCGATTTCACCATCATCCCCAGAATAAAATTGATGAAGAGTGTTGAGTATATTGCCAACTCTATGTTTATAATCCAGTTAAAGATAAAATTGTTAAATATTTAATGGTGATATTCAGCAATATAGTTTTTAAGTTATTAATTTTATATGTTTTCAGTGATCGTTTTTAATATCTATACAAATAAATAAAATTGAAGTGTCTGTTTGTAATGTCAAAATAACAGCTTTTTACTAATTGTATATGAAAGTATATACGGTACTTATAACAAAAACACAATTTTTAACATTTTTGTCTGTCTGTCTATCTATCTGTCTGTCTGTCTGTCTGTTTGTTCCGACTAATCTCCAAAACGGCTGGACTGATTTTGACGGGACTTTCACTGGTAGATAGCTCATGTTATAAGGAGTAACTTAGGCTACTTATATTTTAGAAAAAATATTTAGAGTTCCGCGCAACAAAATTAAAACCCTAAATTACACGCGGGCGAAGTCGAGGGGAACAGCTAGTATAAAATAAAACGCGAACAAACCCAGGTTCAATCTCCATCAGTCAATAAAATAGCGAAATTAAATACTAGCTTTAAACGTTCTCTTGACTACCTCGTTGGTCTAGTAGTTACAGGTGTAACTGTTGATCATGAGATCCCGGTTTCAAATCAAGGGTCGAGTCAAAAATGTGTTATTGGGATTTTCTGTCAAGAAATTTTCAGGAGCAGCCCGAATTAGAAAGTTTCCCCCCTTGCCTCGCAAAGCACGTACAGATGTTGGTTTTTTTTATAGGATCGGGTGACAAACGAGCACACAGTCCACCTGATGGTAAGTGGTTACTGTGACCCATAGCCATCTACATCTATCCTCAATAAAGACTCAAGATGCAGATGCGTCGTCACCCGTGAGGACTAAGATGGAATGCCTCTTTGCCAGTAAAAACGGTCTCCGGTTCTCTACACTCACGATACGAAACATAGCAGACTTATGGTACTATTTTACGCTAATAATTAGTAAGAGCATTTGTCACCCTTATTCTTTATAAAAGGCTATGTTGTAATATTTATTTAAGCTAAGAAAAAAGTAAGGTAGATATAAAGAAACAAAACTGTAATAAATAAAGCTTTAGTTATATGATCAAAAATAACTGTAAATATTCGACGCAAGAAATATAAGTCAACATTTTATTTACGTTTATACATTGTATTATGGGTGCAGCACGAATGCATCGGCTTGACCGAGGAACGACCACGCTTCCGCAGAAAATAAGTTGTCACCTCGGAAGATGGCTTTTAGCTTGCAATTCTACTGACTCGGTAATCGAGATGGCTACTTGGCGGCAGACACAAGTAAGACAACATTTAACCTCTGACAGAAAAGAAACCTGACCACCTACTCTCTGTAAAAAAATATATTTAAAAAGTGCTAACGGTTTTACAGTAATTTATTCTAATAGCCGGCTGAGCTATAACCCCTTTACTAACTTAGGAAAATCGTTAAATGTTTTGCGACGATTATCGGAACGTACATTTTCCGTTAGATCGCTTTTTATTAGTTGAATTTGTTACAAGTGATATCGACGGATTGAATTCATACGATGTGCGTACACATATATATCATTTTTATATATTTCTATGAATGATGATAGGAATAGGTAGAAAATACAGTTTTTTTTTTGTAGACCCAATGCTGGAATTTGCAGTAAAATTATTCAAAAGTTACAAAAAGTTAAAGCTGTAATTGAGGTGAAATTCAAACGAGAAGCCACCTCAATTCATCTTTAACTTCCTGTAACTTTTAACTTTGTGCCGTGTAGTGGCGGTGTAAGAATATCCACTACCCCATATCATCGCGTGTGTGTCGTAAGAGGTGACAGAGGGAAGCAAATCAGGAGATGGGCAGCAACAGCAACGTCTTACTAATCTATACATCGCAATCTATGCATCTATATAAATAAATAAAATTGAAGTGTCTGTTTGTAATATAAAAAAAACTAATTTGTACTAAATGCATATGTCATTATACACGGTACGTATAACAAAAACACAATTTTTAAAATGTTTGTCTATCAGTCTGTCTGTTTAATCCGGCTGATCTCTGAAACGTCTGAACCGATTCTGACGGGACTTTCACTGACAGATAGCTGATGTTGTAAGAAGTAACTAAGGTTACTTTTATTTTAGAGAAAGGATTAAGGTTCCGCGCAAAAGAATTAAATCCATGAAATCCAGTCGTAATAAATTACTCGCGGGCAAAATCCAGGGGAACCGCTAGTAACGACTAAAAATAAAAAAAAACCGCAACCCATTCCGCTTGCCAAGCAAATAACTACTAACTAGGGCAAATAACCCCCTATGAAGCAACATATGTAGGAGGCCTATATTTACTTTACTATGTTGTAATGGTAACTTTTTGCATCTCATTAGACGAAGTCAGTGAGAAAACTAAATGTTAATATTAAAACTATGTTTAAATTGTTCATTTGGTGCTGTATTTGTGGTAACGTTTCAGGAGCCTCGATCAAAGCAGTGTAGTTGTGGAATTCAGTTGTATAAAACCCAATTTTTTGTAGTCATAATACTTAAACAGTACTAAATCATATTTAAGTTTCAAAAATATCCATTTCTCTTTGTTTTATTTGACTTTTATCGTCGGATGAATTTTGAAGACTTTTAGGATTAGGTCTACAAAATCGCCTAGGCTACTAATAAATATGCCGTCGTATCCCCGTTTAAATATTAAAAATGGCGCTTCAATTTATACGGACGCAAAATTCAGCTTTATATTTTATGATTTATAATAAGGGTAATCCGCCTTGTGACGGCAGTGAAAGGTATCCAACTCTAAAAAAAAATTGTGGCCTCCTTAAGATAATGGTGTAGTCTGTTCGAATGCCCATGTTTAAAATACCGATAGACGCGATGAGTACCGACGTCAAAGGTTTTAGGTGAAACGGCTTTAGTTATTCCGATCGCCAATCTATCACAAATAATCCTTTCTAAAACACGTGATGGCCTGTCCAGCTTAACTTTTACGAGTGATATTGAAAAATATTAATCGTACTTTCATCCGGTCTTTTTAGTTTGAATGCGTGTTCAACATTTTTGTAGCTTTTATACGTCCCATATCTGAGCACAGGCCTCCTCTTATTTCTAAAACAGTTATGGACCAATTAGTACTCCGCGCTCCAGATGTCCACGGACTTCACATGTCCTCATAATATTGTTACGCGCCACTATTAATGTCTTGTACATGGCAATACTAGTTACACTAGCACCCTCTAGTGTCGAGTAAAAGAAAGTGTTGCGCGCCACTATTAATGTCTTGTACATGGCAACACTAGTTACACTAGCGCCCTCTAGTGTCGAGTAGCAGAACTAGGAGAGTCGAGATCCTTCCAGAAATTTCGGGAACGATATGTACTCGAACATTCTAGATGTCGCTACAGTGGAAGGTTCTGGAAACTGTCTGAGGCCCTATATAAGGCCGGTATGGACCACGACCAGAGCAGTATTGAATTGGCGATACAAGAGAATACTTCGAAGCGAAATAACGGCGAACTGTGTTTTATTATTAGTGTGATTTTTGATTGTAATTAGTGTTGTGTAATTAAAGTGTCAATTTTGGTAATTCGATCGGCAGTTTTAATTGTCTCGAACCCCAAGCTTGTAACAATTGGTGTCAGAAGTGGGATCATTCATATGCCGATTTTACCTAAAGACTACACGGAGGGTATCCGTACCCGAAGTCAACGCCAACAGGAGACGGACCAGAGACGATTTGGTAATGCAACGCCGCAAACGTCGGAGGGCCAGCTGCTAACCACGGAGGCCGGCCCGTTAGCAGCTCCTGCATCTGCAGCACCTGACTTAGGTGCTCTGATGATGATGCTGCAGGAACAGGCCCGCCGACAGGAGGAACAGACCCGTCGTTTGGAAGAGCAGCTGCAGCGCGGTATGGAAGAACAGATGCTTCTCAGGAAGGACCTTCACGCTACCTTCGGGAAAGAGATAAAGGAGGTGAAGGATAGGGTTGCTCAACATAACAACCGCCTGTCGGAAGCTGAAACCCGAATCGACCAAGTGAACAATCGGGTTGACAACGTGATGGCTGATGTGAAGAAAACGCTGGACGACCTCAAACTTGGGGATGGAATTACAGCTCCCGTGCTAGCTACAACACCTTCGCTACGTGGAATCAAAGTGCCGCCGTTCGACGGGAGTTCTTCCTGGTCGGCCTACTAAATCCAGTTCGAGGCTGTCATGAAAGCGAACGGCTGGAATAAAAGTCAGGCCATGACTGCTCTCACCCTAGGCCTACGCGACCAGGCCTTAAATGTTCTGGAAGCTCTCGGTAAGGAAGTGACTTACGAGCAGCTCCTTGAGGCATTGGAGGCGAGATATGGCGATGCTCACCTGGAACACGTCTTTCGTGCGCAGCTCAAATATCGTGTGCAACGCAGTCACGAAAACCTGCAGCAGTGGGCCCTTGAGGTGGAGAAGCTGGTTGGAAAAGCGTACCAGTCTGTACCTGCACTCATTGTAGAGAACCTGGTGCAGACATTCATCGACGGCATCCGCGACCTTGAAGTCAGAGCTGCTGTGAGGCTCGAGCACCACGAGACGCTTAAGGACGCCTTGACCCATGCACTGGAGGTGGAAGCCGTGCGGCAGGATCATCGATCCCACCGCGTCAGGGAGGTTGCAGCAGCTACAGTTCAGGACCGCAATAAGGGCTACAACCCTAGGTGCTACGGCTGTGGGGAAAGGGGCCATCTTCGATTCAGCTGCCCTAAACGAACTGTAGAAAGGGAAGGTGATCGATCTCGAAAGGGTAGTGCGGATAATAGCACCGCCCAGCAGCAGCAAGGAAACGAGTAAAAGCCAGCACTGCGGGGCGGGTGCTGGCTGATGTTAAAAGAGCCCCAAGGATTTCGATCTCACAAACCCATGATGGGAACAGCCTAATCATCAAGGGCGAAGTTAACGGAACGCCGTGTAAACTGACCATAGACACTGGAGCCTCTCGCACGGTTGTCAGTTCCCAACTTATAAGACGGTTCCTTGGGGACTCCGCATACAACCGAGAACGCATTAATTTGGTGACAGCCACCGGTCAGCGCATACCCGTCCGTGGAGAGAAGGAGATGGAGTTGAAGCTAGGCAACATGATCTACCTGCATAATGTCATCGTGGCTGATATAATGGACGACTGCATCATGGGCCTAGACTTTATGAGGAAGAATTGTTGTGAGATCGACGTTAAGCAAGGTGTTTTGAAATGTGGACAAGAGGAACTTTTCGTCGAAGGGGCGTTACCAGGGAATGTGTACAGCCTTAAGAAGATTGTTCTTCCGCCGAGATCGGAAACGATTGTGCCGGTTAGACTTCCACGGAATCCTGGGCAAACTCTTCGTTGTGTACTCGTGGAAAGGGTAGACAATGACCTTCCATGGAAAGTGGCTCGAACCTTGGTCAGAACCGCCGACATCTCAGGAGTACGTGTGCTGAACCTTTGTGATCAGGAACAGATTATAGAAAAAGGCACATTGGTTGGTACTATTGAGGAAATGGATTGGTTGCGTCAGTGCCAATATCTATCGACTGGGAACCCCAGCAAGGATGGACAAACTAGAGTGACCACACTTTTAGAAGACTATCGCAGCGTTCTCTCCCCGAATGAAACGGTCAAACCGAAGAAGTTGTTACTCAAGTACGCCAATGTTTTCTCATCAAACGAAGCTGACATAGGAAAGACTGGCTTAGTTCAACACAAAATAAATACAGGACAAGAATTGCCTATTCGCCAGCGGCCAAGAAGATTGCCTGTAGCACGTGAAAAGGAAGTGGAAACCATGATTGAGGGAATGGTGAAGGATGGTGTTATTGAACCTTCATCTAGTCCGTGGTGTTCACCTGTGGTGCTGGTGAAGAAGAAGGACGGCAGCATGCGGTTTTGTGTTGACTACCGCCGCCTGAACGACGTTACGAAGAAGGACAGCTATCCCTTGCCAAGAATTAATGACACGCTGGACATGGTTACAGGCGTAAAGTGGTTTAGTACGTTGGATCTGAAAAGTGGCTACTGGCAGGTTGAAATTGACCCTAAGGACAAGGAGAAAACTGCATTCTCCACAGGAAAGGGTCTGTGGCAATTTAAAGTCATGCCGTTTGGATTGTACAATGCTCCAGCAACGTTTGAAAGGTTGATGGAGCTTGTACTTACCGGGCTAATTGGAGATGCCTGTCTGGTCTATTTGGATGACATCATCATCGTAGGCCGTACGTTTGAGGAACACCGTCAAAACCTGGAACGCGTGCTCATGAAGATCCAGAGTGCCAACCTCAAGTTGAGTCCAAAGAAGTGCTCACTATTCAAACGGCAAGTTAGTTTTTTGGGGTATGTAGTGTCGGAAGAAGGTATCCGCACGGATCCAGAGAAAATTGCTGCTGTCAAGGAGTGGCCGGTCCCAAAAGACAAGACACAGGTTAGAGCATTTTTGGGTTTGTGCTCTTATTATCGGCGATTTGTAAAGAACTTTGCAGATATAGCCAAACCTCTGCACAAGCTAACCGAGGAGAAGCGACAATTCTGCTGGGATGAAAGTTGCGATGTTGCATTCCAGGAGCTCAAGAACCGTCTGTGCAAAACACCTATTTTGGGGTACCCTAATGCGGGCAAGGAATTCATAGTTGACACAGACGCAAGTGATATAGGACTTGGCGGTGTGTTGTCTCAACGGAATGGTGATCAAGAGATTGTGATAGCGTATTTCAGCAAGTCGTTGTCAAAGCCGGAAAGGAACTATTGTGTCACAAGACGGGAATTGCTTGCTGTGGTAAAGTCCTTGCAGCATTTTAGAAAATATCTTCTAGGGCGGAAATTCCACTTACGAACTGACCATGCTGCACTGAAATGGCTATTGCAGTTCAAAAATCCGGAAGGACAAGTTGCGAGATGGATTGAACTACTGCTGGAATACGACTTTGTGATCGAACATCGCAGCGGGAAATCTCATGGCAATGCAGATGCATTGTCAAGAAGACCTTGCCCTGAAGATTGCAAGCATTGTACTAGGCAAGAGGGTAAGGAAGTGGTATCTGTGAGAATACTCAGGACAGACCAGCTCAGCAATGAGTGGAAGGACAGCCTACAACATGCACAGCAGGAAGATTCGGACATTAAGCCGATTCTGAAATGGATGAAGGCCAGTGCTCCTAAGCCCAAGTGGAGCGACGTCTCAGCAATGAGTTCGACCACGAAAATCTATTGGGCCCAATGGGACAGCTTGCTGATTCAGGATGAAGTCCTGTGCCGTAAATGGGAAAATGGTCGGGGAGACAGGTGTCATTTGCAAATGGTTGTCCCTAAGGCTAAAGTGCCGGATATTCTACAGCTGTACCATAGTGGTTGTTCAGGAGGCCACCTGGGAGTTAAACGAACTTTCTTAAAGATCCGAAAACAGTTTTACTGGGTCCACTGTCGTGACGATGTCGAGGACTGGTGCCACAAATGTACAAGTTGTGCGACTGTAAAGGGACCTCAAATTCGTAGTAGAGGCGCATTGAAATTGTACAATGTTGGTGCACCATGGGAGAGGATAGCCATTGACGTTGCCGGGCCGTTTCCAGAAACTGAAAGTGGTAACAAGTATTTCATGGTTGTGATGGATTACTTCACTAAGTGGCCAGAAGTCTTCGCCTTTCCAAATCAAGAAGCTTCAACCGTTGCAGATAAACTAGTTCATGAAGTCTTCTGTCGTTTTGGAGTACCTTTAGAGATTCACAGCGATCAAGGAAGGAATTTTGAGTTTCAAATATTCCAGGAAACTTGCCGAGTTATGGGTACTCAGAAAACACGAACAACTTCTTACCACCCACAATCTGATGGAATGGTAGAAAGATTTAATCAGACATTGGAGAGGTACCTAGCAAAAGTTGTGGAAAAACGGCAACGAGACTGGGACAGGCACATACAACCGTTTTTGTTGTCATATCGAAGCGCTGTTCACGAAAGTACATCAGTGACACCAGCTTTCGTAAACTTTGGGAGAGAATTGCGGCTGCCTGCAGACCTGATCACCGGAATACCACCTGATGCCCCACGCAGTATAACCGATTATGCAAATGACTTGCGGAACAAAATGAATGACATTTATGAGCACGTCAGACAGACGAGCCAGCAAACGTCTGAGAAGATGAAAACACGGTATGACCGCAAAATGAACAACAAGGGGTTTGATGAAGGTTCACTAGTGTGGTTACACAATCCAGTTCGCAGCAAAGGGAAATCTCCTAAGCTTCAAGCTAAATGGGACGGACCGTACCGGATTGTGACAAGGATCAATGACGTAACCTACCGGATACAGAAAGGTGTCAGAGGTACTCCCAAGATTGTCCATGTGGATCGACTGGCGCGTTATTATGGGGCCAATAATGCTCGGGACGAGCATGTCTTAGGAGGGGGCAGTGTTACGCGCCACTATTAATGTCTTGTACATGGCAACACTAGTTACACTAGCACCCTCTAGTGACGAGTAAAAGAAAGTGTTACGCGCCACTATTAATGTCTTGTACATGGCAACACTAGTTACACTAGCACCCTCTAGTGACGAGTAAAAGAAAGTGTTGCGCGCCACTATTAATGTCTTGTACATGGCAACACTAGTTACACTAGCGCCCTCTAGTGTCGAGTAGCAGAACTAGGAGAGTCGAGATCCTTCCAGAAATTTCGGGACCGATATGTACTCGAACATTCTAGATGTCGCTACAGTGGAAGGTTCTGGAAACTGTCTGAGGCCCTATATAAGGCCGGTATGGACCACGACCAGAGCAGTATTGAATTGGCGATACAAGAGAATACTTCGAAGCGAAATAACGGCGAACTGTGTTTTATTATTAGTGTGATTTTTGATTGTAATTAGTGTTGTGTAATTAAAGTGTCAATTTTGGTAATTCGATCGGCAGTTTTTAATTGTCTTGAACCCCAAGCTTGTAACAATATTTTATTTCTTAGGCATGCAGGTTTCCTCAGGATGCTTCCTTTACCGCCGAGCACGTAATAAACTAGCCCTTAAGTGCAATTAACTAGGTTAAAGGTCCCGCCGGGAATTGAATTAATTTACTCGCGTACTACTTAGCATCACATGGTTTATTCATCATCCATTGCATTCTACGAGACACCCTACCCTGTCTCCTAACCGTAGTCGCCGCTACAGGTAGTTGAATAAACAGTTTTCTCTGCTTTAATACATAAGTCTTTTTTCGCTAAAAGAAGACGTTTATCTTAATGAGGTCGCAAAATTTGTTCCGGGTCAAAGACATTCAAATATTTATCTGTTTGTTCCGAGTAAGCACTATACTCTTTTATTGAAATAATATTCTGTTCGTATTTGTAAAGCATTGTTTCTTTATTCTCGTAACTTTTATGAAACTTGAAATATTGTTTTTTTTTTCCTTTAATAAAACGCAAGTGACAAATGAAATTACCTGATGGTACGTGTCTATTGCAGCCCATGGATACTTGCAGCTCACTCCAAACAAAAAAGATCACAGATGCGATGTCACTTTCGGCGACTTAGATCATGAAGATGATGAAGTCTGTCTGACTCTCTATACTCTTCAGCGCATTCACTGCTATTTAAAATAATGACAAGAGAAATAGGTAAGCGGGTGGTACTTACCTAGATGAAAACCAAGGCAAAACCGATGTCCTCCCATCTAGTAATGTAAAGGAATCATTGTTTTCTTGTGAGAATGCTGGTGATACCTTTCAAAATTAGGAATGCATTTATATATTATCTTCGTCTTCGTGCCCTCATATATACTTAAAATGTTTTACTTCGACTGTTAAATACTTGTTAATTCAGTAATATAAGCAATTTAATTAAAATATACGAGCTACAGTTGCGCATCCTTAAATGTATCACCCCTCTCAAAATAAAAGATAAATATAAAAAAATTCTTATGGTCTTTTCCATCATTGCAAAATACTACCATTACACGACAAAGTGAAATACCTATTGCTACTTGAAAATTATGGCAAGGAAGAATTAAAAATTAGCCGTATTTATACAAAACTTACTCGACAAGCCCTTAATCCATATATGATTATCCCAAAATATAAAAATATGTACGGAAAATTTAGATTACAATATCAAATTCCCGCTCTTTTGAACCAAATTCCCAAACCAATAAAAAATGAACTTACTGAAAAAAATATTAAATATATGCTTAAACAGTATTTTATCGACAAACTGTTAACGATACCTAATAATAACTTAAACTAAAATATAAAACTAAACATATAACACTAACACACACAATAATATAATATACATAAATAAAAAAAATTTACTAATTTACTAATTTTCATTTAATACTAACCATATTTTGCTTTGGTACACACCTATATAAAAAAAAACATCTTGCTATTTTGTCACACCATTTATATACGTCATTAAATAAGTTGTCGCAACGCGAACCGATTGAACATGATCGAAGTTACGAATTGGCGGTACATGGAAAAACTTTTGTAAGTTTATTTGTACAGTCGGATGTTATTAAATAACTATACTTTGTAATAAATAAATAAATAAAATAAAATTGGCAATGGCAGGATATGAAAATGAGTATATCATGAAATTAATTACAACGTTTCTTATCACACAAAGCAAAAAAAAAATTAGTGTGATTCCTATATATCTACATATAAAAGCACCTTTGAATTTACAACGTATTTTTTATAGAAGTAAGGTTTCAAGCTAGCACAGTCAAGTGTTTAAACATTACCAGGAGCTAGGATGTCGTCTGAGAATAAAATACGGGATGCAGTTTTTAAGTCACCATTCTTTACTTTCGACTCAACTACTTTTTTAAATCAAATTTAGGGCGAGTACTAGATAAATGAGTATTAATTGTGTAATCAAGGTTTTGAAAAGATGTCTCTTTTAATTGAGACGTAATTGATTTATCTATTGTCTTATCAAAATGAAAATAAGAGTACACGAAAGTAAATAATTTTTGCCAAATTTTTTCACTATTAGTGAAAGAATTTTGAATAGTGCATGACAATGCTTTAGCAAACTGCATCCTCGTACCTCTAGGAATTATTTCAACCACTGGTACATTACGATGATAACTGTAAATTAGCTCCGAAAAAAGGGAAAAATTTGTGTTATTACAGGAATTACTAATATAGAATTTCTACGGTAGGCTGTGAAGCCGAAATACTTTTATTATGGCCTTGTTTAATATGTATATTTAATCTCCTTTTACCTTTAAACAGCCTACCGCCGGTACAATTTTGACACTGTAGCAAATCCGGTTGTGAATGTAGCGGAGCGGGGATATTCATTAAAAATCTAAACAGATCTCTACAGCACTCAAGTCTTTATATTAGATAGCTTCATATTGACTTGAAATGTGCTGTACCCCGAATCTTTCATTGATACACAATGATTTACGGCCTAAATAAAAGCATTTTGCTCTATAAATGAAATTTGATCATAATACTTCCCTGGATCAATCCATGTTGATAAAAGTTGTATGTAGTCTTTATGCTTTGGCAGCTAACAAAGACATAGCAGAAATATTTTCCTTTATAAATGAGTATTTTTTTTATCGAATAAGGGTGACAAACGAGTACACAGTCCACCTGATGGTAAGTTATTGATGTGGGCCATAGACATCTACATCTGAAAACATTAAAATGCATGTAAAATTTTAAGGGTGCTCGCTACTATGAACCCATAAAACCCACAGTTAAATACTTCACCGCTACTTAGCCTGCGCAAACTATTAACTATGTGCTAATTATATATTAATTTGAACATGCGATTGTTGTCACTTGGTGAAACTTCATTTATATAGGACTAGCATTATATAAACTTCATTTATGAAGGTGATGAATTTTTATTACTAAAATTATTTTAACTAAAAATTACATAAAACTACTGCTATACTTGTATATAGGCTAAATTAAATACATATGTAATAAATTTTATAGGTATTTCTAAAAAAAAAAAAAGAGTTTTTGCTACGGATCCATAGTACTTGATAGGTAAACAGTATCGCGGACTTTTTCGAAGATATTAATAAGAATTCTAATTCGTTAGTACAATTATTTTAAATTCTATCGAGCAACGCAGTTCATGTAAAGATTGGAAATTTATTGGTGAATTTACAAAACCATCAATTTTTTTTTAAAAAACGTTACCCCCACACTACGATTTTCTCCTGTGTCGCGGAGGCAGTTTACAAACATAAATTGCACAAGGACAAACATCCAGACCCGGAACAATTATTTGTAGGCCATACAAATACTTGTTCCGTGCGGGATTCGAACCCGCGACCCCCAGCGGAACAACTGATTGCTAAGCCACTGCGCCACGCAGCCGTCAATTAATTAAAACTGTAATTTGAGATAATATGCTTTAACTTTCTTTAAAAAATATAGTCTAGTTTAAAATCCTATCCATACACTAATATTATAAATGTGAAAGTTTGTGTTTGTTATATAATCAAGCAAAAACTACTAACCGAATTTTGATGAAATATTATAAACGTGAAACTTTGCATGGATTTTTGAAAGCTTTTTATGTTTGTTACTAAATCACTAAACTAAACTACACAACGGTTTTTGATGAAACTTATCATTTTTATGGATTACTTATTTTGTTTTTAAAAATATTTTGATTTGAACGTAAATATATGTATATTCATATATAAGATATACCGTCATATATAAGGGTAAATATATAAATAAAATAAAATGAGATAATAACATAGAATATCTATCAGTGTTCTGGTGATTTGATATTGTCCTCCCCTCCCTACTTCAGATGTCTTAGTTGTCATGCGTCTACATGAAAATTTTATAAACTCTTAAGTTTTTGTTGAATGTATATCAAATTATACTGTTATTGAAACACAATTTTTACCGCCGTAGAACTATGAGCCGTTATTATATATACAATGAAATAAAGCAACCTACTAGTTAATGACACAAAAATAAATTTTAATAACAAATTAAATGAATATTTTGCGTAGTTGAGGTAGCGAGACGCAAACATTTCCTTACCCTAAATACGAGTATGTTGTCATGAATAAAAGAGGTTGTGCCTAACTTAGGCACGCATTTAGGCGTAGAACTAAATATATTTGCGGTTTTTTTGTTTCGAATAACATCATGCGTACAAGTTACTTTACTACCAACAAACTCCTGCTTTTCTTTGACGGTCTGGTTGTATAATGATAAATCACTTCAAGGAATTACGACGCTTTTATTAGTGATATTGGTTTATGACGGGCGTATTGATATATTACTGTGCGTGAATTTTTTTTAAAGTAATTTAGCTTAAATGTGTATTTTTTGTTATTACTTCTTGAAACATATTCGTATGTTTAGGAAAATTATTAAATTTTATGTTTTAAATATATGCTTATCTTAGCAAGATAGCGATCCGATACTTTCATTAAAACATAACACTAAACAAGAAAGCAGTGACTTTGTTAAACAAACTTCAACTTTCGTCCCAACACTTATAAGACAAACTACTAAAATTAATATTAAATACTAAAAAAGAACTAAGACAGCACATCTTAAAGTTCCTTTCGATATTGTCATGTAATTTGCAAGGAAAGTTTTTTTTTTTATTAATGTATACTCATATAAAAAAAAATATCTTAGCACAAAAATTTATGTCAACGGATTTATATTAAATTTTATACCACCGACCCGCTATAGATTTGCCTGAGTAGGCCCAGGCAAATCTATGGCGGGTGTCTATCATCGTCGGCTATCATTCAATATAGCGTTATTTCGATTTGATTTTTGAGATATAATATAGCCAAGATTACTGCCGGCATCTCTTTACTCTGTCTATTAGTGAAGTTTCATTACAATCAGTTGAGCCATTTCGAAAATTAGCCCGGACAAACAGACATGCCAACTAACGAACAGAAAGACAACTTTTTTAAAATAATTATTCATATCTTGACGGCATGCAAATAACCCCCACAGTTCAATTTATCTAAATATATTTATTTAAATTTAAATGACGCCAAGTTAATTAATTCCACTGAGGTGAGCCAGGGCGGGTTTCTAGTTATAATCCATTTATATTTATGTATAAACCTTGTGGTGTATAGTGGTGACGTAAGAGAATTAACTAGCCCATATGATCCCTTGTGTGTTGTAGGCGGCGATAGAGTGAAACTGAAACACGATATAAATTAATGAATGCATGAACATGGTTTAATACACAATGTTTAAAATGATTCTAAAATATATATATATATATTATATACAGTTATTATATTGTAATTATACGCCACGATTGAGTTAATATTTCAAATCACAAAGCGTTCTACAGTAAAATATACTTTCCGCTGAAATAACCCAAGTCAGTTTGAAACAATGTAGTTGGATCACCGCTAAAATATAAAGAATTTTGTTGAAGAGCATTTATTATGAACGCATCTATAGCTTCCTTCGATGTCCAGAGGCTACCTGTAACCATTCGGTGGACAATAAGTTTGTTTTCTAATTATATTTTTAAAAAAAATTTTAGTAATTATATGAATATGAATTGCTGGATGGGATCAGGCTTAAATTTAATTACCTACTGTCAAACGAATTTCTTAATAAAACTTGTTGCTTATTAAAGTAGAACGATAGTAAATTATAATTTTTAATAATTCCAATTTTAAAGAGCTTTACTATATTTCTGTTTTATTCTGACAATATAACACATACAGATTAAGTAATTAGCACAATGTCTATTTAAATGCAACCACGAGTCTGCTATTAACGACTCCATAAAATCCACTTTATAAAATTACATTAAAGTGGACAATAAAGCTTATATTTTATATTTGATGACCAAAACGGAATGCCTTACTGCCAGTAATTATACTGGAACATTATACAAAATATTACAAGAAAAGATCACAACACTGCTACATGGTGAAAGGAAAAGAGGGGGGTACCTTCCCATACACTAGGCAGAAAAAAGTTCTAACACCTAAAGAGAGAGTAACTAAACAGACCGAAAATGATTACATAAAAAAGATTTCCCAATATGAAGAATTTCAATTTGTATTGTGCAGGTATTTAACATAATATTTATTGTATGTACTTAAATTTACCTAAACAATAAATATTTGGAGGCTATAGAAATATTTATTTATTATAAAAATGAATCCTGGATTTAGAAAGGGGATGGGGTGTACGGATCAAGTCTTTTCCATGCGCATGATAGCGGAGAAGTTTTTGGTCAAAAACCAGAAAGTTTTTTGTGCGTTCATGGACTTGGAAAAGGCTTATGACAGAGTGGACAGGAATGTGTTATGGCAAACACTGAACTCATTTGGGTTGAGCGCTGGCTTGATACAGGCATTAAGGTCTCTTTATAGGGACTCTAGTGCTTGTGTCAGGATCAACGGGGTCTACTCGGACTGGTTTGGCATTCATAAAGGTGTCAGACAGGGATGTGTGGCTTCCCCGTGGCTGTTTAACCTATTTATGGACAGTTGTTTGCAAACTTTGAAAGTTGAAGAATGTGGGTTGAGAATGGGTGAGTCAACCGTCAAATGTCTTTTGTACGCCGATGATCAAGTCATATTTGCATCGTTGGCGGCCGAGTTGCAAATGATGGTTACTTTAATGAATTGGTCATTGAAAGAAAGGGGTATGAAAGTGAACGCAAGTAAGACGAAAGTGATGGTTTTTGAAAGAGAAGAAAGTAAAACTTTATGTGAAATAAGAATAGAAGGGGAGTTGATTGAGCAAGTGGATGAGTTTATTTGGGATGTTTATTTAGCAGGGATGGTAGATATGATAAGGATATAGAACGACGAGTGAACGCAGGAAATAGAGTGAATGGGGTTCTACACGCTATTATGAGGAGTCAGAATGTGTCAACTAAGGCACGTATGGCAATTCATAATGCTGTGTTAGTCCCTACTTTAATGTATGGTAGTGAAAGTTGGGTCTGGCAGAAGAAGCATGAGAGTAGAATAAATGCTGTAGAAATGCGTTCCTTAAGGAGTATGTTAGGGCTGAATCTGAATGACAGGGTGAGAAATGGTGTGATAAGAGAAAAGTGTGGTTTGCAAGATGACGTTGTGACAAGGATTAAGAAAGGAATGCTTCGGTGGTTTGGTCATGTAGAAAGAATGAACGAGGAAAGAGTGACCAAGCAAATTTATGTTGCAGAAGTGAACGGCAGGGTCGGGAAGGGACGCCCTAGACAAAGGTTTATCGACCAAATCGGCGATACATTAAAAATGGGCCAGATTAGGAGTATCCTTAACCGACGAGCGTGTATGCGTAGATATATGGATGTAAAAGAGGCGAGAGAGGTGGGTCAGGATCGCGCCAAATGGAAGTCCGTAGTCTCTGCCTACCCCTCTGGGTGACAGGCGTGAGTGTTTATGTTATGTTTTTTTTTTTATAAAAATGAGTTATGTTGATCCAGAAATATTGAATTTGTAAATAACTTGACTTCAGCTCCATTTATCTTGTCCGTGCATTACCTATATCGTTTGAATACGATTTCAATCGAACGAGTCGTTCTAAAGTTACATCGTGTAACTTTTGAACCACTGACTTACTAACAGACGCATCAACGATTATGACAGCTTTACGAACTTCAACAAAATAAAACCCTGCAAATCTTTAATAGAGGTTTTTGCGCAAGTAGTTTAATTATTGAAAAACCAATTTAAGCTCAGTTTTTTCTATTATCTCGAAAATTATATGCGTTATGGAAATTTATTTTAAATAAAGGAAATTAAAATCTTATAATTTTACGTAAATAATATCTTTTGAACTTATCATTTAGCACTAGGTAATATGGTTTTGGTGTAAAATGTTGTTTCAGTAAAAAAAATATATATTGCATCAAAGGTATGTGGATAACTTTTAGCAAAAAATTTTAAAGCAAAAAATTTTGTTCAAAACTATTTTATCTATTCATAGCAGAGCCTTGATTGCGTTATGATTGTTGGCTCTTCCCACAATAATTCAGCATAAAATAGCAGCTTAATTCTGCTGTATTTCCTTTGGTGAGTGTAGAGAACCAGATACACTTTTTACTGGAAACGGGGCGGTCCACCGTAGTGTTCACTGGCGATAATGCATTTGAATTTCGATTCGCACCTTTTACGCTGTCTTCGATCTAGGTATGAAACATCATAATTATAATGCACTAGCGTACGTGAAGGTAATACGATCACCCGGTTAATGTGGTCACTTTCATAAGAACGTGACCACATTCAATTATAAATATAAAAATTAATAATTATAATCATAATTATTTATAAAATTATTTGCATAAAATAATATTATCATATAATATATCATATATCAAATAATATAAGGTCAAAAGGGCGCTGCTTTATCGACGCTCTTTTGACAGTTGACAGTACAGTAAATATGATCATTAACTATTTCTTTAAGTTCATTTTTCAAAGTGTTCCTAATTATTGCAAAAGCATGTTTCCTGTTTTTTTTTTTCTTAATAATATATTAGTTATATATAAACGACTTTCTGTTTTTGTAACTATCCTCCTCTTAGTTTTGGATTTATAAGTCGACAAAAGTCAAGGTAACCAAGCATATTATCCTCACGTAACGCACATTAAACATTTACTGGAAACCTGATCACCACCCAATACTTTATTATATTCAATTTTTAAACCGACTGGTTTAGCTTTAAGACTAAGAATTACAATGCCATGTGATGGCCGCATAAGAGAATCCACCGCTCCACTTCGCCTTTGAATGTCGAGGACCTACTCAGCAATATACCAATAGTAGTATTAGTAGAAGGCAGTGTAACTAATCCGTTTAAGCCAGATGTACAAGACTCAAGGCAATAAATAACAACGACTAGGAGCAGAATCGAAGTTGGGAGCTGTCCGATTCTGCGATAGCCCGACCTGTCAGCTATGGCAATTAATGGAAACACTATTTACAACGGGAGACTTTTACGGATTTTTTATAATAAGGACCAAAAATTGCTATAACTGGTTTACTGATATATAATAATACTAGCTGACCAGGCAGACGTTTTTCTGCCCTTCTTGACGACACTTCATATAAAAATCCTTAAATCCGTAATAAAAAAATATGAGTGACACATATCAGGATAAAAACTATCCTATTTTTTTAAATTTCATTGAAATCAGTTCATTAGTTTAGGAGTTCATCGTGGACAAACAACGTGACACGTAATTTTTATATATAAAGATTAGATTTAATTTTCGTGTACGGACATAAAAAAAATATTAAAGTTAATAAATTTTACGACTTGCGGGATCTATACGTGTTTTCGGATGCGTACTAAAATTTGATCGATTTCACCATCATCCCCAGAATAAAATTGGTTAAAAGTGTTGAGGTAAAGATAAAATTGTTAAATGTTTTATGGTGATATTCAGCAATATAGTTTTTTAAGTTATTAATTTTATATGTTTTCAGTGCTCGTTTTTAATATCTATACAAATAAATAAAATTGTAGTGTCTGTTTGTAATGTCAAAATAACAGCTTTTTACTAATTGTATATGAAAATATATACGGTACTTATAACAAAAACACAATTTTTAACATTTTTGTCTGTCTGTCTATCTATCTGTCTGTCTGTCTGTCTGTTTGTTCCGACTAATCTCCAAAACGGCTGGATTGATTTTGACGGGACTTTCACTAGTAGATAGCTCATGTTATAAGGAGTAACTTAGGCTACTTATATTTTAGAAAAATAATTAGGGTTCCGCGCAACAAAATTAAAACCCTAAGTTACACGCGGGCGAAGTCGCGGGGAACAGTTAGTATAAAATAAAACGCGAACAAACCCAGGTTCAATCTCCACCAGTCAATAAAATAGCGATTTTAAATACTAACTTTAAACGTACTCTTGACTACCTCGTTGGTCAGGCGTAACTGTTGATCATGAGATCCCGGGTTCAAATCAAGGGTCGAGTCAAAAATGTGTTATTGGGATTTTCTGTCAAGAAATTTTCAGGAGCGGCTCAAATTAGAAAGTTGCCCCTCTTGCCTCGCAATGCACGTACAGATGTTGGTACTGCGCCTGATCTCTATCGGATCGTGTACGATTGCCATCGCATCGGACTATGACAGTAAAGGAATAGAGAGTCTACTTGTGCTTGTGCGCACAGTCGTGAACAAGTCTGTACTTTTCTGCACTCTGTCTCGGTTCGGCAGTCTCTGTTTCGGCGATCGGACTATCTAGACTATTCCGATCGCCGAAACCGAAATCCAGTCAGAAGGACATTATTACCACGTACACAGTTGGGAAGGACAATATCGTGACGAAACCGTATCTGTAGGCTTTTTAAACTAAGCTAGTCCCGTTGTGTGTGTGCTAGTCTCAAGTTCAATGAAAGGGTTATTGACATTTGAAGTTTCTTTTATTTACTTACTTATTTATTTAAAATTATCATAAGCATTAAATTATTATTAAGCTTACTAATAATCCCCACAACCTCTCCGATAAGCATATTAATGCATGTGTTAGGTGTGATTAACAACAGTAGACAAATTGTGGATACGAACCCACGACCTTTGTGTTCCCAATCGACACCTTACCTTTAGGCTACAATCGCTTTGCTGATTTTAACAGAAACAAATTAACTGAAAAATAAATATAAATTAGCATAAAATATTATGTTAAAATGTTTTTGATAAATAAAAACCATAAAATTTCTGTTATAAAAATAGTGACTATTCTTAATTAAAAGAAAAAAACAATTATTTCTCGGAAAATATTTTATACCATTAATTATTAAAAATGATTTCATAAAAATAAATTTAAAACGAATGAAAACGACTGAAACGAATGAAACTTTAATTAACGGCACACAATTCCAAACATGTTTTTGTTGCGCTGAGAGTTACTCTCAATTAACTCATTTTAATGTAGAAAAAACATCTCACATCCTATATAATATATGTATAATAATAATTTTATAAACGTGAAAGTTTCTGAGGATGTATGGATGTTTTTTACTCTTTCACGCAAAAACTACTAAATTAATTTTAATGAAACTTTACAATTATATAGCTAATATATAATTGTAAAATTTATATAAATACATCACATTAATACGCTCTTTCTTATATATATATATATATATATATATGAAATTTAATAATAATTCGTATATATAATAATAAATAATAAATTTATAAAAAATCTGTCATCTGCGAGCTATTTTGGCTTGCGGTGCAAAAACTGTAAGAGTTACATGATTATAATGAATAGTTGAATTGTTTCTGCTAAATAGTTCTACAAACAAGTCCGCGACTGTATATATTTTATGTGTAAGCCATTATTACCAAAATAGTGATAATAATATAATATAATAATATAATCCTTTATTCTGACACATTTTTTTAACATAAATCTTATATTAACGACTCTCGTTAGTCGATGACACCAACAACTTGGTCTGTTTGCCCAACTTTGGCAAAGGCCTCCTCCATTTCTTTCCACGGTGTTCTATTCATCGCCTTCCTAGTCCATGTTTTCCCTGCTGTCGCTTTTATTTCGTCTTCCCACCTTCGAAACTGTCTACCTCGTTTTATTATTCTATTTCTTGGGTACCAAAATACAATCGTTTTGTTCCATTTCTCAATGCCTCTGATTATATGGCCTGCCCAATTCCACTTGAGTTTTCTTATTCTCCTTGTAAAATTTTCTATTTTGGTACGTTTCCTAATAATTCTGTTCCTTATTCTATCCGACTTCTTTATATTCAGCATCCTCCTCTCCATTGCTGTCTGACAGGTTTCTAGTTTCTTATTTTGCGCTTTAGTGAGTGCCCAAGTTTGGCAGCCATATGTTAGGACTGGTAGCACCAAAATAGTGAACCATTTTGCAATAAGAACATTTTACAATAAGAAATTAATTTTCATCAAAATAAATACTTTTACCGCTTATGATATTCAAAGTAGACAAACTTTGTTTTTTAAACTACGTAATTTGGTGAAATATTTTAAAAATTACGACGATGACCGATCACTAATAAAAAAACTAGATACACAATCACATGGAAAAGTTATGATTTCTTATATTTACGCGAACACTACACATTTTTAAATAAAACTAATTTTACGGATTTTATCGCGTATATTAACTTATTTTTATATATTCCCGACGTTTCGGGTGCTTTCCAGCACCCGTGGTCACGGGGGACTGAGTTGTTTGACGTCCTGCTGTCATAGTTAGCCCGGCTACCTTCAGTTTTTTAATATTAATTTTTGGTTCGATTTACGCAGAATGAGCTTACAGTATCTTGAAGTCTAGCAGTGGTATACTTGGGTTTGGATTTGATTTTATTAATTATGGGATCCCAAGCAGATGGCAGCACCCATCCATCTTCTCTATTGAAATTAGGATGTTTTTTAATTTCAATAGCCTCGCGAATCATCCTTGGGAGGAATCGGTGTTCTTTTGCGAGGATTTGTGGTCTATCAAATCTAATGTAATGGCGGGGACGATCTTGAACATGTTCACAAACTGCAGACTTCCCGATACGTCGGTGCTTCACGTCAGCTATATGTTCTTTAACGCGGGTTTTAATAGATCTTTTTGTTTGTCCTATGTACGAGAGACCATATTCACAATCCAGCTTGTACACTCCTGCATCTTGTAGAGGGATTTGACACTTGACGGATGGTAAAAATTGACTAATCTTCTTCAGCGGCTTGAAGTACGTTTTAATGGAAGCTCGTTTCGAGATGTAGCCAACCTTGTCTGTGACTCCTCTGACATAGGGTAGTACAGCAGGCACACGCTCGACTGTGGCTGGCTTCACTCGGTCACTGTGACGTAGGCGCGGGACCCGAAGCTTGTTGTCTTGCAGTACTTGCTCGACGTACTGAAGCTCGGCGGCCAGATGTTTTCTGTCACAGATCCCTCGTGCTCTCTGAAACAAAGATTTTCCCACGGTAGCTAACTGTGAAGGATGATGGTGAGATTCACCATTTAAATATCGATTGGTATGGGTATTTTTTCTGTACACAGTATGACCAATAGTGTTATCAGGATTTCGGATGACTAAAACATCTAGAAAAGCTAAAGTATTGTTTGCCTCTAACTCCATTGTGAATTGTATTTTAGGGTTTATGGAATTAAGGTGATTTAAAAATGCAGTTACTTTGTCAGATGGTAAAATTGTGAAAGTATCGTCTACGTACCGCTTGTAGAATCTTGGATTTACAGGAGCAGTAAGAAGGGCTTTCTCCTCAAAGTCCTCCATGAATATGTCGGCGACTACGGGAGATACAGGTGAGCCCATTGCCACTCCATCTACTTGCATGTAGAACTTTTCTTTCCACAATAAATAGCCAGATGTGAGGCAGTGTTTGAGTAATACTGCATATTCTGTAGGCATGTTGTTATCTTCTAGCTTTCTAGTAACAATTGAGATGCAGTCTTCAATAGGTAGGCATGTGAATAGTGACTGAACATCAAAACTGACCATAGTTTCATTGTCAGCGAGATGTAGGTCTTTAATCTCACTAACAAATTGGTATGAATCCTTTGTGTGTGCTCTGGTATGTCCTCTTAGTGGTGACAGTATTTTTGCCAAGTGTTGAGCCAACTTATAAGTTGGTGAATCGATCTGGCTTACTATAGGACGTAGTGGAGCGTTTGGTTTGTGTATTTTCGGTAACCCATACAACCTCGGTGGTTTGGCACATGATGGTATTGTCGAATTCACGTCAAGATCTAATTTTTCGGAGTATTTCTTTATTATTTCAGTAGTTGTTTTGAGTGTATTAGTTTTAGGGTCTATTTTGACCTTTTTGTATGTACTTACGTCCGATAAAAGTTGTTGTATTTTGAAATTATACTCTGACGTGTCCATTATTACCGTAGCATTTCCTTTATCCGCGCGGAGAATAGTGAGCTCTGGTCTGTTGCGTAAGTTGTACAATAAAGTAAATCCAAGATTCTACAAGCGGTACGTAGACGATACTTTCACAATTTTACCATCTGACAAAGTAACTGCATTTTTAAATCACCTTAATTCCATAAACCCTAAAATACAACTCACAATGGAGTTAGAGGCAAACAATACTTTAGCTTTTCTAGATGTTTTAGTAATCCGAAATCCTGATAACACTATTGGTCATACTGTGTACAGAAAAAATACCCATACCAACCGATATTTAAATGGTGAATCTCACCATCATCCTTCACAGTTAGCTACCGTGGGAAAATCTTTGTTTCAGAGAGCACGAGGGATCTGTGACAGAAAACATCTGGCCGCCGAGCTTCAGCACGTCGAGCAAGTACTGCAAGACAACAAGCTTCGGGTCCCGCGCCTACGTCACAGTGACCGAGTGAAGCCAGCCACAGTCGAGCGTGTGCCTGCTGTACTACCCTATGTCAGAGGAGTCACAGACAAGGTTGGCTACATCTTGAAGCGAGCTTCCATTAAAACGTACTTCAAGCCGCTGAAGAAGATTAGTCAATTTTTACCATCCGTCAAGTGTCAAATCCCTCTACAAGATGCAGGAGTGTACAAGCTGGATTTTGAATATGGTCTCTCGTACATAGGACAAACAAAAAGATCTATTAAAACCCGCGTTAAAGAACATATAGCTGACGTGAAGCACCGACGTATCGGGAAGTCTGCAGTTTGTGAACATGTTCAAGATCGTCCCCGCCATTACATTAGATTTGATAGACCACAAATCCTCGCAAAAGAACACCGATTCCTCCCAAGGATGATTCGCGAGGCTATTGAAATTAAAAAACATCCTAATTTCAATAGAGAAGATGGATGGGTGCTGCCATCTGCTTGGGATCCCATAATTAATAAAATCAAATCCAAACCCAAGTATACCACTGCTAGACTTCAAGATACTGTAAGCTCATTCTGCGTAAATCGAACCAAAAATTAATATTAAAAAACTGAAGGTAGCCGGGCTAACTATGACAGCAGGACGTCAAACAACTCAGTCCCCCGTGACCACGGGTGCTGGAAAGCACCCGAAACGTCGGGAATATATAAAAATAAGTTAATATACGCGATAAAATCCGTAAAATTAGTTTTATTTAAACATGGAAAAGTTCTCTAAAAACTGTCCCCAGTTGTTTTAACGTAATGCTAATGGAAATAAACATACATTAATGTAAATTCAACTTTAAGTGCATTGCCTAAAGTTGTATTCACAAAGCTACGTACAAATTAAAAGTACACCCAAATGTTTGAGTGGGCGCTCATTAAGTAAGGACATTTTTGACACTGATTGTGTATCTAGTTTTTTTATTAGTGATCGATGACGACGATATAAAATTGTGCGGTCCGGGACGCGCAGGGCGGTTGGGCCTCCGGTAGGAGTAATTGTGTTCGGTGGGTCGGGCGCCTACGGGCGAGGTGGGGGAAAACATCGCTCATCGCTAAATATAATATGATGCTTACACATGGTAGACGCGTGAGCCTAGATTATCTATCTATACTATAATAAAACTCTAACACAACGTCTGTATGAACAAGCATCAAGCAAAAACCTGTGAACCGATTTGGTTCCGCGCAAAATAATTCGAACAGCTAGTGCTAAATGAAACAAATTGATTGATGAAAGAGTAAATAAAAATTTCTGATTTGGTGTTGGAAGTGTATAAGAACACCTTATCTTGTATCATTAAAGTTGATTAAACGAAACACAAATAAATCATCACTTCCTGTAAAAACCATGTTAATAAACGTCAACGTACGTGAGAGTTGAAGCGCCGGTGACATTAGGCCGGAGCGTGTAACACTAGGTTTGATACCGAACCGAAATAGAATATTATAGACTTGTGCCAAAGAAGATACATAGTAGGTATATGTTATATAATGTAAACTTATATATTTAGGTAGTGAAAGATACGATCAATTTTAAATCAACTTTTATTAAATATCTTTACAGATGGGGAAAATTAAAATTTCCGATAAAACAAAATATGCACGACAGTTAATGGTAATCTTAAATAATAATTAACCAACACTTAGTATTCCCTACTACCCTTTAAAAATTACTTACTCTTATATATTTTTGGCTTTTTCGATGACTTTTATAATTTTTATTATTATTTGTAACAATTGAAAAAATTCGTAGCCGTATGTATAATTTTTTTAGAAAATCCATAGGGAAGTATAGATAGATAGATAGATAACACTTAATTGTACGCCAAAATATAACAAAAATGAGAAAAATAAATGTGTTACAATGGCTGGTCTTATTGCTAAGAGCGATCTCTTCCAGACAACCTTTGGATGGAAGGTTTGCAAGAAAACAATAAAAACGTGTGTGGTTTGGCAACAAAAATAACATTTTTTTATTAAAGCCATAAAATAGAATTACAGAATGGTATATAAGTACATAGATAAGATAAATACATACATACATATTAACATATATGTATATGTGTACATATATACATATATATTAACATATATGTATATATTTGAATTGTAATTTTTATTATACAACTGTTGTTATTGTTGTTGTCCTTAATAAAAAAACCGGTCAAGTGCGAGTTGGACTCGCGCACCGAGGGTTCCGAACAAATCCGTAGGTATATAAGTTTAAAATTATTAAAAATATTTTTATTATATGATGTAACTAAAAATGTATGCTTTTCGCAATTTTTCCTTTATCTGTGCTATAAAACGTTGCTTCGTACCAAATTTCAAGATTCTGAGTTCACGAGAAGCACCCTGTAGGTTTTGATTCCCTTGCGAATGTCGAAATTTTTTTTTTATTTTTTTTTAAAAAAAAACGTTACCCCCACACTAGGATTTTCTCCTGTATCGTGGAGGCAGTTTACAAACACAAATTTCACAAGGACAAACATCCAGACCCGGAACAATCATTTGTAGGCCAAACTCTTTTACTTTACTTTAAAAAACAAACTGAAAAGTACACAAAACCAGTTGAAATTTTTAAAAGAGGAACTATACCATATTATTTTCCCGTATTAAAAAAGAATAATACATTTTTTCGACCGTAAAAACCAAATTACTACTGCACATAATTTTAAAATTTTACATCAAAATATTGCCAGTGCTTTGTTGAAACAAGATTTAATAGAAATCACTATACATGAGTTATGGGATAGAAGCAATAATCCGGATGTCATATGTCTTTCGGAAACTTTTATAAAAAAAGGTTATGAGAATCTTTTAAGAATAAGCGGTTATGTAATGGCAGCTAATTTTTGCAGAGAAAAGCAAAGAGGGGGAACTTGCATCTTAGTTAAAAAAGGATTGATTTTTAATGAACTGTCATTTATAAAAAAATATGCGTCCCAGAATACGTTTGAAGTTTGCGGCATAGAACTAACGTGTATTAAATTAATAACTGTTTGTCTCTACAGAACACCCCAATCAGATCCGACCCAATTTCTATCTAAACTAAATAATCTTTTACACGATTTAACTATGAAATACAAATCTAGAGTACGTTTAGTATTGGCTGGTGACTTTAACATAAACACATTAAAAAGAGGTTATATCACAAATGAACTTCAAGATTTATGCTATAATTACAATTTAAAAATACACATTGATGTACCTACTCGTAAGTCATCTTGCATCGATCATATTTTGAGTAATATTCCGGATGCAGCTGCAACAGTGTTACCACTTTATCTATCTGATCACGACACAGCACAATTGTTAAGCTTTCGTTTAAAACGTGATATACAAAAGCAAGCGATATACTATATTTACAAAAGAGATTACAACTTAGATAATATTAGGAAATTTAAAGAATGTCTACAAAAAATGTATTGGTCTGAAGCGTATACGGCAAATGATGCTAACGTCGCTTTCAGTAGCTTTCATGACTTATTTTGTCTTTTCTATAATCTTTGTTTTCCAAAAGTACGAATTAAAGTAGATATAAATAGTAATAAGAATCAAAATTGGATAAGTAAAGGAATTAAAATAAGTTCTAAAACCAAACGAATCTTAAGATATAAATACTATAGAAATAAAAATGCTGTTAATAAAGCAAAATATATGACATATTCTAAATTATTAAGAAAATGTATTTATAATTCAAAAAAAAATTCCAACGTAAAATTTATTAATAACAATGACAACAAGTGTAAGGCCACGTGGAACATTATTAAAAAGGAAATAGGTAGCTTACATAGCAAAAACAACATAGAAAAAATTATAATTAATAACGCAGTTATCACGAACCCAATAGAAATAGCCTCTGCGTTTAACAATCACTACATTAATTCAACACACGAAACAACACACACAAAAAGAAAAAACTTACTAAGTAACAGTTATCATATTAACTCTAAGTTTCTCAAACCTATGTCGAAAGACAAAGTTAAAAGAGAGACAATGTCATTAAAAAATACTAATTCTGCGGGCTATGACGACATAGGTACAAAAATTATAAAAATTTGTATCAACGAAATTATAGAAATCGTGACTCATTTAATAAATTTATCTTTTTCGTGTGGAACTTTTCCAGATGCACTTAAGTTATCCATTGTTAAACCACTGTTTAAAAAAGGAGAGAAATATATAGTCAACAATTATCGCCCAATAACGTTGATACCTATTATGTCCAAAATATATGAAAAGTGTATGTACAAAAGAATAATCGAATTCTGCAACAAATATAATATTATAATTAACGAACAATACGGATTTCAAAAAGACAAATCTACAACGTTGGCCATTTTTTCTCTCCTAAAAATAATACTGGAAAATTTAAACAATAATAATTTAACTACAGGGCTATTTTTTGACCTATCTAAAGCTTTTGACTTGGTGTCACACGACCTCCTGCTACAAAAACTCGAAAAGCTTGGGATTAGAGGACATACTCTTCAATGGATATCTTCATACCTTAGTAACAGACAGCAATGTGTTACGGTCATGAAAATAGATGAAAATAAGGATATCATACCGTATTCGTCTAAATATAGATTCAATAGGTATGGCGTTCCACAAGGAAGTGTGCTCGGTCCTATTTTATTTCTATTATATATAAATGACATTGTTAATGTAACAAATCATAAATGCATATTATTCGCGGATGACATTTCAATAATTGTGACCTCTAATAAAAAATGTAATACTATTAAAGACCACGAGACTGACATAAATAATACTATAGATAATTTAATTGATTGGCTTGACATAAACAATTTGAAAATAAATCTTGACAAATCTGTATATATACAATTCAATAAATGTAATAACAAGAAATATAATTTTAATCTTAACATACCAAAAATAAAAGCAGTAACAAATAAAACATTTTTAGGAATAACTATAGACGAAAATTTAAACTGGAAATTGCATGTAAACGATGTATCTACGAGATTAAATAAGTTTGCATACGCCCTTAAACATTTAAAAAACGTTACAAACATAAAAACGGCTGTTCTGTCCTACCATGCATACGTAGAGTCAATACTGCGCTATGGACTTATAATCTGGGGTAAAAGCACGGATCAAAATAGAGCATTTAGTGCACAAAAAAAATGCATCAGAGCAATATGTGGGCTTAAACCAACTGATTCATGTCAACAGATATTTAAAAAACTTGACTTATTACCCTTCCCGTGTCTTTATATTTATGAAATATGCATGTTCGTATGGAAGCATAAATATTTATTTAACACGGCAAATGATGCAAATCCTCGAAACCGACGAAATCCATACAAGCTCATTTTAAGTAACACACCTAGAATAAGTAAATATAATAAAAGTTGTCTATCTATGTGTGTACGTATTTATAACAAGTTACCAAATGATCTAAAAATATTAAATACTAAATTATTTAAATCTAAATTACAAGAATACCTAACTAAGAATAATTTCTACAGCATTATAGACTTTTTTAATCATAACCCTTAATGTACAAAACAAAACTTTTGCATGCTATATGTAACTGTAGCAAAACATGTTGCTCAATTGTATATTATTTGTAAAACCTTTTCATACCATGTTTAAGCAAATAAATATATTATTATTATTATTATTATTATAGGCCATACAAATACTTGTTCCGTGCGTTTGCGTTGGCTTAGAAATTTGATTTTTTCACAGCTCCAATGGACAGTAGATTTGAGTATTCGATATGAATTTTAGCTTGATGCCTCCACGCGTTCCTGAGAAAAAGGGTCTTGACAGACAAACACACAGACAGACAGAAGACAAAGTGATCCTATAAGGGTTCTTTTTTTTTCCTTTTGAGGTACGGAACCCTATAAATATAAATATATATTTTATGCATATAAATATATAAAATTACTTTAAAACTATTATATATTACATAAATGTGCCATGTATATGAATAAATATTGTAACTAAATAAAGGTAGAATAATTATATACAAATGGATAGGCATTATTTTTGTTTAAAGCGCAGCCCTCAGCCAGGGCAGTCGACGACGGCCGTTCCTAGCCCCGCGCGCCTCTCTAGGCGCCCGCACACATCCAGACACCCACACATAGCCGCAAGTGATTTTACGTGCACACATGCTTAAGTGTCGTTTCTTTTCGCGTAGTGCATATAATGTTTGCCCATAGATTGCCTCATAGGGTCTTTGCTATTAATAATAGCAAAGACCATGATTGACAGGTGGGTTTGCTACCGCAGTTTTTTTATCATTTCGGGAAGGAGATAGATGCTTCTGCCCATCTCCTGTTTCAGTTTCCCTCGGTTGCCTTTTACGACGTCCACGAGACGTTATGGGCTGATGGATATTCTTACACCGCCTTTGCACGGTAACTTTACTTTATTTTACTTTTTTATTTTCTCGTTCTCGTTTCTCATTTTTTTTTAAAAAACGGTACCCCAAGTCTGAGTTCTCCTGTGTAGTGGAGGCAGTTTACAAACCTAAATTTTACGAAGACAAACATCCAGACCCGGAACAATTATTTGTAGGCCATACAAATAGTTGCTCCGTGCGGGATTCGAACCCGCGGCTCCCAGCGCAACAACTCATTGCTAAGCCACTGCGCCACAGAGCGTTTACAGTTACAATATTACAAGGTTTTAATATTAAATAAAAAGTTTATTGTAAATATGGAAATATTTAGGTTCTAAGACTCGGAAAGAATGCCAAAAGTCACTAAGTTTACCCTTTGTAACCATTAATTTAGACTGACAATATTAAGAGTAAAGAATGGAAAATAAATAAATATTAAAAAAGTAAGAACAAAACTGTTGCCAAATCTTTTCTTTTAATAAAAATATCTTTACTAAACCCGCATTACTACTCCTGTAGTGCCTGTGTTGATTTCCGATTAATCAAACGTCGGGGAGCCGAAGAGGCATTTTATACGATATTGATGTATGATATTCGCATTGATGTATTGATGTTTCGGATATATGAATCGGTCATATATCCAATTCAAGGAATGGAGAAATAATAATTCTTTTATATTATTTTATAGAATGAACCCACATCGCATATGATGGTAAGTAGATGCCGGGGCTCATAGATACTTACATCTAACCTCAATCAAAAATAAAATGTAAATGCTTTGGCAACCCTGAAGATAGAATGCCTCATTATCAATAAAAAGTATTTCCGGTTCTATACACTCACCATACGAAACACAGCAGCATTAAACTTATATCTTAAGCTGGAGTTCTATAAGTGTTTGTTTCTTCCCCGATCAGACCGACCTATTCGTGCTTCAATTTATTCGTGCAACAGTTTAGTTAAAAACTTACAGATATGTCTTCAAAATATGTTCTTTTTTGTGTTGTGTTTCCGACTCTGAAATTTATTTGAGAGATCATGTTGAAAATGGTGGCTAGTATCGCTCCTTGTCTACATTTGACCATTTTGATAAGGAGCAACTACTTACCACGAAGAAGCCTCAAGATACGTTGTCACAACTGACGATTATGACACAGAATTTCAGCGTGAAACAGCAGCATAAAGCTACTGTGTTTCGTTTTTTTTTTTTATAGGAGAGGGGGCAAACGAGCATGCGGCTCACCTGATGGTAAGTGACTACCGCCGCCCATGAACAACCGCAACACCAGGGGAATTGCAGATGCGTTGCCGGCCTTTTAAAAAGGAGTAGGCTCTTTTCTTGAAGGTCCCTAAGTCGTATCGGTCCGGAAAAATCGCTGGTGGTAAACTATTCCACAAGGAAGTTGTGCGAGGAAGAAAACATCTTCTAAATCGCACAGTGGTGGACCGCCAATCATCCAGATGGTGTGGATGGTATCGGGAGTTCTGCCGCGATGTGCGTTCGTGAAATTTGGCGGCTGGGATTAATCCGAACAATTCCTCAGAGCACTCCCCATGGTAAATGCGAAAGAAAATGCTAAGAGATGCAACATCTCTTCGCAGTGCCAATGAGTCGAGCCGATCGGAAAGGACTCAGTCGTCGACGATTCGAGCCGCTCTGCGCTGGATGCGGTCAAGTGGAAGAAGCTGGCACTGGGGAGCCCCAGCCCAGAGATGGGAACAGTATTCCATGTGAGGCCGAACCTGCGCCTTGTAAAGTTGCAGGCGTTGAGCCGGCATGAAATACTGTCCCGCTCTGCTGAGCACGCCAAGCTTTTTAGAGGCCAATTTGGCCTTTTCTTCCAAGTGACCACGAAACTGCACGCTACTCGATATGTCGACGCCAAGGATTCCGATACTGGCTGAGGCAACTAGGGGAGTACCTTGAAACTGAGGAGATACGACAAAGGGAAATTTTCGTTTTGTGATTGACGAGAACCGGTGACATTCTTTATTAAGAACGAGGTATCTTATAGCATTAAACAATGAAATTTACAGCGAACACCTTAGCACATGAACTATAACGGCTCAAAATATACTTTTATCAATATCAAGTAAGTGATGATCGTAGAAGTAACCTATTTGATATTTTCGGCTAAAACAAAATTTATACGCGCTCAAAGGGTCGGCCGTGCCAACGCTACTGATATAAAGATTAACAACAACTTATCATAATACCAAATTGTAATTCATATACATGTGCGCTTAAATAATGACTGACGAGGAATTCCATGCTTGGAGTAGGTACAGGACAGGTTTCCATTAACATTTCCGGCATCAGGTGGACTCCGAACACCAAGTTTGTAATTTTATATTCTTTTTAATTAAATTGTAGTGAAACACGAACATACTGACGCTAAATAAAGTAAAATCTTTATATATAAAAATTACGTGTCACATTGTTTGACCGCGATAAACTCCTAAACTACTAAACTGATTGCAATGAAAGTTTGCACACTGTAAGCAGTTTAGTCCAACTTGAGAGATAGGATAGTTTTTATCCCTATAAGTGACTCAATATTTTTTATTACGAATTTAAAAAAAATTATTGGACACAGGGTCGTCGGAGAGGGCAGAACAACGTCTGCATGGTCAGCTAGTAAACAATAATTTTACTATAAAATATTACACATAAATAAAATTAAAACGTCTGTTCCTATAATAAGGCATATTAGCTCAATAATAAGGCAGATATTACGATATAATACGATATTATATGGTGATATCTACCTTGATATTGAGCTAAGGGAATTATTTGTATGCCGTAAAGACATGAATACCCATTTTCTTTCAATTGTCTGTCTGTCTGTCCGGGATTGATTGTAATTAATGAAAATAACTTCACAAACCTATAGCGAGCAGCGCCAGGAGTGGTCTAAGATACATTTTATCTGAACAACTTATTAATGTTTTTTGAAGAAAAAAAAAACGATAAATTTATAAAATAAATGGTATTTGCTTATTTATCTTTAACGAGCGAAGGCAGGACGGACATTATTAGTATAAGTTATTATGTCAGTTTATTATTAAAATACTAATATTGAAGCAAAAAATACACTCTCAAACTTTCAACTAAAGTTAAAAGTAAAAGTTGCAGCCTACATACGTCCCACTGCTGAGCACAGGCCTCCTCTCATTTTTAAGACGGTTTTAGAGCAAGGAAGTGTCCGCCGCGCTGCCCCAATGCGTGTTGGCGAACTTCACACGTCTTCGAAATATTTTTATTTTATTTCTCAGACATGCAGGTTTCCTCACGATGTTTTCCTTCATCGCCGAGCACGTGGTAAATCAGCACTTAAAATTGCAGTTAACAATTTCATTAGTGCCGGCGGGGATCGAACCCGGGTTGCTCGCGTACTGTGAAATTTACAGCGAGCGCTAACCATCTAAGCTATCACGGCTCTTTAAGCTAGCTCGACTGCATTATTAAAATGTTAATGCTGGTGTCGCCTTAACTTGATACATTTTAAAGTGCCATTGGTGTATATTTTTACTACTTTTTAACTAAGTGCTTATTTTAAAAAATCTTCTTTTATTTCCTCATCACCACGTAAAATTTCAGAGCTGAACGTTGGATTTTTCCGATGCAGGGAGGATTTCCCATAACTGGCACGCTTCGTAGGCGGATTGATTTTCGGTCGAGGTATTTTAAGGTTAAAAAAAAGAATTGAGGATGACAAACAGGCTCAGTACATGCATTCATAGAGCTCTGTCAAATTAGTTTTGTTTTAAAATATAGGCTTCTTTTTCACGCTTCCAAATAAAAGTACTTTCAGTTTTAACAACGTTCAGTGCGAAGTCTTAATAAACGGGATCAACAAGCCTGCAACAAATTAGGCGTAATTTGAAACGCAATAAATTTTATGTTCTTTGTACTATTGTTGTTTCTTTATTTTCGGCAGATGTTTACGTTGTGTTTTTGCCATTTGGGCTACCTAATAGGGAGTGGGGGCAACTGAAAACTGCGATTGTCGACTGGTCGCCATTTAAGCTATCCATTGCTAAGATATATTAATGTTACAACGAATTCTGAAGCTCTATAAGAAAATAATTTTATTTTTATCATTGGAGTCTGTTTATATTATTCTAAAAAAACATTTTACAATATTGAGAGTTCTAAGGAATATCACAATTTCAAAGTAGCAACTAAAATGTGGATTAAATAGGTACATTAAAATCCTAATGTGTATTTTCCCAACATTATGGATGGAGTGTTCCTTTAAAGTAATATGGGACTTCTCTCGACTCAATGAACACACACAGACGCACGCACAAGCACACGCACCCAAACTCGCGCACGCACTCACATACACACGCACAGGCACGCACACACTCGAACACGCATACGCATACGCACACGCATACGCACACGCACACGCACACGCACACGGACACGCACATGCACACGCACAAGCGCCATCACGCGCACACGCACGCGCACACACACACACACACAAAAATACGCGCCATCACGCGCACACGCACACACACACATACACAGAATTTCACTAAATATTATTTGTAATCTTTATAACTACTTACTTGCAGGACTTCTATTTTTGTAATGGCGGCTCTTCACGTTGGCCAATATAGTGGCGAATGTGTTGACAGAGTTATTGGCCAAGAATTTGTGATCGCGTTCACACGTTGGCAGGTCTTTTAGTTTGCTTTGGTTCAGGCCAATGTGCGGACGAATTTATTAAAATGATTATTGATGCGCTAACGACGGCCGCGGTTTATTTATTAACAGCATACCACTATAATGTGAATGTGTATAAGAAAAGCGTGATCAAAAAGAAATGGAAAAAAAGAAATTTTATTTCTTGACGGCTCCGTGGCATTGTGCCGGACGGGCGTAACTCTCCGGAGTAAATGTTGTCGAAGATACTCCGCGAGCCGCTCACGTTCTACACCTATAGGTTCCGGAGGATACTTTCACTGCCGTCTCTGTGTATGCTGTTGGAGAACTGTGGACTGAGGTTCAGAATTAAAAATGCACGATTTATAAATTAAAATAGCAAGGGAGTGGCCAGCGGTTCGACTGATTAATTAGTCGCGAAATATTATAACTATTTATTTATTGAACACGGTTGTTCAACTATGGTTGTTCACTATTGGTTGGTCACTATATATTTTAAACAGATTTAATTAAAATACGCGGTAATATTAAAAATTTCTATTGGTATTAAAATTTCTATTCGTATTTTCAAAATATCTATTGGTAATATCAAATATCTATTGGAAGTAACAAATTTCTATTGGTAGTATCAAAAATATCTATTGGTAGTAGCTGGTTTTCTAACACTACTGACTAGCAGCTATTAATCAACTAAAAGTAGTTTAATTTAACACTTGTGTAACTGCGAATATCAGTTACCACTTTTTCCGTCTAGATAACACTTTTCACTATATGTAACGGCGAAATTTCCGTTACCACTTCTTCCGGCTAGCTAACACTATTTTACTATATGCAACTGAGAATTTTCAGTTTTCGATTTTTCAGTTACGACCTTTTTCGGCTAGCTAAACTTTTTCTATTTCACTATAACTTTTCACTGTGTTCTGCTACTAGTCACTTCAGCTACTACCAGATACTACTGCTTGTTACTGGTAGTTCTTCCTACTACAACGTTACTGTGATTTGCCCCCATAAGGTAGACTTCGGCTATACTGTATAGAGAGACGCTTGCCATTTTCCGGTTTTGCCTCTTTATTTTTAAACATTTTCATTATGTAATTAGCACAAATCGCAATATTTTCTATATAATGTTAATTTTTACACTAACACGCTATACACTATTAAATAGGCATTTTGGTCCTTTATCAGTATGTGATAAGGTTACTCAATATATTTGCATTTAAAAAAAGTTATTAATCAAAATGTACCAAACTTTCATAACAAATGTGTACATTAAATCTTTCATTTTACTATATTTATCAAATGCGTCTATTTACACAAATTATTTCTTTATCATTGCAATCTGTACATCATATGCTAACTAAATATCATATTTACAACTCTTTCAGAACACAAAATATCGGTCAAACCGTCTCAGGGTCTACCGCTGCCTCCCAGGACTTCTATGCAACCTTTACAGATTTCGGAAAAAGAAACTTTAGAAGCAATTATGTCATTTTCGAATGGCTCTGCTGGCGGCATTGACGGAATTACGCCTCAACATCTTAAAGATCTTGTAAGCGCTTCTGCCGGTGACGCCGGCGGAGTACTTCTTAAAGACATTACAAAATTATGTAACTTTATGCTTTCTGGTAATGTTAATCCAAATTTCATTCCATTCTTATATGGGGCAAGATTTTGTGCCTTCAAAAAAAAGGATAACGGTATCCGTCCTATTGCCGTTGGTTCCACATTTCGACGCTTAACTTCAAAATTAGCTTGCAGGTACATAATCTCTAACCTTAAGACCAAATTTCAGCCTACTCAACTAGGTTTTGGCACTAGAGGTGACTGTGAGGCGGCGGTACATTCAGTGCGTACATTTTTAACACACTCTGATGCAGATGTTCTTGTGAAGGTTGACCTAAGGAATGCTTTTAACTCTATCGATAGGGTAAGCTTGCTGAAAGAAGTGGCTAACAATACCCCCGAAATTTATCATTACGTTTGGCAATGTTATAGTCAAAATACTAACTTGTTTTACGAAAACCATGTTATCGATTCTGCTGTTGGTGTTCAGCAGGGTGGGTCCCAGGTGGGTCACTGGGTCCAGCACTTTCCAGTTTGGGAATTCAACCCATTATTTCAAATTTGAAATCCAAGCTGAATGTCTGGTACCTAGACGACGGTACACTGGGAGGTAGAGCAGATGACGTCCTCAGCGATCTTACTCATATTTCTCGAAATTTTAAAAATATTTGCCTTGAACCAAATAGTAATAAATGTGAAATATTTTTTCCAATAATTTATCTACTTCTCATAGAGACACTTTAAGTCAAAATTTTAATTATATTTGTCCAGGAATAAAAACTGTCAATACGGAATCACTTTACCTGCTAGGTGCCCCGTTGTTTTTCGATAGCATTAAACCTGTTTTAAAAACAAAATTTGATCAGTTTTTAAACCACGTTGATAAATTGTATAAATTAAACCCCCACATAGCTCTTACTATTTTAAAATTTTGTCTTCTTGTACCTAGATTTACATACTTACTCCGCTCGAGTCCAGTCTGGAAATGTTCGGATATTTTACAAGATATTGATAATAATCTTAAAATAGCTATAGAAAAAATTCTAAATTTAACTTTAAATACAACAGCCTGGACTCAAGCTACTTATAAAATTTGGTGGCATTGTTGTGAGAAATCTTTCTAGCGTTGCATTGCCTGCTTTCCTTGCTTCCGTGCATAGTGTCAGTGACTTATGTAACATAATTTTAAATAATAAAGTAGACCTATGCTTTGCTACGGAGGCAGGGCAGACATGGCAAACGCTCTGTCCTGGTAAAAATATTCCACTGGAAGTTTACCAACAAAAACAGTGGGATATTCCGTTAGTACAGGGCGTGCAGAAGGATTTGTTTCATAATTTCCATAGTGACCAAGATAAGGCACGCCTTCTAGCTGTTTCGAATAAGGAATCTAGTCACTGGTTACACGCTTTACCATCAAGTAATCTCGGCACATTACTTGATAGAGAAAGCTTGCGCATTGCCGTAGGAATCCGACTAGGAGCGGCGATTTGTCAACCCCATCAATGCCCCTGTGGTAGCAGCGTCGACAAGTTTGGGCTTCACGGACTTTCATGTAAGAAAAGCGCTGGTAGGTTTTCACGACACAATTCTTTGAACGATGTCATCCGTAGGACTCTTGCCTCTATAAATGTTCCCTCGGTTTTAGAGCCTTATGGAATATTTAGAGACGATGGCAAGAGACCCGACGGTATGACATTGGTCCCTTGGGAGAGAGGTAAAGCCCTAGTGTGGGATGCTACTTGCGTAGACTCTGGCGGCCTCTCATCTCAGGGGTACCTCGTTTAAATCCGGGGCGGCATCAGAGGCAAATGAACTGAGTAAGTGGCGCAAATATGAGTCTCTGAGAGAAGACTACATATTTGTGCCATTTGCTGTAGAGACTATCGGTCCGTGGGGTCCACGTGCGTTGAAGTTCCTAAAGGAACTCCATCCGCGGCTGGTCGTTGCTGCTGGTGATAAGAGGGCTGGTTCTTTCCTCGCTCAAAGGCTAAGTATAGCCATTCAGCGAGGAAACGCAGCCAGCGTTCTTGGCACGATACCGCGGGGAGTATGACTATATGATAATTAAGTTTCTAGTTTTATTTTTTTTTATTATCATAGTTTTTAATATTGTAGATAAAATTAAGTATTACGTATGATTTAATTTTGTTAAATATAAAATATTCTTATTATTTTCATATAAACTATTGAGCAGTTAATTAAACTTCTAAAAAGTTCCACGATATGCTGCGCTGTGATTGCTCGAATTTTTATTAAATGACTAAAGTTGTTTATATCAACTATTATTAAAAACGACATTCTATATAAGTATATTAAGAGTTGTAAACACATTGTAAAACCATATTAATACACAATTTGTTCGATTTTGTTGCTAATTTCACTTTTTAAACAAATTAATATTCTTTCATCACTTTTCGCTTAAAGTCTTTAAACCGTCGCGAACATCTCTCCCGCCGTGCAGCGTCGCGAAGATCTCATCGTAGTGGCGCTGCATACATTTCGGTGAGCGACGTTGCTTCTACTTCGGCAGCAGCACGAGTTTTCTGGTTGGCCTCTTGATTAGGCCGTTTACGGTGCGTACCTCCACAGTGCGGATCTGTCCGTCCACACCGGGGTACACAGCTTCAATCCTTCCTCGTGGCCAGGTGTTACGAGGTAACTGGCCGTCAGCAATGAGGACTGTATCGCCCACCTGGAGATCGGGGCCTCGACCATGGGCCTCCCGCCGGTTTTGAAGTTCCGGTAGATATTCTCTGACCCAACGCTGCCAGAACATATCAGCGAGTATCTGGGAGCGTCGCCAGTGTCTTTTGCTATTTATATCCTTTTTATTAAATACTCCAGGTATCGGCAGTCTCGCAGATCCTCCCAAGAGGAAGTGATTCGGAGTGATGGACTCGTTGTCGTTGCTGTCTACAAAGATGTGAGTTAATGGTCTGCTGTTTACTGTGTACTCCACCTCGCAGAGCAGCGTGGTTAAGACTTCTTCATATGGATGTCTTTCGTGAAGAACGGTGTATAGTGCCGTCTTCACGTATCGTACCAGACGTTCCCATACCCCTCCCATGAAAGGCGCGGAGGGGGTTATGAAACGCCATACTATGCCTCGTCGGCTGGCTTCTTCTCGAAAAGCCTCTCGGAGTTCCTTGTCTGCACCGTGCATGTTGGTGCCATTGTCAGAGTAGATTTCTGTAGGGCACCCTCGGCGTGCCGCAAATCTTCTCAGTGCCAGTATGGCGGAGTCTGCGCTGAGATTTGCGACAACTTCTAAGTGTTGACGTCCCACTGTGACAGAGAGAGGCCCAAAATAGTCCAGGCCGGTGAAAGTAAATGGTCTTTGGTGATGAGCGAGACGTGTGCTGGGATGATCACCGGTGGCTGGCACAGATGGTTGCGCCTTTCTGATGCGTCATGGTACGCATTGGCTCACTATTCGTTTCGTTGTGGGTCTAAGTCTTATCACCCAATAGTGCTGTCGAACCTCGTTAATGGTAGGTTCGGTTCCACAATGATGCAGGCTACGATGCGTCCAGTCTATGTACAATTGGGTGATGTAATGATCACCATCCAATATAGCCGGACCTTTCATATCTTTTGAGACTCCCTTCATGGCGACTATGCGACTTCGTAGAGTGATGATCTCGTCTTTTAATTCTATTTGGAGCGGCCGTAAGCGGCTATCATGGGCGACCTTTTTATTGTTACGGAGATCGGCTATTTCTTGTGTGAAGGAGTCTTCTTGGATAACCCGTGTTAGGAGTTTTTCGGCCTTTCTGATGTATTCGGCCTCGAGTGTGATGTATTTATTTACATCTCTATTTTTTACTTGACTGGGAGGCTGCGCGAGATGTCGCGGATTACTTTTCGATTTCCTCCAGTCGGGTCTTCCTCTTTATTCCTTTTGGTCCTTTTGTAGAAGGTCCTGTCTGTTGTTTTACGGCAGAGTGTAATAAACTGAAGCACTCTGGCCGTCGCTCGCAATAAGCGTTCCCATTTCGAAAACTTTACTGGATCGGGGATGGCTTCTCTGTATAGCGGCACTTTATGCGATTCTGTAACGGTGAAGGATCTTTCTTCACCGGTTGTTTCGGATGACGTGGGTTTTTCGGTCGGCCATGCTGACGGTTCTTTGTAAAGGAACGATGGGCCGTTGTACCACTCATGATTTGAGTCGAAGTTCGGTGGTACGTCCCTCGTAGCGGTGTCAGCTATTTTTAGTTTAGTAGGTACCCAGCGCCAGTCATCCACTTTACTATGGTCCTCGATCGCTGCTATTCTATGTGCAACGAAGGTTTGTAACTTCTGGATCCCTTTTTTATCCAGGTAAGGACAGTTTTGCTGTCAGTCCAATATGTGACAGATTCGAGCTTTACGTCATGCTCCTGGATGACGGCAGCAGCTACGCGACTTCCCATCACGGGGGCTTGTAATTCGAGGCGAGGTATAGAGGTCACTTTTAGCGGAGCTACCTTTGCCTTGGCCATGACGAGGCTCACGTGTATTTGCCCATCGGGTGTCGTTGATCTCCAGTAGACTGCCGTTGCGTAGGCGCTCTCACTGGCATCGGTAAACACGTGTACTTGGAGTGAACGTGCGTCGCTGAATCCCGGGTAGCATCTTGGGATGCTTACTGATTTAAGTCGTTCCAGGTGTTGGATCCATGTAGACCACTGTTTAGTCAGATCTTCGTCCAACTCCTGGTCCCAGTCTGTTCCTCGTCTCCATGCTTCCTGTAGTATTTGTTTTGCTCGTATTGTAACTGGGGAGGCGAGGCCGAGCGGGTCATACAGCGACATTACTATTTTGAGTGCTTCCCTCTTGGTTGGTGTTTTATGAAGCAAATCAATCGGAAGTCGAGCGAGCTTTAAGTTGAAGCTCAGCTGATCGGTACTCGGTTTCCAGATTAGTCCGAGTATTTTCTCTTCGGTTCCCTTGTTGCCCAGGTCGACTGACTCAGCGGTTTCGTGGTCAGGTTCTAATTCTTTTACAATTTCTGGTGCGTTGGAAACCCATTTTCTTAATGTGAAGTGCGCGTTTTTGTGTATGTCGCGCACTTCCTTTGATATTCGCATTGCCTCTTCCAGTGACTGGAAACTGTCCAGATAGTCATCCATATAGTGATTTTGGATGATAGCTTTTACGGCTTCTGGATACTCATTTATGTGCCTTTTGGCGTTCCAGTTTTTTGCGAATATGGCTCTGCAGGGTGAACTAGCTGCACCGAATATGATCGACGTCATTCTATATTCTTGTGGAGCCTCATTGCGTCGATCTCCTCTCCAGAGATATCTTAAGGCATCTCTGTCTTCGGGTCTGACTTTTATTTGCATGAACATCTCGGCTATTTCTGCGGAGACAGTGATATTATGGCGGCGAAAACGCATCATAACCCCTGGTAGTGATTGCAGTAGGTCTGGACCCGTGAGCAGGAAGTCGTTCAATGCCACCCCTTTTGTTTTGGCTGCGGCATCGTGTACTATTCGGAACTTCTCTGGCTTCATCGGGTTATGAACATCGAAGTGGGGTAAGTACCATGTCCTCCCCGGTGTGTTTGTTTTCGGTGCTACTTCGGCATATCCCTTTTGTACTAGGGAGTTCATGTGTTCATTATATTTTTGTTTTAGATCTTCATTTCGATCTAGTTTTCTTTCGATGGAAACGAGCCTTTTTAGTGCCGTTTCATAATTACCAGGCATTTCGACATCTTTCTTTTTCCAGAGAAGTGCTGTTTCTATGTGCCCGTCTTCCAACTGACGGATGCTGCTATTTAATATGTCTTCAGCTTTCTTCTCCAGATCGGAGTCTGGTCTTCTCGGATTAATTATGAGAGATTCAAGCGCGAAGTAATCGCGGAGTTGATCGTTTATGTTCTCCTCGCTCGTGTGTAGCTCATTGGCCGCGTGGACGCGCTGATACGGGGCTTTAGTGTGTGCCCCGTGTAGCACCCATCCTAATTCTGTGAGCGAGGCGATTGGTTTGTGCGGCGGACCTCTGCGAATTTGAGTGGCTATCAGGAGTCTCCAATTATCTTGTCCTATTAAGATCCTTGGGTTGCCGGAGTCATATATTAGTTGCTCCTTCAGGTCTTTTAAATGTTTATAATTTTCTATATCTGCTGCACACACAGTCTGTGGCCCCAAGTTTAGGCTGGCGACCGTGCGTGCTTTGAACGGCACCCTTTTCCTGTGGAGACTTTTCGGCGATACTTTGACTCTTCGGGAGTTCGGCGAATCGAGGGTATTGTTCCCGATGGCGGTGATCTTAAAAGGGTCCAACCGCCCTGTAGCTCCAATTTGTTTGGCAATTTTCTCATCTATCAATGAGACTGTTGACCCATCATCCAGCAGAACGTTTGTATTTACAGCTCCCGCCGGTCCAATTACTCGAACTGGTATTATTTTTAGATAGGCGTGGTGCTTTGACACAGCGAATGAATTTGCTACTGTTTCCTGAGGTTCTCTTTGTGTGACCTCTGTCTTCTCCTTTTTATTGTGGTGGAGAAGTCTATTATGTGTCGCGGTGCATCCTTTTATGACTTCTGTATCGCAAGCAGCGGCAACATAAATTGCTTTGTTTTGCAATTTCCCATTTTTTATCGACATCTGCTTCTTTAAATTTTTTGCAGTCGGATCCGTAATGACTCTCTTTTTGGCACGCACTGCAGAGACGGCTTAGTGGTAGCCGCGTGCGTTCTGTGTATTGAACGATTGTTCTGCGCTCCGTTTATAATTTCGGGAGGCGCAAATGGACTGCAGAAGCGAGCTCGTTCGGTGATAAACTCGCTGAAGGAACCGAGGTCTGGTCTAGAGTTGTATTTTTCGGTGTAAACTTTATACCACTGTGCACGTATAGAATTTGGCAACTTGTCTGTGAGGTGTCGTAGCAGCTCTGCGTTGATGAGGTAATGGTCTCGTTTGAGTGCTCTTAGAGTGACGATGCTTCTCCTCACTTTGCTCGCGAATGTGCAGATATCTCTAGGCGCTTCTGTACAGCGTGGTAACCCTCGTAATTTCTCGGTTTCAGCTTGTGCAATTGAATCTGGACGCCCAAATTGTAGCTCCAGTTCTCACATGATCTCATCTGGCTTAGCATGCCCGATGAGTTCCGAACTAACTGTTTCCAAGGCTCTTCCTTGTAGACTTCTTCGTAGTCTTGCAGTATTTTCGATATCATTAAAGTAGCCTCGGGTTGTTTCGTAAATGGCACGAAACGAAAGCCATTCGGTATGTGCTCCGCTAAAGCTCGGCAGTGTCATTATAGCTTTCGACGCTGCGAAAGTATTCGACGATGCACTCTCTGGTTTTGGTTTGTCAGCGAGTGCGGCTATAGTGGATGTGAGCTCCGATATAAATGGTCGGAGCCCTCTGTCTTCATTAATGACAGATGCCTGGTTAGGCTTCGTTGGCAAGGGATTCTTCGGTACATCTGCCGGATAGGGATCCTGGTAGGTGAGCTCTGATACAACTGGTAGGAGCTCCCTGTCTTCATCAACCTTAGAATCCTGGCTAATTTTTAGTGGCACAGGATTCTTGGGTACATCTTCCGGATCGTGATCCTGGTAGGTGGGCTCTGATACAATTGGTAGGAGCCCCCTGTCTTCATCAACCTTCGAACCCTGGTTTGTGAGCTTCTTCTGCGGCTCACTGAGGTCGACAACCTCCGGGGGTGGCCTTGTGACGGTTTTGTTTAGTGGGACCTTCCCTCCGGTGGCGACGCCTTGAGTTGGCTTTTGCTTGGCTACGGAATTTTCGAGCCAAGATCGGACGTACTTGCTTTTAGAGTGACCATCTTCATCATAGTCGTCCGAATCATCTTCTTCCTCAGCCATTTGTAAGGAAATTTGTGCGAGTTCCAATTTAATTCTCAACACTTCTTCACGAGCCTTCAAAACTTTTTTATTGGGCCGAATAGTCCTCTTTGACTTTGTACTTTTATCTCGGTGGCCCCTCGGTGGCTCTTCGGTGCGGGAGTCTTCCCGGACTGTTGGCGGTGATGCACATCGAATGTCATCGTTGCCCTCTATTTGTTTCATCTGCTTCGGTGTACCGGTTGTAATGGCCGGCACGATCGTGATCGGCATCTTGATTCTGAAAATTCTGCAACTTTAATACGGTAGTGACTATGTATCCGGTTCCGAAATACAAACGGATGAAGGATCCGGCTCAAAGGACCAGCGAATGCTTGACTCGGCTCGGAGTATAAACGGAAGGATCCGGCTCGAAGGACCAGCGAATGTGCCGGACGGGCGTAACTCTCCGGAGTAAATGTTGTCGAAGATACTCCGCGAGCCGCTCACGTCCTACACCTATAGGTTCCGGAGGATACTTTCACTGCCGTCTTTGTGTATGCTGTTGGAGAACTGTGGACTGAGGTTCAGAATTAAAAATGCACGATTTATAAATTAAAATAGCAAGGGAGTGGCCAGCGGTTCGACTGATTAATTAGTCGCGAAATATTATAGCTATTTATTTATCGAACACGGTTGTTCAACCATGGTTGTTCACTATTGGTTGGTCACTATATATTTTAAACAGATTTAATTAAAATACGCGGTAATATTAAAAATTTCTATTGGTATTAAAATTTCTATTCGTATTTTCAAAATATCTATTGGTAATATCAAATATCTATTAGAAGTAACAAATTTATATTGGTAGTATCAAAAATATCTATTGGTAGTAGCTGATTTTCTAACACTACTGACTAGCAGCTATTAATCAACTAAAATTAGTTGAATTTAACACTTGTGTAACTGCGAATATCAGTTACCACTTTTTCCATCTAGCTAACACTTTTCACTATATGTAACGGCGAAATTTCCGTTACCACTTTTTCCGGCCAGCTAACACTTTTTTTACTATATGTAACTGCGAATTTTCAGTTACCACTTTTTTCAGCTAGCTAACACTATTTTACTATATGCAACTGAGAATTTTCAGTTGCCACTTTTTTCGACTATGTGCAACTGCGATTTTTCAGTTACGACCATTTTCGGCTAGCTAAACTTTTTCTATTTAACTATAACTTTTCACTGTGTTCTGCTACTAGTCGCTTCAGCTACTACCGGATACTACTGCTTGTTACTGGTAGTTCTTCCTACTACAACGTTACTGTGATTTGCCCCCATAAGGTAGACTTCGGCTATACTGTATAGAGAGCCGCTTGCCATTTTCCGGTTTTGCCTCTTTATTTTTAAACATTTTCATTATGTAATTAGCACAAATCGCAATATTTTCTATATAATGTTAATTTTTACACTAACACGCTATACACTATTAAATAGGCATTTTGGTCCTTTATCAGTATGTGATAAGGTTACTCAATATATTTGCATTTAAAAAAAGTTATTAATCAAAATGTACCAAACTTTCATAACAAATGTGTACATTAAATCTTTAATTTTACTATATTTATCAAATGCGTCTATTTACACAAATTATTTCTTTATCATTGCAATCTGTACATCATATGCTAACTAAATATCATATTTACAACTCTTTCAGAACACAAAAATATTCTTATTATTTTCATATAAACTATTCCGCAGTTAATTAAACTTCTAGAAAGTTAGACGATATGCTGCGCTGTGATTGCTCGAATTTTTATTAAATGATTAAAGTTGTTTATATCAACTATTATTAAAAACGACATTCTATATAAGTATATTAAGAGTTGTAAACACATTGTAAAACCATATTAATACACAATTTGTTCAATTTTGTTGCTAATTTCACTTTTTACACAAATTAATATTCTTTCATCACTTTTCGTTTAAAGTCTTTAAACCGTCGCGAACAAAAATATACCTACTAGCCACTTAGGGATAGCACGCACCTGCTTTTTACTTTCAACGGAGGGAAGATAGAATTCTTTAAACCATATCATCTACTTAACCATCAAGCGCACACACACAAACACGTGTCACTCTTTTTGTATAAAAATAACTTGCCATTTATCTAAACAGAAAATAAAATTGAAGTATCTGTCTGTCATTTCGAAAACAGCATCATACGAAACACAGCAGTAGCATTATGCTGCTATTTCTTGCGAGCATCGTCTTTCGACAGGGGAACCGACCCATTCGAACTGCAGCCATAACTGGAACGTGACTCTACCGCGTAAAAATTTATGTCCGATAACTTTAGATAATATTATTTTAAGCTATCGACAAAATTGTGCACGAGAACCAATTAAGATTTTTTGTAGAAATTGCAAACATTCTATCCTTTATTTTGTAACCTTTCTTGAAATATTTGAAACAATTGCTGTGTAAAAGGAAAGTGTGAATAAAGACACGCGTAAACAGTAGGTCGTAAATCCATTCATTTGTCACTGAGCCCCACTAATTTAAATGAATGGACTTAACAGACCTTTTGCGACATTAAATTTTGAGGACAATGGAATGGCAGAATTCGTCTTTATTTAGTATTCTTAGTTCATTTATTAGATCACTTTGTACGTAACATGGAACACTACGGCTTGATAACTTGAAAAAACTTTCTTAAGAAAATCTTGTTGAGTTTGTTTTAAAATCTGTTCTTCTCGTCGGCCATTGTTATTTTTTCCTCAAAACGTCAAAAATACCTACCTATTTTTTCGAAAATGCGTCAAATTTGACAGGCATATCTTGAAACGGCTCCGTGGTTCAGTGGCTTAGCAATGAGTTGCTGAGCTGGGGCCCGCGGATTGGAATCCCGCACGGTTGTGTTTTATTTTTTTGGTTGGTGACCAGGCTGATGTTGTTTGTCATTTTCAAATACATACTGCCATCATTCGATCGCGTCGCACGCAAATTGTGTTGACCTTTGAAGATAAATCTATATCTTCCCTCTTAAACACTACTAAAATATTTATGTGGTAAAGCCACGCTACAGCATGTTATGGCAGCATCATTGGTTAGATCGATGAAATATATTCATATCTTCGACGTAAGAAAATAAAATATTGTTTTCCAAATATAACTTTTTAACGCGCTTTTATTAGCTTTGCGTTTATCTACTTATATAACGAAAATATTTTAATGTGATTTTCACCAACTTGTAGACAGATGATTGACTTTAAAATTTGCACTCGAATCAAGGACCAACGACAATACAATAATTTAATATCTTTATTCTCGTATCCTGATCAAGATCATGACGATAAAATAGAATAATTAGTTATGGATCGATGCGTGTTGTTTAGGTTTTTCTAAAGTTTAATGTTATTTAAATGTGACTGAAGTTACTTCTTTCATAGAGTACCAGCGTATAATAATATGGTAATGGTAGTCGATCGTGGTGTCATATGCTGAGTACAGAAAACCGGAGAACTTTTTTTATTGTAACGTTGCATTCTATTTTAGTTCTGATAACCTATCTGTGGAATAGATCATAATCTAGAATAAAAATGTAAGTGACTGTGGGCCACAACATTTATTTTTAAGTGCTGATTTACCACGTGCTCGACGGTGAAGGAGAACATCGTGAGGAAACCTGCATGTCTGAGAAATAACAAAAAAAAATATTTCAAAGTCATGTGAATTTCGCCAACACGCACTAGGGCAGCGCGGCGGACATTTCCTCACCCTAAAACCCTCTCAGAAATGAGGAGAAGCCTGTGCCCATCAGTGGGACGTAAATAGGTTGTAACTTTTAACTTTATACAGAATATGGCGTTATAACAATTTCCACTACCCATGTCGACCCGTGGGTATCGTAAGAGGCGATAGACGAAAACAAACCAGGAGATGGGTAACATCTTCCTAACATCTACAAAATAAAAAACTTCGGTTGCCAACACATCTGCAAAGCGTGGCAACTATGTGACAAATATCCCTTTTCTGATGCAATCTATGGGTTTGTATGATGTAATTAATGAATATTTAATAATATATTATGTGTTACTCGTACTATCTCACCATGCTCGTTTAATTCTAGTACGAAAACTTTTCAATCTCGAGAACTCTCAATAGGATAATTTTCTGTTTTAACTTTACATCACATCTTTTGCCTTTATTTAGTTTTAAAGTTTCTTGTTGGACTCTCGACGTTTTGAGAATATAACTTTTTATGTTATAATTTATAAGAAATATTTTAATCCTCATAACATGTCAACGGTTTTTAAAGTTAGGAAGTACATACGAAGAGCAGCTGATAAGTACCTATGCGGGCTAAGTTACTTATCATTGACTCATCACCTCCTTACTGATGGTAGTTCTGTGACTAAGCGGCGGTATAAAAAACACTTATTGTTATTAGTTTGTTCAGTAACTCTTGATTTTTTTGAAAAACAACAACTACAGCAACTAAAAACAACAACCAAACAACAATTCAAACTCTTTGTTAAAAGAGGAAATACGCCGATTTTATATATATATATATATTTATATTATATATATATATATATATATATATATATATATATATATATATATATATATATAGAGATCTCTTCACGGTAAATTTTGATCAGACGCGACTTCACGCGAGCACTTTGTTGATCCGAAAATGTATGTTGATCCGACGCCTTTTCTTGATCCAATATGCATCTCTGGTAACTAATGTTGCTCCGACAGGATCAACATCTACACTCACGGGACTACTTACTAGCGTTCCCCGAAGTTGATCTGATATACAAATCCACCTTGCGATAGTTACGCAAAATGTTGATCCGATTTAAATGAGCCAATCAGAGCACATCAAACGATCGGATTGGCTGAAAAAATCCGCGACGTTGCCGTTTCGTTTCTTTGGCGGTGGCAGCGACGATATTGTCTAAGGTGGACTTGAAAAACAAAAACACTGCTTCACTATATCAAAATAATAATCACAAACAAAACTAAAATATCTATCAAAGAAACATAGAGTAATCAATAACATTGCAACCTGACTTACTTATTAGTCGCTAGTCACTAGAATTAAGGATGCATAATTTATTATAATAATTTTATATAATAATTTTACAAGTCCAAGAACATCTAGTTCGATATTTCCTTGGACCTGCAGCATCAACCACAGAAAGTAATCTTCCTCAAAGATCTTCAATCTCCTGTAGCTTTCCAAGATCTTCAATTGCTTCTTGAAGCAATTCTGGACATTCTCTGGAAGAAATACCACGAAAGGCCGACAATAAACTCGTACGAAATAGATGCACTGCTATGTCAAATTGAAAAATTAAGGATTATTGGCTAGAAACACTAAGCAACACTAAGTGGTCACCGTACAAAACCACGAACGCTAGGTGTAGGTACTTGTTAGTTTTTTTTTTGAATTTGCATAACATTTTAATTGTATTTGTAAATAATAATGAACTGCTAAAACTAACATAATTCAAAGACGGCGTGTTTAAAAGATGTGAATCAAGATTACAATAATTTTAAGAATCAAATATTTAACTTACTGATAGCCTAAACTCTCATGCAACGTTGTATTTAAACCACAACGGCTCCGTGGCGCAGTGGCTTAGCAATTGAGTTGCAGCGCTATGGACCGCGGGCTCGAATCCCGCACGGAACAATATTTGTATGGCCTACAAATAATTGTTCCGGGTCTGGATGTTTGACCTTGTGCAATATATGTTTGTACACTGCCCCCACAATACAAGAGAAAATCCTAGTGTGGAGGTTACGTTTTAAAAAAGAAAGAAAATAATTTAGAAAGCAATTCAGTGTCATTTTTCACTATTCTAAAATCGTCACAAAAAGGTCCTCGGCACTTGTTGGCTCACTAAAGTAAACTAATGATTTAATACATCCCCATAAAAAAAGTCAAGAGGAGTCAAATCAGCTGATCTGGGAGGTCAGTGGCCTGGCCGCCGCGACCTTTATAAGGCACTCCAAACTCTGTATTTGTAAAGACTTTAACATACTTGAAATAAGGTTCAATTTTCTTTATTTTGTATTGAATGACGGAATTTGTATTAATACAAGTAAAACTCGCTTTTAAAAGTCTTATTGCCTTGAGTTACGGTCCATTTCAGTTTATTTTGACTGTAAATTAGTGTGGTTTAGGCGTGACTGTAAATTACGTAGTTTCAATTATTTTTGGGATAAAAAAATTACCTATATTAAAAATGATAGAAACCGATTCAGTAAACGATTCTCAACAAACTACTTTCACAAAGTGCGTTAATTATGTTACGTGTTGTCAGAATGTGTCAAAGAAGGTACGTATGGCAATTCATAGTGCTGTTTTAGTCCCTACTTTAATGTATGGTAGTGAAAGTTGGGTCTGGCAGAAGAAGCATGAGAATAGAATAAATGCTGTAGAAATGCGGTCATTAAGGAGTATGCTAGGGCTGAATCTGAATGACAGGGTGAGAAATAGTATGTTAAGAGAAAAGTGTGGTTTGCAAGATGACGTTGTGACCAAGATTAAAGAAGGAATGCTTCGGTGGTTTGGTCATGTAGAAAGAATGAACGAGGAAAGAGTGACAAAGTAAATTTATGTTTCAGAAGTGAACGGCAGAGTCGGGAAGGGATGCCCTAGACGAAGATTTATCGACCAAATCGGCGATACATTGAAAATGGGCCAGATTAGGAGTACCCTTAACCGACGAGCGTGTATGCGTAGATATATGGATGTAAAGGAGGCGAGAGAGGTGTGTCAGGATCGCGCCAAATGGAATACTGTAGTCTCTGTCTACCCCTCTGGGTGACAGGCGTGAGTGTTTGTGTGTGTTTGTGTTGTATACTCAATATCACTAAACGTAAACACAGGTTTTTATCAAGACAAGTGACCCATCAAGATTGTTTTCTTAGTACCGACGTACCTACCTAAAGTTTACATTTTAGTGTCCACGACGCAGCAATGATTTGTGACAGTTTGTTGTATTGTAGGTTGTAGGTAAAGTAACAGTAGGTATCTATGATAATCCTACATAATATACCTAGTTTGTCCGCCGCAAAAGTCGTCGAATAAATAATTAAACTGTTTTGTAAATCTTTATTGATTATTTATTTATTTATAAGATGTTCATTGAGAGCCGTGGTAGTTCAGATGTTTAGCGCTCGCTGTAAGTATCACAGTACGCGATGAACCCGGGTTCGATCCCCGCCGGCACCAATGAAATTGGTGCAATTTATTTATCACATTTTAATTATTTTTATAAATACGTTTAAAAATGAAAATATAAGTTTTGTAATTAAATTATTATTACTGAATTAATTACACAATTACTGACATTGTTTCCTTTTACGTCTGCGGTTTGTAATTACCGCCTCTATAGCTCAAAATAAATTATTCCTAATACACAGAAAAATAGTTAGGTACTTATGATACTATGTGGAAAGTTGGTTTTTACTAACTCGTAGACGAATCTAATCCCAATTTACGCATGTGTGTCATACAACGTTTTTCAACACATTTGCAAGAAAACAGTACCTACTATAGGTAACGAAACAAACTTTTTGTTCTTAGATATCAGTTGGAAAGTCGGTTTTTCTGGGCTGTTTTGTTTTGTTAGACTGATATCTCGCAGGTCAACCTAGGAGGTTGTCGGTTGCTTATTTTTTTATTTTTATTTAAAATTTCTTCTGTAATATAATATAATTATAAAAGTAAAAGAAAGTAAAGTCTATATACGTCCCACTGCTGGGCACAGGCCTCCTCTAATTTCTGAGAGGGTTTTAAGGCAAGGAAATGTCCGCCGTGCTGCCTCAATGCGTGTTGGTGAACTTTATGCCGGGTTTCCACGCTTGCCAAGTCTCGGCAAGCATCCACAAGCACAAGTGTGTAAAGAGGGCATTTGGCTTGGCTTGCGTGAGCTTGTGGACGCTTGTCACCGATCCGGGCTAGTGTCGGTTTTTGGACACAGATCAAAGGGCGCTTGCGGCAAGCGCTTGCAACGCATTCACACGTTGGTGCGCGTTTAGTAGAAATTGTGATTTCGCGACAAGCGCATGTTTAGTTCTTTGTTTAAAATGAGTGACTGGTCGAACGAAGAGAGTTTATCGTTTCTGGAATATTACCAGACCGACTCGTCTATCTGGAACCCCAAAGACGTTAATCATAAAAATAAAAAGAAAGTTGCAAATGCTTGGAGTCGTCTTGCCGAGTTAACGGGAAAGCCAGTAAAAGAATTAAAAGCCAAAAATTCCTTGTTTTTGTATTACTTTGCTTGTATTTCAAATAAAAGTATGTTAAACTAAACGCAATAGCCGACACAAGTTCGGTTTCCGCCATGCTTGGGTTTACGTAGCACACTGACGCATTCACAAGCATGGAAACGACTTCCAAACGCCAAACGAGATTTGTGGACGCTTGGGGCTTGGAGACGTTTTCCGAGGCTTGGCAAGCATGGAAACCCGGCATTAATAAATATATATTTTTTTTAATTTCTCAGACATGCACACCCGGGTTAGATCCCCGCCGGCACCAATGAAATTGTTAATAATAATAAATAATCAATGCATAAACATGTTTAACTAAGAATTCAGTGTATGTATTATGATTATAACATAATATACTATTGGGGTGTCTGAGGATGTGCGTTATTTATGTTAGATGTTGTGTATATAAATATAAGGGGGTGAAATGCGGTTTGAAAGGTTATATGAGTCCTATATTTTTGAAGTTAGACATATGAAAATCGGCATTTAGATTATTAACTTTAAATAATAAATAATCTGTGTAAATTATTTCGAAGTGTTTTAATTTTTTTTTAATTTAAAGCACTTTAAAAACAAAAACACTGTTTCACGATATCAAAATAATAATCACAAACAAAACTAAAAATATATATAAAAAACATAATAATTGATAACATTGCAACCTGAACTACTTATTAAGTCACTAGTCACTAGAATTAAACAATTAAATACAAAAACAAAACACACATTTAAAAACAGAATAAAAACAGAATAAATCAAATTTTTACATTGCAGAGCCATGCTGCAGCTGTATTACTGGTATAGTTGTAGCACGAATGGGTCGGCTCGACCGGGGAAGGACCACACACTCACAAAATACCAGCTTAAAATAGCACCTTAACGCTGTAAACGAGGCATTCCATCTTAGTCCTCACGGGTAACAACGCATCTGCATTTTGATTTAGATGTAGATGTCTACGGGCCACAGCAACCGTTTACCATCAGGTGGACTGTGTGCTCGTTTGTCACCCTTATCTTATAAAAAAAACAATAATCTCAAACAAGATTCAAAAATATACTTTAAAGAAACATAATCAATAACATTTCAACCTGACTTACTTAGTCCTCACAATTAAATAATCAAAACAATAACCACAAATAAAATTAAAAAAAATATTAATTATAAAAACATAATAACATTGCAACCTTGTTGCAACTTGACTTATAGGTACTTTTATGTCACAACTCACTACTTAATAAGTTTCATTTCAGCATTTGATTTATGAACTATAAAGTATTATGGTAACCGGGTAGGGTTAATTCGTATTGACATGTTTGAATCTCCTTTTGTAATTGTTCTGTGCGATTCCATGTGTGCATAGACCAAACCGTTATCCTTAGGGGGTGGAACAAAGCGACGGACGAAGTGGAAAACTACAACAGGTTCTTCTTATTAAACTGGAAAACTTTTCCCAGGGAATATGAAGAATTTATAAAGTTTTATGTTTCAACTTTCCATTTAAAAAGTTCTCTTTGTTTATTTTTCGATTTTACTCATACAAAGTCAGCTAGACTTTGTATGAGTAGTCGAAAAATAAAGTTCATATTTCGATCGCATGCTCCTGAGAAAAGATCTCATGGTTTCGCTATGGGTTTCCGCTTTGTTCGTCGTTTTGTTCCTTCCAGCCTGTATAGGAAGAATGATAAGTAGTCGTTTACTTCTTTTTATAAATATTATTGACGTAGGTGTTAAGTTGGATCCACGTTCTGTTTTGAAGAACAGGTTCTTTTTTTAAAACTGCCATACATTTTGCTTTGCCTGGGTTTATTTTTTTCTGTATATAGGAATGTAGGTGTTTCTTGACTACTTTTATTTCTTCGTCGGTCCATTTTCTATGTGTGACTTTTCGTCTATGTATTCTCTCATCTTCACTTTCAGTTTCACTTGAACTGGACACTTTTACAGGATGTTGCTTTATTCTTTTTTTTCAGAGTTAGCTTTTATCTCATCGTCACTTTCATCTGTATTATTCTTCCCTTTCTTAATTTTGCCTTTTTTCTCACTTTCAGTTATTGTGGAAACTTTGGTAGGTCGTGTTTTTTGAAATATTTTAGGTTTCTCTAAATTATCATCTCTGTTAGCTTCAATATTTTCGTCACTGTCCGAGAATGAGCTGGATTGAGTAGATACTTGCACTTGAATTCGTTTCACAAACTTTGTCGATTTTTTGGAATTCAATTGGTTCTCTGGTTTAACATTTTCATTATTATTCACTTCGGTCTTTTTGTTTTCACGCGCTTCTTCTACATTTATAGTTTTAAGTTTTTTTATATTTACATTCAGTATCTTTATTATCCTTTTCGATGTTTTCAACTATAGCATTACTTATGAATATGAGATCTTTGTTGCCTCTGTTGAGATTTTTGGTTGTATCTAATGTTAGTTCCTTTTTATTAAAACAGCTGTCAGGACTGTCCTTGTTTTGGTGTTGAGAAGTAATTATTTCTATATTATTTTGATTTGTTTGTGATGTATTTGTGTTTTCAAACTCCGCAATCGGATTTTCATTTTCTTGGTTTCGTATGATAATTTCTGACTGTGAAGTAACCGTCTTTATCTTATTTTGTGATCTAATTATATTTTCATACTCTATCAATTGCGTCCCAACAACCGCTTTTTGTAAGACCTGCATAGGCAATCTGTAATTTTAAATGTATTTTAATTTTAAAAATTATGATAAAATATTATGTAGTACATCGATTTCTAATAGTTTAATCATCCAAGTTTTCTAATCATCATCGTCATTACAACCTTACACAAGTCCACTACTGAACATCCTCCTAGATAGACTGCCGCAAAGCCTGGTCCTAAACCACATTCCTTGTCATGAGTTTTTCATCTATTTTCAAGTTATAATTAGTATTACTAAGTTATGGTTTTTGCTTGTATATACTATATTTATTGCTAGTTTTTTCTTCTTTCTCAAAAAATAATTGAATAATTACATAAGGTGTCCTTAATATACATCGAATGTCAGAGAGAAAAGCTAGTACATCTTTTGCTAAACTTTAAAATCTAAAACCAATTTTAAAACAGCCGAATTGATCATAACTCCCATAGGTATAAAATAAGTTATGATCTAATTAATGGTATTTATTCCAGTTTATGACAGCCCTGATTTATATTACGCCGCTAAAATTAGGCACATACTTCTTATTAGGTACATTATACCAAATAATAACAGCATATACAAATAATAAATAAATAACAGCCTGACGGCTGACATTGTGCACTCCATACATTTCGTATATCTAGTTACAGCCCCATTAATTTCCGCTAAAAGAAAATAAATAACTATAATAACTGCATTACTATGTCATAGTCATATTCATACAAATCAAAAAGCCTATATATGAGATAATGTAAAGTAAGCGTTTCTAACGTGGTATAGCCATGCTGCAGCTGTATTACTGGTATAGTTGTTGCTGGGAATGCCTCATTTCAAGTAAAAAGGGTCTCCGGTTCTCTACACTCACCATACGAAACACAGCAGCGTTAAGCTGCTATTTTACGCTGGTATTCTGTGAGAGCGTGGTCCTTCCCCGGTCGAGCCGACCCATTCGTGCTACAACTTAAAAAAGTCTTTATGTAATTACGGAGAATTTTTTAGGTGACAATATTTATAGTTAAGACTACTAGAAATCTTATTTACGAAGTAAAAAGGCGAAAAAGCTGGAATTAGGGGCATAGCTGGGATTAGGGGCACCCACCCTATAATTAATTTTTACATATAAAACCAACATGCACGGCCGTAAGTACACCTGAGTATATGATTTTAATTCTAATTCGATACCTACACGCTTTCCCGAGATAAAGGGTCTTGACAGGCAGACGGACGGACGGACAGAAAGACGGACAAAGACGCCATCTTATGCTGCGACGTCATTAAACAAAACTTCTGAAATTTTGTAAATATGGTACCTATGTTTAGTCTTTTTACGTACTTAAATAAAATAAATAAATATCCTGGACATTTCACACATAAGTAGTCCCTGATCTCCCTTAGTGTTCTGTGAAACCTACTGTACTAGGTATGGAGGCCTGAGAAATACATAGATAAGTAGGTAGTTATTTAACACCTAGACACAGAGCAAACATCAGTGTTCGTCACACAAATGTTTGGCATGTTTGGACATCGAACCGACGACCTCAGGATCCGCATCCAGAGCTACTAACCACAGAGCGAAAAGGTCAGTTAAATAGTTATTGGTTATCTACTTTTATTATTCTGATTCGGCTTCTGGCAGGCAGCACAGTTATTTAACCTACCTAAACACAATCACAACTCTTTTGGTGGTAAAAAAACTGGTAGGTAGGTAGGTAGGTAAGTCCTTAAGTATTATTATGTGAATACCTATTTATTATCATACGTGTCGATCATGGATGAGGGGGTGCGTTTCCACTGAGGCGGTCTTTACTCCGCCCCCCTTCATTTGAGCCGGGATCACATCCGGATTAACTCATTAATATAATACCTACATAATATCGAGTTTCTAAATAGATAATAAAATACTCACCATCATCTTCTGATTGGAAAATTTACTCCACTCACACGATAACAAAAACCCGCGCAAACGTCTTGCCGCAATCAAATTTGCTAACGCATATTTCTTACCTTCTTACTCTAACGAAATAGTTCTCTGTCACACGCAGAACGCGACGTTGCCGCTTTGTGTTTGCGTACCTATATGTCAGTTTAGGCTCTGGATCCACTTAGCCTAGGTAAATTTCGCATATAAGTTAAATATATTCTGGATGTAAGAAATCGTATTCAGTATTTTATTTATTTTTTCGACCGTTGATGGACCAACAAATATTGGTCAAATCGCTGACGAGTATGTTGAAAATTAGTAACCACAGATCCACCGACGTCACACGCGCATCAAGGATTGATCAAAGTATATTATTTTGCGCGACGCAGAGCTGAGTATATACGTAAAATAGGTGGATCAATATTTGTTCTAACTTCTCACTGGAGCAACATTTACCGTGAAAGGTTCAATGTATATATATATATATATATATATATAAAATCAGCGTATTTCCTTTTTTAGTAGTAGTAACCATAGACAACGTCCAAAAAGTAGAATAATATGCACAAGCCGACTGTAGAATTCAATCGTGGAAAATAGCAGAAAAACTACAGATAAACAAATAATGCGTTGCAGAAACTACACGAACATTTGCTCATTGAAAAAACTTTATGCGCGTTTGGTACAGCGAATGTTCAATTCACTCATTTATAGGTGGTGGATCTACTTTTTTGTCTAAGAGGCCATCTAAGTAGGTATCTCCTTCTCCCTTTTACATATCTCTGCCGCCAAATAGAGTGTGTTCTGCTGTATTCCAATCTGGAAAATATAGAGTTATAATAATAACAGGCATGTGTACACCGCCATCTTAAGAGATACAAGATTTGTAAAAATTTACCACCCATTGCGTAGCCCGGACCAGGCCCCGAGTTACTTCTTCCTATTTTCATAATTAGAATACAAGTTACGGGGACGAAGATTTTTAGATTTGGAGAATTCATTTTGAAGATCAAACTAAATTATATTAGACTGTAAGGTATTTTACTCACGGCGTGAATAATTCATTTCACTTAAAGGTTATATTAAGATTAAGGTTAGCAAAAAAATCATACTTTTCCTTATTAAGTAAACAGAAACAGAACTGCCCCTGGTAAGCTACATCTTTTCAATAAAATGTTGTTGTAATGTCAATTGTTACTAGTTTCAAGCGTCTTGCTTATAAGCGAACTGCTGTGTACATTATTGCTAGGCTATTCTTATACTTCTTTTCCATAAAGATTCTAGTTCACTGTTGGATATGAGGAACTTACGTATAAAAAAGGATTGGCCGTGATTGAAGAATTTGCAGTTTAGAAGGAAGCTTGGTTTGGGTTGGCATCCAAACATATCCCTTATTTTAAAACTGGCCCGCATCTAAACATATAATAAATCTGTAGAAAATTCGAGTCTGTAATTCTAATACTTTGTGGAAAAAACAATTCCAGAGGACTAAATAAACGTCACTGAGGCCAAATTGATGGTTAGTAGTAGTAGTAGTTAGAATTTTTGTCTGTCTGTCTGTGTGTGTGTTCCCGATTGACGCACAAACTATATGATAGATTTCCATGAAATTTTGTGTGTAGGTAGGTAGAGACCCGAGGCAACTTATAGGTTACTTTTTATCCGATTACGGAACCTCAAAAAGTAAAGGTTAAGTATTTTCCTTCCTCAAGATGTTAATTTCTGTTTTGTAATATAGATTGTTGATGTTTTGTTTTTAAATAAATAATATATTTATAAATAAAGCGTGAAAATATTTTAACCGTTGCATAATAGTTTTAACGACGCCGACAATCTAAGTTTATTTTTATCAAAACAGTGCCATCTAACGTGAAATTCAAAAAGTAGTAACATTTTACCTCTAGTAACTAATAAATAAAATAAAAGGTATAGCTTACATTTATATGCTTTGATAATTTATTTCATAATTATTTAAAATTTTAACATCCATTTTTTAGTTTTTTCGTTATTTCATTTTAGTAGGAATGAATAAAGTTTATAGTAACTAATTACTACTTAAATAGTAAATAATAGAGACTTCTATCGAAAATCGTAAAATATGAGATATTTCTAAGTTTAATTTCTACTTTATAAAAAAAGTTTTCATTATCTACAAATAAACTAATAAAACTATCACTATCCATATAGTTTAAATAAAGAGATTTTTATATATTTATTAGCTAGATCTTAGAATTAATAGTATCATAAAGTAGTTAATTATGGCACGAAATGGTGGCATTTAATGAAATTAACATTGGTTTTGACTATATCATGATATAGCTTGACCATTAACAACTAAACACAGCACTGCTATTTCTTCATATTGTTATATCGTAAAATAATTTCATTACACACCGCTAGCAGCGCTGATAGCATATTTTTGACGGATGCAGAAGTTTTAATATAATATATATCACTTTATGCCTAATTTGTGTATTATATAAATGTTGGCGGCTTCGTTGTGTGATTGGGCTACCCCAGTAGCACCTCAACTTATTGTTACTGTACTGTACTAGAGGTTACAGTTTCAGTTTTCATAGTTTTAATCTCATAATACCGCCATCTACTTACTGCTAAATAATTTACTAATAAGTAACTGATGAAATTAATGAGAATTCTATTGTAATGTTTTAAAAGTGTTAAATGAGAGATAAAGACGTGTTGTTGATTCTAAATCTTTAATTATACTGATCCAACTTATTCTACTTAACACTAATATATTTTGTCGCGGGGACTAAACTACACCGACAAAAAAAAATTAAAAAATATTATCTATTTTTTATCAAACCTAAAAACTATTCTAAACGTAATTATAGAATATCTAAATGAAAACTATAATCTAAGGCATAATACCTAGATTTATGAGGGTGTTTTTCTAAACCCTATGGCACGCAAAAATGTGCAGTCACATTAGTTATAGAAATTAACATAATCAGACATAATTATGTAACATAACAGAATATAATATTATTATGTTTTAATTTTCGCAAACATTTATGTTATTTTTTACTCGTATCCTTAATCATCAAGACAAGTCATCTAGACTTCGGATATTTAATAATACATAGTACTCATTTCATTTTCATATCTCTTTTCATACTTCAATACTTCTCTTTCTTCCCTTTTTTACTTCATATATTTACTTCATTCTTGTTTAACATCTATTTATTTTTCATTTTACTTTTAAGCATTTTTGCTATATATTTATTCAATATTTGTCATTTCTTTCACGTACACGGCTCGTGTACATACATGATCAAGACAATGACCAATATCACTTTATTCAATTCTTTACATTTACAGCATTTCAGATCATATAATTTATTATTTAATTGTACCATAACTTTCACGTACACGACTCGCGAAAATACATGATCAAGATAATGGACAATGTTCCTATACAGTTCTTAATAAAGTCATTTCATCGCATCCGAACAACTTTAAAAATTAATCGGTTATTAGGTTTTCCAAACTCTCAGCTGATCAGGCCGATTGTATGTAGATATGCTAACCTCCGATAACTTTTCTTTACCTTACACTCATACTTACGCAGTATTAATATTTTTCATTTATAATTACGTGTTCTGTAACTTATCCAAACATTTACTCACATCTTTTACAAATTTATATCATATAGTTTCATATAATATTTAGTCATCATTGTCAGTCAGGGATTGAGGCTCACAATATGGGCAAAACAAAATTCATATCCATTAATTGTACACATAATATGAGTTTCGAAACCGTATTAAGCGAAGTAAATATTTTGACGATTCACACAAGTACGTACTATTTTCCGAGAAAATAATAAATTATAATAGTTAAAAGCTTACGATTTAAAAGTTCAAACAACATAAAACAGAAAACAAATTATTAAATTTCATATTAAGATGAACAGAACAATGAAGTCAATGTTTAGCAACGTAATCATTTTCAATAACAATAACATAATCACATAACAAAAGACAGATCAATTGTAATCTTAGCAACGCAAGCAATTTGAGACACCTTTACGTATATGGAAATATTTTCGAATACATCGAACTATGATCGCATGGTGTGATTCACACCTAATTTTAAAATAACTTGTACAATATGTTATAATGTGGAAGTAAAATGTACCTTAAAGTGACAGTTTTAATTATTTTTAAAGGAGACGGAGATTTCTGGGCCCAATTGTAATAAATTGAAATATTTTTAGAAAAAAGCGTTATATTTTTCTATTTCAAAATATAAATAAATTTGCCCAATTCACAATTTGGAAGACGAGAAATCTTAAAAATAAGTTTATGTCACGAATAAAGTAAGAAATCGATTAATGTGAAAGAATTTTAACAATTAAACATAAAAACAACTTACAGCAAATGATTGATTCAATCAAAGTAATAATATAAATTACAATTAAGATAATGTCAACAGTTTAAAAAATAAAATATCAACACAATAAAAATAAATCTTAAAATTGATTCTCGTTAACAGTTCTATTTCATACTCGTGTTTGTCAACTGTATTTTTAATCTGTGCTGACAGTGACAGCTCCTGCCTGACTCAATCTATGATCACTCGTCTCGTATCATTCAGTACGTATGCGTTTTGAGTGTTTCTGTGTTTTTTACTAAATCTCTTATAACTTTGCTCTCAGATTGCCAAAGTCCGCCGAACTTTCAGTGATCTTTTGATAATATATAGCCTATTAATTTATACCACTTTCATCTATTTACAATCTGGGCCTGAAAATGTATGAAAGCGTATCAGTCTCCTTTACACAGAAGTTCAGATAGTTACATCAAAAAAAGTTTTGTTAGTTTTACGTACATCAAAAAATATATTAGCTTTTTTTTTCAAAAATTACTTTTGATAGAAATATATTTATTTTTTCGTATACACAACTTTATTGAATAATTATTACAACTAGTACTATCAAGTTTATATAACAAAACATTAATTTATTTAAATATTCAAAAGAACAATTGTAATTTTATGTAGGTTAACATATAACTTTAAGGTTTAGAGAGAATTGCTTTTAGAGAAGAAAAAAAAACAATAGCGAATGTTTAAAACCCTTTTTAAAATTGTAAACATTTTATATTAAAAGACTACAAAAAAAAAACAACGAAAAGTAACACAGTGTTATTGTAACTATAAATTTTGTGAATTTAAGTACTTAAAAATGTCATCATCATCATCATCATTACAGCCTTTCATAAGTCCACTGCTGAACATAGGCCTCGCCCAAGGAATGCCACAAAGCACGGTCTTGAGCCACCTGCATCCATCGACTTCCTGCATGTCTTACCAGGTCGTCACTCCATCTCGTGGGGGGTCGCCCTACACTTCGCCTACCGGTACGAGGCTGCCACTCGAGAACCTTTCTTCCCCATCGGTTGTCGGTTCTTCGAGCTATATGACCGGCCCACTGCCACTTCAGCTTACTAATCCGTTGAGCTATGTCGGTTACTCTGGTTCTACTGCGGATATACTCATTTCTAAGTTTATCACGCAGAGAAACTCCGAGCATAGCCCTCTCCATAGCTCGCTGAGCGACCTTGAGCTTCCTCATACGGCCAGCAGTGAAGGACCACGTCTCAGTTCCGTAAGTCATCACTGGCAACACGCACTGGTTGTACAATTTCGTTTTAAGGTTTTGAGGTATGTCTGACGAGAAGATGTGTCGTAGCTTCCCGAACGCTGCCCAGCCGAGTTGAATCCGTCGATTGACCTCTCGGTCGAAGTTGGACTTACCTAGTCGGACTATTTGTCCCAGGTAAACATACTCGTCAACAACTTCGAGCTTAGTGCTCCCAACAACTACCGGCATAGGTGTGACATGGACATTAAACATAATCTTTGTTTTGTCCATGTTCATCTTAAGACCTATCCGTTGGGAGACACTATTGAGGTCATTGAGCATAGTGCTTAGGTCCTCCAGCAATTCTGCCATAAGGACTATATCGTCGGCAAATCGAAGGTGAGTGATGTACTCGCCATTGATGTTAATACAGTATCCTTTCCAGTCCAGAAGTTTGAAAACGTCTTCCAATGCAGCGGTGAAGAGTTTCGGGAATATAACATCACCCTGTCTTACACCTCTCTGCAATTGGATAGGTTTCGTACTCTGGTTCTGTACTCGGATAGCCATCGTAGCTCTACTGTACAAACACTTCAGCACTTCGATATACCGACAGTCAACTTGGCACCGCTGAAGGGACTGCAGAACCGCCCAAATTTCGACGGAATCAAAGGCTTTCTCATAGTCCACATACGCCAGACAAAGTGGCAAATTGTACTTTTCGGACTTCTGTACAATTTGCCGAAGGGTATGTTTGTGGTCTATGGTGCTAAAGCCCTTTCGGAAACCGGCTTGTTCGGGAGGCTGGAAGTCGTCAAGTCTGCGCGCGAGACGATTCGTAATGACTCACGAAAACAGCACGTAGACGCGGCTCAGAAGGGAAATCGGTCTGTAGTTCTTCAAGAGAGCGTTGTCACCTTTCTTGAAGAACAAGACCACCGCACTTCTGCTCCACGCCTCCGGTGTAATGCCACCATGGAGGACGGAATTAAAGGGCATCTGAAGGACTTCACGTACCAGTCTTCCACCCGCTTTCAGAAGCTCCGCTGTAATTCCATCCTCGCCTGGGGCCTTGCCGTTTTTAACGTGCTGGAGAGCCATTCTAATCTCGCTCAGACTGACGTCCGGGATATCTTCGGAATAGTGTCGGATGAGACTCGCTCTTGGATCGTTACTCACACTTGCGTGTGGCTCCAACGATGACGTGTATAGCTGCCCATAGAACCTCTCAATCTCACTCAAAATCTCAGGTGTCCCGGAAACGATGCTGCCACATTCGGTCTTCAGCTTTGACAGTTGGCTCTTTCTGGCACACAGATCTCTGGCAAAGACTTTGGAGCCTTGGTTCCGCTCGATCGCTTCTTCAATACAAGCTGTATTAAAGTTGCGTAAGTCCCGCCGCATGCATTTGGAGATCTGTCTGTTCAGTTGCCTGTATGCTGTCAAATCTGTTGAAGAATGTAGCTTCATCTCCCGTCTAACAGCCATGAGATTAAGAGTGTGATCGGAGAGTTTTTGTGTTCTTCTGCGGCGGGTCTTGCAGAACTTAGCTCTGACCGCATGGACAGTTTCCACGAGCTTGTCATTCATATCGTCCACTTCATTGCAGTCTTCTAGGCACTGAAAACGGTTTTGTAACTCGAGCTGAAAGGTTTCGGGACTTTGGAACAGAGTACGAGGGGGACGGAGCGTTGACTTCATTAGATGAGACCTCTCCAACTTAACGTTTAGGTTCAGTGTGCGTCTAACCATTCGGTGATCGCTACCAGTTTTCACCCTCGCGATCACGGAGACATCACTGAACAGTTGTCGTCTGGTCGTCATAATGAAGTCAATCTCATTTTTTGTCGAACTGTCGGGGCTCGACCAGGTCCACTTCCTGTGGGCCGCTTCTGGAAGAAAGAGTTCATCATAAAGAGTCCCTCTTTCTCCGTGAAGTCGGCCAGCTGCTGGCCCCTTGGGTTCCGTTGCCCTATTCCAAATTTCCCTACTTTCAGCTCACCGTTCTCTCTTGTGCCTAGTTTTGAAGTCTCCCATTAACACCGTATATTGGGTTTTGGAGGAATGCATGGCTCTAGAGATATCCTCATACATTTCCTCCACCTCCTCATCGGGGTGTGCCGAGGTTGGTGCGTAAACCTGTATGACCTTCAGAGAATACCGTTTGGTGATTCTGAGTATAAAGTACGCAACCCTCGTCGACACACTCCCGATCTTTACAACGTTGTTAACGAGAGACTTGTGGACGATAAATCCGACACCTCCTTGGGACAGATGGTCGCCCTCCCGGTGAAAGAGCAATTTGCCGGATTCGAGGATTACCGTGTCCTCCCCCTCTCTTCGGATTTCGGATAATCCTATAATATGCCAGCGCAACTTGTCTATCTCTTCTTCCAGCTCCACAATCTTCTCGTCAGTCCTCAGGGTGCGTGCTTGTACGTTGCCAGGTCGAGTCGTCTTAGGTGGAAACCGAACCTCCACCGGAGATTCTTAGCACCCCCTGCCCCGCCGTTACCATGGTCGCCACCGTAGCCAGGAATAGCGGGGCCGCCGGGGACTGGGGGCCGCCGGGGACTGGGGGCCGTCTGTTTGTTGCTTTGATCATTGGGGGGTATTTGCCATAGTTGCCACGCTTGGCGAGCGGGTTGGCAACCGCAGTTTTTTATTCTAATTTTGGCTATTATCAGGAAGATGCTGCTGCCCATCTCCTGCCTGTTTCCCTTTGTCGCCTTTTACGACACCCACGGGAGGATATGGGGTAGTGGATATTCTTGACCGCCACTACACGGCATTAAAAATGTAATATTTCATAATATTTAATTCATTTTTGCACGATACAGTAATAAAATAATATAAAACAATAAACAATAACTAAATGAAATTAAATATAAAATCGTCTTGTGCCTTAATACATAGTGCTTAAAACGGTAACTTAATTTTTAATATAGCATTGTGATTTTTTTTAGATACACTAAGAAATATATTAAAATATCAGTTAAATCGTGGAGTATCGGATTAATAAACTCGACTTTACCATATTATATTAAATACAAAAACACATTTTTTTATAATAGCTAAAACTTTTTAAAGAAATGACAAAAATAGGCTGATGCGATGTTACCTCAAATTTTCTTCTTTGTTCTTTTTGGCTCATATTTCATATTCTTCTGGACGGAGATGGCAAAAGTACAACTGTTTCTTTCCTTTTAAAATTAATCTACTGTTTCTTGAATTTTGAACTTTGGTCATCATATAAAAAAATCACATTTTATTTTCCTCATTCTTGGTTAGTTGTCATCATAGTAATCTCGTATTACTTTTTTTTTAAATTTTCTGACAGCTTCTGTAAAATAATTATTGTGGCCTCTTCTCTTTCGTCACATCCGGTATTGCGTCTATTCCGTTATAATATTATTTTTTGTGTCAATCATTTCACTCATATCTTCATTATTTAATTTATTAATATTTATTTCCACCTTTAGACTAGGCCTGGCGGTGCGCATGCATTGTAGCAGCGCACCACCTGGCAGGGTCGCCATGTAAAGTTTTAAAAGTGTTAAATGAGAGAGAGAGACGAGTTGTTGATTCTAAATCTTTAATTATACTAATCCAACTTATTCTACTTAACACTAATATATTTTGTCGTGGGGACTACACTACACTATTGAATACTTATTCTTCTAGCATAGATAATACATGATAAATAATATTATGATTAAATTTTCATGTACAGACATAAACAAACTTTAAAAACTTTTATACGAGTTTTTATACGAGTTTTCAGATGCGTACTAAAATTTAATCGATTTCACCATCATCCCCAGAATGCAATTGATTAAGAGTGAGTATATTGCCAACCCTATGTTTATAATCCAGTTACAGGCAAAATTGTTAAATGTTTTATAACTATATTTCAGCAATATAGTTTTTTAAATTATTAATTTTATATGTTTCAACGCGAACAAACCCAGGTTCAATCTCCACCAGTCAATAAAATAGCGATTTTAAATACTAACTTTAAACGTACTCTTGACTACCTCGTTGGTCTAGTAGTTGCAGGCGTAACTGCTGATCATGAGATCCCGGGTTCAAAATCAAGGGTCGAGTCAAAAATGTGTTATTGGGATTTTCTGTCAACAAAGTTTCAGGAGCAGCCCGAATTAAAAAGTTGCCCCCCTTGCCTCGCAAAGCACGTAAATATGTTGGTACTGCGCCTGATCTCTATTGGGTCGTGTCCGATTGGCATCGCATCGGACTATGACAGTAAGGGAATAGAGAGTCTACCTGTGCTTATGCGCACAGTCGTGAATAAGCCTGTTCTGTTCTGCACTCTGTCTCGTTTCGGCTGTGTCTGTGTGATCGGACTAGTCTAGATAGTCCGATCGCCGAAACCGAAATCCTGTCAGAAGGATATTACTACCAGGTACACGGTTGGAAAGGAGAATATCGTGTGGAAACCTGTGTATCTGTAGGCTTTTTAAACTAGGCTAGTTTCCGTTGTGTGTGTGCTAGTCTCAAGTTCAATGAAAGGGTTATTGACATTTGAAGTATCTTTTATTTTTATTTTTTTTTTATTTATTTATTTAATCTTTTATGCACAAAGTTGTACATATGGCGGACTAAATGCCATAGGGCATTCTCTCCCAGTCGACCATTAGGCAAAAATGAGATATACGAACAAGAACCGGTGCAGCAGTAAACAAAATAGAAAGCGCTAAAAAATATTGTATATACTGTTAAATCTTGAACGCGTCCAAGAGTGACGTCACGCATGGGAACGAACTGGCCAGTCCCGGCCATTACGCTTCGAGCTCCGCACACAGCAACAAGCTTTAAATTTAATTATTTGTAATTACTAATTAAATAGCATATTAAATGTACTGCATTTCATTGCGGAGTTTTCATTGCAATATCCTCAAGAAATTGAAGACCAGCGTGATCAAAATGGTGACCTCGACGTGATTTATGCGAGAAAAACATCCAACATATCGAAGATTTCGAAAAATATACCGAACTAAGACGAACACAACCTCAAGGAATCCGCCAGCCACCAGCTGCAGCCATTGTTCCGAGGGAAGTTCTTTTTTATTTTCCTTTCTATTTATCCATCCTACCTGTTTCAATTTGCGTAGTCTTTAACGTGGACAACGCCTTTGGCTACATACATCTACCGCCATCTTCAAAATATAAAAACGCTAAAATTATTACTTGTTAGTAATTGAATTACGTTCATTGTACGTCAATTTAACGAATAATTTATTACATGCAACGTCAATTTAAGTATAAATAAGCATTCTTAACAAAACTATATATAATAGTAGTTTCATATCATTACGCAAACATTGCAATTCAAGTTAACTAGTGTTCATAATTGTAAAACAATTAAAATAACCTTAATATTTATTTTATTTATAGTTTGCAATTAAAGAAAACATATTGCATTCTAAAATAAATATATAGATTATACCACTATAATCTATATATTTATTTTGCAACGCCCCAATTTAAAAAGATTTAAAGGAATTGTAGATATTAAACATAGTTGCCGACTATTCCAGGCGTATTCCGGTAACGAAGATTTGCTGTTGCAACAAGAACAATATCAATCGTCGTGCAATCATCACCTGCAAAACCGGTTTATTAACTCGTCGCTTCATTGAACGTAAAGTATTCACTGTTTATTGTTAACATTGTACATTTAGTGTGAACTAAATTACCTGTATATTTACCTTTTGCGAAGTTATTTACACCGTCAAAATGAGTGAATTAAAAGAACTTATTAAACAAAGGGGTCATATTAGAGCTCGACTTACTCTATTTGAAAAATATTTAACACCCTTAATGCATTGCAAAGAAACTAATACATTGAAGATACATGAGCTCAATCTTCGATTAAATAAATTACGTGACCTTTCATGTACCTTTGAGGAAGTTCAATCAAAAATTGAGACGTTGGATGAAGACACTGGCAAACAAGTAGAAGAACGCGAGACAACAGAGAATTCATTTTTTTATTTGATTGCTCAAGCTCAATCCTTGTTAGAGTTTTTCGAAAATTCAAATAGGGTTGAATCTTCATGCAACCAAACATGTAATAGTTATAGCAATTTAAAGTTACCGCCTTTAAAAATCCCACCTTTTGACGGCGCTCCAAATAAGTGGCTTTCCTTTAGGGATACATATTTATCTTTAATTCACAACAATGAAAATATTGACGATATTAGTAAATTTCATTACCTTAAATCATATTTAGAGGGAAATGTTTCTTCTGTCATTAACTCTGTTACTGTATCTTCTAAAAATTATGCAACCGCTTGGCAACTACTTTGCGAACGGTATGATAATAAGCGTTTATTGATAAATGAGCACATAAAGGGGCTATTTTCAATTGAACCGTTACATAAAGAGACTGAGGCTGGCATTCGTAATTTAATTGATACGTTATCGAAAAATCTGAGTGCTTTAAATTCTTTAGGTGAACCCACTGACAAATGGGATACAATTATTATTTATATTGCCTCGACAAGGTTAGACAGTGCGACTGCTAGGAAATGGGAGGAATTTCGAAGCAATACAATTTCTCCTAACTTAGAAGAGTTCTATTCATTTCTTCGTCAACGCGCAATGGTTTTGGAAACCATGAATGCTAATAGGTCATGCAAAAATGAAAAACGTTATAGTGCAACAAAAACGAATTCATTTGTTACTTCTTTTACCCAGTCCTCCTTTGACAAGCAGTGTGCAATCTGTAACCAAGGTCATAAATTATATGAGTGTTTAAAATTTAAATCTTTACCTGTTGAAGAGCGTATTTCTAAGATTTCCCTATCAAAATTATGTAGCAACTGCTTTCGCGGCGGCCATCAGGCATTTCAGTGCAAGTTGAGTGGCTGTAGAATTTGCAAGAAAAAACACAACACTCTATTACATAAACAACATTCCTCACAAATTATACGCATGCAACAACTTATACCACAACAAAGCAAAACTACACCACAACAAAACCTACAAGAACTAACATCTACTAATAATAATAATTTTACAAAAACAAGTGAAGCAAACTTACCTAACATTACAGTTGACTCAAACGTACCCAGCCCCTCTTCTCTTGTTTCTATGTCTGCTGTCTCCACAAATCAAGCCGTTCTTTCTACTGCGTTGGTAAAAATGACAAACAATAACAAGGTTTTTATGCTGAGGGCTTTACTAGATTGTGGCAGCCAGTCATCTTTTATTAGTGAAGGGGCTCAAAAGAAAATGGGCTTTTACAAAATAAAGGAATCTTACAAATGTGTGTCAGGTATAGGTAATACTGTTTTAAATATTACTGAACATTGCTCAATACGGATACATTCACTATATAATTCATTTAATATATCAGTTAAATGCTATATTCTTCCTAAAATTACTGATTGTCTCCCTCATGCTACAATTCGTTATCAAGAATTAGGTATTCCAAACAATGTACAACTTGCAGATCCAAAGTTTTACCAACCTTCCGATATTGATTTACTATTGGGTGCTGACACATTTTGGGCGCTGATTGGAACGAATAGAATAAATTTGGGGCCTCAAAGGCCAATATTACTAGAAACACAATTAGGGTGGATAGTGGCTGGCCCCATGGGAGAAGATTATTTTAACAGTAACAATTCAAATATACAATGTAAATTTTTGAATGAGATTCGCAAACAATTATCAAAGTTCTGGGAACTTGAAGAAGTTCCTAATGTTACGTACAATAAAGACAATTATTGTGAAACAGTATTTAATACAACTACTCGCCGTGAAGACGACGGTAGATTTTGTGTACAAATTCCACTAAAAGATTCTGTAGAAATTTTAGGTGATTCATACAATATTGCAGAAAAAAGGTTTTTCCAACTTGAGAAAAAATTAAACAACAACGATAAATTAAAACAAGAATATCAACATTTTATTAAAGAATATGAGCGTTTAGGTCACATGACCAATGTTTCTAAGCCTCTATTCGGTTGTTATCTTCCACATCATGCTGTAATTAGAGAAAATAGTGAGACTACGAAGCTTCGTGTAGTTTTTGATGCTTCTGCAAAAACGTCTACCGGAATATCACTTAACGACATACAACATATCGGCCCTGTAGTACAGGATGATTTATTTTCAATTTTGTTAAGATATCGGCAACATAAATACGTTGTCACAGCAGATGTGGAAAAAATGTATCGCCAAATCATGGTAGATCCAAATCAGCGAAATTTGCAAATTATTTTATGGCGTGACGAACCATCACAGCAAATTAAAATATATCAATTAAATACAGTGACGTATGGAATGGCATCGGCGCCATTTCTGAGTACACGTTGTCTATTGCAACTTTCAAAAGAATGCAAAGATAATAAAATAGCACAATTAATAAAGACAGACTTTTATGTTGATGACTTTCTTTCTGGCGCTGAAACTGAAAGTGAATTACAAAATATAATTAAATCAGTCACTACAGTTCTCAGTACAGCCTGCTTTCCGCTAAGAAAATGGCGAACTAATGCACATATTCACCTTCAAGGTGAATCAAATACATCGTTGCCAAAAAATTTAGATTTGACTTCGCAATCCAGCGTTTTAGGTCTGAAATGGGATCCAACTAAGGACGTTCTTCGATTTCCAGTTAACATACAGTTAGATCAAAATATTACCAAAAGAACGATTTTGTCCAATTCAGTCAAGTTATTCGACCCACTAGGTTTGCTTAGTCTTTGTACCATCATACCTAAAATAATGCTACAAAAATTATGGTTGACAAAACTTGATTGGGATGATTCGGTGGATAATGTATTAAAGGCAAAATGGCAAGGTTTCATAAATAATTTAAACACCGTATCGTTCATTGAAATACCTAGATGCGTCCTCATTAATAAACCTGTAGTGATAGACTTTCATACATTCTCGGATGCTTCACAAGTAGCATATGCTTCTACAGTCTATCTCAGATCAGTTGATGGTTCAGGTAATGTTCTGGTCAGATTACTTTGTGCGAAAACTAAAGTTGCTCCAGTTAAACCAACGACAATACCTCGATTGGAACTGTGTGGTGCCTTGCTTTCGGCACGATTAAGTGTTAAAGTATTAAAGGCTATTCGTTGCAAAATTGATTCAGTCTATCATTGGACTGACTCTACAATAGTTTTGGGCTGGCTATCCTCTCAACCATGCGATTTGAAACCATTCGTTTCAAACCGCGTTGGTGAAATAAGAGAACTTACTAGTGCAGATGTTTGGAGGCACGTCCCTGGAGATAAAAACCCAGCAGATCTAGCGTCACGCGGTTTAAATCCTAAATTAATTAATTCTGCCACGCTTTGGTGGCAAGGACCGTTGTTTTTAACCGAAACCTCGTGTAATTGGCCCAAAATTATAAATATTAAAAATATTGGTAATTTACCTGAAATGAAAGCTTATACTAAAACACTAGAACCTACAACTACACTACACGCCTCAACTAGAGTACAATCTACAACTACACTACAATCTACGTGTTCATCAAATACTACTTTAGCTGTTAGCCAGTCAATGATAGTAAATGTGGAAAGATTAGCAAGATCCACTGTCAACAACTGCCAACTGTGTAAAAGAATAAAAGCAAAGTGTTTTATTCCTATAATGGGTAATTTGCCAGCAACTAGAGTTACTCCAAATCTTCCTTTTCACGTAAGCGGTGTGGACTTTGCCGGGCCTTTTTTTATTACTGACCGTAAAGGTCGCGGTTGCAAAATAACAAAATGTAATTTGAGTTTATTTATTTGTTTCGCTACAAAAGCCTTGCATCTCGAAGTAGCAAGCGATCTCACTATCGATATTTTTATACTAAGTTTAAGACGTTTTATATCCCGAAGAGGAAAGCCTCTTAAATTATATTGTGACAATGGTAAAAATTTTGTCGGTGCAAATAATGAAATTACTAATTTTTTCAAATTTAACAGTGAAAGCATATCTGGTTTTGCAGCCGATGAAGGCATACAATTTAAATTTTCCCCTCCGTATTCCCCGCATTTTGGCGGACTTTGGGAGGCAGGTGTCAAGTCTGCTAAGTACCACGCAACTAGAATATTAGGCGACAAACATCTTACGTTTGAGGAGTTGTCTACTTTATTTGCGCAAATTGAGGCAATCCTTAATTCCAGGCCATTAACCCCTCTTTCCTCAGACCCCAATGACCTCAATCCTTTAACACCAGCGCACTTCTTGATCGGCAGGCCGCTTACGTCACTACCATCGGAAAATTTACTAGACATTAATTTAAATAGACTCGATAGGTACCGATGTCTTGAAAAGCTGCGTCAACACTTCTGGGAACGCTGGCGAAAGGAATATTTAAGCGAATTGCAACAACGGCACAAATGGCAGGTTAACCAACAAGCATTTAAGGAAGGGGATTTGGCAATTATAAAAGAAGCTAATTTACCACCGTTGAAATGGCGTATGGCGCGAATACATAAATTATATCCTGGTTCTGATGGAATTGTACGAGTTGCAGATGTATACACGAAGAATGGCATTGTGCGTCGGGCTGTCCACAACGTGTGTCCCTTGACAAATTCATCTACAACAGGAGCACCTCAAAATCCTGAAGACTTTGAGGGGGGGGGAGGATGTTAAATCTTGAACGCGTCCAAGGGTGACGTCACGCATGGGAACGAACTGGCCGGTCCCGGCCATTACGCTTCGAGCTCCGCACACAGCAACAAGCTTTAAATTTAATTATTTGTAATTACTAATTAAATAGCATATTAAATGTACTGCATTTCATTGCGGAGTTTTCATTGCAATATCCTCAAGAAATTGAAGACCAGCGTGATCATATACATATATACATATAAATATACATATACACACACATACATAGACATATATACTTAAATACACACAATATATACATATATATATATATATATATATACATACATACACATATACATGTATACACTACATATATACACAATATATTTAAATATTATCTATGTCAGAACAAATATGAAATATAAATTTTTTAACCTTACTGATAATCCCCATAACCTCTCCGATAAGCTTATTAATGCATGTGTTAGGTGTCATTCAGGATAGTAGACAAATTGTGAATATGAACCCACGACCTTTGAGTTCGCAATCCACACCTTACCTTTAGCCTAATGTCGCTTTGTTGATTTTAACAAAAAAAAATTAAATGTTTGCCAATTAAATTAGCATAAAATATTATGTTAAAATGTTTTCTAAAAATAACAACCATATTTCTCTTATAGATATACTGACTATTCTTAATTAAAAGAAAAAAACAATTAGTTTTCTGAAAATATTTTATACCACTCATTATTAAAATAGATTTCATAAAAATAAATTTAAAACGAATGAAAACGACTGAACCGAATGTAACTTTTAATTAACGGCACACAATTCCATATATGTATATATATTATAAACGTGAAAGTTTATTAGGATGTATGGATTTTTTTTATTCTTTCACGCAAAATCTACTTCATGAATTTTAATGAAACTCTACAATTATATAGCTAATAAATCAGAACAACACATCTGCTATAATTCATAAAGATATTGTGTGAATTGGTCAAAATATAACTATAAATATTAAAAATATCTCTCATCTGCGAGCTATTTTGGCTTGCGGTGCAAGAATTGTAAGAGTTTCACGAATATAACATATAGTTGAATTGTTTCTGCTAAACAGTTCTACAGTGCCGTGTAGTGGCGGTCAAGAATATCCACTACCCCATTATAAACAGTGGTAGAGCCAATCGGCAGCTTTTGCTGTCGCACGGATGGGCCGGCTCGAACCGGGGTAGTACCACGACCTCAGGGAAAACCAGCGTGAAATAGGGGTTTACCTCTGCATTTCACTTGGTGAGTGCAGGTGGCCGGAGGCCCTTTTTACTGGAAATGAGGCATTCCATCTTAGTCCTCACGGGTGACAACGCATCCACATTTTGATTTTTAATAGAGGATAGATGTAGATGTCTATGGGCCGCAGCAACCACTTACCATCAGGTGGACTGTGTGCTCGTTTGTCACCCTTATCCTATAAAAACAAAAAAAAAGATCTTCCCGTGGGTGTCGTAAAAGGCGACAAAGGGAAACAGGCAGGAGATGGGCAGCAGCATCTTCTTGATAATAGCCAAAATTACAATAAAAAACTGCGGTTGCCAACCCGCTCACCAAGCGTGGCAACTATGGCAAATACCCCACAATGATTAGAGCAACAAACAGACGGCACCTAGTCCCCAGAGGCCCCGCTATTCTTGGCTACAGTGGCGACCATGGTAACGGCGGGACAGGGGGTACTTAGAATCTCCGGTGGAGGTTCGGTTGCCACCTTAGAAGACTCGACCTGGCAACGTACAGCGCACGCACCCTGAGGACTGACGAGAAGATCGTGGAGCTGGAAGAAGAGATAGACAAGTTGCGCTGGCATATTATAGGATTATTCGAAGTCCGAAGTGAGGGGGAGGATACGGTAATCCTCGAATCCGGCAACTTGCTCTATCACAAGGAGGGCGAACATCTGTCCGAAGGTGTCGGATTTATCGTCCACAAGTCTCTCGTTAACAACGTTGTAAAGATCGGGAGTGCGTCGACGAGGGTTGCGTACCTTATACTCAGAATCACCAAACGGTATTCGCTGAAGGTCATACAGGTTTACGCACCAACCTCGGTACCCCCGATGAGGAGGTGGAGGAAATGTATGAGGATATCTCTAGAGCCATTAATTCCTCCAAAACCCACTATACGTTGTTAATGGGAGACTTCAATGCAAAACTAGGCACAAGAGAGAACGGTGAGCTGAAAGTAGGGAAATTTGGAATAGGGCAACGGGACCCAAGGGGCCAGCAGCTGGCCAACTTCATGGAGAAAAAGGGACTCTTTATGATGAACTCTTTCTTACAGAAGCGGCCCCACAGGAAGTCGACCTGGTCGAGCCCCGACGGTTTGACAAAAAATGAGATTGACTTCATTATGACGACCAGACGACAACTGTTCAGTGATGTCTCCGTGATCGCGAGGGTGAAAACTGGTAGCGATCACCGAATGGTTAGACGCACACTGAACCTAAACGTTAAGTGGGAGAGGTCTTGTCTAATGAAGTCCGCTCCGTGCCACTCGTGCTCTGTTCCAAAGTCCCGAAACCTTTCAGCTCGAGTTACAAAACCGTTTTCAGTGCCTAGAAGACTGCAATGAAGTGGACGATATGAATGACAAGTTCGTGGAAACTGTCCATGCGGTCAGAGCTAAGTTCTGCAAGACCCGCCGCAGAAGAACACAAAAACTCTCCGATCACACTCTTAATCTCATGGCTGTTAGACGGGAGATGAAGCTACATTCTTCAACAGATTTGACAGCATACAGGCAACTCAACAGACAGATCTCCAAATGCATGCGGCGGGACTTACGCAACTTCAATATAGCTTGTACTGAAGAAGCGATCGTGCGGAACCAAGGCTCCAAAGTCTTTGCCAGAGATCTGTCTGCCAGAAAGAGCCAACTGTCAAAGCTGAAGACAAAAGGTGGCAGCATCGTTTCCGGGGTACCTGAGATTTTGAGTGAGTACACGTCATCGTTGGAGCCACACGCAAGTGTGAGTAACGATCCAAGAGCGAGTCTTATTCGACACTATTCCGTAGATATCCCGGACGTCAGTCTGAGCGAGATTAGAATGGCTCTCCAGCATCTTAAAAATGGCAAGGCCCCAGACGAGGATGAAATTACAGCGGAGCTTCTGAAAGCGGGTGGAAAACCGGTACTTGAAGTCCTTCAGAGACTCTTTAATTCCGTCCTCAGTGGTGGCATTACACTGGAGGCGTGGAGCAGAAGTGCGGTGGTCTTGTTCTTCAAGAAAAGTGACAATGCTCTCTTGAAGAACTACAGACCGATTTCCCTTCTGAGCCGCGTCTACGTGCTGTTTTCGAGAGTCATTACGAATCGTCTCGCGCGCAGACTTGACGACTTCCAGCCTCCCGAACAAGCCGGTTTCCGAAAGGGCTTTAGCACCATAGACCACATACTTACCCTTCGGCAAGTTGTACAGAAGTCCGAGGAGTACAATTTGCCACTAATTAAAAACTAGATACACAATCAGTGACAAAAAAGTCCTTACCGAACGAGTAATGATAACATTTGGGTGCGCTTTTAATTTGTACGTAGCTTTGTGAATACAACTTTAGACAATGCATTTAAGGTTGAATTTACATTAATGTATCTTTATTTCAACTAGCATTACGTCAAAACAATTGACGAAAGTTTTTAGAGAACTGTTGCATGGGATTGTGTATCTAGGTTTTTATTAGTGATCGGTGATCGTCGTAACTTTTAAAATATTTCACCAAACTACGTAGTTTAAAAGACAAAGTTTGTCTACTTTAAATGTCAGAAGCGATAAAGGTATTTATTTTGATGAAAAACAATTTCTTATTGCAAAATGTTCTTAGTGCAAAATGGTTCACTATTTTGATAATAATGGCTTACACATAAAATATTACTGTCTCGGACTTATTTGTAGAACTGCTATATCATCATCATCATTACAGCCTTTCATAAGTCCACTGCTGAACATAGGCCTCCCCCAAGGAATGCCACAAAGCACGGTCCTGAGCCACCTGCATCCATCGACTTCCTGCATGTCTTAACAGGTCGTCACTCCATCTCGTGAGGGGTCGCCCTACACTTCGCCTACTGTAACGAGGCTGCCACTCAAGAAACTTTCTTCCCCATCGGTTGTCGGTTCTTCGAGCTATATGGCTGGCGCACTGCCACTTCAGCTTACTAATCCGTTGGGCTATGTCGGTTACTCTGGTTCTACTGCGGATATCCTCATTCCTAAGTTTATCACGCAGAGAAACTCCGAGCATAGCCCTCTCCATAGCTCGCTGAGCGACCTTGAGCTTCCTCATATGGCCAGCAGTGAAGGACCACGTCTCAGTTCCGTGAGTCATCACTGGCAACACGCACTGGTTGTACAATTTCGTTTTAAGGTTTTGAGCTATGTCTAACGAGAAGATGTGCCGTAATTTCCCGAACGCTGCCCAACCGAGTTGAATCCGTCGATTGACCTCTCGGTCGAAGTTGGACTTACCTAGTCGGACTATTTGTCCCAGGTAAACATACTCGTCAATAACTTCGAGCTTAGTGTTCCCAACAACTACCGGCATAGGTGTGACATGGACATTAAACATGATCTTTGTTTTGTCCATGTTCATCTTAAGACTTATCCGTTGGGAATTGAGGTCATTGAGCATAGTGCTTAGGTCCTCCAGCGATTCTGCCATGAGGACTATATCGTCGGCAAATTGAAGGTGAGTGATGTACTCGCCATTGATGTTGATACCGTATCCCTTCCAGTCCAGAAGCTTGAAAACGTCTTCCAATGCAGCGGTAAAGAGTTTCGGGGATATGACGTCACCCTGTCTTACACCTCTCTGCAATTGGATAGGTTTCGTACTCTGGTTCTGTACTCTGATAGCCATCGTAGCCCTACTGTACAAGCACTTCAACACTTCGATATACCGACAGTCAACTTGGCATCGCTGAAGGGACTGCAGCACCGCCCGAATTTCGACGGAATCAATGGCTTTCTCATAGTCCACATACGCCAGACATAGTGGCAAATTGTACTCCTCGGACTTCTGTACAATTTGCCGAAGGGTATGTATGTGGTCTATGGTGCTAAAGCCTTTTCGGAAACCGGCTTGTTCGGGAGGCTGGAAGTCGTCAAGTCTGCGCGCGAGACGATTCGTAATGACTCTCGAAAACAGCACGTAGACGCGGCTCAGAAGGGAAATCGGTCTGTAGTTCTTCCAGAGAGCGTTGTCGCCTTTCTTGAAGAACAAGACCCCCGCACTTCTGCTGCACGCCTCCGGTGTAATGCCACCATGGAGGACGGAATTAAAGAGCTTCTGAAGGACTTCAAGTATAATTCCATCCTCGCCTGGGGCCTTGCCGTTTTTAAGGTGCTGGAGAGCCATTCTAATCTCGCTCAGACTGACGTCCGGGATATCATCGGAATTTCACAATCATATGACATTCATTTGCAAGTTAGCTAGTAATACTTTGGGTTTTGTGATGAGGACTGCAGACTTTGATGATATAAGTGTGGCTAAAACTTCGTACAATGCGTATGTTCGTAGTAAGCTGGATACTATTTCTGAAAAAATTTTTTGCATGTAAAATTTAACCTTGTGCGCGTGTTGGATTTTCTGTAAGCCACAAATTCATGAATTAAATAAATAAATAAATAAATAGTGTCCTGTGAGTCGGGCGACCTACGGGCGAGGTGGGGGAAAACATCACTTATCGCTAAATGTGATATGATGCTTACGTATGGTAGACGCGTGAGCCTAGATTATCTATCTATGCTAGAATAAAACTCTAACACAACGTCTGTCTGAACACGCATCAAGCAAAAACCTATGAACCGATTTGGTTCCGCGCAAAATAATACCACGCGAGCGAAGTCGCGGACAAAACAAAGATAATGTTTAATGTCCATGTCACACCTATGCCGGTAGTTGTTGGGAGTACTAAGCTCGAAGTTGTTGAGGAGTATGTTTACCTGGGACAAATAGTCCGACTAGGTAAGTCCAACTTCGACCGAGAGGTCAATCGATGGATTCAACTCGGCTGGGCAGCGTTCGGGAAGCTACGACACATCTTCTCGTCAGACATACCTCAAAACCTTAAAACGAAATTGCACAACCAGTGCGTGTTGCCAGTGATGACTTACGGAACTGAGACGTGGTCCTTCACTGCTGGCCATATGAGGAAGCTCAAGGTCGCTCAGCGAGCTATGGAGAGGGCTATGCTCGGAGTTTCTCTGCGTGATAAACTTACAAATGAGGATATCCGCAGTAGAACCAGAGTAACCGACATAGCCCAACGGATTAGTAAGCTGAAGTGGCAGTGGGCCGGCCATATGGCTCGAAGAACCGACAACCGACGGGGAAGAAAGGTTGTCGAGTGGCAGCCTCGTACCGGTAGGCGAAGTGTAGGGTGTCCCCCCACGAGATGGAGTGACGACCTGGTAAGACATGCAGGAAGTCGATGGATGCAGGTGGCTCAGGACCGTGCTTTGTGGCATTCTTTGGGGGAGGCCTATATTCAGCAGTGGACTTGTAAAGGGCTGTAATGATGATGATGATGAAGTCGCGGGGAACAGCTAGTGCTAATTGAAACAATTTGATTGAATGAAGGAGTAAATAAACATTTCCGATTTGGTGTTGGTAGCGTATAAGCTTCGAAAGAAGCGCTTTGTGCCAGACCCGATCGAAAGCCTTCGCTATGTCCAAACTAACGGCCAATGCCTCCCCCTTAGACTCTACTGCCTCCGCCCATCTATGAGTTAAGTAGTTTAGAAGATCACCAGCTGATCGACCCCGACGAAAACCGTACTGGCGGTCACTAATCAGCTGGTGATCCTCAAGGTACCTCATGAGCTGGCAGTTTATAATGGATTCCATTATTTTGGAGAACAAGGAGGTGATGGCGATAGGCCTGTAGTTGGACGGGTCTGAGCGGTCGCCTATTTTAGGGATCATGTATCATTAAAATTGATTAAACGTAACACGAATAAATCATCGCTTCGTCCAAACCATGTAAACCGTGTTAAAGAAGCGACGTCAAAGGTGCAACACGTCTAGGACCAATATTGCAGCTTGCAAGGCTATTTTATAATAATATAGTAACGACCTAACCACCCATTGACAGTTAGTGGCTACTGCAAGTGCCCATGGCATGGGCTATTTAATACAAAGAAAATCGCCGATGCGTTGCCACCTCTGAGGACTAAATAAAAAACCTTATTGGCTGTAATTTTACGGGCTTTCTTATCCTTCAAATTGAAACTCATTATTTTAGTGAGTGCATTGCGTCAGAAATAGGCAAGAGATTAGGACCAATCCAGACGGACGAGAAGGCAGCAAAGGGGTCCGTATTCCTGGGAAAAGGCAGTATGATAATGATGGTCCTTCATAAATGAAAGAGATTTTAATAGGCTACTACTTTATATAATAAAGCAACTACCGCAGAAAGAGGTTAGTGTTTTTTGAGTGTACGAGTAGTTAAATATCTGGCTGTTTTTTTAATATAGGTAAGCATGGTAAGAAAGCATAGAGTCTTATTAGTAAGTGAATACTACAAGCTATTGAAATCTACCAACCATCACAGTCCAAAAAAAAAGTCCACTGCTGAACATAGGCCTGCCCCATAGATTGCCTCATAGGGACTTTGCTATTGTTACCATGACTGACAGGTGGGTTGGCTACCGCAGTTTTTTATCATTTCGAGAAAGAGGTAGATGTTTCTGCCCATCTCCTGTTTCAGTTTCTCTCGGTTGCCTCTTACGACACCCACGAGACGATATGGGCTAATGGATATTGTTACACCGCCACTGCACGGTAACTTTACTTTATTTTACTTTTTTATTTAAATAAAAATTTACAGTTACAATATCACAAGGTTTTAATATTAAATAAAAGTTTATTGTAAATATGGAAATATTTAGGTACTTACTAAAACTCGGAGAAAACGCCAAAAGTCACTAAGTTCAACCTTTGTATCCTTTAATTTAGACTGATAATATTTAAGAGTAAAGAACAGAAAATAAATAAACATTAAAAAATAAGAACAAAACTGTTGCGAAATTCTTTACTTTAATAAAAATATCTTTACTAAACCCGCATTACTGTTCCTGTAGTTCTTGTGTTGTTTTCAGATTAATCAAACGTCGGGGAGCCGAAGAGGCATTTTATACGATATTGATGTATGATATTCGCATTGATGTATTGATGTATCGGATATTTGAATCGGTCATATTTCCAATTTAAGGAATAGTGAAATGATACACATTATTCTTTTTATATTTTTTATAGAATAAGTGTGACAAATGAACCCACATCCCATCTGATAATAAATAGATGCCAGGGCTCATAGATACCTATATATATCTTCAATTAAAGACAAAATATAAATGCTTTGTCACCCCTGAGGACTAAGATAGAATGCGTCGTTACCAATAAAAAGTGTCTCCGTCTCCGGTTCTATACACTCACCATACGAAACACAGCAGCGTTAAACTTATACCTAAAGCTGGAGTTCTGTAATTGTTTGTTTCTTCCTCGATCAGACCAACCTATTCGTACTTCAGTTTATTCGTGCAGCAGTTTTTTAACTAAAAACTTACAGATATGTCTCCAAAAAATTTAATGTTCTTTTCTGTGTTGTGTCTCCGACTCTGAAATTTATCTGAGAGATCATGTTGAAAATGGTGGCTAGTATCGCTTCTTGTCGACATTTGACCATCTCTATAAGGAGCAACTACTTACCACGAAGAAGCCTCAAGATACGTTGTCACACCTGACGATTATGACACAGTATTCATGCGTGGCAGCATAAAGCTACTGTGTTTCGTTTTATCACTGACAAGAACTGGTGAAGAAGGTCACCGGTACTAATAACGAGGTATTTTGTATCATTGAACAATGAAATTTACAGCCAACACCTTAGCCGCTGAACTATGACGCCAGACATAGTGGCAAATTGTACTCCTCGGACTTCTGTACAATTTGCCGAAGGGTATGTATGTGGTCTATGGTGCTAAAGCCTTTTCGGAAACCGGCTTGTTCGGGAGGCTGGAAGTCGTCAAGTCTGCGCGCGAGACGATTCGTAATGACTCTCGAAAACAGCACGTAGACGCGGCTCAGAAGGGAAATCGGTCTGTAGTTCTTCCAGAGAGCGTTGTCGCCTTTCTTGAAGAACAAGACCCCCGCACTTCTGCTGCACGCCTCCGGTGTAATGCCACCATGGAGGACGGAATTAAAGAGCTTCTGAAGGACTTCAAGTATAATTCCATCCTCGCCTGGGGCCTTGCCGTTTTTAAGGTGCTGGAGAGCCATTCTAATCTCGCTCAGACTGACGTCCGGGATATCATCGGAATTTCACAATCATATGACATTCATTTGCAAGTTAGCTAGTAATACTTTGGGTTTTGTGATGAGGACTGCAGACTTTGATGATATAAGTGTGGCTAAAACTTCGTACAATGCGTATGTTCGTAGTAAGCTGGATACTATTTCTGAAAAAATTTTTTGCATGTAAAATTTAACCTTGTGCGCGTGTTGGATTTTCTGTAAGCCACAAATTCATGAATTAAATAAATAAATAAATAAATAGTGTCCTGTGAGTCGGGCGACCTACGGGCGAGGTGGGGGAAAACATCACTTATCGCTAAATGTGATATGATGCTTACGTATGGTAGACGCGTGAGCCTAGATTATCTATCTATGCTAGAATAAAACTCTAACACAACGTCTGTCTGAACACGCATCAAGCAAAAACCTATGAACCGATTTGGTTCCGCGCAAAATAATACCACGCGAGCGAAGTCGCGGACAAAACAAAGATAATGTTTAATGTCCATGTCACACCTATGCCGGTAGTTGTTGGGAGTACTAAGCTCGAAGTTGTTGAGGAGTATGTTTACCTGGGACAAATAGTCCGACTAGGTAAGTCCAACTTCGACCGAGAGGTCAATCGATGGATTCAACTCGGCTGGGCAGCGTTCGGGAAGCTACGACACATCTTCTCGTCAGACATACCTCAAAACCTTAAAACGAAATTGCACAACCAGTGCGTGTTGCCAGTGATGACTTACGGAACTGAGACGTGGTCCTTCACTGCTGGCCATATGAGGAAGCTCAAGGTCGCTCAGCGAGCTATGGAGAGGGCTATGCTCGGAGTTTCTCTGCGTGATAAACTTACAAATGAGGATATCCGCAGTAGAACCAGAGTAACCGACATAGCCCAACGGATTAGTAAGCTGAAGTGGCAGTGGGCCGGCCATATGGCTCGAAGAACCGACAACCGACGGGGAAGAAAGGTTGTCGAGTGGCAGCCTCGTACCGGTAGGCGAAGTGTAGGGCGTCCCCCCACGAGATGGAGTGACGACCTGGTAAGACATGCAGGAAGTCGATGGATGCAGGTGGCTCAGGACCGTGCTTTGTGGCATTCTTTGGGGGAGGCCTATATTCAGCAGTGGACTTGTAAAGGGCTGTAATGATGATGATGATGAAGTCGCGGGGAACAGCTAGTGCTAATTGAAACAATTTGATTGAATGAAGGAGTAAATAAACATTTCCGATTTGGTGTTGGTAGCGTATAAGCTTCGAAAGAAGCGCTTTGTGCCAGACCCGATCGAAAGCCTTCGCTATGTCCAAACTAACGGCCAATGCCTCCCCCTTAGACTCTACTGCCTCCGCCCATCTATGAGTTAAGTAGTTTAGAAGATCACCAGCTGATCGACCCCGACGAAAACCGTACTGGCGGTCACTAATCAGCTGGTGATCCTCAAGGTACCTCATGAGCTGGCAGTTTATAATGGATTCCATTATTTTGGAGAACAAGGAGGTGATGGCGATAGGCCTGTAGTTGGACGGGTCTGAGCGGTCGCCTATTTTAGGGATCATGTATCATTAAAATTGATTAAACGTAACACGAATAAATCATCGCTTCGTCCAAACCATGTAAACCGTGTTAAAGAAGCGACGTCAAAGGTGCAACACGTCTAGGACCAATATTGCAGCTTGCAAGGCTATTTTATAATAATATAGTAACGACCTAACCACCCATTGACAGTTAGTGGCTACTGCAAGTGCCCATGGCATGGGCTATTTAATACAAAGAAAATCGCCGATGCGTTGCCACCTCTGAGGACTAAATAAAAAACCTTATTGGCTGTAATTTTACGGGCTTTCTTATCCTTCAAATTGAAACTCATTATTTTAGTGAGTGCATTGCGTCAGAAATAGGCAAGAGATTAGGACCAATCCAGACGGACGAGAAGGCAGCAAAGGGGTCCGTATTCCTGGGAAAAGGCAGTATGATAATGATGGTCCTTCATAAATGAAAGAGATTTTAATAGGCTACTACTTTATATAATAAAGCAACTACCGCAGAAAGAGGTTAGTGTTTTTTGAGTGTACGAGTAGTTAAATATCTGGCTGTTTTTTTAATATAGGTAAGCATGGTAAGAAAGCATAGAGTCTTATTAGTAAGTGAATACTACAAGCTATTGAAATCTACCAACCATCACAGTCCAAAAAAAAAGTCCACTGCTGAACATAGGCCTGCCCCATAGATTGCCTCATAGGGACTTTGCTATTGTTACCATGACTGACAGGTGGGTTGGCTACCGCAGTTTTTTATCATTTCGAGAAAGAGGTAGATGTTTCTGCCCATCTCCTGTTTCAGTTTCTCTCGGTTGCCTCTTACGACACCCACGAGACGATATGGGCTAATGGATATTGTTACACCGCCACTGCACGGTAACTTTACTTTATTTTACTTTTTTATTTAAATAAAAATTTACAGTTACAATATCACAAGGTTTTAATATTAAATAAAAGTTTATTGTAAATATGGAAATATTTAGGTACTTACTAAAACTCGGAGAAAACGCCAAAAGTCACTAAGTTCAACCTTTGTATCCTTTAATTTAGACTGATAATATTTAAGAGTAAAGAACAGAAAATAAATAAACATTAAAAAATAAGAACAAAACTGTTGCGAAATTCTTTACTTTAATAAAAATATCTTTACTAAACCCGCATTACTGTTCCTGTAGTTCTTGTGTTGTTTTCAGATTAATCAAACGTCGGGGAGCCGAAGAGGCATTTTATACGATATTGATGTATGATATTCGCATTGATGTATTGATGTATCGGATATTTGAATCGGTCATATTTCCAATTTAAGGAATAGTGAAATGATACACATTATTCTTTTTATATTTTTTATAGAATAAGTGTGACAAATGAACCCACATCCCATCTGATAATAAATAGATGCCAGGGCTCATAGATACCTATATATATCTTCAATTAAAGACAAAATATAAATGCTTTGTCACCCCTGAGGACTAAGATAGAATGCGTCGTTACCAATAAAAAGTGTCTCCGTCTCCGGTTCTATACACTCACCATACGAAACACAGCAGCGTTAAACTTATACCTAAAGCTGGAGTTCTGTAATTGTTTGTTTCTTCCTCGATCAGACCAACCTATTCGTACTTCAGTTTATTCGTGCAGCAGTTTTTTAACTAAAAACTTACAGATATGTCTCCAAAAAATTTAATGTTCTTTTCTGTTTTGTGTTTCCGACTCTGAAATTTATCTGAGAGATCATGTTGAAAATGGTGGCTAGTATCACTTCTTGTCGACATTTGACCATCTCTATAAGGAGCAACTACTTACCACGAAGAAGCCTCAAGATACGTTGTCACACCTGACGATTATGACACAGTATTCATGCGTGGCAGCATAAAGCTACTGTGTTTCGTTTTATCACTGACAAGAACTGGTGAAGAAGGTCACCGGTACTAATAACGAGGTATTTTGTATCATTGAACAATGAAATTTACAGCCAACACCTTAGCCGCTGAACTATGACGGCTGAAAATATACTTTTATCTATATCAAGTCAGTGATGATCGTAGAAATAACCTATTTAAGATTAAATCAAACTTTATACGCACTCAAAGGGTCGGTAACGTGCCAACGTTACTGATATAAAGATTAACAACAACTTATCATAATACCAAATTATAAGCGCTTACATAAAGACTGACGAGGCATTCCATGCTTGGAGTCGGTACAGGACAGGTTTCCATTAGCATTTCCGGCATCACATGGACTCCGAACTCCAAGTTTGTAACTTTATATTTTTATAAATAAATTAAAGTGAAATACGAACATATTGATGCTAAAAAGTAAAATAAACTATAAAATATTACACATAAATATAATTAAAAGGTCCGTCCCTAATATCGTAATATCTGCCTTATTATTGAGCTAAGGGAATTATTTGCATGCAGTAAAGGCATGAATACCCATTTTTTTTAAATTCTCTGTGTGTCTGTCCGGGTTTGATTGTAATTAACTAAAATAACTTCACAAATCGATAGCGAGCAACCCCAGGAGTGGTCTAGAAGCTACATTTTATCTGAAAAACTTAGTAATGTTTTTTGAAAAAAAAACGAAACATTTATAAAATAAATGGTATTTCATTACTTATCTTTAACCAGCGAAGGCAGGGCGGGTTGCTGATCTCCCATTCAATCCTAACATTATTAGTATATAAGATATTAAGTGTGTCAGTTTATTACTAAAATAACTTATTGCTAAGTTCTTAACGACTATCAAAGCAAAAAATACACTCTCCAACTTTCAACTAAAGTTATAAGTAAAAGTTACAGCCTACATAAGTACGTCCCACTGCTGGGCACAAGCTTCCTCTCATTTCTAAGACGGTTTTAGGGCAAGGAAGTGTCCGCCGCGCTGCCCCAATGCGTGTTGGCGAACTTAATATGTCTTCGAAATATTTTTATTTTATTTCTCAGACATGCAGGTTTCCTCACGATGTTTTCCTTCACCGCCGAGCACGTGGTAAATTAGCACTTAAAATTGCAATTAACAATTTCATTGGTGCCGGCGGTGATCGAACCCGGGTTGCTCGCGTACTGTGAAATTTACAGCGAGCGCTAACCATCTGAGCTATCACGGCTCTTTAAGCTAGCTCGACTGCATTATTAAAATGTTAATGCTGCTGTCGCCTTAAGTTGATACATTTTAAAGTGTCATTGGTGTATATTTTTTACTACTTTTTAACTGAGTGCTAATTTTAAAAAAATCTACTTTTATTTCCTCATCAGCACGTAAAATTTCAGTGCTGGACGTTGAAATTTTCCGTTGTAAGAATTTCCCATAACTGGCACGCTTCGTAGGCCGATTGCTTTTCGGTCGAGGTATTTTAAGGTTAAAAAAAAGAATTGAGGATGACAAACAGGCTCAGTACATGCATTCATAGAGCTCCGTCAAATTAGCTTTGTGTTAAAATATAGGCTTCTTTTTCACGTTTCCAAGTAAAAGTACTTTCAGTTTTAACAACATTCAGTGCGTACTCTAAATAAACGGGATCAACAAGCCTGCAACAAATTTGGCGTAATTTCAAACGCAATAAATTTTATGTTCTTTGTACTATTGTTGTTTCTTTATTTTCGGGCAGATGTTCACGTTATGTTTTTGCCATTTGGGCTACCTAATAGGGAGTGGGGGTAACTGAAAACTACGATTGTTGACTGGTCACCATTTAAGCTATCCATTGCTAAGATATATTAATGTTACAAAGAATTAAAACAACGAATTCTGAAACTCTGTATGGAAATAATTTTATTTTTATTATTGGAGTCTGTTTATATTATTCTAAAAAACATTTTACAATATTGCGAGTTCTAAGGAATATCACAAGTTCAAAGTAGCAACTAAAATGTGAATTAAATAGGTACATTAAAATCCTAATGTGTATTTTCCCAACATTATGGATGGAGTGTTCCTTTAAAGTAATATGGGACTTCTCTCGACTCAATGTACATACACAGACGCACGCACAAGCACACGCACCCAAACTCGCGCACGCACTCACATACACACGCACAGGCACGCAAACACTCGAACACGCACACATTCAAACACGCACACGCATACGCACACGCATACGCACACGCACACGCACACGGTCACGCACATACACACGTACACGCCCCATGACGCGCACACGCACGCGCACACACACACAAAAATACGCGCCATCACGCGCACGCACACACACACACACACACACACACACACACACACACACACACACACACACACACACACACACACACACACACACACAGAATTTCACTAAATATTATTTGTAATCTTTATCTTATTTGTATCTTACTTGCAGGACTTCTATTTTTTCATCTATCTCATGACATTCCATCCTTGTCCTAAGGACTGACACGCACGCATTTTTACTTTTGAAACTGTGCTGTGTGTCACTCTTTTTGTGTACAAAATAACTTACATTCACACAACTAAAAGGACAAAATAAACTTCAGGAATATCATAATCGATCGATATTGTTTTTGGTTTAAAATATACCTACTAGCCACTTAGGGGTAGCACGCACCTGCTTTTTACTTTCAACTGAGGGAAGATAGAATTCTTTAAAACATATCATCTACTTAACCATCAAGCGCACACATACAAACACGTGTCACTCTTTTTGTATAAAAATAACTTACCATTTATCTAAACAGAAAATAAAATTGAAGTGTCTGTCTGTCATATCGAAAAAAGTCTGCCCTCCTCATCACTCGTCAGCATCATACGAAACACAGCAGTAGCATTATGCTGCTATTTCTTGCGAGCATTGTCTTTCGCCAGGGGAGCCGACCCATTGGAACTGCAGCCATAACTGGAACGTGACTCTACCCCGTAAAAATTTATGTCCGATAACTTTAGATAATATTATTTTAAGCTATCGACAAAATTGTGCACGAGAACCAATCAAGATTTTTTGTAGAAATTACAAACATTGTATCCTTAATTTTGTAACCTTTCTTCAAATATTTGAAACAATTGCTGTGTAAAAGGAAACTGTGAATAAAGACACGCGTAAACAGTAGGTCGTAAATCCATTCATTTGTCACTGAGCCCCACTAATTTAAATGAATGGACTTAACAGACCTTTTGCGAAATTAAATTTTGAGGACAATGGAATGGCAGCATTCGTCTTTATTTAGTATTCTTAGTTCATTTATTAGATCACTTTGTACGTAACATGGAGCACTTGATAACTTGATAACTTGAAAAAACTTTCTTAAGAAAATCTTGTTGAGTTTGTTTTAAAATCTGTTCTTCTCGTCGGCCATTGTTATTTTTTCCTCATAACGTCAAAAATACCTACCTATTTTTTCGAAAATGCTATGAGTGTAGAGTAGAAGGAGAACCATCTTATAAGGAGCGAAGGTTGAAAAAGTGTCCTACTATTTACTGTAAATAGAGGTTCCAAAACCTACCACAATAGCGCTGGCGTCTGAAAAACTACGATATGAAGATAGCTGTTATGAACGGAGTGAAGTCAGCTGAATTCAAATATTTCATGACTAGAGTAGTTAGTAAAACGCCAATATACAAAATCTCAACTATTTACGTAGTACAAAACCAAGCGGATTGATCGGTCCTTACTTATTTCTCCATCTTATTCTAAATACTTTTGGCGCTTCTTTTTTAATTTATCCTATGCTACTGCAGCGCCACCCTTATTGGACGCGTTTTTAGGGACACTTTTCATATACAGAGATGGTCCTCCTTCTACTCTACACTCCATAGAAAATGCGTCAAATTTGACAGACATATCTTGAAACGGCTCCGTAGTTCAGTGGCTTAGCAATGAGTTGCTGAGCTGGGACCCGCGGATTCGAATCCCGCACGGTTGTGTGTTTTATTTCTAAGGCTGATGCTGTTTGTTATTTTCAAATACATACTGCCATAATTCGATCGCGTCGCACGCAAATTGTGTTGACCTTTGAAGATAAATCTATATCTTCCCTCTTAAACACTACTAAAATATTTATGTGCCACGAACCACGATACAGCATGTTATGGCAGCATCATTGGTTAGATCGATGAAATATATTCATATCTTCGACGTAAGAAAATAAAATATTGTTTTCCAAATATAACTTTTTAACACGCTTTTATTAGCTTTGCCTTTATCTACTTATATAACGGAATATTTTAATGTGATGATTGATTTTAAAATTTGCACTCGCATCAAGGACTAATGACAATACAATAATTTAATATATTTATTCTCGTGTCCTGATCAAGATCATGACGATAAAATAGAATAATTAGTTATGGATCGATGCGTGTTGTTTAGGTTTTTCTAAAGTTTAATGTTATTTAAATGTGACTGAAGTTACTTCTTTAATAGAGTACCAGCGTATAATAATATGGTAATGGTAGTCGACCGTGGTTTCACATGGTGAGTACAGAAAACCGGAGAACTTTTTTTTATTGTAACGTTGCATTCCATTTTAGTTCTGATAACCTATCTGTGGAATAGTTCATAATCTAGAATAAAAATGTAAGTGACTGTGGGCCACAACATTTATTTTTAAGTGCTGATTTACCACGTGCTCGACGGTGAAGGAGAACATCGTGAGGAAACCTGCATGTCTGAGAAATAACAAAAAAAATATTTCGATGTCATGTGAAGTTCGCCAACACGCACTAGGGCAGCGTGGCGGACATTTCCTCACCCTAAAACCCTCTCAGAAATGAGGGGAAGCCTGTGCCCATCAGTGGGACGTAAATAGGTTGTAACTTTTAACTTTATACACAATATGGCGTTATAACAATATCCACTACCCATGTCGACCCGTGGGTATGGTAAGAGGCGATAGACGAAAACAAACCAGGAGATGGGCAACATCTTCCTAACAACTAAAAAATAAAAAACTTCGGTTGCCAACACATCTGCAAAGCGTGGCAACTATGTGACAAATTTCCCTTTTCTGATGCAATCTATGGGTTGGTATGATGTAATTAATGTGTACTATCTCATCGTGCTCGTTTAATTCTAGTACTAAAACTTTTCAATCTCGAGAACTCTCAATAGGATAATTTTCTGTTTTAACTTTACATCACATCTTTTGCCTTTATATAGTTTTAAAGTTTCTTGTTGGACTCTCGACGTTTTGAGAATATAACTTTTTATGTTATAAGTTATAAGAAAGATTTTAATCCTCATAACATGTCAACGGTTTTTAAAGTTAGTAGGTATATACGAAGAGCGGCTGATAAGTGCCTATGCGGTCTAAGATACTTATCATTGACTCATCACCTCCTTACTGATAGTAGTTCTGTGACTAAGCGGCGGTATAAAAACACTTATTGTTATTAGTTTGTTCATTAACTCTTGATTTTTTGGAAAAACAACAACTACAGCAACTAAAAACAACAACCAAACAACAATTCAAATTCTTTGTTAAAAAAGGAAATACGCCGATTTTATATATATATATATATGTTGACCTGTAACAGTAGTAACCAAAGACAACGTCCAAAAAGTAGAATAATATGTACAAGCCGACTGTAGAATTCAATCGTGGAAAATAGCAGAAAAACTACAGATAAACAAAGGATGCGTTGCAGAAACTACACGAACATTTGCTCATTGAAAAAACTTTGTCAGAACACTCATTTATAGGTGGTGGATCTTCTTTTTTGTCTAAGAGGCCATCTAAGTAGGTATGTCCTTCTCCCTTTTACATATCTCTGCCGCCAAATAGAGTGTGCACTGCTGTATTCCAGTCTGAAAAATATAGAGTTATAATAATAACAGGCATTTGTACACCGCCATCTTAAGAGATACAAGATTTGTAAAAATTTACCACCCATTGCTTAGCCCGGACCTGGCCCCAAGTGACTTCTTCCTGTTTTCATAATTAGAACACAAGTTACGGGGACGAAGATTTTTAGATTTGGAGAATTCATTTTGAAGATCAAACTAAATTATATTTGACTGTAAGGTATTATACTCACGGCGTGAATAATGAATTTCACTTAAAGGTTATATTCAGATTAAGGTTAGCAAAAAAAATCTATATTTTTCCTTCATTAAGTAACATAGGCCGAGAACTTATCAGCTGCCCCTGGTAAGCTATATCTTTTCAATAAATGTTGTTGTAATGTCAATTGTTACAAGTTACAAGCGTCTTGCTTATAAGCGAAGTGATGTGTACATTATTGCTAGGCTATTCTTATACTTATTTTCCATAAAGGTTCTAGTTCACTGTTGGATATGAGCAACTTACGTATCAAAAAGGATTGGCCGTGATTGAAGAATTTGCAGTTTAAAAGGAAGCTTGGTTTGGGTTGGCATCCAAACATATCCCTTCTTTTAAAACTGGATCGAATCTAAACATATAATAAATCTGTAGAAAAGTCGAGTCTGTAATTCTAATACTTTGTGGAAAAATCAATTCCAGAGGACTAAATAAACGTCACTGAGGCCAAATTGATGGTTTTTAGAATTTTTGTCTGTCTGTCTGTGTGTGTGTTCCCGATTGACGCACAAACTATATGACAGATTTCCATGAAATTTTGTGTGTAGGTAGGTAGAGACCCGAGGCAACTTATAGGTTACTTTTATCCGATTACGGAACCTCAAAAAAGGAGGGTTAAGTATTTTCCTTCCTCAAGATGTTAATTTCTGTTTTATAATATAGATTATTGATGTTTTGTTTTTAAATAAATAATATATTTATAAATAAAGCATGAAAATATTTTAAACGTTGCATAATAGTTTTAACGACGCCGACAATCTAAGTTTATCTTTATCAAAACAGTGCCATCTAACGTGAAATTCAAAAAGTAGTAATATTTTACCTCCAGTAACTAATAAATAAAATAAAAGGTATAGCTTACATTTATATGTTTTGATAATTTTATTCATAATTATTTAAAATTTTAACATCCATTTTTCAGTTTTTTCGTTATTTCATTTTAGTAGGAATGAATAAAGTTTATAGTAACTAATTACTACTTAAATAGTAAATAATAGGGACATCTACCGAAAATCGTAAAATGTGAGATATTTCTAAGTTTAATTTCTACTTTATAAAAAAGTTTTCATTATCTATAAATAAACTGATAAAACTATCGCTATCCATATAGTTTAAATAAAGAGATTTTTATATATTTATTAGCTAGATCTTAGAATGAATAGTATCATAAAGTAGTTAATTATGGCACGAAATGTTGGCGTTTAATGAAATTTAACATTGTTTTTGACTATATCATGATATAGCTTGACCATTAACAACTAAACACAATTTTCGATATTAACAACTAAACACAGCACTGCTATTTCTTCATATTGTTGTATCGTAAAATAATTTCATTACACGCCGCTAGTAGCGCTGATAGCATATTTTTGACAGATGCAGAAGTTTAATATAATATATATCACTTTATGCCTAATTTGTGTATTATATAAATGTTGGCGGCTTCGTTGTGTGATTGGGCTACCCCAGTAGCACCTCAACTTATTGTTACTGTACTGTACTAGAGGGTACAGTTTCTGTTTTCATAGTTTTAATCTCATAATACCGCCATCTACTTACTGCTAAATAAACTAATAATAAGTAACTGATGAAATTAATGAGAATTCTATTGTAATGTTTTAAAAGTGTTAAATGAGAGAGAGACGTGTTGTTGATTCTTAATCTTTAATTATACTGATCCAACTTATTCTACTTAACACTAGACATAATACCTAGATTTATGAGGGTGTTTTTCTAAACCCTATGGCACGTAAAAATGTGCAGTCACATTAGTTATAGTAATTAACATAATCAGACATAATTATGTAACATAACAGAATATAATATTATTATGTTTTGATTTTCGCAAACATTTATGTTATTTTTTACTCGTATCCTTAATCATCAAGACAAGTCATCTAGACTTCGGATATTTAATAATACATAGTACTTATTTCATTTTCATATTTCACCCTTCAATACTTATCTTTCTTCCCTTTTTTACTTCATATATTTATTTCATTCTTGTTTAACAACTATTTATTTTTCATTTTACTTCTAAGCATTTTTGCTACATATTTATTCAATATTTGTCATTTCTTTCACGTATACGGCTCGTGTACATACATGATCAAGACAATGACCGATATCACTTTATTCAATTATTTACATTACAGCATTTCAGCTCATATAATTTATTATTTAATTGTACCATAACTTTCACGTACACGACTCGCGAAAATACATGATCAAGATAATGGAAAATGTTCCTATACAGTTCTTAATAAAGTCATTTCATCGCAACTTTAAAAATTAATCGGTTATTAGGTTTTCCAAACTCTCAGCTGATCAGGCCGATTGTATGTGGATATGCTAACCTCCGATAACTTTTCTTCACCTTACACTCATACTTACACAGTATTAATATTTTTCATTTATAATTACGTATTCTGTAACTTAGCCAAACATTTACTCACATCTTTTACAAATTTATATCATATAGTTTCATATAATATTTAGTCATCATTGTCAGTCAGGGATTGAGACTCAAAATATGGGCAAAACAAAATTCATATCAATTAATTGTACACATAATATGAGTTTCGAAACCGTATTAAGTGAAGTAAATATTTTCACGGTTCACACAAGTACGTACTATTTTCCGAGGAAATAATAAATTATAATAGTTAAAAGCTTACGATTTAAAAGTTCAAACAACATAAAACAGAAAACAAATTATTAAATTTCATATTAAGATGAACAGAACAAAGAAGTCAATGTTAAACAACGTAACCATTTTCAATAACAATAACATAATCACATGACAAAAGACAGATCAAAATACAAATTGTAATTTTAGCGGCGCAAGCAATTTGAGACACCTTTACGTATATGGAAACATTTTCGAATACATCGAACTATGATCACATGGTGTGATTCACACCTAATTTTAAAATAACTTGTACTATTAACATATTTGTTATAATGTGAAAGTAAAATGTACCTTAAAGTGATAGTTTTAAATATTTTTAAATTTACACAGAAGTTAAGATAGTTACATCGAGAAAAGTTTTGTTAGTTTTACGTACATCAAAAAATATATTATCTTTTTTTTTTTTTTCAAAAATAACTTTTGGTAGAAATATGTTTATTTTTTTCGTATACACAACTTTATTGAATAATTATTACAACTAGTACTATCAAGTTTATATAACAAAACATTAATTTATTTAAATATTCAAAAGAACAATTGTAATTTTACGTAGGTTAGCATATAACTTTAAGGTTTAGAGAGAATTGCTTTTAGAGACGAAAAAAAACAATAGCGAATGTTTAAAACCCTTTTCAAAATTGTAAACATTTTATAATAAAAGACTACAAAAAAAAACAACGAAATGTAACACAGTGTTATTATACTCGTAACTATAAATTTTGTGAATTTAAGTACTTAAAAATGTAATATTTCATAATATTTAATTCATTTTTGCACGATACAGTAATAAAATAATATAAAACAATAAACAATAACTAAATGAAATTAAATATAAAATCGTCTTGTGCCTTAATACATATGTACATGAGTGCTTAAAACGGTAACTTAATTTTTAATATTGCATTATGATTTTTTTAGATACACTAAGAAATATATTAAAATATCAATTAAATCGTGGAGTATCGGATTAATAAACTCGACTTTACCATATTATATTAAATACAAAATATTATATACATTTTTTTTATAATAGTTACAAATTTTTAAAGAAATGACAAAAATGGGCTGATGCGATGTTACCTCAAATTTTCTTCTTTGTTCTTTTTGGCTCATATTTCATATTCTTCTGGACGAAGATGGCAAAAGCACAACTGTTTCTTTCCTTTTAAAATTAATCTGCCGTTTCTTGAATTTTGAACTTTAGTCATCATATAAATAAATCACATTTTATTTTCCTCATTCTTGGTTAGTTGTCTTCATAGTAATATTGCTATTTTTTTAATTTTCTGACAGCTTCTGTAAAATAATTATTGTGGCCTCTTCTCTTTCGTCACATCCGGTATTGCGTCCATTCCGTTATAATATTATTTTTTGTGTCCATCATTTCACTCATGTCTTCATTATTTAATTTATTAATATTCATTTCCACCTTTTAACTAGGCCTGGCGGTGCGCATGCATTGTAGCAGCGCACCGCCTGGCAGGGTCGCCATGTAATGTTTTAAAAGTGTTAAATGAGAGAGAGACGTGTTGTTGATTCTAAATCTTTAATTATACTGATCCAACTTATTCTACTTAACACTAATATATTTTGTCGTGGGGACTACACTACCCTATTGAATACTTATTCTTCCAGCATAGAAAATACATGATAAATAATATTATGATTAAATTTTCGTGTACAGACATAAATAAACTTTAAAAAAATTTACGACTCGCGGGATTTATACGAGTTTTCAGATGCGTACTAAAATTTGATCGATTTCACCATCATCCCCAGAATAAAATTGATTAAGAGTGAGTATATTGCCAACCCTATGTTTATAATCCAGTTACAGGCAAAATTTTTAAATGTTTTATAACTATATTTCAGCAATATAGTTCTTTAAATTATTAATTTTATATGTTTTAAGTGCTCATTTTTAATATATAAAATAAAACGCGAATAAACCTAGGTGCAATCTCCACCAGTCAATAAAATAGCGATTTTAAATACTAACTTTAAACGTACTCTTGACTACCTCGTTGGTCTAGTAGTTGCAGGCGTAACTGCTGATCATGAGATCCCGGGTTCAAATCTAGTGTCGAGTCAAAAATGTGTTATTGGGATTTTCTGTCAACAAATTTTCAGGAGCAGCCCGAATCAAAAAGTTGCCCCCCTTGCCTCGCAAAGCACGTATATTGGTACTGCGCCTGATCTCTATCGGGTCGTGTCCGATTGCCATCGCATCGGACTATGACAGTAAGGGAATAGAGAGTCTACCTGTGCTTGTGCGCACAGTCGTGAATAAGTCTGTACTGTTCTGCACTCTGTCTCGTTTCGGCTGTCTCTGTGTGATCGGACTAGTCTAGATAGTCCGATCGCCGAAACCGAAATCCTGTCAGAAGGATATTACTACCAGGTACACGGTTGGGAAGGAGAATATCGTGTGGAAACCTGTGTATCTGTAGGCTTTTTAAACTAGGCTGGTCTCCGTTGTGTGTGTGCTTGTCTCAAGTTCAATGAAAGGGTTATTGACATTTGAAGTATCTTTTATTTTTATTTTTTTATTTATTTATTTATTTAATCTTTTATGCACAAATTTGTACATATGGCGGACTAAATGCCATAGGGCATTCCCTCCCAGTCGACTATTAGGCAAAAAAGAGATATACGAACAAAAGGCAGTGCAGCAGTAGACAAAATAGAAAGCGCTAAAAAATATTGTATATACATATATACATATAAATACATAGACATATATACACACACATACATAGACATATATACTTAAATACACACAATATACACATATATAAATACATACATACACATATACATGCATACTCTACATATCTACACAATATATATAAATATTATTTATATCAAAACAAATATGAAATATATACATTTTTTTTATTTACTCACTTATTTATTTAAAATTAATACTAGCAATAAAATTATTATTAACCTTACTTAATAATCTACTTACCTAATAATCCCCATAACCTCTCCGATAAGCTTATTAATGCATGTGTTAGGTGTGATTCAGGATAGTAGACAAATTGTGGATACGAACCCACGACCTTTGAGTTCGCAATCCACAGCTTACCTTTAGCCTACTGTCGTTTTGTTGATTTTAACAAAAAAATTAAATATTTGCCAATTAAATTAGCATAAAATATTATGTTAAAATGTTTTCGAAAAATAACAACTATACTGACTATTCCTAATTAAAAGAAAAAAAAACAATTAGTTTTCTGAAAATATTTTATACCACTCATTATTAAAATAGATTTCATAAAAATAAATTTAAAACGAATGAAAACGACTGAAACGAATGTAACTTTTAATTAACGGCACACAATTCCATATATGTATATATATTATAAACGTGAAAGTTTATTAGGATGTATGGATTTTTTTATTCTTTCACGCAAAAACTACTACATGAATTTTAATGAAACACTACACTTATATAGCTAATAAATCAGAACAACACATCTGCTATAATTCATAAAGATATTGTGTGAACTGGTCAAAATATAACTATAAATATTAAAAATATCTCTCATCTGCGAGCTATTTTGGCTTGCGGTGCAAGAATTGTAAGAGTTTCACGAATATAACATATAGTTGAATTGTTTCTGCTAAACAGTTCTACAGTGCCGTGTAGTGGCGGTCAAGAATATCCACTACCCCATTATAAACAGTGGTAGAGCCAATCGGCAGCTTTTGCTGTCGCACGGATGGGCCGGCTCGAACCGGGGTGGTACCACGACCTCAGAGAAAACCAGCGTGAAGTAGGGGTTTACCTCTGCGTTTCGCTTGGTGAGTGCAGGTGACCGGAGGCCCTTTTTACTGGAAATGAGGCATTCCATCTTAGTCCTCACGGGTGACAACGCATCTACATTTTGATTTTTAATAGAGGATAGATGTAGATGTCTATGGGCCGCAGCAAACACTTACCATCAGGTGGACTGTGTGCTCGTTTGTCACCCTTATCCTATAAAAACAAAAAACAAATATCTCCCCGTGGGTGTCGTAAAAGGCGACAAAGGGAAACAGGCAGGAGACGGGCACCAGCATCTTCTTGATAATAGCCAAAATTACAATAAAAAACTGCGGTTGCCAACCCGCTCACCAAGCGTGGCAACTATGGCAAATACCCCCCAATGATTAGAGCAACAAACAGACGGCACCCAGTCCCCAGAGGCCACGCTATTCCTGGCTACGGTGGCGACCATGGTAACGGCGGGACAGGGGGTGGTAAGAATCTCCGGTGGAGGTTCGGTTGCCACCTTAGAAGACTCGACCTGGCAACGTACAGCGCACGCACCCTGAGGACTGACGAGAAGATCGTGGAGCTGGAAGAAGAGATAGACAAGTTGCGCTGGCATATTATAGGATTATTCGAAGTCCGAAGAGAGGGGGAGGATACGGTAATCCTCGAATCCGGCAACTTACTCTATCACCGGGAGGGCGACCATCTGTCCCAAGAAGGTGTCAGATTTATCGTCCACAAGTCTCTCGTTAACAACGTTGTAAATATCAGGAGTGTGTGGACGAGGGTTGCGTACCTTATACTCAGAATCAGGTGTCGGATTTATCGTCCACAAGTCTCTCGTTAACAACGTTGTAAAGATCGGGAGTGTGTCGACGAGGGTTGCGTACCTTATACTCAGAATCACCAAACGGTATTCGCTGAAGGTCATACAGGATTACGCACCAACCTCGGCACACCCCAATGAGAAGGTGGAGGAAATGTATGAGTATATCTCTAGAGCCATGCATTCCTCCAAATTTGGAATAGGGCACCGGAACCCAAGGGGCCAGCAGCTGGCCGACTTCATGGAGAAAGAGGGACCCTTTATGATGAACTCTTTCTTCCAGAAGTGGCCCCACAGGAAGTGGACCTGGTCGAGCCCCGACGGTTCGACAAAAAATGAGATTGACTTCATTATTACGACCAGACGACAACTGTTCAGTGATGTCTCCGTGATCGCGAGGGTGAAAACTGGTAGCGATCACCGAATGGTTAGAGGCACACTAAACCTAAATGATGAATTGGAGAGGTCTCGTCTAATGAAGTCAACGATCCGTCTCCCTCGAACTTCAATCCAAAGTCCCGAAACCTTTCAGCTCGAGTTACAAAACCGTTTTCAGTGCCTAGAAGACTGCAATGAAGTGGACGATATGAATGACAAGCTCGTGGAAACTGTCCATGCGGTCGGAGCTAAGTTCTGCAAGACCCGCCGCAGAAGAACACAAAAACTCTCCGATCACACTCTTAATCTCATGGCTGTTAGACGGGAGATGAAGCTACATTCTTCAACAGACTTGACAGCATACAGGCATCTGAACAGACAGATCTCCAAATGCATGCGGCGGGACTTACGCAACTTCAATACAGCTTGTATTGAAGAAGCGATCGAGCGGAACCAAGGCTCCAAAGTTTTTTGCCAGAGATCTGTCTGCCAGAAAGAGCCAACTGTCAAAGCTGAAAACCGAGTGTGGCAGCATCGTTTCTGGGGCACCTGAAATTTTGAGTGAGATTGAGAGGTTCTATGGACAGCTGTACACGTCATCGTTGAAGCCACACGCAAGTGTGAGTAACGATCCAAGAGCGAGTCTTATCCGACACTATTCCGAAGATATCCCGGACGTCAGTCTGAGCGAGATTAGAATGGCTCTCCAGCATCTTAAAAACAGCTAGGCCCCAGGCGAGGATGGAATTACAGCGAAGCTTCTGAAAGCGGGTAAAATACCGGTACTTGAAGTCCTTCAGAGGCTCTTTAATTCCGTCCTCCGTGGTGGCATTACACCGGAGGCGTGGAGCAGAAGTGCGGTGGTCTTGTTCTTCAAGAAGGTGACAATGCTCTCTTGAAGAACTACAGACCGATTTCCCTTCTGAGTCCCGTCTACGTGCTGTTTTCGAGACTCATTACAAATCGTCTCGCACGCAGACTCGACGACTTCCAGCCTCCAGAACAAGCCGGTTTCCGAAAGGGCTTTAGCACCATAGACCACATACATACCCTTCGGCAAGTTGTACAGAAGTCCGAGGTGTACAATTTGCCACTATGCCTGGCGTATGTGGACTATGAGAAAGCCTTTGCTTCCGTCGAAATTTGGGCGGTGCTGCAGTCCCTGCAGCGGTGCCAAGTTGACTGTCGGTATATCGAAGTGCTGAAGTGCTTGTACAGTAGAGCTACGATGGCTATCCGAGTACAGAACCAGATAACGAAACCTATCCAATTGCAGAGAGGTGTAAGACAAGGTGACGTTATATCCCCGAAACTCTTCACCGCTGCATTGGAAGACGTTTTAAAGCTTCTGGACTGGAAAGGATACGGTATTAACATCAATGGCGTGTACATCACTTGCCTTCGATTTGCCGACAATATAGTCTTTATGGCAGAATTCCTGAAGGACCTAAGCACTATGCTCAATGACCTCAATAGTGTCTCCCAACGGATAGGTCTTAAGATGAACATGGACAAAACAAAGATTATGTTTAATGTCCATGTCACACCTATGCCGGTAGTTGTTGGGAGCACTAAGCTCGAAGTTGTTGACGAGTATGTTTACCTGGGACAAATAGTCCAACTAGGTAAGTCCAACTTAGACCGAGAGGTCAATCGACGGATTCACATTATACAACCAGTGCGTGTTGCCAATGATGACTCACGGAACTGAGACGTGGTCCTTCACTGCTGGCCGTATAAGGAAGTTCAAGGTTACTCAGCGAGCTATGGAGAGGGCTATGCTCGGAGTTTCTATGCGTGATAAACTTAGGAATGAGGATATCCGCAGTAGAACCAGAGTAACCGACATTGCCCAACGGATTAGTAAGCTGAAGTGGCAGTGGGCCGGCCATATAGCTCGAAGAACCGACAACCGATGGGGAAAAAAGGTTCTTGAGTGGCAGCCTCATTACGGTAGGCGAAGTGTAGGGCGACCCCCCACGAGATGGAGTGACGACCTGGAAAGACATGCAGGAAGTCGATGGATGCAGGTGGCTCAGGACCGTGCTTTGTGGCATTCCTTGGGGGAGGCCTATGTTCAGCAGTGGACTTATGAAAGGCTGTAATGATGATGGTGATGAAGCAGTTCTACAAATAAGTGCGAGACAGTAATATTTTATGTGTAAGCCATTATTATCAAAATAGTGAACCATTTTGCACTAAGAACATTTTGCAATAAGAAATTGTTTTTCATCAAAATAAATACTTTTATCGCTTCTGATATTCAAAGTAGACAAACTTTGTCTTTTAAACTACGTAGTTTGGTGAAATATTTTAAAAGTTGCGACGATCACCGATCACTAATAAAAACCTAGATAACAGTTCTCTAAAAACTTTCGTCAATTGTTTTGACGTAATGCTAGTTGAAATAAATATACATTAATGTAAATTCAACCTTAAATGCATTGCCTAAAGTTGTATTCACAAAGCTACGTACAAATTAAAACCTCACCCAAATGTTATCATTACTCATTCGGTAAGGACTTTTTTGTCATTGATTGTGTATCTAGTTTTTTATTAGGGATCGATGACGAGGATATAAAAAGACGTGCAGGGTAATAAGGCTTCTACTAGGACAATATTAGTGTTCTGTGGGTCGGGCGCACTACGGGTAAGGTGGGGGAAAACATCACTCATCGCTAAATGTGGTATGATGCTTACGTATGGTAGACGCGTGAGCCTAGATTATTTTTTTTAATTAATTTAGACTGATAATATTTAAGAGTAAAGAACAGAAAATAAATAAATATTAAAAAATAAGAACAAAACTGTTGCGAAATTCTTTACTTTAATAAAAATATCTTTACTAAACCCGCATTACTGTTTCTGTAGTGCTTGTGTTGTTTTCCTATTAATCAAACGTCGGGGAGCCGAAGAGGCATTTTATACGATATTGATGTATGATATTCGCATTGATGTATTGATGTATCGGATATTTGAATCGGTCATATTTCCAATTTAAGGAATGGTGAAATAATACACATTATTCTTTTTATATTTTTTATATAATAATTGTGACAAATGAACCCACATCCCATCTGATAATAAATAGATGCTACGGCTCATACATACCTATATCTATCTTCAATTAAAGACAAAATGTAAATTCTTTGTCATCCCTGAGGACTAAGATAGAATGCATCCTTACCAATAAAAAGTGTCTCCGGTTCTATACACACACAATACGAAACACAGCAGCGTTAAACTTATACCTAAAGCTGGAGTTCTGTAAGTGTTTGTTTCTTCCTCGATCAGACTAACCTATTCGTACTTACGTTTATTCGTGCAGCAGTTTAGTTAAAAACTTACAGATATGTCTCCAAAAAAATTAATGTTCTTTTCTGTGTTGTGTTTCCGACTCTGAAATTTATCTGAGAGATCATATTGAAAATGGTGGCTAGTATCGCTTCTTGTCGACATTTGACCATCTCTATAAGGAGCAACTACTTACCACGAAGAAGCCTCAAGATACGTTGTCACACCTGACGATTATGACACAGTATTCCAGCGTGAAAGAGCAGCATAAAGCTACTGTGTTTCGTTTTATCACTGACAAGAACTGGTGAAGAAGGTCACCGGTACTAAGAACGAGGTATTTTTTATCATTGAACAATGAAATTCACAGCGAACACCTTAGCCGCTGGACTATGACGGCTCAAAATATACTTTTATGTATATCAAGTCAGTGATGATAGTAGAAATAACCTATTTAAGGCTAAATCAAAATTTATACGCACTCAAAGGGTCGGACGTGCCAACGCTACTGATATAAAGATTAACAACAACTTATCATAATACCAAATTATAATTCATATACATGTGCGCTTATATAATGACTGACGAGGCATTCCATGCTTGGAGTCGGCACAGGACAGGTTTCCATTAGCATTTCCGGCATCAGATGGACTCCGAACTCCAAGTTTGTAATTTAATATTTTTATAATTAAATTGTAGTGAAATACGAACATACTGATGCTAAAAACTAAAATAAACTATAAATTTTACTTTAAAATATTACACATAAATAAAATTAAAAGGTCCGTCCCTAATATTGTAATATCTGCCTTATTATTGAGCTAAGGGTATTATTTGCATGCAGTAAAGGCATGAATACCCATTTTTTTAAAATTGTCTGTGTGTCTGTCCGGGTTTGATTGTAATTAACTAAAATAACTTCACAAATCGATAGCGAGCAACCCCAGGAGTGGTCTAAGCTACATTTTATCTGAAAAACTTAGTAATATTTTTTGAAAAAAAAAAACGAAACATTTATAAAATAAATGGTATTTCGTTACTTATCTTTAACCAGCGAAGGCAGGGCGGGTTGCTAATCTCCCATTCAATCCTAACATTATTAGTATATAAGATATTAAGTGTGTCAGTTTATTACTAAAATAACTTATTGCTAAGTTCTTAACGACTATCAAAATAATACACCCTCCATCTTTCAACTAAAGTTAAAAGTAAAAGTTACAGCCTACATAAGTACGTCCCACTGCTGGGCACAAGCTTCCTCTCATTTCTAAGACGTTTTTAGGGCAAAGAAGTGTCCGCCGCACTGCCCCAACGCGTGTTGGCGAACTTCATATGTTTGCGAAATATTTTTATTTTATTTCTCAGACATGCAGGTTTCCTCACGATGTTTCCTTCACCGCCGAGCACGTGGTAAATCAGCACTTAAAATTGCAATTAACAATTTCATAGGTACCGGCGAGGATCGAACCCGGGTTGCTCGCGTACTGTGAAATTTACAGCGAGCGCTAACCATCTGAGCTATCACGGCTCTTTAAGCTAGCTCGACTGCATTGTTAAAATGATAATGCTGCTGTCGCCTTAAGTTGATACATTTTAAAGTGTCATTGGTGTATATTTTTTACTACTTTTTAACTGAGTGCTTATTTTAAAAAAATCTTCTTTTATTTCCTCATCAGCACGTAAAATTTCAGTGCTGGACGTTGTATTTTTCCGTTGCAGGGAGGATGTCCCATAACTGGCACGCTTCGTAGGCGGATTGCTTTCCGGTCGAGGTATTTAAAGGTCAAAAAAAAGAATTGAGGATGACAAACGGGCACAGTACATGCATTCATAGAGCTCCGTCAAATTAGCTTTGTTTTAAAATATAGACTTCTTTTTCACGCTTCCAAGTAAAAGTACTTTCAGTTTTAACAACGTTCAGTGCGAAGTCTAAATAAACGGGATCAACAAGGCTGCAACAAATTTGGCGTAATTTCAAACGCAATAAATTTTATGTTTTTTGTACTATTGTTGTTTCTTTATTTTCGGGCAGATGTTCACGTTATGTTTTTGCCATTTGGGCTACCTTATAGGGAATGGGGACAACTGAAAACTGCGATTGTCGACTGGTCGCCATTTAAGCTATCCATTGCTAAGACATATTAGTGTTACAAAGAATTAAGACAACGAATTCTGAAGCTCTGTATGGAAATAATTTTATTTTTATTATTGGAGTCTGTTTATATTATTCTAAAAAAACATTTTACAATATTGAGAGTTCTAAGGAATATCACAAGTTCAAAGTAGCAACTAAAATGTGGATTAAATAGGTATATTAAAATCCTAATGTGTATTTTCCCAACATTATGGATGGAGTGTTCCTTTAAAGTAATATGGGACTTCTCTCGACTAAATGAACACACACAGACGCACGCACTAGCACACGCACCCAAACTCGCGCACGCACTCACATACACACACACACAGGCACGCACACACTCGAACACGCACACGCATACGCACACGCACACGCACACGCACACGGCCACGCACATACACACGCACACGCGCCATCACACGCACGCGCACACACACACACAAAAATACGCGGCATCACGCGCACACGCACACACACACATATACAGAATTTCACTAAATATTATTTGTAATCTTTATAACTACTTACTTGCAGGACTTCTATTTTTGTAACGTGACATTCCATCCTTGTCCTAAGGACTGACACGCACGCATTTTTACTTTTAAAACTGTGCTGTGTGTCACTCTTTTTGTGTACAAAATAACTTACATTCACACAACCAAAAGGACAAAATAAACTTCAGGAATATCATAATCGATCGATACTGTTTTTGGTTTAAAATATACCTACTAGCCAGTTAGGGGTAGCACGCACCTGCTTTTTACTTTCAACGGAGGGAAGATAGAATCTTTTAAACCATATCATCTATTTAACCATCAAGCGCACACACACAAACACGTGTCACTCTTTTTGTATAAAAATAACTTACCATTTATCTAAACAGAAAAAAAAATGAAGTGTCTGTCTATCATATCGAAAAAAGCTGCGCTCCTCATCACTCTTCAGCATCATACGAAACACAGCAGTAGCATTATGCTGCTATTTCTTGCGAGCATTGTCTTTCGCCAGGGGAACCGACCCATTCGAACTGCAGCCATAACTGGAACGTGACTCTACCGTGTAAAAATTTATGTCCGATAACTTTAGATAATATTATTTTAAGCTATCGACAAAATTGTGCACGAGAACCAATCAAGATTTTTTGTAGAAATTGCAAACATTGTATCCTTAATTTTGTAACCTTTCTTCAAATATTTGAAACAATTGCTGTGTAAAAGGAATGTGTGAATAAAGACACGCGTAAACAGTAGGTCGTAAATCCATTCATTTGTCACTGAGCCCCACTAATTTAAATGAATGGACTTAACAGACCTTTTGCGAAATTAAATTTTGAGGACAATGGAATGGCAGCATTCGTCTTTATTTAGTATTCTTAGTTCATTTATTAGATCACTTTGTACGTAACATGGAGCGTTACGGCTTGTTAACTTGAAAAAACTTTCTTAAGAAAATCTTGTTGAGTTTGTTTTAAAATCTGCTCTTCTCGTCGGCCATTGTTATTTTTTCCTTAAAACATCAAAAATACCTACCTATTTTTTCGAAAATGCGTCAAATTTGACAGGCATATCTTGAAACGGCTCCGTGGTTCAGTGGCTTAGCAATGAGTTACTGAGCTGGGGCCCGCGGATTCGAATCCCGCACGGTTGTGTGTTTTTTTTTTTTGGTTGGTTATCAGGCTGATGTTGTTTGTCATTTTCAAATACATACTGCCATCATTCGATCGCGTCGCACGCAAATTGTGATGACCTTTGAAGATAAATCTATATCTTTCCTCTTAAACACTACTAAAATATTTATGTGGTAAAGCCACACTACAGCATGTTATGGCAGCATCATTGGTTAGATCGATGAAATATATTCATATCTTCGACGTAAGAAAATAAAATATTGTTTTCCAAATATAACTTTTTAACACGCTTTTATTAGCTTTGCGTTTATCTACTTATATAACGGAATATTTTAATGTGATTTTCACCAACTTGAAAACAGATGATTGACTTTATAATTTGCACTCGTATCAAGGACCATCATCATCATCATTACAGCCCTTCACAAGTCCACTGCTGAACATGGTCCTCCCCAAAAGAATGCCACAAAGCACGGTCCTGAGCCACCTGCATCAATCGACTTCCTGCATATCTTACCAGGTCGTCACTCCATCTAGTGGGGGGATGCCCTACACTTCGCCTGCCGGTACGAAGCTGCCACTCGAGAACCTTTCTTCCCCATCGCTTGTCGATTCTTCGAGCTATATGGCCGGCCCATTACCACTTCAGCTTACTAATCCGTTGGGCTATGTCGCTTACTCTAGTTCTACTGCAGATATCCTCATTTCTGAGTTTATCACGCAGAGAAACTCCGAGCATAGCTCGCTGAGCGACCTTGAGCTTCCTCATCCGGCCAGCAGTGAAGGACCACGTCTCAGTTCCGTATGTCATCACTGGCAACACGCACTGGGTGTACAGTCTCGTTTTCAAGTTTTGAGGTATACCTGACGAGAAGATGTGCCGTAATTTCCCGAACGCTGCCCAACCGAGTTGAATCCGTCGATTGACCTCTCGGTCGAAGTTGGACTTACCTAGTCGGACTATTTGTCCCAGGTAAACATACTCGTCAACAACTTCGAGCTTAGTGTTCCCAACAACTACCGGCATAGGTGTGACATGGACATTAAACATGATCTTTGTTTTGTCCATGTTCATCTTAAGAACTATCCGTTGGGAAACACTATTGAGGTCATTGAGCATAGTGCTTAGGTCCTCCAGCGATTCTGCCATAAGGACTATATCGTCGGCAAATCGAAGGTGAGTGATGTACTCGCCATTGATGTTGATACCGTCTCCTTTCCAGTCCAGAAGCTTGAAAACATCTTCCAATGCAGCGGTAAAGAGTTTCGGGATATGACGTCACCCTGTCTTACACCTCTCTGCAATTGGATAGGTTTCGTACTCTGGTTCTGTACTCGGATAGCCATCGTAGCCCTACTGTACAAGCACTTCAACACTTCGATATACCGACAGTCAACTTGGCATCGCTGAAGGGACTGCAGCACCGCCCAAATTTTGACGGAATCAAAGGCTTTCTCATAGTCCATATACGCCAGACATATTGGCAAATTGTACTCCTCGGACTTCTGTACAATTTGCCGAAGGGTATGTATGTGGTCTATGGTGCTAAAGTCTTTTCAGAAACCGGCTTGTTCGGGAGGCTGGAAGTCGTCAAGTCTGCGCGCGAGACTTGACGACTTCCAGCCGAGTAATGACTCTCGAAAACAGCACGTAGACGCAGCTCAGAAGGAAAATCGGTCTGTAGTTCTTCAAGAGAGCGTTGTCGCCTTTCTTGAAGAACAAGACCACCGCAATTCTGCTCCACGCCTCCGGTGTAGTGCCACCATGGAGGACGGAATTAAAGAGCTGCTGAAGGACTTCAAGTACCGGTTTTCCACACGCTTTCAGAAGCTCCGCTGTAATTCCATCCTCGCCTGGGGCCTTGCCGTTTTTAAGGTGCTGGAGAGCCATTCTAATCTCGCTCAGACTGACGTCCGGGATATTATCGGAATAATGTCAGATAAGACTCACTCTTGGATCGTTACTCACACTTGCGTGCGGCTCCAATGATGACGTGTACAGCTGCCCATAGAACCTCTCAATCTCACTAAAAATCTCAGGTGCCCCGGAAACGATGCTGCTACATTCTGTCTTCAGCTTTGACAGTTGGCGCTTTCTGGCAGACAGATCTCTGGCAAAGACTTTGGAGCCTCGGTTCCGCTCGATCGCTTCTTCAATACGAGCTGTATTGAAGTTGCGTAAGTCCCGCCGCATGCATTTCGAGATCTGTCTGTTCAGTTGCCTGTATGCTGTCAAATCTGTTGAAGAATGTAGCTTCATCTCCCGTCTAACAGCCATGAGATTAAGAGTGTGATCGGAGAGTTCACAAGGACCAATGACAATACAATAATTTAATATCTTTTTAAATTTTTTTTTAATTCTCGTATCTTGACCAAGATCATGACTATCAAATAGAATAATTAGTTATGGATCGATGCGTGTTGTTTAGGTTTTTCTAAAGTTTAATGTTATTTAAATGTGACTGAAGTTACTTCTTTCGTAGAGTACCAGCGTATAATAATATGGAAATGGTAGTCGATTGTTTTTTCATATAGTGAGTACAGAAATACGGGGAACTTTTTTTATTGTAACGTTGCATTCCATTTTAGTTCTGATAACCTATCTGTGGAATAGTTCATAATCTAGAATAAAAATGTAAGTGACTGTGGGCCACAACATTTATTTTTAAGTGCTGATTTACCACGTGCTCGACGGTGAAGGAGAACATCGTGAGGAAACCTGCATGTCTGAGAAATAACAAAAAAAATATTTCGAAGTCATGTGAAGTACGCCAACACGCACTAGGGCAGCCCGGCGGACATTTCCTCACCCTAAAACCCTCTCTAAAATGAGGGGAAGCCTGTGCCCATCAGTGGGACGTAAATAGGATGTAACTTTTAACTTTATACACAATATGGCGTTATAACAATATCCACTACCCATGTCGACCCGTGGGTATGGTAAGAGGCGATAGACGAAAACAAACCATGAGATGGGCAACATCTTCCTAACAACTAAAAAATAAAAAACTTCGGTTGCCAACACATCTGCAAAGCGTGGAAACTATGTGACAAATATCCCTTTTCTGATGCAATCTATGGGTTGGTATGATGTAATTAATGAATATTTAATAATATATTATGTGTACTATCTCACCGTGCTCGTTTAATTCTAGTACGAAAACTTTTAAATCTCGAAAACTCTCAATAGGATAATTTTCTGTTTTAACTTTACATCACATCCTTTGCCTTTATTTAGTTTTAAAGTTTCTTGTTGGACTCTCGACGTTTTGAGAATATAACTTTTTATGTTATAAGTTATAAGAAAGATTTTAATCCTCATAACATGTAAACGATTTTTAAAGTTAGTAAGTATATACGAAGAGCGGCTGATAAGTACCTATGCGGTCTAAGATAATTCTCATTGACTCATCACCTCCTTACTGATAGTAGTTCTGTGACTAAGCGGCGGTATAAAAACACTTATTGTTATTAGTTTGTTCATTAACTCCTGATTTTTAGGAAAAACATATATATATATATGGTGACCTGTAGCAGTAGTAACCAAAGACAACGTCCAAAATGTAGAATAATATGTACAAGCCGACTGTAGAATTCAATCGTGGAAAATAGCAGAAAAACTACAGATAACCAAAGAATGCGTTGCAGAAACTACACGAACATTTGCTCATTTACATTTTGGTACAGCGAATGTTCAATTCACTCATTTATAGGTGGTGGATCTACGTTTTTGTCTAAGAGGCCATCTAAGTAGGTATCTCCTTCTCCCTTTTACATATCTCTGCCGCCAAATAGAGTGTGCACTGCTGTATTCCAATCTGAAAAATATAGAGTTATAATAATAACAGGCATGTGTACACCGCCATCTTAAGAGATACAAGATTTTTAAAAATTTACCACCCATTGCGTAGCCCGGACCTGGCCCCTAGTGACTTCTTCCTATTTTCATAATTAGATTACAAGTTACAGGGACGAAGAATTTAGATTTGGGGAATTCATTTTGAAGATCAAACTAAATTATATTTGACTGTAAGGTATTATACTCACGGCGTGAATAATGCATTTCACTTAAAGGTTATATTAAGATTAAGGTTAGCAAAAAAATCATACTTTTCCTTCGTTAAGTAACATAGGCCGAGAACTTATCAGCTGCCCCTGGTAAGCTATATCTTTTCAATAAAATGTTGTTGTAATAGAAACAGAAACAGAAACTTTTTTATTCAATATAGATTATAAATAATACTTATTGAAAGTCACTCTTTTGTTTGATTACCACTGGTTCGGAAAAAACCTCTGTCCTGGGAAGAACCAGCAAGAAACCCAGCGGGACTTTTTTTTAAATAACAGCTTACAATCATGATGCTACACAAATTAACAACACAACAAATTAGAAATAGCTTGGTAGCGATCACCTCATTTCCAGGGGTTATTATCATCCATAAATTCCTTAATATTATAATAACCCTTTTTATACAAACTTAGTTTAATAAAGTTTTTGAACTTTGAGCAGGTCAAACTTTGTATATTTTCGGGAATTTTGTTGTAATATGCGGGAATAATGTCAATTGTTACAAGTTTCAAGCGTCTTGCTTATAAGCGAAGTGCTATGTACATTATTGCTAGGCTATTGTTATACTTCTTTTCCATAAAGATTATAGTTCACTGTTGGATATGAGCAACTTACGTATAAAAAAGGATTGGCCGTGATTGAAGAATTTGCAGTTTAGAAGGAAGCTTGGTTTGGGTTGGCATCCAAACATATCCCTTCTTTTAAAACTGGCCCGCATCTAAACATGTAATAAATCTGTAGAAAACTCGAGTCTGTAATTCTAATACTTTGTGGAAAAAACAATTCCAGAGGATTAAATAAACGTCACTGAGGCCAAATTGATGGTTTTTAGTTTTTGTGTGTCTGTCTGTGTGTTCCCGATTGACGCACAAACTATATGACAGATTTCCATGAAATTTTGTATATAGGTAGGTAGAGACCAAACACAACTTATAGGTTACTTTTTATCCGATTACGGAATCTCAAAAAAGGAGGGTTAAGTATTTTCCTTCCTCAAGATGTTAATTTCTATTTTATAATATAGATTATTGATGTTTTGTTTTTAAATAAATAATATATTTATAAATAAAGCGTGAAAATATTTTAACCGTTGCATAATAGTTTTAACGACGCCGACAATCTAAGTTTATCTTTATCAAAACAGTGCTATCTAACGTGAAATTCAAAAAGTAGTAACATTTTACCTCCAGTAACTAATAAATAAAATAAAAGGTATAGCTTACATTTATATGTTTTGATAATTTAATTCATAATTATTTAAAATTTTAACATCCAATTTTCAGTTTTTTCGTTATTTAATTTTAGTAGGAATGAATAAAGTTTATAATAACTAATTACTTCTTAAATAGTAAATAATAGAGACATCTACCGAAAATCGTAAAATGTGAGATATTTCTAAGTTTAATTTCTACTTTATAAAAAAGTTTTCATTATCTAAAAATATCTAAATAAACTGATAAAACTATCACTATCCATGTAGTTTAAATAAAGAGATTTTTTTTTGGCACCAAATGTTGGCGTTTAATGAAATTTAACATTGTTTTTGACTATATCATGATATAGCTTGACCATTAACAACTAAACACAATTTTCGATATTAACAACTAAACACAGCACTGCTATTTCTTCATATTGTTATATCGTAAAATAATTTCATTACACGCCGCTAGCAGCGCTGATAGTATATTTTTGACAGATGCAGAAGTTTTAATATAATATATATCACTTTATGCCTAATTTGTGTATTATATAAAGGTTGGCGGCTTCGTTGTGTGATTGGGCTACCCCAGTAGCACCTCAACTTATTGTTACTGTACTGTACTAGAGGGTACAGTTTCTGTTTTCATAGTTTTAATCTCATAATACCGCCATCTACTTACTGCTAAATAAACTAATAATAAGTAACTGATGAATTTAATGAGAATTCTATTGTAATGTTTTAAAAGTGTTAAATGAGAGAGAGACGTGTTGTTGATTCTTAATCTTTAATTATACTGATCCAACTTATTCTACTTAACACTAATATATTTTGTCGTGGGGACTACACTACACCTCCCACTGACAAAAAAAAATTAAAAAATCTATTTTTTATCAAACCTAAAAACTATTCTAAACGTAATTATAGAATATCTAAATGAAAACTATAATCTAAGGCATAATACCTAGATTTATGAGGGTGTTTTTCTAAACCCTATGGCACGTAAAAATGTGCATTAACATAATCAGATATAATTATGTAACATAACAGAATATAATATTATTATGTTTTGATTTGCGCAAACATTTATGTTATTTTTTACTCGTATCCTTAATCATCAAGACAAGTCATCTAGACTTCGGATATTTAATAATACATAGTACTCATTTCATTTTCATATCTCACTTCAATACTTCTCTTTCTTCCCTTTTTTACTTCATATATTTACTTCATTCTTGTTTAACAACTATTTATTTTTCATTTTACTTCTAAGCATTTTTTCTACATATTTATTCAATATTTGTCATTTCTTTCACGTACAAGGCTCGTGTACATACATGATCAAGACAATGACCAATATCACTTTATTCAATTCTTTACATTTACCTACAGCATTTCAGTTCATATAATTTATTGTTTAATTGTACCATAACTTTCACGTACACGACACGCGAAAATACATGATCAAGATAATGGACAATGTTCCTATACAGTTCTTAATAAAGTCATTTCATCGCATCCGAACAACTTTAAAAATTAATCGGTTATTAGGTTTTCCAAACTCTCAGCTGATCAGGCCGATTGTATGTGGATATGCTAACCTCCGATAACTTTTCTTTACCTTACGAGTACACTCATACTTACACAGTATTAATATTTTTCATTTATACGAGTTACGTATTCTGTAACTTATCCAAACATTTACTCACATCTTTTACAAATTTATATCATATAGTTTCATAGAATATTTAGTCATCATTGTCAGTCAGGGAATGAGGCTCACAATATGGGCACAACAAAATTCATATCAATTAATTGTAAACATAATATGAGCTTCAAAACCGTATTAAGCGAAGTAAATATTTTCACGATTCACACAAGTACGTACTATTTTCCGAGGAAATAATAAATTATAATAGTTAAAAGCTTACGATTTAAAAGTTCAAACAACATAAAACAGAAAACAAATTATTAAATTTCATATTAAGATGAACAGAACAAAGAAGTCAATGTTAAGCAACGTAATCATTTTCAATAACAATAACATAATCACATAACAAAAGACAGATCAAAATACAAATTGTAATCTTAGCAACGCAAACAATTTGAGACACCTTTACGTATATGGAAACGTTTTCGAATACATCGAACTATGATCACATGGTGTGATTCACACCTAATTTTAAAATAACTTGTACAATATGTTATAATGTGAAAGTAAAATGTACCTTAAAGTGATAGTTTTAAATATTTTTAAATTTACACAGAAGTTAAGATAGTTACATCGAGAAAAGTTTTATTAGTTTTACGTACATCAAATAATATATTAGCTTTTTTTTTTCAAAAATTACTTTTGGTAGAAATATGTTTATTTTTTTCGTATACGCAACTTTATTGAATAATTATTACAACTAGTACTATCAAGTTTATATAGTTTTTTATCTTCACGCACAATCCCTGACGGGGTAGCCAGAGAGAACAGATCGCCAAGTGTCACGATCCTTACATATCTCTTTCGCTTCTTTCAGATTCATTATCTTCTTCATACATGCACGTCTAGGTATCCGAGTACTCTTGACCCTACCCTCTTCGAGCAATTTGCTCACATGGTCTTCGAAAGTTAGTCTCGGTCTACCTCGACACCTTTTAATATTAACTTTCGCGCTATATATTTTCTTCACCATTCGGTCTTCACTCATTCGCTCAACGTGCCCAAACCACCGAAGCACGCCCTTATCAATTTTTGTGATAAGGTCATCTTTCAAACCTGCCATATTGCGAATCTCTTCGTTTCGCTTTCGGTCGGCCATAGTAACGCCGCACATTTTACGAAGAGATCGCATCTCCACTGCATTCAACTTACTTTTATGCTTCTTCTAGCATACCCAGGTTTCGCTGCCATATAACAAAGTCAGTACCAACACTGCGTTATGTATTGCAAGGCGTGCACTCTTCGCTACGCCTTGCCTTTTGACTAACGCAGTCAGGGCACCATTGACTTTGTTCCCGGCAGCGACACGCCTGTCCACATCTAAATCACATCTTCCATCCCGGCTAAAAGCACTCCACAAGTATACAATTTCATTTACCTGTTCTAGACATTCCTGATTTACCCATATTTCACACTTCGTTCTCTCATCGTCCCTTTCAAATACCAGAACCTTAGTTTTATTAGCATTCAAACGGAGACCTTTAATTTCACATTCCTCTTTCATACACGTGACTAATGCCTGCAGTTCTGCCTCTGATGGTGCAATAAGCACTGCATCATCAGCATACAGCAGACAATTTACTTTTATGTCACCCAATTTCACACCCAAACAGCTATCTTTCAGCTTTTGTAAACAGCTGTCGAGATACAGTATGAACAGCCAGGAAGACATGACACAACCCTATTTTACGCCCGTTTGGACGCTAAACATGGGTGACAGGTCATGCCCTACCCGCACACAGGCTTTACAGTCACAGTAAAGAGACTGCACAGCCCTTAGCAATCGGCCATCCACACCATACCCCGGCAACAGTTCCCACATTTTCTTCCTTACAACCTTATCAAATGCTTTCTCAAGATCCACAAAAGCACAGAAAATCTTCTGGTTAACAGCCAGAAGCTTTTCCGTGATCATACGGAGAGAAAACATTTGATCCGTGCATCCTCTTCCAGGTCTAAATCCGCATTGTGCCTCCCATAGAAATCTTTCCGATTTCTCTTGCATCCTACGTGTCAAAACCTTCGAGTAAACTTTACTTGCTAAACTGGTCAAGCTGATCGCCCGATAGCACCCGCAGTCAAAATGTGAACCTTTACCTTTATATAAAGGCACAATGACTGCGGATCGCCAATCATCCGGGACATCCCCCGTCCGCCAGCACAAATTGCACAGCAGATGAAAGCTGTCCCAGACGCGAGGCCCACCATACTTGACCATTTCAGCAGTAACTCTGTCTAGTCCCGCAGCCTTACCACATTTCAAACTTCGAATCGCACGTTCAATCTCTTTCATACTGATGACCTCAGTGTCATCGAGGTCCGGGTCTGGCGTGCCAGTCACGGCGTCATCCCCGGATCCCTCACTAAGATCATCACACGCATACATTTCTCTATAAAATTCGCTCCATCGCTGCATGACGTCCGATTTTTCTGAGAGGACGTCATTAGTTCTCGAAAGCACTTTGTTCATTCTTAAAGCCGTCGCACCACTTCGGGTCCTTCCATCCTCTTTCCAGAAGAGTTTGGAGTTCTCCTTAAAGTTGTGCGACAACCTTTCATCCGCTTCCATTCTACACCTTTCACGCACTTCCTCAATCAATGCTTTCGTGTGAACTTTCTGCAGCTTATATCTTTCTTTCATCTTCTCTCTCATATCCTTATCATTACTAGAGGCCAAGTAGTCTAACCATGCTTTCTTCTTCTTCTTTACAGCTTCTTTCACTTCATCATTCCACCATGCATCTCTTCTTTTACTACTGCCTCTTTTTATTGTTCCACACACTTCTTCCGCTGCACTTACCATTCCATCCCTAAGGTTCTGCCATGTTCTTTCTACACATTCGTTTCTGCCATCGATGGTGTCAAGCTTTTCGGCTACCCTCGCATGATATTTGTCCCTAGTATCCGCTTCCTGAAGCTTCCAGCTTCGGATGCGACAGACCGACTGTGGTTCTGTCACTGTCGTCCGGTAGCGCCAACCCGCGAACAGACCCCTAAATCTAGTAATCACTAGATAGTGATCCGTTCCCAGGTCAGCACCCCTGAACACTCGCGTATCCATAACCTGTTTTCGCAGTCGGTCATCCACCAGGAACAAATCGATCATACTTCTCTCATTCTTTCTTTCTCTAGTATACATATGGATTCTCTTGTGATTAAACATAGTGTTTGTCACAAGAAGACCCTTTTCCTTGCATACCGCCAGTATAAGCTTGCCAGCATCATTAACCCTTTTATCGCCAAACTTTCCAAGTACCGACTCGTACCCTGGTCGAGCGGTACCAACCCATCCATTCAAATCACCACATACAACAATCCTTTCGTTTCCCCTAGCCAAATCTAGAACTTCTCTTACATTCTCCCAAAACTCCTCCAGCTCAGCCCTGGATGACGAAGCCACCGGCGCATAAACAGCCAAAAGGAATAACTTCGTCAGTCCCAATTTAAAGCGAACCCAGAGAAGTCTTGAGTTCACAAACTTATATTCAGTCATAACATCGACCAACCGAGAAGACAGCAGCACCCCCACTCCCTGGCAGGCGTTCTCGCTCTCCGGGACTCCGGACCATAGAGCAAACGCCCCGCCAGGGAGCTCTTCAGTACCACTGCCCTTCCGTTTGGTCTCCGACATACACACGACATCTAATTCTCTTTCTTTCATTATTTCGATCAACTCATTCGTCTTATCTCTCATGCCTCCTCTAACATTCCACGTGCCAACTCTGCACTCCGTCCTCCACCTTCCGCCGTGTCGGGCTGTGCGTGACGGGTGGCGGTCCCCATCGCCGCTTTGCACGCTGCATTCCACACCAACGGGGACGAGCTGGTGTGCGTCGCCTTGGGGGGACGCCCTAACCCTCGTTGACATGGGTGCGCAGCTGAGTAGAATTGCAGCCCTGAAAAGGGCTGGCAGGGGTCGCGACGAGCACGCTTCTACAATGACCCCCTGACCCCCCAAGTTTATATAACAAAGCATTAATTTATTTAAATATTCAAAATAACAATTGTAATTTTATGTAGGTTAGCATATAACTTTAAGGTTTGGAGAGAATTGCTTTTAGAGAAGAAAAAACACAATAGCGAATGTTTAAAACCCTTTTCAAAATTGTAAACATTTTATATTAAAAGACTACAAAAAAAAACAACGAAATGTAACACAGTGTTATTATAACTATAAATTTTGTGAATTTAAGTACTTAAAAATGTAATATTTCATAGTACTTAATTCATTTTTACACGATACAGTAATAAAATAATATAAAACAATAAACAATAAATAAATGAAATTAAATATAAAATCGTCTTGTGCCTTAATACATATGTACCTAGTCAGGTCATAAGTATTGTCACACAGTAAAAACTTTTCTTTTAGAATGCTGGCCACAAAAAAGTTTATTGAATTCGAATTTCGAATTGTTCATGAAAATAAAACTGTATACTTTTTAGAATTTTACTCATTTTTAAATATGGAGTGGACGCTTAAAGAAGACCGTGTTGCAGTTATTGCGTTGCATCGTTGCGGTTACGCGCCAATTCAAATTTTTGACATACTGAAAAATTTGAATATAACCAAAAGATTCGTTTATTGTACCATCAAACGATATAATGAAGACTCTAGTGTAGATGACAGGTCAAGAAGTGGTCGCCCTCGGTCTGTTAGGACTCCAGCAGTGACAAAAGCTGTGAAGGCGCGAATTCAAAGAAATCCCAAACATAAGCAGAAACTGTTGGCCCTTCAGATGGGGTTAAGCAGAACCACGGTGAAAAGGGTGTTAAATGAAGATTTAGGGCTTCGGGCATATCGAAGAAAAACTGGACATCGTTTAAATGCTCGTCTAATGGACTTGAGACTGAAGAGATGCCGCGCTTTGTTGAAGCGATACGCGGGAAAAAATATCGGGAAATTCTTTTTTCAGATGAAAAAATTTTTACCGTAGAAGAGAGCTACAACAAACAAAATGATAAGGTGTACGCACACAGTAGTGAAGAAGCAAGCAACCGTATTCCGCGTGTCCAACGAGGTTATTTTCCATCCTCGCTCATGGTATGGTTAGAAGTTTCTTATTGGTGCTTAACAGAGGTACATTTTTGTGAGAAAGGTGTAAAAACGAATGCAGTTGTGTATCAAATTACAGTCCTGACGAACCTTGTGGATCACATACCATGTTCAATAACAGGCACTGGATATTCCAACATGATTCGGCGCCAGCTCATAGAGCGAAGAGCACACAAGACTGGCTGGCGGCGCGTGAAATCTACTTCATCCGGCACGAAGACTGGCCCTCCTCCAGTCCAGATTTGAATCCGTTAGATTACAAGATATGGCAACACTTGGAGGAAAAGGCGTGCTCAAAGCCTCATCCCAATTTGGAGTCACTCAAGACATCCTTGATTAAGGAAACCGCCGATATTGACATGGACCTCGTTCGTGCTGCGATAGACGACTGGTCGCGCAGATTGAAGGCCTGTATTCAAAATCACGGAGGCCATTTTGAATAAACTTTAGTGTCATAAGAATCTATGTTTTGTTAAGTTCATTTTGGTATATAAATGGTTACATAATGAATAAATTTGTTTCAATTATTTTATATTAAACATGTGACAGAATTTATGCCCTGACTAGGTACATGAGTGCTTAAAACGGTAACTTAATTTTTAATATTGCATTGTGATTTTTTTAGATACACTAAGAAATATATTAAAATATCAATTGAATCGTGGAGTATCGGACTAATAAATTCGACTTTACCATATTATATTAAATACAAAATATTAAATACTATGTTAAAATGTTTTCGAAAAATAAGATATACTGACTATTCTTAATTAAGGCTTTAACTAGCCTGAATGACCTTGACGAAACGGCGATCGCAGAGATTTTAGCCGATGTCAACACCGTCTAGCAACTTCGTTCTGAATTACTTATAAAAGTGCAAAGATTAATAGACTGCAGAGATGACAATTATATAAGTGACATACTGCCTGTTATGCTTGCGCATCACTGAGAATTATGTCGCGGTTACGCATCATTGCACGGTGTGGTGCTGTAGCTTTGTCCGGTAGGCATCACGAGCTATCAAGTATTCAAGTTTCAAGTACGTAAGAATTTTTATTATATATGTTAAATCGTATTTATTTGTGTCGTATTAAAAATATGTCGTCAAAGCGTTCGCTGTAAATTTTCCCGGGTTTGATCCCCGACAGCACGAATGAAATTTGTAATTGCAATTTTCGTCAACACGCATTGGGGAAGCACGGCGGGCATTTCCTTGCCCTAAAACCCTCTCAGAAATAAAAAAAGAAACCTGTGCCCAGTAGAGGGACTTGTATAGCCTATTACTTTACTTTGTAGCAATATTTATATTCGTTTCAGATATAGAAGGGTACCTTATGCTGACAAAAATATCATGTGGAGGCGACGAAAACGTAAACATCTTTGTACCTAGATAAAACGTTCGAAAGATTGTCAGTCATGTCATACGCCACATTTTCTATAGAGCGTAGAACATTGCAGATAGGGCAAAATAAAAAATAATCCAATATATTATGGGAACTATTTATTAATAAAATAGACATTTATAGGTATAATAAAAATAATGAACAAGCTGCAAGGTTCAACTAATAATGTTTTTTGTAAACACAATCGTAAAATTCCTGTTTTAATTTTTACCAATATTTGGCCTTCTACTTACAACTCGGCGGAAATTTGAAAAGAAGATTTTGTCTTTTCACACAAGTATTGTTTACAACTGGCGTGGTTTCGAAAAGCGTGATTGAGTGTCAGCGGTACATAATCAATTAAATACTGAACTTTATTAAAATTTATTTTTTTATTTATTTTTTTATATCTTCTTAAAAACTGACGCCATCTCACTATTTTATTATTTGTTTTTTTTTTTGTACGCATAAGGATAAATTAGACTAAGTTAGATTAACTTGGATAAGTTTATATTTTTTTTAATTTTATCACAAAATTTCTGCAATAAATTATTACCTTTTCTACAGTGATTCTCTCCTCTTAGTTTCGGCGTGACTGTAGGATGTTATAGTGAGTCACCGTCAGTTACTAAGCGGCCATAAATCATTATATGTATGTATAGACATACATATATACATTTTTTGATTTTTATATTTATGTTTTTTGAATTTTGATTGATATTTTGAAACCTGGTAAAATTACTTTTTTCCATACCAATTGATGGGCCTGAGTATAATGCCAGTTATGCTCTTTGGCTGAAGTTATTTTTTATTTTATGCTCAATTGCAGACAAAACAATATTGATTGCGCATTTCTAAAACAAAATTTTACCTCTTCTCCTTCTAATAATAGCTCCTGCACCTAACACGGCGGAATAGTTATTATTATCTATAAGACCATTTGGGAAAACAGTTTTTGTTAACAGTTATGAGTGTAACATTTTATCAGCTGCTTTGTTTATAGTGCCTTGAGCAACACTTTGCCGGTTTCTGTACAGAAAATGATACTGGCTTTGCAAATACGGATGGCCGCTACCATTGAATATAATTCCCGCTATGTTACACTTATTTACATAGAAACTTTAATTATCATTTGCATAAAATTCTAAATAGCACTTTTTACACTAGAAAGTAAACTTTTAGATCAGTCCATTTTGTTTTTCACTAATTAAGTAAAAAGTGAAACAAACCAATAGGGCCGGGAATTAAAATTTCTTGCAACTCTTTATAGAAAAGCATGACCTTATCATAATATCAATCATTTAGCCATGTGATAAAACTTTTAAGTGTGCCAGTCAAACATTAATGATGATATTCGGGTCATTATACTGGAAATACTCTTTTAAATATTTTGTGGTGCAATTGATAATCTTCAGTATGATTGACCGTGTATATGACTTTTATAAGTCTATGTTATTTTTGATGAAAATTATTATTGCAGATATAAGCCCTTTCACATTTATTTTAGTCTCGAATTAAATTAATCAAAATGAAAATAATAACATTGGCTCTTTATAACTGATCTTTAAATGTAAAACACTGATTTGAAATTATATAATTATTAGCATTTTTTTAATTCATTGAACTTTTTTAAGATTTTGTTGAAACTCTACTGGTAAAAAAAAAACAAATATATATATATTATAGTTCTTGATGAAAATAATGTATGCGCGTTACATCGCATCCCATCAAGAATTTCTAATGTAATTCTTGGTGTAAAGCTAAGACGTGATAATAACTGTAAACAATAGAATAACAAAATAATGAAAACATTTACATTTACATACAAAACATTTACAAAAATACTTGCTTTATAACCTTATAAATATTATTTGACCGTAATAAAATAAAACGTTTTTATTACGTGGTAGAACCATGCTGCAGCTATATTAGTAGTATAGTTGTAGTACGAATGGGTCGGCTCGCCCGGAGAAGGACCACGCTCTCACAGAAAACCAACGTAAAATAGCAGCTTAACGCTGCTGTGTTTCGTATGGTAAGTGTAGAGAACCGGAGACCCTTTTTACTGGCAAAGAGGCATTCCATCTTAGTACTCACGGGTGACAACGCATCTGCATCTTGAGTCTTTATTGAGGATAGATGTAGATGTCTACGGGCTACAGGAACCACTTACCATCAGGTGGACTGTGTGCTCGTTTGTCACCCTATATTATAAAAACAATATAAAAACAAAAAAAAACAAGGTAGTCTTGGGCATGAACGTAAAAATAAATATTTTCGATTATTTTTGCAATATCTAACAGCCGGATCAGCGGGCGATTCTGATCCATCTAAAGATGCTAAATTTCAGCAAGCACTGTCAAATTCAATAGGAGTGACAGAAAAACGGTTCTTGATATAGAAAGGTAAATAAATTATTTAACCTATAAAGTAAAATTGCTTTATTACAAATCAAAATAGCCCAATAGCTTTATTAACATGAGACATAATTGTACGAGTGCTTTCAATACTTAACATTATTTTACTGATATATCAGAAAGTTTTTTTTAAATAGAATAAGGGTGACAAACGAGCACACAGTCCACCTGATGGTAAGTGGTTGCTACGGCTCATACACATCTACATCTATCATCGATTACGTATCAAAATGTAGATGCGTTGTCACCCGTGAGGACTAAGATGTAATGCCTCGTTTCCAGTAAAAAGGTCCTCCAGTTCTCTACACTCACCATACGAAACACAGCAGGGTTAAACTGCTATTTTACATGTTATTCCGTGAGAGCGTGGCCCTTCCCCGGTCGAGCCGACCCATTCGTGCTACAACTATACCTAATAAATATAGCTGTAGCATGGCTCTACCACGTAAAAAAAGTTGACGTTGAAAATTTAAGTCTTTTTAGAAGCAACTTTCTATTGAGTTAATTTTTGTGGAATCGTGTTTTGCAAACCGCCACCTGAAATACGTGCAATTTTTTTTCGATAATGACGTGAAATTACAAAACCATCCCCATGCATTTCAATGTGGCTCTATTTAGCCAATTAAAAATACTAATATTTTTAAGACCTTTTTTTAGTGTAAGAACTATTTAAAAAGCTTGTGCCGTTTTGGAGAAATTTTGCAAAATATGACAAAGATAGGTACTCTTTGGGGATTTTTTTTCTAACAAGGGGTTGACAAAAATACAATTTTGTTAAATTAAAAACATTTACCAAATCTTCTTCTGTTACCTTGTATTTTTTCTTTGTGGATTAAATGAAAAGTTATTGAGATTTTTTTACTTAAATATCCTAGATTTAGGCATTTCAACCACTGTTAAGGCCTTAAAAGAAAAAGAAACAATTAGTTTTCTGAAAATATTTTATACCAATCATTATTAAAATAGATTTCATAAAAATAAATTTAAAACGAATGAAAACGACTGAAGCAAATGAAATTTTTAATTAACGGCACACAATTCCATATATGTATATATATTATAAACGTGAAAGTTTATTAGGATGTATGGATTTTTTTTATTCTTTCACGCAAAAACTACTAAGTGAATTTTAATGAAACTCTACAATTATATAGCTAATACATCAGAATAACGCATGTATAATTCATAAAGATATTGTGTAAAGTGGTCAAAATATAACTATAAATATTAAAAATATATCTCATCTGCGAGCTATATTGGCTTGCGGTGCAAGAATTGTAAGAGTTTCACGAATATAACATATAGTTGAATTGTTTCTGCTAAGCAGTTCTACAGTGCCGTGTAGTGGCGGTCAAGAATATCCACTACCCCATATATTCCCGTGGGTGTCGTAAAAGGCGACAAAGGGAAACAGGCAGGAGATGGGCAGCAGCATCTTCCTGATAATAGCCAAAATTATAATAAAAACCTGCGGTTGCCAACCCGCCCGCCAAGCGTGGCAACTATGGCAAATACCCCCCAATGATTAGAGCAACAAACAGACGGCACCCAGTCCCCGGCGGCCCCGCTATTCCTGGCTACGTTGGCGACCATGGTAACGGCGGGGCAGGGGGTGCTAAGAATCTCCGGTGGAGGTTCGGTTACCACCTTAGAAGACTCGACCTGGCAACGTACAACGCACGTACCCTAAGGACTGACGAGAAGATCGTGGAGCTGGAAGAAGAGATAGACAAGTTGCGCTGACATATTATAGGATTATCTGAAGTCCGAAGAGAGGGGGAGGACACGGTAATCCTCGAATCGGGTAACTTGCTCTATTACCGGGAGGGCGACCATCTGTCCCAAGGAGATATCGGATTTATCGTCCACAAGTCTCTCGTTAACAACGTTGTAAAGATCGGGAGTGTGTCGACGAGGGTTGCGTACCTTATACTCAGAATCACCAAACGGTATTCGCTGAAGGTCATACAGGTTTACGCACCAACCTCGGCACACCCCGTTGAGGAGGTGGAGGAAATTTATGAGGATATCTCTAGAGCCATGCATTCCTCCAAAACCCACTATACGGTGTTAATGTTAGGCTTCAATTCAAAACTAGGCACAAGAGAGAACGGTGATATGAAAGTAGGGAAATTTGGAATAGGGCAACGGAACCCAAGGGGCCAGCAGCTGGCCAACTTCATGGAGAAAGAGGGACTCTTTATGATGAACTCTTTCTTCCAGAAGCGGCTTCACAGGAAGTGGACCTGGTCGAGCCCCGACGGTTCGACAAAAAATGAGATTGACTTCATTATGACGACCAGACGACAACTGTTCAGTGATGTCTCCTTGATCGCGAGGGTGAAAACTGGTAGCGATCACCGAATTGTTAGAGGCACACTGAACCTAAACGTTAATTTGGAGAGGTCTCGTCTAATGAAGTCAACCCTCCGTCCCCCTCGTGCTCTGTTCCAAAGTCCCGAAACCTTTCAGCTCGAGTTACAAAACCGTTTTCAGTGCTTAGAAGACTGCAATGTAGTGGACAATATGATTGACAAGCTCGTGGAAACTGTCCATGCGGTCGGAGCTAAGTTCTGCAAGACCCGCCGCAGAAGAACACAAAAACGCTTCGATCACACTCTTAATCTCATGGCTGTTAGACAGTAGATGATACAATCAACTGAACAGACAGATCTCCAAATGCATGCGGCGGGACTTACGCAACATCAATACAGCTTGTATTGAAGAAGCGATCGAGCGAAACCAAGGCTCCAAAGTCTTTGCCAGAGATCTGTCTACCAGAAAGAGCCAATTGTCAAAGCTGAAGACCGAGTGTGGCGGATTCGTTTTCGGGGCACCTGAGATTTTGAGTGAGATTGAGAGGTTCTATGTACAGCTGTACACGTCATCGTTGGAGCCACACGCAAGTGTGAGTAACGGTCCAAGAGCGAGTCTTATCCGACACTATTCCGAAGATATCCCGGACGTCAGTCTGAGGGAGATTAGAATGGCTCTCCAGCATCTTAAAAACGGCAAGGCCCCAAGCGAGGATGGAATTACAGCGGAGCTTCTGAAAGCGGGTGGAAAACCGGTACTTGAAGTCCTTCAGAGGCTCTTTAATTCCGTCCTCCGTGGTGGCATTACACCGGAGGCGTGGAGCAGAAGTGCGGTGGTCTTGTTCTTCAAGAAAGGTGACAATGCTCTCTTGAAGAACTACAGACCGATTTGCCTTCTGAGCCACGTCTACGTGCTGTTTTCGAGACTCATTGCGAATCGTCTCGCACGCAAACTTGACGACTTCCAGCCTCCCGAACAAGTCGGTTTCCGAAAGGGCTTTAGCACCATAGACCACATACATACCCTTCAGAAAGTTTTGCAGAAGTCCGAGGAGTACAATTTGCTACTATGCCTGGCGTATGTGGACTATGAGAAAGCCTTTGATTCCGTCGAAACTTGGGCGGTGCTGCAGTCCCTTCAGCGGTGCCAAGTTGACTGTCGGTATATCGAAGTGCTGAAGTGCTTGTACAGTAGAGCTACGATGGCTATCCGAGTTCAGAAGCAGATCGCGAAACCTATCCAATTGCAGAGAGGTGTAAGACAAGGTGACGTTATATCCCCGAAACTCCGCTGCATTGGAAGACGTTTTCAAGTTTCTGGACTGGAAAGGATACGGTATTAACATCAATGGCGAGTACATCACTCGCCTGCAATTTGCCGACAATATAGTCCTTATGGCAGAATTGCTGGAGGACCTAAGCGCTATGCTCAATGACCTCAATAGTGCTTCCCAACGGATAGGTCTTAAGATGAACATGGACAAAACAAAGATTATGTTTAATGTCCATATCACACCTATGCCGGTAGTTGTTGGGAGCACTAAGCTCGAAGTTGTTGACGAGTATGTTTACCTGGGACAAATAGTCCAACTAGGTAAGTCCAACTTCGAGCGAGAGGTCAATTCGGACGGATTCAACTCGGCTGGGCAGCGTTCGAGAAGCTACGACACATCTTCTCGTCAGACATAGCTCAAAACCTTAAAACGAAATTGTATAACCAGTGCGTGTTGCCAGTGATGACTCACGGAACTGAGATGTGATCCTTCACTGCTGGCCGTATGAGGAAGCTCAAGGTCGCTCAGCGAGCTATGGAGAGGGCTATGCTCGGAGTTTCTCTGCGTGATAAACTTAGAAATGAGGATATCCTCAGTAGAACCCGTGTAACCGACATAGCCCATCGGATTAGTAAGCCGAAGTGGCAGTGAGCCGGCCATATAGCTCGAAGAACCGACAACCGATGGGGAAGAAAGGTTCTTGAGTGGCAGCCTCGTTACGGTAGGTGAAGTTTAGGGCGACCCCCCACGAGATGGAGTGACGACCTGGTAAGACATGCAGGAAGTCGATGAATGCAGGTGGCTCAGGACCATGCTTTGTGGCATTCCTTGGGGGAGGCCTATGTTCAGCAGTGGACTTATGAAAGGCTGTAATGATTATGATGATGAAGCAGTTCTACAAACAAGTCCGAGACAGTAATATTTTATGTGTAAGTCATTATTATCAAAATAGTGGACCATTTTGCCCTAAGAACATTTTGCAATAATAAATTGTTTTTCATCAAAATAAATACTTTTGTCGCTTCTGATATTCAAAGTAGACAAACTTTGTTTTTTAAAGTACGTAGTTTGGTGAAATATTTTAAAAGTTACGACGTTCACCGATCACTAATTAAAACCTAGATACAGAATCCCATGCAACAGTTCTCTAAAACTTTGGTCAATTGTTTTGACGTAATGATAGTTGAAATAAATATACATTAATGTAAATTCAACCTTAAATGCATTGCCTAAAGTTGTATTCACAAAGCTACGTACAAATTAAAAGCGCACCCAAATGTTGTCATTACTCATTCGGTAAGGACTTTTTGTCACTGATTGTGTATCTAGTTTTTTATTAGGGATCGATGACGAGGATATAAAAAGACGCGCAGGGTAGTAACGCTTCCCCTAGGACAATATTAGTGTTCTATGGGTCGGGCGCACTACTGGCGAGGTGGGGGAAAACATCACTCATCGCTAAATGTGATATGATGCTTACGTATGGTAGACGCGTGAGCCTAGATTATCTATCTATACTAGAATAAAACTCTAACATAACGTCTGTCTGAACACGCATCAAGCAAAAACCTATTAACCGATTTGGTTCCGCGCAAAATAAATCCACGCGAGCGAAGTCGCGGGGAACAGCTAGTGCTAAATGAAACAAATTGATTGAATGAAGGAGTAAATAAACATTTCCGATTTGGTGTTGGTAGCGTATAAGAACACCTTATCATGTATCATTAAAATTGATTAAACGTAACACGAATAAATCATCGCTTCGTCCAAACCATGTAAACCATGTTAAAGAAGCGACGTCAAAGGTGCAACAAGTCTAGGACCAATATTGCAGCTTGATAAGCAAGGCTATTTTATAATAATATAGTAACGACCTCACCATCCATTGGCAGTTAGTGGCTACTGCAAGTGCACATGGCATGGGCTATTTATTAGAAAGAAAATCGCCGATGCGTTGCCACCTCTGAGGACTAAATAAAAACCTTATTGTTTGTAATTTTACGGGCTTTCTTATCCTTCAAATTGAAACTCATTATTATAGTGAGTGCATTGCGTCAGAAATAGGTTAGGACCAATCCAGATGGACGAGAAGGCAGCAAAGGAGTCCGTATTCCTGGGAAAAGGCAGTATGATAATGATGGTCCTTCATAAATGAAAGAGATTTTAATAGGTTACAACTTAATATAATAAAGCAACTATCGCAGAAAGAGGTTAGTGTTTTTTGAGTGTACGAGTAGTTCAATATCTGGCTGTTTTTAATATAGGTAAGCATGGTAAGAAAGCATACAGTCTAATTATGAGTAAGTGAATACCACAACCTATTGAAATCTACCAACCATCACAGCCCAAAAAAATGTCCACTGCTGAAAATAGGCCTCCCTCATAGATTGCCTCATAGGGACTTTGCTATTGTTACCATGATTGACAGGTGTGTTGGCTACCGCAGTTTTTTATCATTTCGAGAAAGAGATAGACGTTTCTGCCCATCTCCTGTTTCAGTTTCTCTCAGTTGCCTCTTATGACACCCACGAGACGATATGGGCTAATGGATATTGTTACACCGCCACTGCACGGTAACTTTATTTTACTTTTATATTTAAATAAAACTTTACAGTTACAATATCACAAGGTTTTAATATTAAATAAAAGTTTATTGTAAACATGGAAATATTTAGGTCCTCACTAAAACTCGGAGAAAACGCCAAATGTCACTAAGTTCAACCTTTGTATCCTTTAATTTAGACTGATAATATTTAAGAGTAAAGAACAGAAAATAAATAAACATTAAAAAAATAAGAACAAAACTGTTGCGAAATTCTTTACTTTAATAAAAATATCTTTACTAAACCCGCATTACTGTTTCTGTAGTGCTTGTGTTGTTTTCCGATTAATCAAACGTCGGGGAGCCGAAGAGGCATTTTATACGATATTGATGTATGATATTACATTGATGTATTGATGTATCGGATATTTGAATCGGTCATATTTCCAATTTAAGGAATAGTGAAATGATACACATTATTCTTTTTATATTTTTTATAGAATAAGTGTGACTAATGAACCCACATCCCATCTGATAATAAATAGATGCCAGGGCTTATAGATACCTATATCTATCTTCAATTAAAGACAAAATGTAAATGCTTTGTCACCCCTGAGGACTAAAATAGAATGCGTCGTTACCAATAAAAAGTGTCTCCGGTTCTATACACTCACCATACGAAACACAGCAGCGTTAAACTTATACCTAAAGCTGGAGTTCTGTAAGTGTTTGTTTCTTCCAACCTATTCGTACTTCAGTTTATTCCTGCAGTAGTTTAGTTAAAAACTTACAGATATGTCTCCAAAAAAATTAATGTTCTTTTCTGTGTTGTGTTTCCGACTCTGAAATTTATCTGAGAGATCATGTTGAAAATGGTGGCTAGTATCGCTTCTTGTCGACATTTGACCATCTCTATAAGGAGCAACTACTTACCACGAAGAAGCCTCAAGATACGTTGTCACACCTGACGATTATGACACAGTATTCCAGCGTGAAAGAGCAGCATAAAGCTACTGTGTTTCGTTTTATCACTGACACGTACTGGTGAAGAAGGTCACCAGTACTAAGAACGAGGTATTTTGTATCATTGAACAATGGAATTTACAGCGAACACCTTAGCCGCTGAACTATGACGGCTCAAAATATACTTTTATCTATATCAAGTTAGTGATGATCGTAGAAATAACCTATTTAAATCTAAATCAAACTTTATACGCACTCAAAGGGTCGGACGTGCCAACGCTACTGATATAAAGATTAACAACAACTTATCATAATACCAAATTATAATTCATATACATGTGCGCTTATATAATGACTGACGAGGCATTCCATGCTTGGAGTCGGCACAGGACAGGTTTCCATTAGCATTTCCGGCATCAGATGGACTCCGAACTCCAAGTTTGTAATTTTATATTTTTATAATTAAATTGTAGTGAAATATGAACATACTGATGCTAAAAACTAAAATAAACTATAAATTTTACTATAAAATATTACACATAAATATAATTAAAAGGTCCGTCCCTAATATTGTAATATCTGCCTTATTATTGAGCTAAGGGAATTATTTGCATGCCGTAAAGGCATGAATACCCATTTTTTTTAAATTGCCTGTGTGTCTGTCCGGGTTTGATTGTAATTAACTAAAATAACTTCACAAATCGATAGCGAGCAGCCCCAGGAGTGGTCTAAGCTACATTTTATCTGAAAAACTTAGTAATATTTTTTGAAAAAAAAAAACGAAACATTTATAAAATAAATGGTATTTCGTTACTTATCTTTAACCAGCGAAGGCAGGGCGGGTTGCTAATCTCCCATTCAATCCTAACATTATTAGTATATAAGATATTAAGTGTGTCAGTTAATTACTAAAATAGCCTATTGCTAAGTTCTTAACGACTATCAAAGCAAAAAATACACTCTCCAACTAAAGTTAAAAGTAAAAGTTACAGCCTACATAAGTACGTCCCACTGCTGGGCACAAGCTTCCTCTCATTTCTAAGACGGTTTTAGGGCAAGGAAGTGTCCGCCGCACTGCCCCAATGCGTGTTGGCGAACTTCATATGTTTTCGAAATATTTTTATTTTATTTCTCAGACATGCAGGTTTCCTCACGATGTTTTCCTTCACCGCCGAGCACGTGGTAAATCAGCACTTAAAATTGCAATTAACAATTTCATAGGTGCCGGCGGGGATCGAACCCGGGTTGCTCGCGTACTGTGAAATTTACAGCGAGCGCTAACCATCTGAGCTATCACGGCTCTTTAAGCTAGCTCGACTGCATTGTTAAAATGTTAATGCTGCTGTCACCTTAAGTTGATACATTTTAAAGTATCATTGGTGTATATTTTTTACTACTTTTTAACTGACTGCTTATTTTAAAAAAAATCTTCTTTTATTTCCTCATCAGCACGTAAAATTTCAGTGCTGGACGTTGTATTTTTCCGTTGCAGGGAGGATGTCCCATAACTGGCACGCTTCGTAGGCGGATTGCTTTCCGGTCGAAGTATTTAAAGGTTAAAAAAAAGAATTGAGGATGACAAACGGGCACAGTACATGCATTCATAGAGCTCCGTCAAATTAGCTTTGTTTTAAAATATAGACTTCTTTTTCACGCTTCCAAGTAAAAGTACTTTCAGTTTTAACAACGTTCAGTGCGAAGACTAAATAAACGGGATCAACAAGGCTGCAACAAATTTGGCGTAATTTCAAACGCAATAAATTTTATGTTCTTTGTACTATTGTTGTTTCTTTATTTTCGGGCAGATGTTCACGGTATATTTTGCCATTTGGGCTACCTAATAGGGAGTGGGGGCAACTGAAAACTGCGATTGTCGACTGGTCGCCATTTAAGCTATACATTGCTAAGACATATTTATGTTACAAAGAATTAAAACAACGAAATCTGAAGCTCTGTATGAAAATAATTTTATTTTTATTATTGGAGTCTGTTTATATTATTCTAAAAAACCATTTTACAACATTAAAAGTTCTAAGGAATATCACAAGTTCAAAGTAGCACACTAAAATGTGGATTAAATAGGTGCATTAAAATCCTAACGTGTATTTTCCCAACATTATGGATGGAGTGTTCCTTTAAAGTAATATGGGACTTCTCTCGACTCAATGAACACACACAGACGCACGCACAAGCACACGCACCCAAACTCGCGCACGCATTCACATACACACGCACAGGCACGCACACACTCGAACACGCAAACGCATACGCACATACACACGCACACGCGCCATCACGCGCACATGCACGCGCACACACACACACACACACAAATACGCGCCATCACGCGCACACGCACACAAACACATACACAGAATTTCACTAAATATTATTTGTAATCTTTATAACTACTTACTTGCAGGATTTCTATTTTTGTAACGTGACATTCCATCCTTGTCCTAAGGACTGACACGCACGTATTTTTAATTTTAAAACTATGCTGTGTGTCACTCTTTTTGTGTACAAAATAACTTACATTCACACAACTAAAAGAACAAAATAAACTTCAGGAATATCATAATCGATCGATATTGTTTTTGGTTTAAAATATACCTACTAGCCACTTAGGGGTAGCACGCACCTGCTTTTTACTTTCTACGGAGGGAAGATAGAATCCTTTAAACTATATGATCTACTTAACCATCAAGCGCACACACACAAACACGTGTCACTCTTTTTGTATAAAAATAACTTATCATTTATCTAAACAGAAAATAAAATTCAAGTGTCGGTCTGTCATATCGAAAAATGTCTGCGCTCCTCACCACTCTTCAGCATCATACGAAACACAGCAGTAGCATTATGCTGCTATTTCTTGCGAGCATTGTCTTTCACCAGAAGAGCCGCCCATTCGAACTGCAGCCATAACTGGAACGTGACTCTACCGTGTAAAAATTTATGTCCGATAACTTTAGATAATATTATTTTAAGCTATCGACAAAATTGTGCACGAGAACCAATCAAGATTTTTTGTAGAAATTGCATACATTGTATCCTTAATTTTGTAACCTTTCTTCAAATATTTGAAACAATTGCTGTGTAAAAGGAAAGTGTGAATAAAGACACGCGTAAACAGTAGGTCGTAAATCCATTCATTTGTCACTGAGCCCCACTAATTTAAATGAATGGACTTAACAGACCTTTTGCGAAATTAAACTTTGAGGACAATGAAATGGCAGCATTCGTCTTTATTTCGTATTCTTAGTTCATTTATTAAATCACTTAGTACGTAACATGGAGCACTATGGCTTGATAACTTGAAAAAACTTTCTTAAGAAAATCTTGTTGAGTTTGTTTTAAAATCTGTTCTTCTCGTCGGCCATTATTATTTTTTCCTCAAAACGTCAAAAATACCTACATATTTTTTCGAAAATGCGTCAAATTTGACAGGCATATCTTGAAACGGCTCCGTGGTTCCGTGGCTTAGCAATGAGTTTCTGAGCTGGGGCCCGCGGATTCGAATCCCGCACGGTTGTGTGTTTTATTTTTTTTTTTTGGTTGGTGACCAGGCTGATGTTGTTTGTCATTTTCAAATACATACTGCCATCATTCGATCGCGTCGCATGCAAATTGTGTTGACCTTTGAAGATAAATCTATATCTTCCCTCTTAAACACTACCAAAATATTTATGTGGTAAAGCCACGTTACAGCATGTTATGGCAGCGTCATTGGTTAGATCAATGAAATATATTCATATCTTCGATGTAAGAAAATAAAATATTGTTTTCCAAATATAACTCTATAACACGCTTTTATTAGCTTTGCGTTTATCTACTTATATAACGGAATATTTTAATGTGATTTTCACCAACGTGAAGACAGATGATTGACTTTAAAATTTGCACTCGTATCAAGGACCAATGACAATACAATAATTTAATATCTTTATTCTCGTATCCTGATCAAGATCATGATGATAAAATAGAATCTCATTATTCTATTTTATCGTCATGATCTTATTGATCGATGCGTGTTGTTTAGGTTTTTCTAAAGTTTAATGTTATTTAAATGTGACTGAAGTTACTTTTTTCATAGAGTACCAGCGTATAATAATATGGTAATTGTAGTCGATCGTGGTTTCATATGGTGAGTACAGAAAACCGGAGAACTTTGTAACGTTGCATTCCATTTTAGTTCTGATAACCTATCTGTGGAATAGTTCATAATCTAGAATAAAAATGTAAGTGACTGTGGGCCACAACATTTATTTTTAAGTGCTGATTTACCACGTGCTCGGCGGTGAAGGAGAACATCGTGAGGAAACCTGCATGTCTGAGAAATAACAAGAAAAATTTTTTCGAAGATATATGAAGTTCGCCAACACGCACTAGGGCAGCGTTGCGGACATTTCCTCGCCCTAAAACCCTCTCAGAAATGAGGGGAAGCCTGTGCCCATCAGTGGGACGTAAATAGGATGTAACTTTTAACTTTATACACAATATGGCGTTATAACAATATCCACTACCCATGTCGACCCGTGGGTATGGTAAGAGGCGATAGACGAAAACAAACCAGGAGATGGGCAACATCTTTATTTTGTAGTTGTTAGGAACTTCGGTTGCCAACACATCTGCAAAGCGTGGCAACTATGTGACAAATATCCCTTTTCTGATGCAATCTATGGGTTGGTATGATGTTATTAATGAATATTTAATAATATATTATGTGTACTATCTCACCGTGCTCGTTTAATTCTAGTACGAAAACTTTTCAATCTCGAGAACTCTCAATAGGATAATTTTCTGTTTTAACTTTACATCACATCTTTTGCCTTTATTTAGTTTTAAAGTTTCTTGTAGGACTCCCGACGTTTTGAGAATATAACTTTTTATGTTATAAGTTGTAAGAAAGATTTTAATCCTCCTAACATTTCAACGGTTTTTAAAGTTAGTAAGTATATACGAAGAGCGGCTGATAAGTACCCATGCGGTCTAAGGTACTTATCATTGACTCATCACCTCCTTACTGATAGTAGTTCTGTGACTAAGCGGCGGTATAAAAATCACTTATTGTTATTAGTTTGTTCATTAACTCTTGATTTTTAGGAAAAACAACAACTACAGCAAATAAAAACAACAACCAAACAGCAATTCAAATTCTTTGTTAAAAAAGGAAATACGCCGATTATATATATATGGTGACCTGTAACAGTAGTAACCGAAAACAACATCCAAAAACTAGAATAATATGTACAAGCCGACTGTAGAATTCAATCGTGGAAAATAGCAGAAAAACTACAGATTAACAAAGAATGCGTTGCAGAAACTACACGAACATATCTCTGCCGCAAAATAGAGTGTGCACTGCTGTATTCCAATCTGAAAAATATAGTTATAATAAGGCATGTGTACACCGCCATCTTAAGAGATACAAGATTTGTAAAAATTTACCACCCATTGCGTAGCCCGGACCTGGCCCCAAGTGCTTCTTCCTATTTTCATAATTAGAATACAAGTTACGGGGAGGAAGATTTTTAGATTTGGGGAATTCATTTTGAAGATCAAACTAAATTATATTTGACTGTAAGGTATTATACTCACGGCGTGAATAATGCATTTCACGTAAAGGTTATATTAAGATTAAGGTTAGCAAAAAATATCACACTTTTCCTTCATTAAGTTACATAGGCCGAGAACTTATCAGCTGCCCCTGGTAAGCTATTCTTTTCAATAAAATGTTGTTGTAATGTCAATTGTTACAAGTTTCAAGCGTCTTGTTTATAAGCGAAGTGCTGTGTACATTATTGCTAGGCTATTCTTATACTTCTTTTCCATAAAGATTCTAGTTCACTGTTGGATACGAGCAACTTACGTATAAAAAAGGATTGGCCGTGATTGAAGAATTTGCAGTTTAGAAGGAAGCTTGGCTTGGGTTGGCATCCAAACATGTCCCTTCTTTTAAAACTGGATCGCATCTAAACATATAATAAATCTGTAGAAAAGTCGAGTCTGTAATTCTAATACATTGTGGAAAAAACAATTCCAGAGGACTAAATAAACGTCACTGAGGCCAAATTGATGGTTTTTAGAATTTTTGTCTGTCTGTCTGTGTGTGTGTTCCCGATTGACGCACAAACTATATGACAGATTTCCATGAAATTGTGTGTGTAGGTAGGTAGGCCATCTACTTACTGCTAAATAAACTAATAATAAGTAACTGATGAAATTAATGAGAATTCTATTGTAATGTTTTAAAAGTTTTAAATGAGAGAGAGACGTGTTGTTGATTCTTAATCTTTAATTATACTGATCCAACTAATTCTACTTATATTTTGTCGTGGGGACTACACTACACCTCCCGCTGACAAAAAAAAATGAAAAATATTATCTATTTTTTATCAAACCTAAAAACTATTCTAAACGTAATTATAGAATATCTAAATGAAAACTATAATCTAAGGCATAATACCTAGATTTATGAGGGTGTTTTTCTAAACCCTATGGCACGTAAAAATGTGCAATCACATTAGTTTATTAGTAATTAGTTTTTACATTAGTTTATTAGTAATTAACATAATCATACATAATTATGTTTTGATTTTCGCAAACATTTATGTTATTTTTTACTCGTATCCTTAATCATAAAGACAAGTCACCTAGACTTCGGATATTTAATAATACATAGTACTCATTTCATTTTCATATCTCTTTTCACACTTCAATACTTCTCTTTCTTCCTGTTTTTACTTCATTTATTTACTTCATTCTTGTTTAACAACTATTTATTTTTCATTTTACTTCTAAGCATTTTTGCTACATATTTATTCAATATTTGTCATTTCTTTCACGTACACGGCTCGTGTACATACATGATCAAGACAATGACCAATATCACTTTATTCAATTCTTTACATTTACAGCATTTTAGCTCATATAATTTATTATTTAATTGTACCATAACTTTCACGTACACGACTCGCGAAAATACATGATCAAGATAATGGACAATGTTCCTATACAGTTCTTAATAAAGTCATTTCATCGCATCCGAACAACTTTAAAAATTAATCGGTTATTAGGTTTTCCAAACTCTCAGCTGATCAGGCCGATTGTATGTGGATATGCTAACCTCCGATAACTTTTCTTTACCTTACACTTATACTTACACAGTATTAATATTTTTCATTTATAATTACGTATTCTGTAACTTAACCAAACATTTACTCACATCTTTTACAAATTTATATCATATAGTTTCATATAATATTTAGTCATCATTGTCAGTCAGGGATTGAGGCTCACAATATGGGCAAAACAAAATTCATATCAATTAATTGTACACATAATATGAGTTGCAAAACCGTATTAAGCGAAGTAAATATTTTCACGATTCACACAAGTACGTACTATTTTCCGAGAAAATAATAAATTATAATAGTTAAAAGCTTACGATTTAAAAGTTCAAACAACATAAAACAGAAAACAAATTATTAAATTTCATATTAAGATGAACAGAACAAATAAGTCAATGTTACGGCGGCTCTACACGTTGGCCAACATACTGGCGAATGTGTTCGCCAACAACGATGGCCATCGTGTAGAGCGGGTATGTAAGCTACGTTGATATGTATTGGAACGATGGCCCACAAGTTGCCGCGCGATCCGTGTGGTGTCGGTTTTTTGCAAAAGATCAAAGGGTTGTGGCAGAGTATTGGCCGTTGCGTCCACACGTTGGGCGCACGTTCAGTTTGCTACGAGCTCCCAGAGTGATCGCACCTGATTTAAATTTTATATGCACGCATCGTAACTAGTGTCTACGTAATGGCAGTAAAAATGACCAATGGAAACACTTTTCGCTTTAGAGCCCCACCAAACCGAAAATTGTTTGTGAAACACAAGTCTTTCAAGTCTTTTTTTATAGAATAAGTGTGACAAACGAGCACGCAGTCCACCTGATGGTAAGTGGTTGCTGTGGCCCATAGACATCTACATCTATCTTCAATTGCGAATTAAAATGCAGATACGTTGTCAGCCGTGAGGACTAAGATAGAATGCCTCTTTTTCCAGTAAAATGGGTCTCTGGTTTTCTACATTCACCATACGAAACAAAGCAGCATTAAGCTGCTATTTTACGCTGGTCTTTTGTGAGAGCGTGGTCCTTCCCCGGTCGAGCCGACCCATTCGTGCTACAACTATACTATTAATATAGCTGCAGCATGGCTCTACCACGTATGAAATCTACTTTTAAAAAAACGTTACCCCCACACTAGGATTTTCTCCTGTATCTTGGAGGCAGTTTACAAACATAAATTGCATAAGGACAAACATCCAGACCCGGAGCAATTATTTGCAGGCCATTTAAATACTTGTTCTGTGCGGGATTCGAACCCGCGGCCCCCAGCGCAGCAACTCATTGCTAAGGCACTATGCCACGGAGCCGTCAAGAAATAAAATTTCTTTTTTTCCATTTCTTTTTGATCACCCTTTTCTTATACTCATTCACGTTATAAATATGTTGTATATGCTGTTAATAAATAAACCGCAGCAGCCGTTAGCGCATCAATAATCATTTTAATAAATTCGTCCGCACATTGGCCGGAACCAAAGCAAACTGAACGACCTTCCAACGTGTGGACGCGATCACTAATTCTTGGCCAATATCTTGGCCAACACATTCGCCAGTGTGTTGTCCAACGTGAAGAGCCGCCGTTAAGCAACGTAATCATTTTCAATAACAATAACATAATCACATAACAAAAGACAGATCAACATACAAATTGTAATCTTAGCAGCGCAAGCAATTTGAGACACCTTTACGTATATGGAAACGTTTTCGAATACATCGAACTATGATCACATGGTGTGATTCACACCTAATTTTAAAATAAATTGTACAATATGTTATAATGTGAAAGTAAAATGTACCTTAAAGTGATCGTTTTAAATATTCTTAAATTTACACAGAAGTTAAGATAGTTACATCGAGAAAAGTTTTGATAGTTTTACGTACAACAAAAAATATATTAACTTTTTTTTTCAAAAATTATTTTTGGTAGAAATATGTTTATTTTTTTCGTATACACAACTTTATTGAATAATTATTACAACTAGTACTATCAAGTTTATATAACAAAACATTAATTTATTTAAATATTCAAAAGAACAATTGTAATTTTATGTAGGTTAGCATATATAACTTTAAGGTTTAGAGAGAATTGCTTTTAGAGAAGAAAAAAAAACAATAGTGAATGTTCAAAACCCTTTTCAAAATTGTAAACATTTCATATTAAAAGACTACAAAAAAAAACAACGAAATGTAACACAGTGTTATTATAACCATAAATTTTGTGAATTTAAGTACTTAAAAATGTAATATTTCATAATATTTAATTCATTTTTGCACGATACAGTAATAAAATAATATAAAACAATAAACAATAACTAAATGAAATTAAATATAAAATCGTCTTGTGCCTTAATACATATGTACATGAGTGCTTAAAACGGTTAATTTTTAATATTGCATTGTGATTTTTTTAGATACACTAAGAAATATATTAAAATATCAATTAAATCGTGGAGTATCGGATTAATAAACTCGACTTTACCATATTATATTAAATACAAAATATTAAATACATTTTTTTATAATAATTAAAACTTTTTAAAGAAATGACAAAAATAGGCTGATGCGATGTTACCTCAAATTTTCTTCTTTGTTCTTTTTGGCTCATATTTCATATTCTTCTGGACGAAGATGGCAAAAGTACAACTGTTTCTTTCCTTTTAAAATTAATCTGCCGTAATGTTTGAAAAGTGTTAAATGAGAGAGAGACATGTTGTTGATTCTAAATCTTTAATTATACTGATCCAACTTATTCTACTTAACACTAATATATTTTCTCGTGGGGAATACACTACACTATTGAATACTTATTCTTCCAGCATAGATAATACATGATAAATAATATTATGATTAAATTTTCATGTACAGACATAAATAAACTTTAAAAAATTTTACGACTCGCGGGATTTATACGAGTTTTCAGATGCGTACTAAAATTTGATCGATTTCACCATCATCCCCAGAAGAAAATTGATTAAGAGTGTTGAGTATATTGCCAACTCTATGTTTATAACCCAGTTACAGGCAAAATTGTTAAATGTTTTATAACTATGTTTCAGCAATATAGTTTTTTAAATTATTAATTTTATATGTTTTAAGTGCTCGTTTTTAATATATAAAATAAAACGCGAACAAACCCAGGTTCAATCTCTACCAGTCAATAAAATAGCGATTTTAAATACTAACTTTAAACGTACTCTTGACTTGATGCTTGTCTTTGATATGATGCTTACGTATGGTAGACGCGTGAGCCTAGATTATCTGTCTATACTAGAATAAAACTAACACAACGTCTGTCTGAACACGCATCAAGCAAAAACCTATGAACCGATTTGGTTCCGCGCAAAATAATTCCACGCGAGCGAAGTCGCGGGGAACAGCTAGTGCTCATTGAAACAAATTGATTGAATGAAGGAGTAAATAAACATTTCCGATTTGGTGTTGGTAGCGTATAAGAACACCTTATCATGTATCATTAAAATTGATTAAACGAAACACGAATAAATCATCGCTTCGTCCAAACCATGTCAACCATGTTAAAGAAGCGACGTCAACGGTGCAACAAGTCTAGGACCAATATTGCAGCTTGATAAGCAAGGCTATTTTATAATAATATAGTAACGACCTCACCATCCATTGACACTTAGTGGCTACAGCAAGTGCCCATGGCATGGGCTATTTAATACAAAGAATATCGCCGATGCGTTGCCACCTCTGAGGACTAAATAAAAAACCTTATTGGTTGCAATTTTACGAGCTTTCTTATCCTTCAAATTGAAACTCATTATTTTAGTGAGTGCATTACGTCAGAAATAGGCAAGAGGTTAGGACCAATCCAGACGGACGAGAAGGCAGCAAAGGAGTCCGTATTCCTGGGAAAAGGCAGTACGATAACGATGGTCCTTTATTAATGAAAGATATTTTAATAGGTTAATACTTTATATAATAAAGCAACTATCGCAGAAAGAGGTTAGTGTTTTTTGAGTGTACGAGTAGTTAAATATCTGGCTGTTTTTAATATAGGTAAGCATGGTAAGAAAGCATACAGTCTAATTATTAGTAAGTGAATACCACAACCTATTGAAATCTACCAACCATCACAGCCCAAAAAAAAGTCCACTGCTGAACATAGACCTCCCTCATAGATTGCCTCATAGGGACTTTGCTACTGTTACCATGACTGACAGGTGGGTTGGCTACCGCAGTTTTTTATCATTTCGAGAAAGAGATAGATGTTTCTGCCCATCTCCTGTTTCAGTTTCTCTCGGTTGCCTCTTATGACACCCACGAGACGATATGGGCTAATGGATATTGTTACACCGCCACTGCACGGTAACTTTACTTTATTTTACTTTTTTATTTAAATAAAAGTTTACAGTTACAATATCACAAGGTTTATATTAAATACAAGTTTATTGTAAATATGGAAATATTTAGGTCCTTACTAAAACTCGGCGAAAACCCCAAAAGTCACTAAGTTCAACCTTTGTATCCTTTAATTTAGACTGATAATATTTAAGTGTAAAGAACAGAAAATAAATAAACATTAAAAAAATAAGAACAAAACTGTTGCGAAATTCTTTAATAAAAATATCTTTACTAAACCCGCATTACTGTTCCTGTAGTGCTTGTGTTGTTTTCCGATTAATCAAACGTCGGGGAGCCGAAGAGGCATTTTATACGATATTGATGTATGATATTCGCATTGATGTATTGATGTATCGGATATTTGAATCGGTCATATTTCCAATTTAAGGAATGGTGAAATAATACACATTATTCTTTTTATATTTTTTTTATAGAATAAGTGTGACAAATGAACCCACATCCTATCTGATAATAAATAGATGTCAGGACTCATAGATACCTATATCGATCTTCAATTAAAGACAAAATGTAAATGCTTTGTCACCCCTGAGGACTAAAATAGAATGCGTCGTTACCAATAAAAAGTGTCTCCGGTTCTATACACTCACCATACGAAACACAGCAGCGTTAAACTTATACCTAAAGCTGGAGTTCTGTAAGTGTTTGTTTCTTCCAACCTATTCGTACTTCAGTTTATTCCTGCAGTAGTTTAGTTAAAAACTTACAGATATGTCTCCAAAAACATTAATGTTCTTTTCTGTTTTGTGTTTCCGACTCTGAAATTTATCTGAGAGATCATGTTGAAAATGGTGGCTAGTATCACTTCTTGTCGACATTTGACCATCTCTATAAGGAGCAACTACTTACCACGAAGAAGCCTCAAGATACGTTGTCACACCTGACGATTATGACACAGTATTCCAGCATGAAAGAGCAGCATAAAGCTACTGTGTTTCGTTTTATCACTGACAAGAACTGGTGAAGAAGGTCACCGGTACTAATAACGAGGTATTTTTTATCATTGAACAATGAAATTTACAGCGAACACCTTAGCTGCTGAACTATGACGGCTCAAAATATACTTTTATCTATATCAAGTCAGTGATGATCGTAGAAATAGCCTATTTAAGGCTAAATCAAACTTTATACGCACTCAAAGGGTCGGACGTGCCAACGCTACTGATATAAAGATTAACAACAACTTATCATAATACCAAATTATAATTCATATACATGTGCGCTAATATAATGACTGACGAGGCATTCCATGCTTGGAGTCGGCACAGGACAGGTTTCCATTAGCATTTCCGGCATCAGATGGACTCCGAACTCCAAGTTTGTAATTTTATATTTTTATAATTAAATTGTAGTGAAATATGAACATACTGATGCTAAAAAGTAAAATAAACTATAAATTTTACTATAAAATATTACACATAAATATAATTAAAAGGTCCGTCCCTAATATTGTAATATCTGCCTTATTATTGAGCTAAGGGAATTATTTGCATGCCGTAAAGGCATGAATACCAATTTTTTTTAAATTGTCTGTGTGTCTGTCCGGGTTTGATTGTAATTAACTAAAATAACTTCACAAATCGATAGCGAGCAATCCCAGGAGTGGTCTAAGCTACATTTTATCTGGAAAAACTTAGTCATGTTTTTTGGAGAAAAAAAACGAAACATTTATAAAATATATGGTATTTCATTACTTATCTTTAACTAGCGAAGGCAGGGCGGGTTGCTTATCTCCCATTCAATGCTAACATTATTAGTATATAAGATATTAAGTGTGTCAGTTTATTACTAAAATAACTTATTGCTAAGTTCTTAACGACTATCAAAGCAAAAAATACACTCTCCAACTTTCAACTAAAGTTAAAAGTAAAAGTTACAGCCTACATAAGTACGTCCCACTTTTGGGCACAAGCTTCCTCTCATTTCTAAGACGGTTTTAGGGCAAGGAAGTGTCCGCCGCGCTGCCTCAATGCGTGTTGGCGAACTTCATATGTCTTCGAAATATTTTTATTTTATTTCTCAGACATGCAGGTTTCCTCACGATGTTTTCCTTCACCGCCGAGCACGTGGTAAATCAGCACTTAAAATTGCAATTAACAATTTCATTGGTGCCGGCGGGAGCTCCGTCAAATTAGCTTTGTGTTAAAATATAGGCTTCTTTTTCACGTTTCCAAGTAAAAGTACTTTCAGTAGTTTTTGTACGTGGTAGAGCCACGCTGCAGCTATATTAATAGTATAGTTGTAGGACGAATGGGTCGGCTCGACCGGGGAAGGACCACGCTTTCACAGAATACCAGCGTCACGTTTGGTGAGTGTAGAGAACCGGAGACCCTTTTTACTGGAAAAGAGGCATTCCATATTAGTCCTCACGAGTGACAACGCATTTCCATTTTGATTCGCAAACGAAGATAAATGTAGATATCTATGGGCCACAGCAACCACTTACCATCAGGTGGACTGTGTGCTCGTTTGTCACTCGATCCTATAAAAAAAAATAACAACGTTCAGTGCGAAGTCTAAATAAACGGGATCAACAAGCCTGCAACAAATTTGGCATAATTTCAAACGCAATTTTGTACAATTGTTGTTTATTGTACTTTATTTTCGGGCAGATGTTCAAGTTATGTTTTTGCCATTTGGGCTACTTCGAAGGAAGTCGGGGCAACTTAAAACTGCGATTGACGACTGGTCGCCATTTACGCTATCCAGTGCTAAGACATATTACTGTTACGAAGAATTAAAACAACGAATTCAGAAGCTCTGTATGGAAATAATTTTATTTTTATTATTGGAGTCTGTTTATATTATTCTAAAAAAACATTTTACAATATTGAGGGTTCTAAGGAATATCACAAGTTCAAAGTAGCAACTAAAACGTGGATTAAATAGGTATATTACAATCCTAATGTGTATTTTTCCAACATTATGGATTGATTGTTCCTTTAAATTAATATGGGACTTCCCGTGAAGTATTCAATTCAATAAAAAATTACATTTGAAATGCTACAATAGTTTCCCAGAAATCAGTAAAAATAAATAAAGAAATCGTTAAAAAGCAGTTAAGAACCCGCAGGCCATCCCTGGAACTTACCACTAAACTTTCAACTAAAGTTAAAAGTAAAAGTTACAGCCTACATAAGTACGTCCCACTGCTGGGCACAAGCTTCCTCTCATTTCTAAAACGGTTTTAGGGCAAGGAAGTGTCCGCCGCGCTGCCCCAATGCGTGTGTGGCGAGCTTCATATGTCTTCGAAATATTTTTATTTTATTTCTCAGACATGCAGGTTTCCTCACGATGATTTCCTTCACCGCCGAGCACGTGGCAAATCAGCACTTAAAATTGCAATTAACAATTTCATTGGTGCCGGCGGGGATCGAACCCGGGTTGCTCGCGTACTGTGAAATTTACAGCGAGCGCTAACCATCTGAGCTATCACGGCTCTTTAAGCTAGCTCGACTGCATTATTAAAATGTTAATGCTGCTCTCGCCTTAAGTTGATACATTTTAAAGTGTCATTGGTGTATATTTTTTACTACTTTTTAACTGAGTGCATATTTAAAAAAAAATCTTTTATTTCCTCATCAGCACGTAAAATTTCAGTGCTTAACGTTGAAATTTTCCGTTGTAAGAATTTCCCATAACTGGCACGCTTCGTGCGCGGATTGCTTTTCGGTCGAGGTATTTTAAGGTTAAAAAAAAGAATTGAGGATGACAAATAGGCTCAGTACATGCATTCATAGAGCTCCGTCAAATTAGCTTTGGTGTAAAATATAGGCTTCTTTTTCACGCTTCCAAGTAAAAGTACTTTCAGTTTTAACAACGTTCAGTGCGAAGTCTAAATAAACGGGATCAACAAGCCTGCAACAAATTTGGCGTAATTTCAAACGCAATAAATTTTATGTTCTTTGTACTATTGTTGTTTCTTTATTTTCGGGCAGATGTTCACGTTATGCTTTTGCCATTTGGGCTACCTAATAGGGAGTGGGGGCAACTGAAAACTGCGATTGTCGACTGGTCGCCATTTAAGCTATCCATTGCTAAGACATATTAATGTTACAAAGAATTAAAACAACGAATTCTGAAGCTCTGTATGGAAATAATTTTATTTTTATTATTGGAATCTGTTTATATTATTCTAAAAAAAATTTTTACAATATTAAGAGTTCTAAGGAATATCACAAGTTCAAAGTAGCACAATAAAATGTGGATTAAATAGGTACATTAAAATCCTAATGTGTATTTTCCCAACATTATGGATGGAGTGTTCCTTTAAAGTAACATGGGACTACTCTCGACTCAATGAACACACACAGACGCACGCACAAGCACACGCACCCAAACTCGCGCACGCACTCACATACACACGCACAGGCACGCACACACTCGAACACGCACACGTATACGCACACGCATACGCACACGCACACGCACACGGACACGCAAATACACACCCACAGGCGCCATCACGCGCACACGCACGCGCACACACACACAAAAATACGCGCCATCACGCGCACACGCACACACACACATATACAGAATTTCACTAAATATTATTTGTAATCTTTATAACTACTTACTTGCGGGACTTCTATTTTTGTAACGTGACATTCCATCCTTGTCCTAAGGACTGACACGCACGCATTTTTACTTTTAAATCTGTGCTGTGTGTCACTCTTTTTGTGTACAAAATAACTTACATTCACACAACTAAAAGGACAAAATAAACTTCAGGAATATATAATCGATCGATATTGTTTTTGGTTTTAAATATACCTACTAGCCACTTAGGGGTAGCACGCACCTGCTTTTTACTTTCAACGGAGGGAAGATAGAATTCTTTAAACCATATCATCTACTTAACCATCAAGCGCACACACACAAACACGTGTCACTCTTTTTGTATAAAAATAACTTACCATTTATCTAAACAGAAAATAAAATTGAAGTGTCTGTCTGGCATATCGAAAAAAGTCTGCGCTCCTCATCACTCGTCAGCATCATACGAAACACAGCAGTAGCATTATGCTGCTATTTCTTGCGAGCATCGTCTTTCGCCAGGGGAGCCGACCCATTGGAACTGCAGCCATAACTGAAACGTGACTCTACCGCGTAAAAATTTATGTCCGATAACATTAGATCATATTATTTTAAGCTATCGACAAAATTGTGCACGAGAACCAATCAAGATTTTTTGTGGAAATTACAAACATTGTATCCTTAATTTTGTAACCTTTCTTCAAATATTTGAAACAATTGCTGTGTAAAAGAAAAGTGTGAATAAAGACACGCGTAAACAGTAGCTCGTAAATCCATTCTTTTGTCACTGAGCCCCACTAATTTAAATGAATGGACTTAACAGACCTTTTGCGAAATTAAATTTTGAGTACAATGGAATGGCAGCATTCGTCTTTATTTAGTATTCTTAGTTCATTTATTAGATCACATTGTACGTAACATGGAGCACTACGGCTTGATAACTTGAAAAAACTTTCTTAAGAAAATCTTGTTGAGTTTGTTTTAAAATCTGTTCTTCTCGTCGGCCATTATTATTTTTTCCTCAAAACGTCAAAAATACCTCAAATATGTCAAATTTGACAGGCATATCTTGAAACGGCTCCGTGGTTCAGTGGCTTAGCAATGAGTTGCTGAGCTGGGGCCCGCGGATTCGAATCCCGCACGGTTGTACGTTTTATTTTTTTGGTTGGTGACCAGGCTGATGTTGTTTTCTCATTTTCAAATACATACTGTCATCATTCGATCGCGTCGCATGCATATTGTGTTGACCTTTGAAGATAAATCTATATCTTCCCTCTTAAACACTAATAACTTATGTGGTAAAACAACGCTACAGCATGTTATGGCAGCATCATTGGGTAGATCGATGAAATATATTCATATCTTCGACGTAAGAAAATAAAATATTGTTTTTCAAATATAAATTTTAACACGCTTTTATTAGCTTTGCGTTTATCTACTTATATGACGGAATATTTTAATGTGATTTTCACCAACTTGTAGACAGATGATTGACTTTCAAATTTGCACTCGCATCAAGGACTAATGACAATACAATAATTTAATATCTTTATTCTCGTGTCCTGATTAAGATCATAACGATAAAATAGAATAATTAGTTATGGATCGATGCGTGTTGTTTAGGTTTTTCTAAAGTTTAATGTTACTTAAATGTGACTGAAGTTACTTCTTTCATAGAGTACCAGCGTATAATAATATGGTAATGGTAGTCGATTGTGGTTTCATATGGTGAGTACAGAAAACCGGAGAACTTTTTTTATTGTAACGTTGCATTCCATTTTAGTTCTGATAACATATCTGTGGAATAGTTCATAATCTAGAATAAAAATGTAAGTGACTGTGGGCCACAACATTTATTTTTAAGTGCTGATTTACCACGTGCTCGACGGTGAAGGAGAACATCGTGAGGAAACCTGCATGTTTGAGAAATAACAAAAAAAAATATTTCGAAGTCATGTGAAGGTCGCCAACACGCACTAGGGCAGCGCGGCGGACATTTTCTCACCCTAAAACCCTCTCAGAAATGAGGAGAAGCCTGTGCCCATCAGTGGGACGTAAATAGGATGTAACTTTTAACTTTATACACAATATGGCGTTATAACAATATCCACTACCCATGTCGACCCGTGGGTATGGTAAGAGGCGATAGACGAAAACAAACCAGCCGGGCTATTCACAATCGTCTCGGAAAGCGAAATAGACTCGGATTCGATAACTTCTCGCACCGAAACCAATAAACGCTATTCACATTTAACGTTCGGATAAAGGTCACTTAGATACATCCTACAACTATTGTATCGTCATTTAGTTACATGCATTTACGAATTTTGTAGATAAATAGGCTTTTGTATTTTTTTAGAGTAACGCCTGAACAAAAACATAATGCAATATTTTGGAGTTAGCCATTGATATCGAATATAAAAAATATATAATTTAACTATATAATAAATAACAAAAAAAAACTGAGAGAGAAAGAGAAACTGAGAGAGGGTTTTAGGGTGAGGAAATGTCCGCCGCGCTGCCCTAGTGCGTGTTGGCAAACTTCACATGACTTCGAAATATTTTTTTTGTAATTTCTCAGACATCCAGGTTTCCTCACGATGTTCCTCTTCACCGTCGAGCATGTGGTAAATCAGCACTTAAAAATAAATGTTGTGGCCCACAGTCACTTACATTTTTATTCTAGATTATGAACTATTCCACAGATAGGTTATCAGAACTAAAATGGAATGCAACGTTACAATAAAAAAAGTTCTCCGGTTTTCTGTACTCACAATATGAAACCACGATCGACTACCATTACCATATTATTATACGCTGGTACTCTATGAAAGAAGTAACTTCAGTCACATTTAAGTAACATTAAACTTTAGAAAAACCTAAACAACACGCATCGATCCATAACTAACTATTCTATTTTATCGTCATGATCTTAAACAGGACACGAGAATAAAGATATTAAATTATTGTATTGTCATTAGTCCTTGATGCGAAAGCAAATTTTAAAGTCAATCATCTGTCTACAAGTTGGTGAAAATCACATTAAAATATTCCGTCATATAAGTAGATAAATGCAAAGCTAATAAAAGCGTGTTAAAAGTTATATTTGGAAAACAATATTTTATTTTCTTACGTCGAAGATATGAATATATTTCATCGATCTACCCAATGATGCTGCCATAACATGCTGTAGCGTGGCTTTACCACATAAATATTTTAGTAGTGTTTAAGAGAGAAGATATAGATTTATCGTCAAAGGTCAACACAATTTGCATGCGACGCGATCGAATGATGACAGTATGTATTTGAAAATGAGAAAACAACATCAGCCTGGTCACCAACCAAAAAAATAAAACGTACAACCGTGCGGGATTCGAATCCGCGGGCCCTAGCTCAGCAACTCATTGCTAAGCCACTGAACCACGGAGCCGTTTCAAGATATGCCTGTCAAATTTGACATATTTGAGGTATTTTTGACGTTTTGAGGAAAAAATAATAATGGCCGACGAGAAGAACAGATTTTAAAACAAACTCAACAAGATTTTCTTAAGAAAGTTTTTTCAAGTTATCAAGCCGTAGTGCTCCGTTACGTACAAAGTGATCTAATAAATGAACTAAGAATACTAAATAAAGACGAATGCTGCCATTCCATTGTACTCAAAATTTAATTTCGCAAAAAGTCTGTTAAGTCCATTCATTTAAATTAGTGGGGCTCAGTGACAAATGAATGGATTTACGAGCTACTGTTTACGCGTGTCTTTATTCACACTTTTCTTTTACACAGCAATTGTTTCAAATATTTGAAGAAAGGTTACAAAATTAAGGGTACAATTTCTACAAAAAATCTTGATTGGTTCTCGTGCACAGTTTTGTAGATAGCTTAAAATAATATTATCTAAAGTTATCGGACATAAATTTTTACGCGGCAGTCACGTTCCAGTTATGGTTGCTGTTACGGCCTACGGCTGCTCCTACAAAGGTAAAATCCTCTGGGGCCCATGAGCAGAAAACTTCACGAGCAGACGCAGGTTGGGCCTCAATATGGCCGCGTGGAATTTCCTATCACAATAAACTATAAAGCAATCTAGAAAGTAAAGGTACTTACCTGTATCAAGAGCTAACTTCGCTCCAAGGCTTGGGTAGACATTAAGTGTGTGTAATGGTAGATAGCGAGTCGTGTACAGTGAGGTGCGAATGTGTGGGGACTTGGCAAGCATAGGCGACCAGCAGCGGCCGAGTTCCAGGCTGCTCCAAAATGCTGCATCGCTCCAGACTGCTTCAGCGCCGGACCACTTCTTTCTTCACTGTCACTATTCAGTCTCTTAGCTTCATTGTACATTTAACTAACTTCAATTCGCCTAATTCCACACTCATCGCAGAATCGAACACGTGATATCCGACATGGCAAGGACAGTAGCACAAAATTCGACATTGAATGTCCCGGATTCACTTATCACAAATTATAAATTCGGCACCAGAATAACACGTCGCGCCAGAGTCAAAGTACGCCTCGTTGATACGCAAATTAATTTAACTAGGCAACCAAAACACAAAAGGCACTAACGCGACGACCCAATTATAACGATATCTTCATCTAGCTATCTAGATCCACGACTAGCCCGCTATAATGACGAGACCTTGTGCTCCTCACCACTGTTTTTGCTTTGTTATTTAAGCAGTGATGAGCACAAGGTCTCGTCATTATAGCGTTGTTTTTCGAGCCATTGACAAGTCAGCCTTTCGTAAGAACAAAAAGTTTAAATTTTTCTAAAATTAAGAATAGCTACCCTACTGAAAAGATTATGGAGGAACAAAGTGTCAACGAAGTTACATTATTAAATTCTCAAAAACCTGTGCGTACTTCAACGTCGAGTTCGGATAGCAGTGATTCGTCAAAAAGCAGTGTTTACAGTCAAACAAGGAGACACAAGAAAAGGAGAATGGATCAAACCGTGAGTAAAGAACATTTAGAATTTTTATCCCAGCAAGTGGCCTTTTTAACTAATATTATTACAAAATCTAGTGAAGTTATATGCCAAAACCAAAAAATAGTCCCTTCACTTAATCTTAACTTGCACCGACCTACAACAGAAGGCGGGGACAAAATAAACCAGCTCAAGCTATCAGATTTGAGTACCACGGTAAAAGATCCCATTTATCCACGTGCAAATGAAATACATTTAAAGAAATTAGTAGAATTACAGCGTTTTAATTGTGATGATTGGTATGCTGTACGGCTTATCGATGCCCAGAAGAAATATTTATCTACCCCCGGTTTTGTCGAACTTGCTGTAAATGATTCGTTAGAACGATTTGAAACTGCAATGTTGCGCGACGATCCTCATTCTTATTTGCTAGAACGTTCTTTCGCCGGATTAACCAACTCCTTACTTTGCCAAAAAGAGGAATTACAAAGAGCATTACAAGCACTAGTAGATTGGGCCACTGATTCTCGACAAAGATTGACTCCAAATTTATTATTTGATAAAATAGAAGAGTTATTTTCTAAGGGATCATCTTATAGCAAAGTAACTGAAGATTTGTTTCAAATAGTTTGTGTTAGACAAGCGAATCTAATTAGCTTACGCCGTGGTTCATTACTTCGACAAATTTCTGAAGAATATCATCGCGAGGTTTTGCAAAAAATCCCTCCTAACGTAGAAACTCTGTTTAACGACGATTCCATGCAGACCTACCTTCAGAAAATTGGAGGGGCAGATAAATTAATCACTTCATCCCGATCAATGCCTCGTACTCAAAAAGAATTTTATGAAAATCAAAAGCCATCGAGTAATAAACAAGCTGATGATACATTTTTTCATCGAAACAATCCCTCGAAAAGAGGAAAACGAGCACCCCGCCTATCCAAACAAACAAATCGAGATAAATCGGGCAAAAATAGACAAAAAGGAAAGAAATCGCAATCGCATTTTTCCTTTAAAGATGATCGTCGTAAATGACTCTCAAAAATTTCATGGCGGCTGTCTAAAACAATTTCAATGTGTTTGGAGCAATTTAGGCGCGGCGGAACAAATATGCAGACTATTAAACGGCTCATACATCCCATTCAAACTCAAGCCACCTCTCATACTTCCAAATCCAATTGTGATTCAGAGCTACAGGACCAAAACTTCCTTAAATATGACTCGCCAAATTCAAAGTAAGTCGAAATCCGGAGTACTCGAACAGGCGGAGCCGAGTGCCAGCTTCCTTTCCACATTCTTTTTGGTGCCAAAACCAGACGGCAGCTACCGTCCAATATTAAATTTGAAACAACTGAACAGGTTCGTCAAAACGAAACCCTTCAGACTGTTCAGTCACTTTCGAGTACCCACCTTTCTGCAGCATCAGGATTGGATGGCAAAATTAGACCAGTATATAATAATAATAATAATAATAATAAATATTTATTTCAAAACATTGGGTACATTATATTATATTAGTGATCGTAGCCCCCTTTTAAGCTAATGAGCCTGTATCAGGGAGCAACGCTCTTCCATTAATTTAGGTCGTTTTAGAACAATGTACAGTTTAAAAATAATAAATTTTGGAGTTTGAAGTAGAACGTTTAAAAGATAACAATGAAAAAAGAAAAAAAAAGAAAATTATTCTATTATAGTTCCAATATAAAGCTAATTCTAAAAGTACTACATTTATCAGGTTCATTTTCCTTTTTTACATTTCTTTAAACATTTTTTTTTAGCGCGCGCGCGCGCGTGTGTGTGTGTGTGTGTGTGTGTGTGTGTGTGTGTGTGTGTATGTGTGTGTGGGTGTGTGTGTGTGCGTGTGTGTGTGTGTGTGTGTGTGTGTGTGTGTGTGTGTGTATGTATGTGTGTGTGTATGTATGTATGTGTGTGTGCTTATGTATGTCAGTGTGTGTATGTGTTTTCATTACTATTTAATTTTAACTAGTAATGCCTCTAGATCATCATAGGTTTGATCTTCCAAGCATAACTGTAAGCATCTCTTACAGTCGCGATATGTTTTAGTATATAAGTTTAGGCTTTTATTAATCATTTTGTAGAGGTAGGCTGAACGAGCTTTATATTGTCTTGAAGCAAAAACAGAATTGCATTTGACGGTTTCCAGCTTATCCCTTCTTCTTACAGCATTAGTGGCATCAAATTTCAGGGTTTTGTGTTTACTCAGAATTGTCTGTATAATGTAAAGCTTTCTAATTGAAGGAATTCGGGTAGTTTGATAAAGTTTATCAGTTGAAAACATTTGTTTTTTAAAATACATGACCTTTATCAAACCACGTTGTGCACGTTCAGCCTCAAGAAAGCGCGTCTTGGCTGCACCTCCCCATACAGGCAAGCAGTAAGCAAGAACAGACTGTACTAGGGATAGATATATTTCTCTTAGAAGACACTTGTCCCCAAACCCCGTTTCTAAATCCGTCTTAGGTACCGCATGTCTCAATATCTTAAAAATCCATGTGAGATTCCTTATTCTCTGAGTGACATGTTCAAGCTGAGGATACCAAGTGAGTCTTTGATCTAACCACACTCCCAAATATTTAGCTTCGGTTACTTTTTGTATAGTGGGGCAGTGGCAGTTTTGTCTAACTGTTGTAGTACGACAGTGATGTATTCTCACCGCAAAATCTAGTTCTGGCTGAGCGTTGTTATAAATGCAAAAGCATATATAGCAACTTTTTGCCGTATTGAGCGTAAGGAGATTAAATCGCAGCCAATTACCTATTTGCTCAAGACCTTTTTCTGCATTCTTTTTAGCAATGTTCCAGGATTCTCCGGTGAAAACGACGGCAGTGTCATCCGCATAAGAGAATATTTTGGCATTCTTAAGGGTCATGTTACATAAATCATTCAGATAAATTAAGAATAATGTAGGGCCAAGAACACTTCCCTGCGGGACACCAAACGACACATTAACGCAATCACTAGTATAATTATCTAGTTTTAATTTCTGCCTCCTGTTTGCAAGATAGTCCGAGAGTAATTTTAGCGGAACACCCCTGATACCGATTCTTTCCAGCTTGTGTACAAGAATGGGGATAGAGACCGTATCAAACGCTTTCTTCAAATCCAAGAAAACTGCTATGCATTTATTATGTTTATCCATTTCCTCTACTACCAAAGAGCTCAATGCAGAAACTGCATCTTCGGTCGACTTTCCCTGTCTGAAACCAAACTGGGAAGAAGACAAGATCTCATATTTTTGTAAGTAGGCGTTTAATCTTACATTTATAAGTCTTTCAAGTATTTTGGATATCACAGGCAGCACCGATATAGGTCTATAGTTGCTTACGTCATCTCTATCCCCAGTCTTGTAAACCGGAATAATGATCGACTGCTTTAGGGGAGCTGGAAATACTCCTTTATCAAAGGACAGGTTTGCTAGGTGAGTTATAATGGGAACAATCACTTCTTTTGCATGTTTAAGAAAAGCAGTCGAGATATTATCCCAGCCTGGAGAACTTTCAGATTTTAGGTTCATCAAAATATTGTTAACTTCATAATAATCAGTGTGTAGAAGTACAAAGGAGTTCGGATGTATTGGCAGTATATAAGTAAATATAATCTAAATGAAAACAATCTGTATGAAGTATCTAGGCATACTGCTACATTATTACTTTTGGCTTCTAGTCGGAGAGTTCATGACCTCACTTTGTTACATATTGACAATAACAGTTTAATAGACGACCAAAGTAGCAGAATCTTATGGCCAGCTTTTGGTTCCAAAACGGACAGCATTAATCATAGACAGTCTGGTTGGAGGCTTAAAGAACATCCTGACAAAAATTTTAATATTATTTTCTGGATAAGACAATTACTAAAGATATGTAAAAATCGCAGAAAGGCTATAAATCATTTATTTATTACAGCTAGAGGTGACGCTAAGCCAGCATCCCGTACTGTAATTGCTGGGTGGGTAAAATTGCTTCTGAGAGAGGCGGGTATTGAAGCTACTCCTGGTTAAGTAAGATCAGCAGTATCTTCCTTAAATTGGTTAGAAAATATTTCGCTAGATAAAATCCTTGATACTGGTAATTGGAAAACTGTACATACTTTTCAAAATTACTATAAAAAACAACTAAAGGAAATTGACATAAATAATTCTGAATCTTTATCAAATTATTTTGATGCCATTAATTGATTGATAGAGCAAATATATTAGTAGTATTTGTTATTGTAATTGATAAAAGCAAAAATTATTGTCATTATGGCCAGTTATAATCAAATAATGTAATTGTGGTATAATATATAATTTTTGTTTGCTGTGTATCTCTTGCAATCATACTTTTATTGTTTACCTTACACATTATAGCGTTAATAACTATAACAAATTATTAGCACCAGGTGATAACAAACACGTCACTCAAGATGGATTCCGGATATTGATACATAACAAATAATAGAGGGTTTTATCATAAAATAAAACTACCTATTATTTTTTAATCAATATCCGGAATCCAGGTAAGGGCTACCTGGTGCATCATGAGTGTCATAATGACGAGACCTGGTGCTCATCACTGCTTAAATAACAAAGCAAAAACAGTGGTGAGGTGCCCCCTCCAGGCAGGTAAGGTAGCCGGAAGTGCTGACTTTAGGCGGAAAGACTAGTGCTTGACTCGAGATGGATTCCGGATATCGATTAAAAAATAATAGGTTAGTTTTATTTTATGGTAAAACTCTCTATTAAATTTACGTGTATAGACATAAATAAACTTTAAAAAATTTTACGAACCGCGGGATTTATACGAGTTTTCAGATGCGTACTAAAATTTGATCGATTTCACCATCATCCCCAGAATGCAATTGATTAAGAGTGAGTATATTGCCAACCTATGTTTATAATCCAGTTACAGGCAAAATTCTTAAATGTTTTATAACTATATTTCAGCAATATAGTTTTTTAAATTATTAATTTTATATGTTTTAAGTGCTCGTTTTTAATATATAAAATAAAACTCGAACAAACCCAGGTTCAATCTCCACCAGTCAATAAAATAGCGATTTTAAATACTAACTTTAAACGTACTCTGGACTACCTCGTTGGTCTAGTAGTTGCAGGCGTAACTGCTGATCATGAGATCCCAGGTTCAAATCAAGGGTCGAGTCAAAAATGTGTTATTGGGATTTTCTGTCAACAAATTTTCAGGAGCAGCCCGAATTAAAAAGTTGCCCCCCTTGCATCGCAAAGCACGTAAATATGTTGGTACTGCGCGTGATCTCTATCGGGTCGTGTCCGATTGCCATCGCATCAGACTATGCCAGTAAAGGAATAGATAGTCTACCTGTACTTGTACGCACAGTCGTGAATAAAACTGTACTGCTCTGCACTCTGTCTCGTTTCGGCTGTCTCAGACTAGTCTAGATAGTCCGATCGCCGAAACCGAAATCCTATCAGAAGGATATTACTACCAGGTACACGGTTGGGAAGGAGAATATCGTGTGGAAACCTGTGTATCTGTAGGCTTTTTAAACCAGGCTAGTCTCCGTTGTGTGTGTGCTAGTCTCAAGTTCAATGAAAGGGTTATTGACATTTGAAGTAACTTTTATTTATTTTTTTATTTATTTAATCTTTTATGCACAAATTTGTACATATGGCGGACTAAATGCCATAGGAGGGCATCCTCTCCCAGTCGACCATTAGGCAAAAAAGAGATATACGAACAAGAGGCGGTGCAGCAGTAAACAAAATAGAAAGCGCTAAAAAATATTGTATATACATATAAATATACATATACACACACATACATAGACATATATACTTAAATACACACAATATATACATATATAAATACATACATACACATATACATGCATACACTACACATATACACAATATAAATAAATATTATCTATGTCAGAACAAATATGAAATATACATTTTTTTTTAATTTACTCACTTATTTATTTAAAATTATTCCTAGCAATAAAATTATTATTAACCTTACTAATAATCCCCATAACCTCTCCGATAACTTTATTAATGCATGTGTTAGGTGTGATTCAGGATAGTAGACAAATTGTGGATACGAACCCACGACCTTTGAGTTCGCAATCCACACCTTACCTTTAGCCTACTGTCGCTTTGTTGATTTTAACAAAGAAAAATTAAATATTTGCCAATTAAATTAGCATAAAATATTATGTTAAAATGTTTTCGAAAAATAATAACCATATTTCTTTTATAGATATACTGACTATTCTTAATTAAAAGAAAAAATAACAATTAGTTTTCTGAAAATATTTTATACCACTCATTATTAAAATAGATTTCATAAAAATAAATTTAAAACGAAAAAAAACGACTGAAACGAATGAAACTTTTAATTAACGGCACACAATTCCATATATGTATATATATTATAAACGTGAAAGTTTATTAGGATGTATGGATTTTTTTTATTCTTTCAAGCAAAAACTACTACATGAATTTTAATGAAACTCTACAATTATATAGCTAATAAATCAGAACAACACATCTGCTATAATTCATAAAGATATTGTGTAAATTGGTCAAAATATAACTATAAATATTAAAAATATCTCTCATCTGCGAGCTATTTTGGCTTGCGGTGCAAGAATTGTAAGAGTTTCACGAATATAACATATAGTTGAATAGTTTCTGCTAAACAGTTCTTCAGTGCCGTGTAGTGGCGGTCAAGAATATCCACTACCCTATTATAAACAGTGGTAGAGCCAATCGGCAGCTTTTACTGTCGCACGGATGGGCCGGCTCGAACCGGGGTGGTACCACGACCTCAGACAAAACCAGCGTGAAGTAGGGGTTTACCTCTGCATTTCGCTTGGTGAGTGCAGGTGGCCGGAGGCCCTTTTTACTGGAAATGAGGCATTCCATCTTAGTCCTCATGGGTGACAACGCATCTACATTTTGATTTTTAATAGAGGAAAGAGGTAGATGTCTATGGGCCGCAGCAATCACTTACCATCAGGTGGACTGTGTGCTCGTTTGTCACCCTTATATTATAAAAACAAAAAAAAAATATCTCCCCGTGGGTGTCGTAAAAGGCGACAAAGTGTAACAGGCAGGAGATGGGCAGCAGCATCTTCTTGATAATAGCCAAAATTACAATAAAAAACTGCGGTTGCCAACCCGCTCACCAAGCGTGGCAACTATGGCAAATATCCCACAATGATTAGAGCAACAAACAGACGGCACCCAGTCCCTAGCAGCCCCGCTATTCCTGGCTACGGTGGCGACCATGGTAACGGCGGGACAGGGGGTGCTAAGAATCTCCGGTGGAGGTTCGGTTGCCACCTTAGAAGACTCGACCTGGCAACGTACAGCGCACGCACCCTGAGGACTGACGAGAAGATCGTGAAGCTGGAAGAAGAGATAGACAAGTTGCGCTGGCATATTATAGGATTATTCGAAGTCCGAAGAGAGGGGGAGGATACGGTAATCCTCGAATCCGGCAACTTGCTCTATCACCGGGAGGGCGACCATCTGTCCCAAGGAGGTGTCGGATTTATCGTCCATAAGTCTCTCGTTAACAACGTTGTAAATATCAGGAGTGTGTGGACGAGGGTTGCGTACCTTATACTCAGAATCACCAAACGGTATTCGCTGAAGTTCATACAGGATTACGCACCAACCTCGGCACACCCCAATGAGGAGGTGGAGGAAATGTATGAGGAAATCTCTAGAGCCATGCATTCCTCCAAATTTGGAATAGGGCAACGGAACCCAAGGGGCCAGCAGCTGGCCGACTTCATGGAGAAAGAGGGACCCTTTATGATGAACTCTTTCTTCCAGAAGCGGCCCCACAGGAAGTGGACCTGGTCGAGCCCCGACGGTTCGACAAAAAATGAGATTGACTTCATTATGACGACCAGACGACAACTGTTCAGTGATGTCTCCGTGATCGCGAGGGTGAAAACTGGTAGCGATCACCGAATGGTTAGAGGCACACTGAACCTAAACGTTAAGTTGGAGAGGTCTCGTCTAATGAAGTCAACGCTCCGTCCCCCTCGTGCTCTGTTCCAAAGTCCCGAAACCTTTCAGCTCGAGTTACAAAACCGTTTTCAGTGCCTGGAAGACTGCAATGAAGTGGACGATATGAATGACAAGCTCGTGGAAACTGTCCATGCGGTCGGAGCTAAGTTCTGCAAGACCCGCCGCAGAAGAACACAAAAACTCTCCGATCACACTCTTAATCTCATGGCTGTTAGACGGGAGATGAAGCTACATTCTTCAACAGACTTGACAGCATACAGGCATCTGAACAGACAGATTTCCAAATGCATGCGGCGGGACTTACGCAACTTCAATACAGCTCGTATTGAAGAAGCGATCGAGCGGAACCAAGGCTCCAAAGTCTTTGCCAGAGATCTGTCTGCCAGAAAGAGCCAACTGTCAAAGCTGAAGACAGAATGTGGCAGCATCGTTTCCGGGACACCTGAGATTTTGAGTGTGATTGAGAGGTTCTATGGGCAGCTGTACACATCATCGTTGGAGCCACACGCAAGTGTGAGTAACGATCCAAGAGCGAGTCTCATCCGACACTATTCCGAAGATATCCCGGATGTCAGTCTGAGCGAGATTAGGATGGCTCTCCAGCACCTTAAAAACGGTAAGGCCCCAGGCGAGGATGGAATTACAGCGGAGCTTCTGAAAGCGGGTGGAAGACCGGTACTTGAAGTCCTTCAGAAGCTCTTTAATTCCGTCCTGCATGGTGGCATTACACCGGAGGCGTGGAGCAGAAGTGCGGTGGTCTTGTTCTTCAAGAAAGGTGACAACGCTCTCTTGAAGAACTACAGACCGATTTCCCTTCTGAGCAGCGTCTACGTGCTGTTTTCGAGAGTCATTACGAATCGTCTCGCGCGCAGACTTGACGACTTCCAGCCTCCCGAACAAGCCGGTTTCCGAAAGGGCTTTAGCACGATAGACCACATACATACCCTTCGGCAAGTTGTACAGAAGTCCGAAGAGTACAATTTGCCACTATGTCTGGCGTATGTGGACTATGAGAAAGCCTTTGATTCCGTCGAAATTTGGGCGGTGCTGCAGTCCCTTCAGCGGTGCCAAGTTGACTATCGGTATATCGAAGTGCTGAAGTGCTTGTACAGTAGAGCAACGATGGCTATCCGAGTACAGAACCAGATAACGAAACCTATCCAATTGCAGAGATGTGTAAGACAGGGTGACGTTATATCCCCGAAACTCTTCACCGCTGCATTGGAAGACGTTTTAAAGCTTCTGGACTGGAAAGGATACGGTATTAACATCAATGGCGTGTACATCACTTGCCTTCAATTTGCCGACAATATAGTCCTTATGGCAGAACTGCTGGAGGACCTAAGCACTATGCTCAATGACCTCAATAGTGTCTCCCAACGGATAGGTCTACGGATGGGAGCACTAAGCTCGAAGTTGTTGATGAGTATATTTACCTGGGACAAATAGTCCAACTAGGTAAGTCCAACTTCGACCGAGAGGTCAATCGACGGATTCACATTGTACAACCAGTGCGTGTTGCCAATGATGACTCACGGAACTGAGACGTGGTCCTTCACTGCTGGCCGTATGAGGAAGTTCAAGGTTACTCAGCGAGCTATGGAGAGGGCTATGCTCGGAGTTTCTATGCGTGATAAACTTAGGAATAAGGATATCCGCAGTAGAACCAGAGTAACCGACATAGCCCAACGGATTAGTAAGCTGAAGTGGCAGTGGGCCGGCCATATAGCTCGAAGAACCGACAACCGATGGGGAAGAAAGGTTCTCGAGTGGCAGCCTCGTTACGGTAGGCGAAGTGTAGGGCAACCCCCCACGAGATGGAGTGACGACCTGGTAAGACATGCAGGAAGTCGATGGATGCAGGTGGCTCAGGACCGTGCTTTCTGGCATTCCTTGTGGGAGGCCTATGTTCAGCAGTGGACTTATGACAGGCTGTAATGATGATGATGATGAAGCAGTTCTACAAACAAGTCCGAGACATTAATATTTTATGTGTAAGCCATTATTATCAAAATAGTGAACCATTTTGCACTAAGAACATTTTGCAATAAGAAATTGTTTTTCATCAAAATAAATACTTTTATCGCTTCTGATATTCAAAGTAGACAAACTTTGTCTTTTAAACTACTAGTTTAGTGAAATATTTTAAACGATCACCGATCACTAATAAAAACCTAGATACACAATCCCATGCAACAGTTCTCTAAAAACTTTCGTCAATTGTTTTGACGTAATGCTAGTTGAAATAAATATACATTAATGTAAATTCAACCTTAGATGTATTGCCTAAAGTTGTATTCACAAAGCTACGTACAAATTAAAAGCGCACCCAAATGTTATCATTACTCATTCGGTAAGGACTTTTTTGTCACTGATTTTGTATCTAGTTTTTTATTAGAGATCGATGACGAGGATATAAAAAGACGCGCAGGGTAGTAAGGCTTCCGCTAGGACAATATTAGTGTTCTGTGGGTCGGGCGCACTACGGGCGAGGTGGGGGAAAACATCACTCATCGTTAAATGTGATATGATGCTTACGTATGGTAGACGTGTGAGCATAGATTATCTATCTATACTAGAATAAAACTCTAACACAACGTCTGTCTGAACAAGCATCAAGCAAAAACCTGTGAACCGATTTGGTTCCGCGCAAAATAATTCCAAGCGAGCGAAGTCGCGGGGAACAGCTAGTGCTAATTGAAACAAATTGATTAAATGAAGGAGTAAATAAACATTTCCGATTTGGTGTTGGTAGCGTATAAGAACACCTTATCATGTATCATTAAAATTGATTAAACGTAACACGAATAAATCATCGCTTCGTCCAAACCATGTAAACCATGTTAAAGAAGCGACGTCAAAGGTGCAACAAGTCTAGGACCAATATTGCAGCTTGATAAGCAAGGCTATTTTATAATAATATAGTGACGACCTCACCATCCATTGGCAGTTAGTGGCTACTGCAAGTGCCCATGGCATGGGCTATTTACTACAAAGAAAATCGCCGATGCGTTGCCACCTCTGAGGAAAAAATAAAAAGCCTTATTGGCTGTAATTTTACGGGCTTTCTTATCCTTCAAATTGAAACTCATTATTTTAGTGAGTGCATTGCGTCAGAAATAGGCAAGAGGTTAGTACCAATTCAGACGGACGAGAAGGCAGCAAAGGAGTCCGTATTCCTGGGAAAAGGCAGTATGATAATGATGGTCCTTCATAAATGAAAGAGATTTTGATATGTAATTACTTTATATAATAAAGCAACTATCGCAGAAATAGGTTAGTGTTTTTTGAGTGTACGAGTAGTTAAATATCTGGCTGTTTTTTAATATAGGTAAGCATGGTAAGAAAGCATACAGTCTAATTATTAGTAAGTGAATACCACAACCTATTGAAATCTACCAACCATCACAGCCCAAAAAAAAAGTCCACTGCTGAACATAGGCCTCCCCCATAGATTGCCTCATAGGGGCTTTGCTATTGTTACCATGATTGACAGGTGTGTTGGCTACCGCAGTTTTTTATCATTTCGAGAAAGAGATAGATGTTTCTGCCCATCTCCTGTTTCAGTTTCTCTCGGTTGCCTCTTATGACACCCACGAGACGATATGGGCTAATGGATATTGTTACACCGCCAGTGCACGGTAACTTTACTTTATTTTACTTTTTTATTTAAATAAAAGTTTACAGTTACAATATCACAAGGTTTTAACATTAAATAAAAGTTTATTGTAAATATGGAAATATTTGGGTCCTTACTAAAACTCGGAGAAAACGCCAAAAGTCACTAAGTTCAACCTTTGTATCCTTTAAATTAGACTGATAATACTTAAGAGTAAAGAACAGAAAATAAATAAACATTAAAAAAATAAGAACAAACTGTTGCGAAATTCTTTACTTTAATAAAAATATCTTTACTAAGCCCGCATTACCTCTCCTGTAGTGCTTGTATTGTTTTCCGATTAATCAAACGTCGGGGAGCCGAGAGGCATTTTATACGATATTGATGTATGATATTCGCATTGATGTATTGATGTATCGGATATTTGAATCGGTCATATTTCCAATTTAAGGAATGTTGAAATAATACACATTATTCTTTTTATATTTTTTATAGAATAAGTGTGACTAATGAACCCACATCCCATCTGATAATAAATAGATGCCAGGGCTTATAGATACCTATATCTATCTTCAATTAAAGACAAAATGTAAATGCTTTGTCACCCCTGAGGACTAAGATAGAATGCGTCGTTACCAATAAAAAGTGTCTCCGGTTCTATACACTCACCATACGAAACGCAGCAACGTTAAACTTATACCTAAAGCTGGAGTTCTGTAAGTGTTTGTTTCTTCCCCGATCAGACCAACCTATTCGTACTTCAGTTTATTCGTGCAGTAGTTTAGTTAAAAACTTACAGATATGTCTCCAAAAACATTAATGTTCTTTTCTGTGTTGTGTTTCCGACTCTGAAATTTATCTGAGAGATCATGTTGAAAATGGTGGCTAGTATCACTTCTTGTCGACATTTGACCATCTCAAGATACGTTGTCACACCTGACGATTATGACACAGTATTCCAGCATGAAAGAGCAGCATAAAGCTTCTGTGTTTCGTTTTATCACTGACAAGAAATGCTGAAGATGGTCACCGGTACTAATAACGAGGTATTTTGTATCATTGAACAATGAAATTTACAGCGGACACCTTAGCCGCTGGACTATGACGGCTCAAAATATACTTTTATGTATATCAAGTCAGTGATGATAGTAGAAATAACCTATTTAAGGCTAAATCAAAATTTATACGCACTCAAAGGGTCGGACGTGCCAACGCTACTGATATAAAGATTAACAACAACTTATCATAATACCAAATTATAATTCATATACATGTGCGCTTATATAATGACTGACGAGGCATTCCATGCTTGGAGTCGGCACAGGACAGGTTTCCATTAGCATTTCCGGTAGCAGATGGACTCCGAACTCCAAGTTTGTAATTTTATATTTTTATAATTAAATTGTAGTGAAATACGAACATACTGATGCTAAAAAGTAAAATAAACTATAAATTTTACTTTAAAATATTACACATAAATAAAATTAAAAGGTCCGTCCCTAATATTGTAATATCTGCCTTATTATTGAGCTAAGGAAATTATTTGCATGCCGTAAAGGCATGAATACACATTTTTTTTAAATTGTCTGTGTGTCTGATTGTAATGATTGTAATTAACTAAAATAACTTCCCAAATCGATAGCGAGCAACCCCAAGAGTGGTCTAAGCTACAAAACGTAACATTTATAAAATAAATGGTATTTCATTACTTATTTTTAACCAGCGAAGGCAGGGCGGGTTGCTAATCTCCCATTCAATCCTAACATTATTAGTATATAAGATATTAAGTGTGTCAGTTTATTACTAAAATAACTTATTGCTAAGTTCTTAACGTCTATCAAAGCAAAAAATACAATCTCCAACTTTCAACTAAAGTTAAAAGTAAAAGTTACAGCCTACATAAGTACGTCCCACTGCTGGGCACAAGCTTCCTCTCATTTCTAAGACGGTTTTAGGGCAAGGAAGTGTCCGCCGCGCTGCCCCAACGCGTGTTGGCGAACTTCATATGTCTTCGAAATATTTTTATTTTATTTCTCAGACATGCAGGTTTCCTCACGATGTTTTCCTTCACCGCCGAGCACGTGGTAAATCAGCACTTAAAATTGCAATTAACAATTTCCTATTGGTGCCGGCGGGGATCGAACCCGGGCCGCTCGCGTACTGTGAAATTTACAGCGAGCGCTAACCATCTGAGCTATCACAGCTCTTTAAGCTAGCTCGACTGCATTATTAAGACGTTAATGCTGCTGTCGCATTAAGTTGATATATTTTAAAGTGTCATTGGTGTATATTTTTTACTACTTTTTAACTGAGTTAAGCACTCAGTTAGCTTAGTTTTAAAAAAATCTTCTTTTATTTCCTCATCAGCACGTAAAATTTCAGTGCTGGACGTTGGATTTTTCCGTTGCAGGGAGGATTTCCCATAACTGGCACGCTTCGTAGGCGGATTGCTTTCCGGTCGAGGTCGAGGTTAAAAAAAAAGAATTGAGGATGACAAACGGGCACAGATCATGCATTCATAGAGCTCCGTCAAATTAGCTTTGTGTTAAAATATAGGCTTCTTTTTCACGTTTCCAAGTAAAAGTACTTTCAGTATTAACAACGTTCAGTACGAAGTCTAAATAAACGGGATCAACAAGCCTGCAACAAATTTGGCATAATTTCATACGCAATTTTGTACTATTGTTGTTTATTGTACTTTATTTTCGGGCAGATGTTCAAGTTATGTTTTTGCCATTTGGGCTACATCGAAGGAAGTCGGGACAACAACGGGGCACGCACGCACGCACGCATGTACGCACGCAAGCACGCACGCACTCACGCACGCACGCACGCACGCACGCACGCACTCACGCACGCACGCACGCACGCACGCACGCACGCATGCACGCACGCACGCACGCACGCAAGCACGCGCGCACGCACGTACGCTCGCACGCACGCACTCACGCACGCACGCACGCACGCACGCACGCCGCATGCAAGCACGCACGCACGAACAAAAGCACGCACGCATGCACGCACGCACGCACGCACGCACACACGCACGCACGTACGCACGCACGCATGCACGCACGCACGAACGCACGCACGCACGCACGCATGCACGTACGCATGCACGCATGCACGCACGCATGCACGCACGCACGAACGCACGCACGTACGCAATCACGCACGCACGCACGCACTCACGCACGCACGCACTTTACGAGGGTTGCTCATAACTTTACGAGGGTTGCGTATAAGGTACGCAACCCTCGTCGACACACTCTCAATCTTTACAATGTTGTTAACGAGAGACTTGTGCACGATAAATCCGACACCTCCTTGGGACAGATGGTCGCCCCCCCCCCCCCCCAGTGATAGAGCAATTTGAGGATTACCGTGTCCTCTGTTTTCGGACCTCGGATAATCCTATAATATGCCAGCGTGACTTGTCTATCTTTTCCTCCAGCTCAACGATCTTCTCGTCAGTCCTCAGGGTGCGTGCGTTGTATGTTGCCAGGTCGAGTCGTCTTAGGTGGAAACCGAACCTCCACCGGAGATTCTTAGCACCCCCTGCCCCGCCGTTACCATGGTCGCCACCGTAGCCAGGAATAGCGGGGCCGACGGGGACTGGGGGCCGTCTTTTTGTTGCTCTAATCATTGGGGGGTATTTGCCATAGTTGCCACGCTTGGCGAGCGGGTTGGCAACCGCAGTTTTTTCTTATTGTACTTTTGCTGTTATCAGGAAGATGCTGCTGCCCATCTCCTGACTGTTTCCCTTTGTCGCCTTTTATGACACCCACGGGAAGATATGAGAAATGGATATTCTTAACCGCCACTACACAGCGCTGAAAACTTTAGATAATATTATTTCAAGCTATCGACAAAATTGTGCACAAGAAACATTCAAGATATTTTTTGTATACATTGCAAACATTGTATCCTTAATTTTGTAAACTTTCTTCAAATATTTCAAACAATTGCTGTGTAAACAGAAGGTCGTAAATCCATTCATTTGTCACTGAGCCCTACTAATTTAAATAAATGGACTTAACAGACCTTTTGCGAAATTAAACTTTGAGGACAATGGAATGGCAGCATTCGTCTTTATTTAGTATTCTTAGTTCATTTATTAGATCACTTTGAACGTAACATATAGCACTATGGTTTGATAACTTGGAAAACCTTTCTTAAGGAAATCTTGTTGAGTTTGTTTTAAAATCTCTTGTTCTCGTTGGCCATTATTATTTGTTACTCGAAACGTCGAATACCTACATATTTTTTCGAGAATGCGTCAAATTTGACAGGCAAATCTTAAAACGGCTCCGTGAAGCAATGGCTTAGCAATGAGTTGCTGCGCTGGGGGCCGCGGATTCAAATCCCGCACGGTTGTGTGTTTTATTTTTTTGGTTGGTGACCAGGCTGATGTTGTTTGTCATTTTCAAATACATACTGCCATCATTCGATCGCGTCGCATGCAAATTGTGTTGGCATTTGAAGATAAATCTATATCTTCCCTCTTAAACACTACTAAAATACTTATGTGGTAAAGCCACGCTACAGCATGTTATGGCAGCGTCATTGGTTAGATCGACAAGTAAAGAAGCAAGCGTAGGATGAAATGAAATATATTTATATCATGTTCCGTCGATTGTGGTTTCATATGGTGAGTATAGAAAACCGGAGAACCTTTTTATTGTAACGTTGCATTCCATTTTAATTCTGATAATGTATAATAATTCATAATTTAGGATAAATGTAAGTAACTGTAGGCCACAACATTCAATTAACATAAGGGGGATTTGTGTTTATTCGTCTACCTTACCTACCTAAGTAAAATAAATCTTAACAACCAACATTAAATGGGTTATCAAAACATCATTATTAGATAGTAAACTGTATTAAAATACATGAAATCTACTTTATATGAACAATAAAAAATACATTATCGTACACAAAATAGCCGTGGTAGCTCTGATGGTTAGCGCTCGCTGTAAATTTCACAGTACGCGAGCAACCTGGGTTCGATTTCCGCCGACAGCAATGAAATTTTTAATTATAATTATAAGTGCTGATTTACCACGTGCTCGGCGGTGAAGGAGAGCATCGCGATTTGCATGTCTGAGAAATAATAAAAAAATATTTCAAAGTCACGTGAAGTTCGCCAACACGCACTAGGGCAGCGCGACGGACATTTTCTCGCCCTAAAACCCTCTTAGAAGTGAGTGGAAGCCTGTGCCCAGCAGTAGGACGTATATAGGCTGTAACTTTTAGCTTTATAAACAATATGGCTTTATAACAATATCCACTACCCATGTCGACCCGTGGGTATGGTAAGAGGCGATAGACGAAAACAAACAAGGAGATGGGCAACATCTTCCTAACAACTACAAAATAAAAAACTTGGGTTGCCAACACATCTGCAAAGCGTGGCAACTATGCGACGAATATCTCTTTTCTGATGCAATCTATGGGTAAGTATCTATATGTTAACCAGTGGACATTAATAAGCTGTAATTAAGGAATATTTAATAATATATTATGTGTTACTATCTCACCGTGCTCGTTTAATTCTAGTACGAAAACTTTTCAATCTTGAGAACTCTCAATAGGATCATTTTCTGTTTTAACTTTACATCACATCTTTTGCCTTTCTTTAAGTTTCTTGTTGGACTCTCGACGGTTTGCGAATATAACTTTTTATGTTATAAGTTATAAGAAAGATTTTAATCCTCATAACATGTTAACGGTTTTTAAAGTTAGTAAGTACTCATCATCTCGATAGTAGTTCTGTGACTAAGCGGCGGTATAAAAAAATACTTATTGTTATTAGTTTGTTCATTAACTCTTGATTTTTTCAAAAAAAAACAACTACAACAACTAAACAACAATTCAAATTCTTTGTTAAAAAGGAAAAAAAAGGGACAGAATCTGGGGGCACGGAAGTGCCCCCGCCAAGTCGAGCAAAAGAGCGGCACGGCCCTAGCATCCTTTTCTCGAAGCAGTTCAGGCCATTTTGACCCCTTATCACTTCGTTGTGGATAAAACTAGAAGCCTGAATTTCGAATCCAAGGCCAAGTCCATCTATTTATTTAAAACGTAAAAGAGTTTTAATATTGATATGGTCACTATAAGATTTTGTTAGGTTAGCTAGTTACGTAATAACTTGAGACAGAAGGACCCTTAAGTAGGGACTGAATAAATTAACCGACTTGATATTACATGAATCTTACAACATTTTACGGTAGAAGAACTGAGTTGTGAGACTTTTACAAGTTATATTTTTGATGGCATAAAATATACATGGTTTCTTCAAAATTCTGAGATTTCATATGCATAGATGAAATAAACACAACGTCAACGTCCAGAAAGTAGACGACTGTAGAATTCAATTGTGCAAAATAACAGAAAAACTATAGATAAACAAAGAATGCGTTAGAGAAACTTTACACGAATATTTGCTCATCAAAACAACTTTGTGCGCGTTGGGTACAGCGAATGCTCAATTTACTCATAAAGAGTCCATCTAAGTAGCTATCTCCCTCTCCCTCTTACATATCTCTGTCGCCAAATAGCAGAGTGTGCACTGCTGTATTCCAATCTGAATAATATAGAGTTATAATAATTACAGACATTCCATGTGGACACCGCGATCTTAAGAGATTTTTAAGTATTTACCACCCATTGCATATCCCGGACCTGGCCCCAAGTGACTACTTCCTATTTTTATAATTAGAATACAAGTTACGGGGACGAAGATTTTTAGGTTTGGGGAAATCATTTTGAAGAGCAAACTAAATTATATTTAGTTTGCTCTTCTGCATCTGCCCCTGGTATATCTTTTCAATAAAATGTAGTTGTAATGCCAATTGTTACAAGTTACAAGCGTGCTTATAGGCGAAGTTCTCTGTACATTATTGCTAGGCTATTCTTATACTTCTTTTCCATAAAGATTCTAGTTCACTATTGGATATGAGCAACTAACAAACGAGGATTGGTCGTGATTGAAGAATTACCTGTTTAGAAGGAAGCTTGGATGGGGATGGCATCCAAAAATATACCTTCTTTTAAAACTGGCCCGCATCAGCCGTAAAAGTTCACTGCTAAACGTGTGTATTGGCTCGTGTACGTGGCAGACCGATTTCAGCAGCAGATTTTAGTACTTATAAGATGAGTGCTAGTTATGGCGTATGGTGGCGTGACAGAATTTTTCGTCTCATCTCGTTTTAAGAGGTTAGCCTCATATCCGATACCTATATTCAAAAAACATTTCGTTCTGTGTAACGACCCGTTTTTTAATTGAAGTGCGTTTACAAACTGTTCTTATAACGAACTAAAAAATGAATCTATTTTATTAACAGAAAACAAATGAGTTAAGAAAAAAAAAGCTAAGAATCAGTTTAATGTTTTGTTTCCAAAGACTTTGTACAAACCGCATTCAGTATCATATTGAGATCTACTTTTCGCTGAGAAATAAAAAGTGAAAGTCGTTTCAACTATATATATATAGGCAAATTCAAAATTATTATTGTGTTAGTAGGTCACTATTCAATTTTGTTAACTGAACTGAACCCGAACCTTTAAAAATATTGTTCTCCTCTTAGCCCGTAGAACGTTCATTGCTAGACAGGCATGTGGTTTTTTTTCCTTTAAAGAGATAGACAAGATCTACCATAATAGGCTCCACTGTGCATTGCAGGCAGATTAGCACTGCAATAGTACTAGAAACTTTTAAAGTAAATATTTCATTAAGTTTAGTATCACTTTGTTATTGTTTTTAGGTAACTCTGAAACGGGTACTTGAAGAAACCGTTAGCATTAATTAAAACCCATAATGAGTTCACTCGGGAGGTAGAGTCCTCGCTAACAAAATACCTTAAGCATTCCTTTTAGGTAAAGCACTTAAATTGAAACTTAAAATAACAGTCGAGTTTAAAAAAATATAACACGAGTCATTAGCCCTAGTAACAGTGATAGATCAAAGTCTAAAATATTATATTTCTTAAAAATGCAGGTTTCCTAACGATATTTTTCTTCATTGCCAAGCCGAGCGAGTAAAGCAGCATTTAAATTGTGAATAACAATTTTATTGGTGCCTGCGAAGAGCGAAGTATAACTGAATCCGTTTGACTAGCTAACTTTAAAATTTATAGTGACCGCTTAGCCCCTTCGATTTCACAGCAGTCATGATGTCAGTATTATATAAATTGCGGACTGTGTCGATCAATAAACATAGTAACAAAATGAAATAAAGAAGATTGCGGTCGCTTCATTTCAGAAAAATTTCAAGTGCAGAGTAGGTTGTCTATGATTATTAATCTACATTAGTTCGGCTTAGAGACAAATAAAATTTTTAAATATTTACGATATCTACCCGCATTTATCATGTTGATAGAGGAAAGCTATAAACATGTTACTTAATGTTTTTTTTTTTAATTTTTTGTACTTGGTAGAGCCATGCTGCAGCTATATTAGTAGTATAGTTGTAGCACGAATGGGTCGGCTCGACCCATTCACACGCTCACACCATCACACGCTCTCACAGAATACCAGCGTAAAATAGCAGCTTAACACTGCTGTGTTTCGTATGGTGAGTGTAGAGAACCGGAGACCCTTTTTACTGGAAAAGAGGCATTCCATCTTAGTCCTCACGGGTGACAGCGCATCTGCATTTTGATTCGTAAACGAGGATAGATGTAGATGTCTATGGGCCACAGCAACCACTTACCATCAGGTGGACTGTGTTACTTGTGATAGTTTGTCACCCTATCCTGTAAAAAAATTTGTTAAACCTATATTGATTTATCTGCTTATAAATATTTAAAATTAAGTGTCTCATTACGTGTGGTGGCTTGTTTGCAAAAAATGTATTTTTTTTTCTTTCTAATTGATTTTATTACAATATTCATTGTAATCTTATTTAGTATCAATACGTAGTATTTCCAATATACATGTATTATATTGATTGAAGAAACCTTTAAACATATTTTTAAATGTTTTTGTTAAAATGTAATAAATATTGTAGTAGTAGGTCCTTTTCCGTACCAATGATAAAACCATAACTGACATATTATTAAATAGTAGTTATAATATACATTGTGTATTGAATAAAAATGGTTCTATTTTATTGTATTTTTTTCATATAAATTGACTTCGACTGAATTTTCCCAGCGTGATAGATATCAAATGGAAAGTATCTTCAGTAGAACCAGAGTAACCCATATCGTACAACGGATCAGTAAACTGAATTAGCAATGGACCGACCACATAGCTCGAGGAATCAACGAATTCAAGAAAGCTTTGCTGAGTGAGTGAGAGTATCGTACCGGTAAACAAGCCACTACACACTTCGAATAATTCTACCTTATTTCATATTTTATGATAAAAAATATCCCGACGAGATTAGCAACAGCACATATATATAAATATAAACGTGCGCGCAAATGATGCTGTCAGTTTTAACATTTTAACATATTCTATATTTATTGACTAAAATGACTCATAATTACAATAAATGACGGTTTGGTACCATGAACATGTGGTAAAGTTAAAAGTTTTGTACAACCGACTTCAATATAAATTATTAAGGATAACTCAAAAACTACTAGTCAGACCTTGATTAAATTTATATGGGACTACATGAAAAGCACCAGCTTTAAAATAAAAAAAGAATCATCAGAATCGGTTCACCGAAAAAAGTTATGAAGTAACATACATAAAAAACATACAGTCGAATTGAGTACCTCCTACTTTATGAAGTCGGTTGAAAAGACAAACAGTCAGCACGATGTGTTGAATTAATAATAAATTTTATATTATAGAGAAAAGGCAGACCAAAGTCTGCTGAACCAGCTGGTATAATGTAAAAATGCGAGAATTGCAGTGTGAACGCGACCCAGAATTCCGTCAGATGTCATGCATTTTTCACAACGAAACCAAACGTCAAATTTCAAAACGAAGACAACCTCAATTCCCACTTGAGTTGCCAATCGCCTTGGAATAGTTTAACTTCCATTTTCTCCGTGCCCAGTTATATAAATTAAAGTTTAACGTTTTTAGATCCGTTATCGGTTTGTTTCGGGAGCCTCGTGATTGATCGCTAATCTGTGTCATGCGTGCCACCTGCCAGTTGGTTTTTGAAGAAATAAATTGGCATCTGCAGGATTACAAAACTTTAGCACTATAAGAAAAATCATAAATATCCCGATAATGTTTTCCACATTTGGTACAGAAATGTAATTTATAGAAAAGGTTTAATATCTCTATCGTATCATGATATTTGTATTTGAGAAATAAGAGCCCATATTTTAATAAAAGGCTTGCCAGCATAATTAATAAATAAATTCGCAAATTACGTAATATAGACGTTCTCTTTGTTAAACTAAAGTTGTGCTTTAGTTCGCTTTGATATAGAATGGTTGCGGTAATAATATTAGTAATTACTGCGAGGACTATGTGCCAGAGCGCGTGCTTACTTGATAGTTTGGAGATGTACTGGAGATGTACGTGTACGAGTAGTATACAGTATTTTATGAATATAGTATTTGTTTCGCTTTGCTGTGTATTAATAATTATTAATGAAAGTATGCTGTGTCCTTTTCTTTGACATAATCAAATTCTGTTTCATAATCCGGGACATAATCAACTGTACTGTTATGTATCAGTATAAATTGTGTTATATCAAATATCTTTTTAAATTATTATCTTATTTTAGATTACAAAATTCTGTGTGGTGTTAGCGTAAGATATTTCACCACCCCCATTCAATTCTATAGGTGTCGTAAGATGGTTATAGTAATAATAATACTAATATTAATTTATTTCAATCCGTCAGACTGCTGGCTGTATAGAAACCTTAAGGTCGCTCAGCGAGCAATGAAGATGGCTATACTCATAGTTCTCTGTGTGATGGATTTCGTAATGACGATATCCACAGTAGAACCAGAATAACCGGCGTAACTCAGCGGACCAATTAGTCGAAGTGGAGTGTACGTCTGTGCGTACGTGCGTGCGAGCGTGCGTGCGTGCTTGCTTTCGTGCATGCTTGCTTGCATTCATAGGGGAGGGTGCTTATATTATTACATAAAGTTACAGTCCAAATACATAATAAACTTCAGCGGTTTTAGATCGGCGAAGAAAAATCAGTCAATCAGGTCTTGTTCTTTAATTTATACAGGGTTGTTTTTCTAAGAGTAGCCAAATTATAAGGTTAAGTTCAAATATATAAAAAATGATATACTGTTACGAGTAAATAAGGCTTCTACTTTTACTTGAAAGTATCCCAAATTTAATGTGAGTTATAGGCAACCACTACGCGTACGCGCGCTCCTCTGTGTGCGATTATATTCTATTTCTTTTTGCCGATCGATCGACTCTTACGAATGTGTGCGTACGTAGTAAAATAGTAGGTGTTAGATATTTATGAATGACAATAAGTTAAAATAATGCATTACCAAGCATTTTGAATTTAAAAGATAAAAGGGACAGAATGTTTGAGATTTTTTTTAATTAATTTTTCCTTCACCATTTGCCTATATTACTTATTCTGAATAACTCTGCAAATTTGGCCGGTTATTGCATAATAACCCTGTATAGTTTAGCCGTAATAGATTTATTGTTCTAAAAAAATTAAATAAAACAAAAACAAATACATATTTCAAATTCAAACAAGTACATTTTCCACGAACTTAATTCAAAAATTATATATCCAATAAGACAGCGTACTTCGGCGACGTCAGTAACCACGTAGCTGTCTAGCTGAAACATCTCATGAGCTTATCTTTCAAACAATATCTGGCTTGAGTGTAGTCTCAATGTCATGAAATATTATTCATCCATTTTATATAATATATATTTTAGAGTTTACTCTTTCTTCTAGATTCAAACTAAAACAACTCGCATTTATTATGAGTTGTGATAATGCTAGTGAGAATGCTTGATAATCATTAAATTATTTTAATTGTTATCGCTTCTCAATACTTCTACAAATTTTCAGGAAATTTGGTCGTCGAGAAATAGTTGAAAAGTGAATATTAATATTCCATTGTAATCACACAAAGATAATCACTACCTCATATACTGATAATAACTGAATATTATAAAAAATTGCGATGCGATGCCAACCCCCCTGCCAAGCGTGGCAACTATGGCAAATTCCTCTCTATGAAGCAATCAATGGAGGAGGCCAATGTTCTGAAATGGACTTTTATGAAGGGATTCATGCATACGAGTAGACGTGGTAGAGCCAAGCTACAGCTATATTAGTGATATAGTTGTAGAAAGATTGGGTCGACTCGACTGGGGAAGGACCACGTTCTCACAGAATACCAGCGTAAAATAGCAGCTTCACGCTGCTGTGTTTTGTATGGTGAGTGTAGAGAACCGGAGACCCTTTTTACTGGAACTGAGGCACTCCATCTAAGTCCTCACGGGTGACGACGCATCTGCATTTGGATTTGTAATCGAGGATAGATGTAGATGTATATGGGCTACAGCAACCAGTTACCATCAGGTGGACTGTATGCTTGTTTGTCACCCTATTCCCATAAAAAATGCACATATAAGTCGAGCTAATAAAAAGCGGGTAGAAATACAAAAAGGTTGAGAAATACTATATTCATATAACAAGAACATATTTGAAATAAAATTATTGATATTGTTAGTAATTACTACTTCTTTCCAAACTTGGGAAAGCGTTATTCATTAGTCTTTGAATAATAAAAATATTAAGAAAAACAACAAAAGCATATCTACTCAACCGTATGTAACAATTTTGAGAAAATCAAGTTATACGTCGTAAGCCAAATCTCTTTTTCAAAGAATGTACGATAAGGCACCAAAGAGTAATATCCGGCGCGGGAATATTGCCGACAGCCGATGTAACAAAATATAAGGTTTGATATTCAGTAAAGGCTTTATCAATTGCGTAGATTGGAATTGAAAGAAATATAATGTTCTTTATATTCTTTCTGCATTTATTACAACGGGATTTTTTATGTTTTATTATGATGTAAAACTTTATAAATTAATTTAACACGTCTCCCTATGAAATAAAAAAGAAATAAAAAAATAATTCTAATGAGGTAAAATTAAAATATATTTATTTATTTGACGTAAGATATTAAAATTTCATTTGTCAATTGTCTTTTTTTTTTAATTTACTACCGTTTTGAAATTTATTTCCTGTACCTGGAGAAGAAACTAATATTAACACTCCGCATGTATCATCTTTTTGTAATATTTTTAGAATAATATTCTGATACTGGGAGTATAAACATTATTACTATCCATATTTTTTTTAGAAGTATTGGTTTTAAACGACCACACAGTTCAACTGATGTTAAAGGGCCCATAGACACCTACAGTTATCATCGTTTAAAAATCAAAATTCGAATGCGTTGTCACCCCCAAAAACTAAGATGGAATGTCTCGTTATCAGTAAAAGTTGTCTCATGTTCTCTACTGACACCCTAGATAATGGTGCTACATTGCACTGGTGTTCTATAAGAGCGTAGGCCTTCTCCGGTTCAGAAGACCCATTTGTGTTGCATTCATAATACTGCAGCGCGGTTCTTCTTCGTAAAAAACATATAAAGTATATTTTACGTAGACTCATCGGTAATTGATAATCTAAAAATGAAATTCCGCTCAAGTGCGATTCGCTAATGCACTCTAATAAGGTTCTGTTCACCGTTCATATTATGACCAATTAACTTTTTTTTAAACTAGATATTTTATTAAGTAATGCTTTTTTACTTTGTTCTTGGACAAACTACATTATAAATTGAATGTTTTCAGTATTTGTTGTTTAAATGCAGTTTAATATGGTACTTAATATATTATCCTTACTCCTAATCACAAATTGCGTTTTTCTGATTTTTAAGATCTTGTACTAGCCATTTTTATTATCCTGTAATAAAAATGGGTAGAATAATAGATTTGTGTCGTACTAGTATACTAAGGTACATTAATAGGATTCCAATTTAACCTTTGGGTACGGAACCCTAAAAAGACGTCTATCTAATTATCTATCTAATTATCACTATCATCCTTATCATACATCTACATCCTATCTTTCACATTTAGACTTGCACAGGTTATTAGCCCAAGCCTCTTTATATGTATTATAAGTAAATTTCATTATCTCAATAAGAATTACTCGTAAATTGCATAAGTTGCAATAAAAAGCAAAAATACATCATTCACACTTCTAACGTAACTCTTTTTTTAAAATAGTACTTAATAATGTGCTAGGTCTTAGGAACTAGGTTGGCTCCTAATAGTATTTTTAAATGCTGATTTACCAGATTTCTGCGGGATGAAATCATTGTGAGAAAACTTGCACGTTAGGAAAAATTTAAATATTTCGCGTGAACATGTGAAAGCTGCTGTTACCTATTGTAGCAGTGCGACGGATTATTTCCTGCTTCATAAACACGTCAGAAATTTGTAAAAAAAAACTAGTTCGCTATATTGCTACGTGGTGACAGAGTAATAGAAAGTTTCTAACTCTGTAATATTCTGTAGGAGTCGTAAGAGGTGATCATGATAAAAGCGAAATAGATGTCATGGCTTTCGATTATGGTGGTACAACTATCTCATACTACACCAGATTTACGATCCAAATAAATATGTTTTATTCGGTTTAAATTAAATCATTTATTACAAATCACCACAGAAAGGACTAAAATAATTATAATTTTATCAAATACTTCTGTAGAAGGCTCTACAATTCTAAAGACAATCGTTTATAGTAGTAATTATTTTTTAATTTTGTAGAAGATCGATCATTTTATACGTGGTAAAGCCATGCTGCAGCTATATTAGTAGTATAGTTGTAACACGAATGGATTGGCTCGACCGGGGAAGGACCACGCTCTCACAGAATACCAGCGTAAAATATCAGACTGACACTGCTGTGTTTCGAATGGTTAGTGTAGGGAACCGGAAACCTATTTTACTGGAAAAGAGGCATTCCATCTAAGTCCTCACGGGTAACGATGCATCTGCATTTTGATTCTTTATTGAGGATAAATGTAAATATCTATGGGTTACAGCAACCCCTTATAGGATATGGTATCCTATAAAAAAATGCGGCTCGGAAATGTAAGTACACTGAATGTGCAGTGACAGGACACTAGATGCAATATTTCATGACTAAAATAATCCGACGTGGTAGAGCCATGCTGCAACTATATTGTAGTTGTAGCACGAATGGGTCGGCTCAACCGGGGAAGGACCACGCTCTCACAAAAGACCAGCGTAAAATATCAGCTGAATGCTGCAGTATTTCGTATGGTGACTGTTGATAACCAGACACACTTTTTTACAGGAAACGAGGCATTCCATCTTATTCATTACGACCATATTTTGAAAAACGAACCTCATCAAATTTTTCAAAAGGTTTTAGGGCAAGAAAGATTCGTCACCATATATAATGGAGGGTAGACAAACAACATCTACGGAACTTTACTTACGTTTACATAAATTCCAATAACTTAAGCAACTTATCAATTTGTCGTAAGTTATATTCAAGGAAAACAAAATTTATTAATTGCAACTCTCAACTTCATTTTCCGTTAACTCCAACTTTAACGTTACTATTAAGTCTTGAAATATTGATTAAAGAACAAACTCAATATTCGCTGAATACTGTCTGTCTTAATTTTGCCCGCTTTAGTAATAATTTTGTGAATAAAGTTTCTTTAATATTTAAATTTTATCTTAAACATTTATACTGCTATTAAAAATATAGAAAGATTAGTAATTGAATATTTACTAAGGAAATTTGAACGAGACACTTAAGTAATTTTATAATCTCAAGGGCACATTTTTTTATAAAATATTATTTATCATTTAATCATGGTTAACCATCAAAGTCACGGTAAGTAGTTTCTGTGCCATATAATCCTACTCTACATCTACATCTCGACTAATAATTATAAATTTGATAATAATCTTATCTTATCTTATCAGCCCATAACGCCCCACTGCTGGGCAAAGGCCTCCCCAACCTCTTTCCACCTTTCACGGTGCTGTGCTATGGAGGACTAGTCTTCCATGAAGGATTCCAGTTCATCCCGCCATCGTTTTCTGGGTCTGCCTCGGGCTCGTCTGCCATTTATAGGAATCCACCGAGTTGTAATTTTGGCCCAAAGTTCTTCTGACATACAGCAGATATGACTGGCCCAGTCCTATTTTAATTTGGCGGATTTACGTGAGACGTCAGTGATTTTTGTTCTGGAGCGCAGAGTGATATTTCTAATGCGGTATGTTAGTCTGACTCCTAGCATGCTGCGCTCCATTGCTCGCTGACACACCCAGAGATCGGACCTCTGCTGTTTGGTGAGAGGCACTATGGTTTGGGCACCATATGTGAAGACAGGGAGGATGCACATGTCCATGAGCTTTCGTTTAAGGGATATTGGTGCGTCGCCCTTCATCAGATGTTTTAAGGCCCAATATCGCTTCCAGGCGTTTTCTATTCGTCGGGCGATCTCTTTTTTTGCCTAGTCTAAAAAGAGACTATTTGGCCCATTAAACATACTCATGAACATATTCAACTTCCACGTCAACCATATGTATCCTGTGCTTGACATGGTTTGTCGTTAACTTGATCTTTTCCATATTCATCAGAAGTTCAACCTGCAGGCTAGCTGTTCGTAGCTCGTTGAACATTTCTCCCAGTTCGTTGGCTGAGGACGCAAAGAGAATAATATCATCAGCAAATCTAAGATTGCTTAATCTGTTTGATCCGATCTTGATGCCTTTTTCGAGCCAACTATCTGCCAGTTTCCGATATACTTCTTTTAAGGTGGCAGTAAAGAGTTTCGGCGATAACGGGTTGCCCTGTTCAACTCCTTTTACAATAGCGAAAGAAGGTCCTGTGTTATTCAGTTTTATTGCGGCGACACTATTATTATAAATATTTTTTAAGTAAATTTATGTAATTGGGTTCAATGTTTTGATTTTGTAAGGCATTGAAAATAGAGTTATGTGTTATACTATCATATTTTAATTTTAATTTAGATTGTAATCAAATGCATAATTTATTACATCTTTAATATAACCAACTTTCGCAAAATAACGCCCGATTCTATTAATTATGAGGTAATGTTGAAATGCTATCACAATAATTAAGATGGATCATTTCGGAGGGATTTCGAAGGCTACTATTGGAAAATTCTCAGGTACTGCATTATCTTCATTTTTAATTTCATTTGAATTTTCTAGATACTGACCTTCAAACGAAGGTTCTTCTACAAAACCATCATAGTGGTCGTAGTAATAACCATCATTATTATCTTGATAGAAATCTTGACACGAGGACGAAGGTTCCTCACTAAAGAACAAATTTGCCTAATTGAACGAAGTCGTTTTGAAGTAAAATAAAAAGATAATAAAAATATAAAGAAGGTGATTACTTCACTAAATAATGCTGTTATAATATGTTATTTAAACAAATTCGTATAAAATTAATGTTCACTATTTGCAAAGACTTATGCAGGAACCTTATATTTTATTATAATTAAATTACTTATTGTGCGCTCGCTATCCAGAACTTTTGATCCGCACTAACTTTGAAACTTTTGATCCACACTAAGCTTCTCGATTGCAGTTTCATACTACTTTAAAACTCCAGACAAGACACCATCTTGCACAACGTTTGAAAAGATACGACATGGATTCATTCTAAAAAGGGTTTAATTTAAAATGTTTCCATATGATTGATAATATTGATTAATTCTATGAGTAATATTCTTAGTTTCTTCGGAATTTTAAAATTTATAATTTAGTTTTGTTAAATTACTAAAGGTATATTTATAATAGTTTTAATTTTATATTCAACATGAATGTTATTTAAATAGTTTTGATACGCAGCTGTGAGACTTTCAACGTTTAAGCCAAGTGGACTCCCCCTTGACGGAGAGCAGGTGTCAACAGTCCTCGCGAAATGTAGGCCACGGTACTTTAAGTTGTGTTCCATTTCGTAGGCATAATTATTCATTCAATTTAAACTAAATAAAACGTTTTACATTTATCTCCTTCTCATTTCTGACGTCCCATTATAAAAACAGTAAGGAAAACTTAACACATTTACTCAATGTACTGCAATCAGATTTGTTTTGTAATAAACTGCATTTGAGGCTTGTTGAAACATGTAATATTATTATTACATTCAAACAAAGAATTCATCCAAAATACAATGATCTATTATAGCTGATGATGTACCTAACCCTTTCGTCGAATTCGCTTAAATCAAATCCCATCTTACATTTACGCGAATACTACAATACACATTGAATAAAACATATATTGAGAATTTTATAGAATTTAAATTTACTTATTTAAAATTCCCTACGTTCCGGATGTTTTACTAACCTAATACTTTAGTACTACCATATGTCAGAGGAATAGCAAACAAGATTTGCTAGTGACTACATCTTGAAGCGAGCTTTATAACCAATTCTCAGAAATTTATAACCAATCTCTCTTACATAATTCAAAGCCAAAAAATCAACCCGCATATAAAGCCCTAATATAGCTGATGTGAAACACTATAAATATGTTTAGGATCATCCCCACCATTACATCAGATCAGATTTGATAAACCACAAATCATTGCAAAAGAACACCGATTCCTATTCGAAATATCTGCTTAAGATGCCATTATTAATAAAATTATATCCAAACCCAAGTGTACCACTGTAAGAATTCGTGTTACTATAAGTTCGTTCTGCATATCTTGCGCCAAAAACTAATAATTAAACGCTGAAGATTGTCCCTGATAACTATGTCATCGATCAAACATTCACCGGCAACATGGGTGATATGAACAATAAATGATTCATTAACAGTTAATTTTCAGATTTTTTAGATTTTTACTGGAACTATTTTAAAAGATAAGGCAGGGGAACCGTCTCCCTTTTCCAAAATGCTGCCCCTAATAATTGCCGCCCGGACCCATACTGCCCACTCTCCTTGTTGCGCCACTGAGTGAGAGAAAACCTACATGTCAGAGAACTTAAAATATTTTCACGAACATGTTAAATCTTCCAACCCACATTGAAGACGCACCGCATCTGTCAGAAATGGAAGGGATACAAGATATATTATATTTAAGATAAAGCCTGCTACTTTATTTTTGAAGTTCTAAACCAATATTATATTTTTTGATTTAACGATCTTATAGTGATAGTGACAGAGGTTTCAGATATTTTAGTGATAATGCAAATTTGTTGTTGTTAATAAATATAAACCCGTAAGAGCGTAGAATTAACATACACGTACTGCATAATATGTAAAAACAATTAGGCACTAAACAAACGTTTGTCACCCATTGCAACAATTTTTCTTTACGTGATTATAACCTGTGACTCACAACGCTGCAGCCAAACTCTTAACTACCTACCGACACGTCAATACATTATTAAGGAGTAAAAGATAAAGGCGATTACTTTAAATATGCACATGCCTGTTTTACTTCACTTGCATATTACAGCCTGGAAAACCTTGTGACGGCAAGGCGCTCTCAAAGCGATCGTTTTCTATTTTAACTTTGTAAGTTTGTTGGCTCCGCTTGTTACTTAAAGTTGACTCAAAGCTTTGTCATTGTTTGCGATCGTTGCTAGTGCAGCTTAGGAATATTTAAACTTTTACTTGTATGATAGCATACTCTCTCGTAAGTCTTTCTTTCGACTTACTTCAGTTAATACTTTGCTTTTCGCTCAACATCCTTATGTAGTATATTTTCTCGTAATTTAACCATAGTCAACGGTATTTTAAAATAAATGTTTATCGCAATATTTTAAAGAATAGATTCGGAATGACTACATAATTTTTTATTCAATATTTTTTTTTATAAGATAAGGGTGACAAACGAGCACACAGTCCACCTGATGGTAAGTGGTTGCTGCGGCCCATAGACATCTACATCTATCCTCGTTTGCGAATCAAAATGCAGATGCGTTGTCACCCGTGAGGACTAAGCTGGAATGCCTCATTTCCAGTAAAAAGGGCCTCCGGCTACCTGCACTCACCAAGCGAAACGCAGAGGTAAACCTCTACTTCACGTTGGTATTCTGTGAGGTCGTGGTACCACCCCAGTTCGAGCCGGCCCATCCGTGCGACAGCAAAAGCCGCCCCGTGGCTCTACCACTGTTAATAATAATATACAACAATATTCATATTGTTACTATTGAATACAGTCATATGAAAAACTATATGAAAAGATTTCTTATATTTACGCCAATGCTACACATGGAATTAAAAGAATTAGGTATACGGATAATGATTTCTTATATTTACGCGAACACTACACATTGAATAAAACTACTTTTTACGGATTTTATCGCGTTTAATTAACTTATTTATATTCCCGACGTTTCGGTTGCTTTCCAGCAACCATGGTCACGGGGGACTGAGGTGACTGACGTCCCGATGTCATCGGGACGTCAGCCACCTCAGTCAAAATCCGTAAAAACTAGTTTTATTCAATAGTATAACTTTTTTAATTTCTGACGTTTCGGGAACTTTACATTACGCATAGTCGCGGGGGAACTAAGTTGTTTGATGTCCTAATGTCATAGTTAACGAACGCTAACTTTAACTTTTATTTATTAATTTTTGGTTCGATCTACGCCGATCGAGCTTCCAGTATCTTGGTCTTGCAATAGTTTGCTTGGATTTGGATTTAATTTCATTAATTATGGGATCCCAGGCAGATGGTAACTAAAAATTAAAAACAAAGCTTACCTCTTAGAGTCATCATACAGATCTCACGGGATGATAGCACTACAGGGATAAGTAAATGTCAACGAAATCGTAAGACTCTCTTTCTATCTAGGAGTTCATCTGGGTTAGTATGAGAAGGTGGAAATAAAAAGTACACACAGACGCTTGCATACACAATCGTCCACCAAAGCCTTGCCTTTCACAGATGGCCTAAATTTTGGTCTGTAGGACATTATTTATTTATAACTATAGTTTGAAAGGGTAAAGAAACTAAGTTTTAAAGTAGTTAAAAGAAAGGAAGTTTAAAGTATTAAATATTAATAGCCTAACTTCTGAAAGTATTACGTGGAAATTATTTTATTGTTTTTAGTTTTGAAAGTTTACTTTATGGTCAGCTTTTACTTATCGGAAATCGATTTAAATACGTAAATAACGTAGTACGGAATCGTTTACCACTGGCGATGTGTCCGGACCGATACGACTTATTTACCTTCAAGAAAAGAGCTAACCCTTTTCTAAAAGGCCGGTAAACGCACCATGGGCGGCAGTAGTCAATTAACATCAGCCGCTCACTTTACCTCTCTTCTATAAAAGAAAATCAAACAAAGAAAGTGAAAAATGCCCTATAACGCCTGAACATTAAGATTGAATGCCTCAGAATGTCTATGAATATGTATATAATAATTGTGTCACCTATTGATGTGATGTTTTCTGACTTCTTTTTAAAGATCTTTTTAGATTAAAGGTTATTTTGATATTATTATTTTTTTGACAATTAAGTTTTATTTCCCTTGAAGTTAGATGTTTTTATTCTCTTTCTTTAAAAAAGAGGTCTTTTCAAAAAATAACTTTTGATTAAAAGTTGAAGCCGAGTTCTAGGAATTTTGAGGACATTTTCAAAGAACTAAAAAGATCAAAATAATTTCCACATAACAGCTTATGAAGTCGGTGCTAAAACATGGAGTATATAAGAACTAAAGCGCCAACTACAGATCTCACGGGATGATAGCACTACAGGGATAAGTAAATGTCAACGAAATCGTAAGACTCTCTTTCTATCTAGGAGTTCATCTGGGTTAGTATGAGAAGGTGGAAATAAAAAGTACACACAGACGCTTGCATACACAATCGTCCACCAAAGCCTTGCCTTTCACAGATGGCCTAAATTTTGGTCTGTAGGACATTATTTATTTATAACTATAGTTTGAAAGGGTAAAGAAACTAAGTTTTAAAGTAGTTAAAAGAAAGGAAGTTTAAAGTATTAAATATTAATAGCCTAACTTCTGAAAGTATTACGTGGAAATTATTTTATTGTTTTTAGTTTTGAAAGTTTACTTTATGGTCAGCTTTTACTTATCGGAAATCGATTAAAATACGTAAATAACGGCCAAGTGCGTTTCGGGTCACGTACAAAGTAGTTACTAGTTTTGTCAGTCATAATATGTGTACTTAGAAGGGGCCTTCTTTATACTACGAGCATATTGACTACATGAATTTAATTAATATATCATCATCGTCGTCATCATTACAGCCCTTCACAAGTCCACTGCTGAACATAGGCCTTCCCGAAAGTATGCCACAAAGCACGGTCCTGAGCCACCTGCATACATCGACTTCCTGAATGTCTTACCTCCACTTAGTGGTAGGTTGCCCTACTTCACCTACTGGTACGAAGCCGCCACTCGAGAAACTTTTTTCCACATCGGTTGTCGGTTCTTCGAGCTATAGCAGCACTGCAGCTAACTAATCCGTTGGACTATGTCGGTCACTCTGGTTTTACCACGGACATCCTCATATCTAAGTTTATCACGTAAAGAAGCCCCGAACATAGCCCTCTCCATAGCTCGCTGAGTGACCTTAGGGTCCTCAAACGCTGAGGGTCCTCATACGCCCAGCAGTGAATGGCCACGTCTCAGATCCATAAGTCATCATTGGCAAGACGCACTGGTTGTACAATCTCGTTTTCATGTATTGAGATATACCTGACGAGAAGATGTATCGTAATTTCCCGAACAATTTAATTTAACGAATTAATATATACAATAAAGTAAATAACTGACAATTATTTTGAACAAAGAGCATATTGTATAAAATATTATTTTATTAAAGTTTTTCAAGTAAATTAAACTACATTTAAATATTTCTGTTTTACATACACCGGAACTAACGCTTCAATGTTAAAGAGAAGAGGACTCCTGCTTGACGTGGAGCAAGTGACAACAATACTCGTTGGAACTAGGCTACGATACTTCAACAGCACGACACTATTTCTCCTTTGTAAGTTATTTAATCTTATTAACCATTTCATCTTGGTATAAATAGAACATCATTAAATTGACTAACAAGACTTTTTTCTCACCCTCTATACTAACGCCATTCGTAATTTTAACTACACTTTTTAATATTTAGTGATATTACTAGAGTAGATCTGGCTGGACTTCTTTAAATGAAATTTATTTTTATTCATTTTTTAAAGACAGTCCGCATCATTGTAAGTGACATCTTCAGCCTATGAACACCTGCAACCAATATCAAATCGTGCTCTGAGGAATTGTTTGGATTAATGTGAGAACTGAACAGTCAAATTTCACGAACGCAAATCGTGACAAATTTCACGATACCATCTACACCATTTGGATGCTTGGCGGTCTACTACTATGCGATTTACTAGGAATTTTCATCCTCAAACAACCTCTTTGTGGAATCGTTTACCACTGGCGATGTGTCCGGACCGATACGACTTATTTACCTTCAAGAAAAGAGCTAACCCTTTTCTAAAAGGCCGGTAAACGCACCATGGGCGGCAGTAGTCAATTAACATCAGCCGCTCACTTTACCTCTCTTCTATAAAAGAAAATCAAACAAAGAAAGTGAAAAATGCCCTATAACGCCTGAACATTAAGATTGAATGCCTCAGAATGTCTATGAATATGTATATAATAATTGTGTCACCTATTGATGTGATGTTTTCTGACTTATTTTTAAAGATCTTTTTAGATTAAAGGTTATTTTGATATTAATATTTTTTTGACAATTAAGTTTTATTTCCCTTGAAGTTAGATGTTTTTATTCTCTTTCTTTAAAAAAGAGGTCTTTTCAAAAAATAACTTTTGATTAAAAGTTGAAGCCGAGTTCTAGGAATTTTGAGGACATTTTCAAAGAACTAAAAAGATCAAAATAATTTCCACATAACAGCTTATGAAGTCGGTGCTAAAACATGGAGTATATAAGAACTAAAGCGCCAACTTCAGAAACTATTACGTCAAAACTTTTAATAAAACATTGCGATGCTAAGTCACAGTGTATCGACTGCCGACTTCGGTAATTATTAAGTGAATATTATTTTATTTATGTTTTGTATTTTGAAGTCGGGTTTTACTTTTTTTATAAAGAAATTAATTATCTTACCTTTCCCATTCTAAGGATATATTACAAGATCAAGGTAACAACTAGAATGTCGCTTAAACAACAACATTACAACTTATTCCTCAAATTTTTTACCCTCAGGGGTAAGTTTTTTTGTTCAAATATATATAGGACCATCCCTAAATTGTAACCAATTTCAAATTATTACATACCGTTACAGCCTACTAAAGTCCACTGCTAAACATTGCCTCCCCCATTGATTGCCTCATAGGGGGATATTTGCCATAGTTGCCACGCTTGGCAAGCGGATGGGTAACCGAAGTGTTTTTTTATTATAAGTCGTTATTAGAAAACGCTGTTGCCCATCTCTTGATTTGTTTCCCTCTGTCGCCTCTTACGACAACCGCCATAGTATGGGATATTGGATATTCTTACACCGCCACTACTAGGGAAAAATTATTATATGAAATATAAAAATATTAAAACTAGATTATAAACAAAAATGTTAGTAAACTTATGCCCGAAAACATAAAAAAATGAATAAAAGTATATTTACATAAATTGAGAGTGTCCTCCTTTTTTGAACTCAGTTAAAAATATTAATCCTTTACTTTGAGAGTGCCTCACCGCCAAAGACGTATTAAAAACACCTTAGCTCACCGCTAGGTTTCTTGCTATCGTATTTTGTTTGCATAAAATTGAAGAAAAATCTCTTTGGTTGTACTGTTTGTATCTGACTGGTTGTAATATCAGTAAGTATAGGGCATTAAGAAAAAGAAAAAAGAAATTAAAAAACACTTTCCCGCCATTTTTCTATTGTTTTTCTGTCCGCCAAAATGAGTGAATCTAACGAAGAAATTCGATACTTTCTGAAGAATTATTACAAAAAAGGGGGAAATGCGAATCCATCCGCGAAAAAAATTTGTGACGTTTATGGACCTAATGCAGTGATAGTAAGAGTAGCACAAAGTTGGTTCAAGCGTTTTTAGTCCGGGAAATTTAATGTCAAAGGTGCAGCTCGCTCTGGTCGCCCTCATACGGATAAAGTCGATGCTATTTTTAAAAAGTGGAGCTAGATCGGCATATTAGTCGTAATCAAAGGCTAATCCGACATAATCCGTAGGCATATCCCAATTCCTAAAAATAAAAAAGCTTTGATGCTCTCCAGCTAATGGTTAAAAGCTTAGACATAAGTATAATATGTATATACTACGTAAGTTATGAATTTAACCTCGATAAACGCGTGATGGACTACCAATAAATCTCACAGCCCTCCCATAACGATCTAATATGAATTTGTGACAGGTTGTGCGGTCGTTAAACCAACTGTAATCATAAAATATATATTTATGCAGAGTTTTGATAAATAACGATACAGTTTAATATTCCTTTTTTACTGACTTCCAATTATTATTCAACTAGGAAATTATCACCGTGGTTAAAGTCGTAAATCGACTAAAAGGACTTTAAGAATATTATGTTTTCAATCGAATTCTTTCTATACCCTGTTCAACTCAGATAAAATGACTTCAACTTCATTTATGTAAACATAAATATACCCTTATATAAGTGGTTATATGTGGTAAAGCCACACCGCAGCTATATTATGGCTATAGCATGAACAGGTTGACCCGACTGCGGAGGGACCACGCTCGCACAGAATACTAGCGTAAAATAGCAGCTTACTTCTGTTTCGTATAGAGAGTGACGATAACCAAAAAAAGTTAAAGGTTATTTCAAATGAAGGACTCCATCTTAGTCCTCAGGGCATACAAAGCATTCAGTTTTTCTTTTTTTACTTACTTATTCACTTATCACAATTGATATCCACTTGTGTCTCGCTGTAACTTGTTTGTTACACTTGAAAACTTGAATCGAGACGAAGAATGTAAAATGAAATAAAAGTTTTGACTTTATTTTGGAATGGGAAGGAAGAACCTCTTACCTTTAATTAATTTTTCATTGAGTTTTACATCAAAAAATATGGAAATAAAATTATTGCAAACATTTTCGCAGCGAAAATAAGCACCAAAATTTCATTCCTTCAGAAAAACAAGTAATTTTAATTGCAAAGTCTAAATACTTTATACTTCAGAAAGATCCATGGCCAATTATGGACAACAGCATGTGAAAGTTGAAAGTAACAGTGTTTCATATTTCCTATCAAATAAACAATGAATTTCTTTTTTTTTTGACAATGAACCTGCTTAATCGTCACGTCTTGCAGGTAGACTGACGATTGCAGATCCAGACAACCTTAGACGCTCCTTCCCATCACCGTTCTGGGTATTTTACTTCTGGCGTATACAAAATGGTTATACCGCCATCTATCGGAATTCAAGAAATCTTTATGTCATACATAGTCGTCTCTAAGGCCGGCCACATACATACGGAATTTCGTTTCGGGATTCCGCTTCGATAATCCGATTCGGAAATCCAAACGCTGCAAGTCCATATAAAATCTATGTATCTAATCTATGTATCTATGACCCGCCACACACGGACGGTAATTTTCCGAACGGGATTTTCTCCGCCTGTGCACTCGGAATCCCGAACGGAAAAAAGCCGCTCCGAACCCAAGTCTTCCATATATTTTGATGAGTCGCAACAGACATTCGTACATCCCGTACGGAACGCGCTCAGTGTTCTTCGCACGACCGAAGCGAGTATGTGTTTATGTATATTTTTACATTTAATCTTATATGTGTATAGCGTAACTTTTCATCTTATTTAATTTCATAATTCGTCGAAAGAGCTTACAGATATCAATATTTAAAAAATATCTCCGGATAGATAGATCTTTTTACATAATATTGACCATATTGCAAGCTTAGGGTGATAAGGGGATGCACCTACTAAGAATGATACAGCAACAATGGAATCGCAATCAGAAAACCGTCGTCATTATTCGCTTGCAGAATGTCTAGAACCAATAGCTAGCGTCTCTCAACTAAGCCTTGTTATTCCGAACGGAAATAAACGTATGTGTGTGATGGTTTCATCACGAGAATCACGAAACGGAATTCCGTATGTATGTGGCCGGCCTAACACCCACGGACGGGATGGTGTAATGGATTTTTAACGTTCTATCACACGGCAATGCTATGACAGAAAATCGAAACAAGTATCCAGCAGTTGATTTTTATAGGCTGGTAATAATAAAAATAAATGATAAATATAACTTTATTATACACTATGTAGGTATATATGTTTTAATATGTATTTGCACCTGCCACAAAATCTCATCACTGCACGGCTCGACTGGCAGAGAATAAAGTTAGGCATTAAGTAAGCCCTTTGTTACCCTAGTCATTAAGGTGTGAGCTATAAATATGAAATAAATAAATAAAAGTAATAAAAAATTGCACAACTTTTTTTCTATTTTCAGAGATATGCCAGCCCTATGGATCAGTATCTATGAAGCTCATATCTAAAATCGCGCAAATAAATCCGCAACCGTGAACCATGTATCAGGAAAATCAAATAACACTAGTATATGCTAGAATTCTACGGACAAGGCTATAATACACTGTTAGGAAGCTTGAGACCATTGGGAGCTTTTGTTAAGATTGTAGTTTTTGTTGTTGTTTCATACCTTTATTATGTACACATAATATCCAAGGTCTTTAGCTACCATTTTCCTGTCTAACGTCTCTTCATTACGTCTATAATCATAAGTATGTATGATATGTTTTATATCGCTAAAGCGAACGTTGCTAAGTTATTTTTAAGCATTAAGGTACATACAGTTTTGCCGACACCATTAAGAGATTGTTTCAGCCATCCCATAGTTTACCACTGTCAAATGACTACTGTAATGTATTTTGCGGTATATTTTCAAATCATATTCTAATGATATAAATTCTAAATCATATATGAGGCAATGATTGACCTGATTACAAATCGGATCAATTATGAAAATGGTGAATAATAACAGATTAAGATTTTAACTCTTATCACACCAGATTTAATTGTAACAGAGGATGCCGTAAAATATTTAAGAATGAAAAATTTGCTTTTATTATTGAGGTAAGAATGAACAACAGCAGATTTCCATTAATACCCGACATAGCTAAGTTTAAAAAAATGAAGCTGCTATTTTACGCTGGTATTCTGTGAGAGAGTGGTCCTTCCCTGGTCGAGTCGAGCCATTCGTGCTACAACTATACCAGTAATATAGCTGCAGCATGGCTCTACCACGGTCAAACAGCTGAGCTGAAGTACCGAGAAAAATGTTCACATATTAATTTTGCGTCAGAAGAAGATTCTATATAAAGTGCTATTGTCTGTTAGAGCAACGAATTTTATTGTTAACATATTTATAGCGGTGTTAAAGAACCCACTACTCCATATCATCGCGTAAATGTCTTAAGAGGAGATAGAGAGAATTGAAACAGGAGTTGGACAGCAGCATCTTCCTGACAACAATACAAATGGTTAAATAAACAGGGGTTGTAAACCCGCCTGCCATGTGTGGCAACCATGGAACATCTATGATGTAACTTATGAGAAAGCCTATGTTCAACAGTGGACTGTTGTAATGAATGAAAACGTTAATAAAATAGATTCGTCATAGAACACGTTATATTTGTCTATATATTTTCTGTGTAAACAGTTATGAAATATCATAGTGTAATAAATAACAAACACAAAAAGCTTAACATTAATACCGTTGTACAAATTTGCAATAAATAGTGAAAGTTGGCAACCCAATATTTACTAAATAAAACTTTAGGCGTCGTTTAAGCTCTAACTCCATTAATTACATTTTATCGTAGCGCTCATAAATGTCCCATATGTATCGTAAGTTTTGCTAAACAGCGCTCCCTGGGCTATATACAAACATTAATATAATTTTATTATTAACGGAATATCACTAGTTGGATGCTGATATTTTCCTCTTTTTAGAAACTTGATATTGCATAATATCATGATATACAAAATCTGATTAACGTTACAGCCTATTAAAGTCCACTGCCGAAAATGGACTTTTTCCATAGACTACTAGGGGATATATTTGCCATAGTTGTCACGCTTGGCAAGGGGGTTAGCAACCGTTTTTTTTATTTTTATTTTTAGTCGTTATTAGGAAGACGCTGCTGCCCATCCTATGATTGGTTTCTCTTTGTCGCTTACGACACATTCGGAATGATATGGGGTAGTGGATATTCTTACACCGCCACTACGCGTTATAATAATATCTGATTACTTTTATTTAAATAATAAGTAAAACTTTTTTTTATTAAAATCGTTGTAAATTATATTACGCGAATGTTTACTGTCACGTAGCTTATTAATCAGATAATCTGGCTGCTAAATTGGATATCGTATGCATTTTTCAGACGGAGCAAATTTTGTACAAACCCGTAAAATATTGGTGTCTTGTGGTGGCAGCATAAATGTCTCAGCATGATTTGTTCTTGGCTGCCAGTTAATTGATAGGTTATTCCGCCTACTACATATACAACATGTAACAAAAACCCTGTGTTTCCCGTTAAGTACTTTATCAGAGTCAGAATACAAACGTAAAGAAATAACTTTTTTTTTTCAAAAAACTTAAACATTAAAATAATATTTTAATTTAAAAAAAAATTTTTGCGAATTGTATATGGTTTTATTACCTCTGCATTATCCGTAGCATAAGAGGATTGTGAAAGATCTCCTTCACCGATGCTCGTATCAGTTAGAAGTAATAAAATCACATACAATTTGCAAATATTTTTTTAATTAAAATTAAATTTTTTAATGTTCAGGTTTTTAAAAAGAAAGATATTTGTTTACGTTTGAATACTGACTCTGATAAGGCACTTAAAGGGAACCACAGGGTTTTTGTTACACGTTGTAGACTTGCGTTAGAAATGTTACCTCTCTTATCAAGGGGTATCACATATGATTTCTGGAAATATAATTAATAGAATCAAGCGTTACTTTGCGGAAATCCATTATATAAAAGCTATTACAAAAAATTACTTTGCAAATATCCGCGTTATAAAATAAAATGATGTGTCTTACCTAGTAATGAAGAAGCACCTCCCGCCCTCCCTCAATTGCGTGCACTATCCCCGTCACCACTAATCCCAGCACCGCTACTCCCAACACGGTTGGCATTACTGTTGGCACACTTAGCGGTTAGCCACCGTAGAGTCTATATCACCTGAGGATGCCTCGTGTAGGGGCGAAACACGTGTCGTATTATCGTCAGTGGTGTGTCTTGCCTAGTGTAGTGGTGTTGGGAGTAGCGGTGCTGGGATTGTGGTGACGGGGTTAGTGCACGCAATTGAGGGAGGGCGGGAGGTGCTTCTTCATACTAGGTAAGGCACATCATTTTATTTTAAAACGCGGATATTTGCAAAGTAAATTTTTGTAATAGCTTTTATTTCTGGAAATATTGAAAAACACAATGAAGAGATCACGGAAATTAAAAAAGAGCTACTAAAAGAGCTACATTAGTTAAGTTTGTTATATTCGAAACGTTACGCGGTGGTAAACAATAACATAGCACGTTACTATCTCGCCGCGAGCTTGCAAAATATGGCTAAAATGTGGTGTTATAGGATTATATACTTTAAATGTTACTGTACAAGGTTTTAATTGAACCGCAAACGTTTTTACACACTTTATTTCTTATATTTATGTAAGCTGCAGGAGCGGCCTGCATACCAGCTAAAGAGGTAAGTTTTAACATAACCTCATAAAAGTAATGTTCTGACTTCTTGCAAGCTGCATTATTTAAAAGAAAATGTTTTCCTGAATACATTCTTGTAACTCAAAAAAATCATCATAATTCTAGAAAATTAGAAATTTAAGGCGACTTTGCAAGAATTTTTAAATTTTGAATCTCTGTAAATCTACTGAAATGCAAATATTGCACAAATAAAACATTTCATAGAAATTGAATACATAGGGGCAAGAGATATGTGAAGACAGAAAAGCGGATCATAAAAAAAACATAGAACTATTTAGTGTAATCGTCGACATTAATTATGAAACATACATTAAGTATTTATTATATTAAATTAAAAATCTCATAATTTTTTCAATTAAGCTGTGAAAAAAGTTGGTTAATTAATTTTTATTTTTATCATATAAAAAAATAGAAAATTTCAAGCACATGAATAAAGAAACTGTACAGAGGTAAAGCTTCTAATGATTTTACCTATTTTAGTAGGGTTGGCACAGGAGGATAAATTTAAATAAACAAAACGTTTATCAGCATTTTAATAGATACTTAAGATATAATATTTTTTAAATATACGTATTCTAATTATTTTACTTTTAAATTATTGTTCTTCAAGAATTTGTTGTGGATTTTAATTAAACGGTAAATTCCAAATTGAATGTAAAGATTGTTTTTAATAACCTATTGGAAAGAACTCGCATTTAATAACAAATATAAACTTTTGCACACGATTTATTATTTGTCTGCCAATATATACAATGTTTCTTTCGAAGTCAAAATATTCGCTTTTGCTCAAGTAATTCAACAAACGCAATAAAATTGTCAGGAAGTATTATTAAAAATCTCTATTGAACATTATCTTTATTAAAATACTTGTAATGGCTGAAAAATAATCTTTTCTCATATTTATAGGTTGTTCAGATCTATTAACATACAATTTTATTTTCTCACATTTGTGGTGTTCAAGACAACAATTTCTATACAAATATTACGACACATAGACTAAATCATTTTTATTTCTGGTAAATCAAATAGATAATCAATTGTTTCTACTGTAAACACAGGGTACACTCGCCATACGAAACACAGCAGCATTAAGCTGCTATTTTACGCTGGTATTCTGTGAGAGCGTGGTCCTTCCCCGGTGGAGCCGACCCATTCGTGCTACAACTATACCAGTAATATACTTGCAGCATGGCTCTACCACGTAAAGTTGACATGTTGGTTCCTGGCAGTTACCACCTACCTGTGGTACTTTTTCAAATAAGTTTTCAAGACGAACTTTATTGAGACGTCTCGTAAATATAAATTAATTTAATTTCTTTTAATTATAATTTTTGATGAAGTTTTATTAAAGATTTTATAGACACTTGAAATCCGTGAATGAAATTCCTGCTATTTGTAACGTCTGCCTGCCTATCACTTCTTATAGGTTTTAGTTTCCTGAAAAATGTTAGCATTTCTTCTAAAAACTCAATTTGATAACTACCGCAACGAAAAGGCATTTTATATTTATTAGGAGATCGCAATGTACTTGAGTGTAAGAAATCGAACAAATTATTAATTTTATTTACAAAATCAGCGATATCTCTTGCGGCAACCTCGATAAGATTTAAATCTACGTACGTATTAGTAAACCATATTTACACTTTTTTATATTTTATTTGATACGAATTATTCTTTAAAAAACTAAAGTTGATACTTATTATTTTTTACACAACCCTGAGTTTGAGCACTGGCCGAGCCGGTTTAAAGCAGTTTCTCTCTGTACGGACGAGCCGCCAGTGCTCACGCACACATGCACTTCAAGCTTGTAATAGTGTGCATATCACAGCATGGTTGTATGTAGTTTTGCCTCTGTACGGTATGTGTAAATAACATTTTGTACCTGCACACCGTACTATAATTAATATAACCTCAAACTATTAATACTCTTTAATTATTAGATTTATAGATCGCATATTCGACTGGTTATTCTAGCTATTCCGGTTTAATACTCCAGATTTTCTCTGATGTGTAATAAAACAAACCTGATTATGCTAATAAATTGATTAGCCGCACCTTTATATTTTTACAAAGGTTAAAAATATTATTGTGCTCAAGGATATCACCTGGGTCTTATCCTGTTTTTAATATTTATGACTGACTTTTTTGAATAAATCTACAACTAAAACTTACTAAATTTTGTCTGACAACTTTGAAAGTATAACGGATGTTTCGAATGTGAATTGTCTCAAACAAAATTTAATAGAATGCATAAACTTATAAGTAGGTACAATTTTACTTATATATTTTTTGAAAAATGCCTAGTTATAAACGAGATATATTAAAGCCATTAATAAAACTTTTTAAGGGATAAAAGGACACGGGAGTCTTAAATTAACGACCTATTATATTAGATACCTATTTAGTCTGTGGTGGTTTGTACTCACAAAATAATCATACACTGCTCTCGTTTTTTTTTTTTTGTTATAAGAAAGGGGACTAAACCTGTGCGGCTCGCTAGACTATAAGAGACACATCCACAACACAAGAGGAATTGCAGGGGGTTACCGTTTAGAAAGGCAATACGATTTATTAAACACCATATTCGAACTTTATGAGGCACTAAGTTTATTTTTTACACCTCTGTTTTCTCAAGTTTTACTGCGGTAGTCAGAAATAGGGCAAAGACTTTCGACATGCCGGAATCACTCCTTAAAACCCCTAACAATACCAAAAAGACAACGGTTAAAAATACTAAGATATTTTTAAAATAAGTTGAAATAATTTTTTAAAAATGTAAATATTCCATTCCTCAGAATTTAGATTTATAATTAAGAAATGCTTAAGAATGTACCAACCTTAAATATAAGATAGGTATTGTAAATATTTTAATCTATAACTTATTTCATAAATGTAAGTCTTGGGCTACTTTTATTTTCGAATAAGAATTAGGGTTCCGCGCAAAAAAAAATTTAAACCCTAGATTATACGCGGGCGAAGTCGCGGGGAACAGCCAGTACAAAATAAAAACTACGTTTCTTTTAAACGGATTTTTAAAATAGTGCCACATATTGACTAGTTATAGTGTAGCGTAGCTGTAAGCTTCAAAATAATTCGATAAACAAAACTGGTATATTCGCAATTTGAACCGTATTGTTTAGAAGCTAAAGTATTTTATAGACCGAATTCGCGAGCTTGAAGCGAAAATGTTACGTGCATTTATTTGCTTCTGCGACAGTAACATTTCGAGTTTGCTAACGAACTTATTATTCGCAATTCGAATACCAATTCTCAAAGGGCTGGTCGGCAGCATTATTTATTCAAAATTGTATCCCTACATGCAGGTATAGGCTTATCTCTTTTTTAAATCATATTTAACAAATGGGGCTTCCTTTTTTATAGGATAGGGTGACAAACGAGCACACAGTCCACCTGATGGTAAGTGGTTGCTGTGGCCCATAGACATCCACATCTATTCTCAATAAAGAATCAAAATACAGATGCGTTGTCACTCGTGAGGACTAAAATAGAATGCCTCTTTTCCAGTAAAAAAGGTCGCCGGTTCTCTACACTCACCATACGAAACACAGCAGTATTAAGCTGCTATTTTACGCTGGTATTCTGTGAGTGCGTGGTCCTTCCCCGGTCGAGCCAACTCATTCGTGCTACAACTATACTCTTAATATAGCTGCAGCATGGCTATACCACGTACAATTTCTATTTTAACTAACTCTACACTTAATTTCGTATGAGTTTAAAATCATAAGTTATTCTAAGTCAATAAACAGTAGATTTTCATTAATTTACTCTTCACAGTCTATCATATGTTCACTTCTGAACACAGGCCTCCCTCAAAAAAAATCCTCATAGAGGGAGAGAGCCACCGCAGTTTTTTTTTTCATGATTTTGAATAGTTATCAGGAAGATGCTGCTGCTTATCTGCTGTATCAGTTTCCCTCAGTCGCCTCTTACAAATCGCACGCGATAAAATAGTGGATTTTCTTACACTACTACATAGCTACGCGGGTAGATTGCTATGGTGTAGTATAACTAACTAAGAACACTACAAGTTTCACGTCTATTTAAAATTAAACACACATATTGGTAGAATAAGAGAGATTATGATAAATATTATCTAATTTGCACGGCCAAGCTTTTATGTGATATTTATGTTAGTGCTATAAACACAAGAAATTTACCTTTTACTTGCAGATATGGGATATTATAGACATATTGTAACGTCAACAAAGTTGAAATACGAGGGTGACACTGAAAGTTCTTAGAAAATAAAAAACTGAACAATCTAGCAAGTTATTAGTTTTATTATATCTTTTCGAAAATAGTGGCCATTTACATTAATACATCGCTTCATCCGATGGAACCACTGAGAAAAGCACTTTGCCGACTCGTCCTTAGGGGTCTCTTTGACGGCATTTTGAAACGCAGCCAAACTGCTTACTCGGCGTCCATAAAACGTTTTCCTTGATGTTTTTTTTATATTTTCGAAAATAAATAATATTCGCAATCGGGGCTATAGGACGGGTGACCCAGTAATTTCATGTCTGACGTCGCCAAGCAGTCGATTGTTTGCTTGGCGGTGTGCGACGAGGCGTTGTCGTGGTGGAGGAGGCTATCCTTCCGAAGAACGAGGCCACCATCTTTTTTCCCACGCCTCGACCTCTCTTCACTTTAGTTGGCAACTCCTCGGAAGGAAACACCCAGACAGACAGTCTCTTAGTTTGAGGATCATAACAATAAATCCAGCTTTCGTCACCCGTAAGTATGTCGAACACAGCCTTTGAGTCACCTCCGTTAAATATTTGAACCATTTCACGACACCAATCAACACGACGGAGTTTTTGGGCCTCAGTCAAATTATGAGGTATGCACCGGGCACAAAGCTTCCTGACCGCTAAATGTTCATTTAGGATTTTGTGCACTTGACTCATACCGATGCCTAAGCTTGTCCGAATCTGCTGATAAGTCACTCTTTTGTCAGTCTCTATCACACGCCGCACAACACTGATGTTATCTTCAGTCGTCGCCGTAGAAGGCCGTCCCTCACGCAGATCATCGGTGAGATTAGTGCGTCCAGACAGGTGGGTGGTAACTGCCAGGAACCAACATGTCAACTTTACGTGGTAGAGCCATGCTGCAGCTATATTAATAGTATAGTTGTAGCACGAATGGGTCGGCTCGACCAGGGAAGGATCACGCTCTCACAGAATACCAACGTAAAATAGCAGCTTAACGCTGCTGTGTATTGTATGGTGAGTTTAAAGAACCGGCGGTCATTTTTACTAGAAAAGAGTCATTCTTTGAGTCTTTATTGAGTATAGATGCTATGTGTCACAGTAACCACTTACCATCAGGTGGACTGTGTGCTCGTTTGTCACCCTATCCTATAAAAAAGACCACGTTTAAACTCACTAAACCAGTTGTAAACAGTGGCACAAGATGAGGCTTCATCGCGAAAGGCCAATCGAAGTCTATCATAACTTTCTGGTTGACTTTAATGACCCCGAAAGTCATTAAAAAATCATTGTACGAAAATTTTCTAACATTAAATTCATGCTGACGTGACACAGACAATTTTCAATTTGCCGCCAAATCGTAAACAAATGTCAAATTAATAAAATACGTACGCAATAATATTGGCAAAGAGAACCATTTTCAAAATTTAAACTTATTTTTTTATTATATCGTTTACAAGTGGCCAGTTCTAAAAACTTTCAGTATTGCCCTCGTATTTTTATCCAAAATTGGACCTTACAAAGATTTTTTTGAACGTCAAAAAGCGACGCCTCCGTTTTAACAAGACTACACTGCGTAACTTGTGAGAGGAAATAGTAAGAAATGCACAAGTAGTCTACTATATTCTAACAGCTTCAATTTACCATTATAAAAAACATATGCACAAGACATGTAAGTTTAAAAATCCCATTATGTCAATAACAACAATATTTACTTCAGTAATAAGTCTAAAAGCTCCTATGTATTTGGTTTTGCCTTCTATGTTCAGTCGCATATTTATTTCAAATGCATTATTGTAATGTTACGTTACAGATAATGTCACCCAGACTGCTGCAGGACCAACGATTTTAGGTGCCTTCGAAGGCACGTGGGTGAAACACCGCCAACTTGCTGATAGCCTGATAGCAGCGCTTAGTTACTGCAAATTTCTTGACAAAAAAACTAACATCCGCTTGTGGCCCTACCCAGAATTCGAATCCAAGGCCACGTGATAGCATTCATGATTACGACCACTAGCCCAACGAGACAATCGAAGTAATACTAGCATACTAGGTACACATACACATACTGCACATACTCGTACAACTTGTCTTTATCACTGTTATTATATTTCTTAGTAATGTTCTATCTACCACATATATATATATAAATTACATGTCGCATTGTTTGTCCGCGCTGAACTCCTAAACTACTGAACTGATTTCAATGAAATTTGCACACTGTGCAGTTTGGTCCAACTTGAGAGATATGATAGTTTTTATCCTGATAAGTGACACTGAATATTTTTTATTACGAATATAAAGATTTTTTATATGAAGGGTCGTCGAAAAGGGCAGAACAACGTCTGCCTGACCAGCTAGTTTAAAATAAATAATAGTTTAAACAAAAAAACTAAAAAAATTCGCTTTCACAATCATTTAAATGGTTTGTCCTATTATCCTTCCCAGGATCCGCAGAATTTGCGAATAATTCATAAAACAACTACGGTTTCTTCCAGTTAAATCTACTTACTGTAAGCCGCGTAAAAGAACTTTGTTCCAAAAAACACGATTTTGTAGTTAGCCGCGCTAAAAAATAGAAAATAAATAATCTCGTAGTTTAAAAAACTAAAAAAACAAGCTTTTGTAGATAACCGAACCAAAAAGTAGAAATAATTTTCAAAGATCCCGCTCATCTCCTGTATCTGTTTCTCTCTATCGCCTCATACGACACCGACAGAATGATATGTGGTAGTGGATTTTCTTACGCTGCCACTACAAGGAATTTTAGACCCAGACCAGCGACAGAAAGCAGCTTTAATAGTGTGAGACGTCTCGTATATCTATCATCAACCCACTTGCCAAGCGTTACGATTGAAACAAATGGTCCATACAATGAAAAAACCCGTGCCCAGCATTGGACTTTTACGGAATGATGATGAAGAAAACGCAGTTTAACGTTCGATGTTTAAACAACTTCTTACCTGATGCTAAGCGGTGAGAGGACTTGTTATGGAAAACACGTTAACCTAAAAAGTGCCAAGTAGCTTTTGCCTTGAAGAGTCCCAAATGGAATAAATAATGGTGTGGGAAGATTAACGCAGATAACGAATTTTAATCCTTCACTGCGCACACAGGCACGAGGCTCGTCAACAATGTAAGGATGAAATATATCCTAGATAGATACCGGGAATTCAAAGGCGATATCTTATCTGCTGCGCAAGAAATAAACATAACACAAAAAAAGCAATATCTATTGTGTATCACTTTCATGTATCAAATCCTCATTTTGTAATAATCTGTGTTATTATTTACAACTAGCGATGCACCCGGCTTTGCCTGGATAAGATCTATTAACGTGTCGTTGTTAAGATTTAAGGTAATCATAGACAAATGGTCTACTAGTCTACTAGAGCTAAAGCCTTTCTATTAAGCAAACCAGTTATTTCAATATTACATACAGACACTTCAATTTTATTTATATTTATAAATTTAGATTTTTCTTTACATTTTTACCCGAAATTTTAAAAGTCGGCGTTTATACCCTCGAGACGGGACCAGATAATGAATTTTCAGCCGACAGCACGACTACACCTCAGAAAGCTGAAATCAGGTTTTAGGGGTATTTAGAATTTAACAGAAATAGAAACAAAAACTTTTTTATTCAATATAGATTATAAATAATACTTATTGAAAGTCACTCTTTTGTTTAATTACCACTGGTTCGAAAAAACCTCTGTCCTGGGAAGAACCAGCAAGAAACCCAGCGAGACTTTTTTAAATAACAGCTTACAATCATGTATGTTACACAATTAACAACACAAAAAATTAGAAATAGCTTGGTAGCGATTATCTCATTTCCAGGGGTTATTATCATCCATAAATTCCTTAATATTATAATAACCCTTTTTATACAAACTTAGTGTAATAAAATTTTTGAACTTTGAGCACGTCAAATTTTGTATATTTTCTGGAACTTTGTTGTAAAAGCGTATACATCGCCTCAAGAATGAATTACTGACTCGATGGAGTCGAGTAACTGATACTACTAGCTTGTGTCTGTTCCTAGTATTTACAGAATCCTAAAGGCCAATACGTTGTAATAAATCTATATGATATTTGTGAAATATAATTTTAGTTATTATACGTGGTAGAGCCATGCTGCAGCTATATTAGTAGTATAGTTGTAGCACGAATGGGTCGGCTCGACCAGGGAAGGCGCTCTCACAGAATACCAACGTAAAATAACAGCTTAACGCTGCTGTGTATTGTATGGTGAGTGTAAAGAACCGGCGATCATTTTTACTAGAAAAGAGTCATTCTTTGAGTCTTTATTGAGGATAGATGCAGATGTCTATGTGTCACAGCAACCACTTACCATCAGGTGGACTGTGTGCTCGTTTGTAGTAGTAAAACAGGATGCCTAACATTATCATAGAGTGAGTTATCAAACCTTCCTCCTACACGAAAAATATAATCGTTATTTATAAACGCATTTAAAGATGCAATTATGTTTTTATAAGGCAATGGCTTTCCTGATTTAAGATGACCGTATTCTTCGAAAAACATATCATTTTGAGCATGGCTTATAATGAATTTAAAAGAATTATCAAGCTCAATGTTAGAAAGGAAACCACTTATTCTGTTGTTTTTACTTTTTAAATTGTATAAGTATAAATCTCTGTACATACATACATAGGCTACCACTCTTTGTAAACGATTAAAATGAGAAAATTTAAAAATTAAAGTTTTTATTGTTTGTTGATTATGTGATTTCAATAATGAATAGACATGTTGTGAATTTATTTTCTCCATAGAATTATGAATATACTGAGATGACATTACTTTCGGAAGATCCTGTTTAACGTTTTCAATGGGATTTTTCGGCCAATAATTTTCATCTTTTAATAAAAATGGACCATAAAGAACACTTACTAATAAGGTCAACCTTCAGCCCGCGAGAGACTATGTCGGCTGGATTATCTTTAGACGCGATATAGCTCCGCGGGGTCTACCCCGCAGTGCTTTCTTGTATTTCATTTACCCGATTACACACAAAAGGTTTTAATAAGTGAGGTGTCGCGTGTAACCAACTCAACACGATTTTAGAGTCGCGCCAAAATCTGTATCTACTGATGGTGGGATAAGGTAAGAGAGTTCAAAACCTTTGTACACAGTCTTGTTCCTAATAAAGCTCCACAAATCTTGAGTCGAGGGATCGTTGTTGGTTTGAATCTGGTGAAATTCGATTGTTTGAGACTAATGATTGCACTTTAAATAACCCATATTCATCTCTTGAACGTACGTAAACACAGGCACCGTAAGCTCGTTCCGACGGGTCTTTAAATACATAAAGCTCATTTAATAAAAGTTTCCATCAGAGAATATGTAATGTATTAAGATGTGGAAGAGAGCTTGCAAAAGACTGTCAAATACCTTTTGTTTCTTCGGACACCGGATCGTCTCAATTAGATTTGGTCATCCACAGTCTTTGCATTATAAGTTTGGCTTCCACAACATAGGGACCAAGGAGACATAAAAGGTCAAAAATTTGTCTGATGACTGATAGAATATAGCGTTTTGTTACATATTTGCTATTTTCAATACAGATGAACAAAAATAGAGAGTCTGAATTACATAACCAATGTAAACCTAACGTTTTAGAAGACACTTTTTTTTATAGGATAAGGGTGACAAACGAGCACACAGTCCACCTGATGGTAAGTGGTTGCTGCGGCCCATAGACATCTACATCTATCCTCTGTTACAAATCAAAATGTAGATGCGTTGTCACCCGTGAGGACTAAGATGGAATGCCTCATTTCCAGTAAAAAGGGCCTCCGGCCACCTGCACTCACCAAGCGAAACGCAGTGGTAAACCTCTACTTCACTGGTTTTCTGTTAGGTCGTGGTACTACCCCGGTTCGAGCCGGCCCATCCGTGCGACAGCAAAAGCTGCCGCGTGGCTCTACCACTGTTAAACACGTTTTTTTTTTCTGTAAAATTTTATGTATTATTAGATTTGGTAATACCTGTTATGTTTTTTTAAAACTTCTGCGCTATTAGATTTCCATTTGCGGAAATGGAAATTAGCTGAAAACAGTATAGAATTTACGTCCTTGATAACTTGTATGACCTTAGGGATGGAGTCGCCACCACTGAGGTAGTCATCAACATAAAAGTCACGCTCAATTGAAGCCTTAACCCCTTTGTTCTTGGCGGTTGCGGCTAGACTCGCTAGGCATTTAGTCGCTTAATAGGGAACAGAGGTTGTCCCGTAAATGACAGTATTGAGCGTATATGTTTTTAAAGGTAGCTTACTATTAATATATATAATTTTCTGTAAGCAGCGTTGAGCCGATGTCACATTAATTGCTCTACATATCTTTTTGGTCTCCAGAGATGACGTATTTGTGCTGTCGAAATCGTAGCAATATAGATAATAGATCATCCTGGACGGTAGGCCCTATCATCTGTTTATTGTTAACTGATGTTGGAGCTGATGCATTGAAGACTACCCGAGGTTTAGTCGTAGTACTTGATTCTCTTACGACCCCATGATAAGGTAAAAAATATTCATTATTACTACCTGAGTGAGTAATTATTTGAGTCGTGTTCTCTGTCATGTGGCGAAGACACTCGTACTCCTGCATGAAAGCGATGTATTGCTCTTTGAAGATAGGATTACGTTGAAAGCGACGCTCTAAAGATAAAAAACGACACTTGGCACCAACAAGTACGTCAATTGCTGATGTAATATAAAAGGAAGGGTCAGCTTTTTGAATACCTGATGGGATTGGTATTCAACGTATGTCTATTAGGCTAACTGGTAGTATTTTCGTTATTTTTGGCAAAACAAAACACTCAATATTTGCTTTGTATATGTATGAGCTATAACGAGACTCAATGACAAGGTTACAAGACTGTGTACTGGTTGAAATCTGATCATTTATACCTATTATTGTGGAACTCGCCCCACGTAGGGACAACTTAACTTGTTGCAAAGCATCTCGGTAATGAAATTGGCCGTGCTACCATTATCCAGTAAGACTAGCGTCAAATCTTTGCCCATTCTCGCTCACCACCTTTATGTATGCCTTGCTTTCCAGCTTGCTGTGGAAAGCAAGGCATACAAAGAAGTAGTATGATGTATAGAGGTACTCGTATCACTTGATAAGGCAATATTTTCTGGTGTATTAGTGACAGGAGTGGGGATGTCAACAGGTAAAGTAACACTACCTGAAGTACTAAGCAGCGGATCTTGAAAAGAAGTAGGCTTAGACTCATCTATATGTAAAAGCATATTATGTATAATATACAGTATTTACAGCACGATAACCTGCATTATTTAGTTAAATGTCCGCGACGAAAACAGTTAAAACAAACTTTAAATTCTTTTACTTTTGCAACCAATTTCAACTCTTGTTTCAATCGGGAAGTTTCGGAAAACTTAGTAAAGCTTCGCAAATAAAACATGATATTTAGAACATAATGGGCATTTATTTTAATTTTTTCAGTTGTATTTTTTTAGGCGTTTTAAATGTTTTAGATTATCGCTTTTGTTAATTGCTACAATATAACTAGGTTAGAGCTTTAGGGTTAACAGTGGTAGAGCCACGCGGCAGCTTTTGCTGTTACACGGATGGGCCGGCTCGAACCGGGGTGGTACCACGACCTCACAGAATACCAGCGTGAAGTAGAGGTTTACCTCTGCGTTTCGTTTGGTGAGTGCAGGTGGCCGGAGGCCCTTTTTACTGAAAATGAGGCATACCATCTTAGTCCTCACGGGTGACAACGCATCTGCATTTTGATTTGTAATAGAGAATAGATGTAGATGTTTATGGGCCGCAGCAACCACTTACCATCAGATGGACTGTGTGCTCGTTTGTCACCCTTATCCTATAAAAAAAAACGTTCTATACTTTGCATACTTGATTTTTGCTTATGCTCTATTGTTTCTAATAAATCAGCCTTGTTACTTGTAAATGTGCAAAATTGTTCTAAGCTGGGTGATCTTGATAAACTATTCCGATACTATTTCCAATTTCTGGTACCAAGTAATGGTAAAAACATCTAATTTATTGGACATAACAAAACTATAAGCGTATCCCAGTACTTTGTAGGCTCGTTCAATGTTTTTAAGGCTCTTATATTTTTATTGATAACATCCATTAAGTGACGCAAAGAAATATTCGATTCGCTTGTAATACACGCGCCTGCTAGTGATTGTTTGATATCTTAGTCCGGGTCTGAGCGTCAAGTCCCCGGTGCGAGATTATACACCTACGGATGAATTATCTAACGACAATTCGAGTAGGGATGTGCGGACAGCTCCGACGAGTTAGTAATAAAGTGACGAACTCACTAACTAGAACTATTATCATAGTATTAGTTACGTATTAAGCATGTGGCTCAACTGGTGTAAATGACTTCCTTCTTATGTTTTTATGACACCAAACAGTTATTCGTGCACTGCTGTTTCCAGACTGAAGGATATATAGAGACAGCATAATTATAGACTTTGAGTCAGCATTCCATCAGGCCTAAGTAGTGACATAGAGGCTGATGTAACCAGTTACTATCAAGGGGACTGTACGTTTTCTTTTAAAAAAAAAACGTTACCCCCACACTAGGATGTTCTCCTGTGTCGTGGAGGCAGTTTACAAACATAAATTGCACAAGGACAAACATCCAGACCCGGAACAATTATTTGTAGGCCATACAAATACTTGTTCCGTGCGAGATTCGAACCCGCGGCCCCCAGGGCAACAACTGATTGCTAAGCCACTGCGCCAAGGAGTTCGTTTGTTTGAAACTTAATAAATTATAAAATTTTATAAATTTTGTCCTTTACCCGGCTTTTATTTAATGAATATGAGTCTAAAATTGAATTTATACTGCGAATATTATCAGTGTTGCGGTTAAGGGTAGGTATCTATCTTACTTAATTTGTTACGTTATTTAGTCTTTAATGAATGTTGACCTTTTGTTGCATGATGCTTATCACATGAAATGTTAAGGATTACTGAAATTTATTGATTGTTAGCAATTATCGAAAATTATCGAAAGTAACATGTGGTCTAATATAAATTTTTACCAGAACTGATGGTTACTGAAAGCAGTTAGTGTATTATACCTTTTTTAATTATTCCTAAACATAACATAAATACTTACTGTCACCCGGAGACCTATATGCCGAACGCGTTATACCTAAATACCTACCTAAATAAATACCTTTTCCTACTGCGGTACGAATAAATTGCGTTTCCATTCCACCGTCTACGGGCTTGTCCCAGATTGGTACAGAGCAATATACGACTCTGTAACGTTGAATTAAGACTGAATGTTCAATGATATTGTCTACCTCAGAAAAGTTTGTGCAACTGGCAAATTATTTGCCAGGTCGGATTTCGTGACGGACATGCTAATTTTTGCTGTCCTTAGCTCTTATCGGTTTCTTGAATAAATATTTCACCAATTTTTCAACTATGTTACGTTGGTATGTTGACATTTACATACCATTTGAAAGAAAGAAAGAGTATTAAAGAGTATTAAGAGTATTAAATAGTATTAAAGAGTATCGGTCCCAGATATTTAATATTGAAATACATTTAACATAATAATAAAAACATGCGTGAGTGTCGTGGAACACATTGATAAACGTATTATATTACTGCTTAACAAATACAAATAAATGAATTAGGTACTAGCGTCTATTAAAGTGAAGCGTCATTTAAGGCGACACCGCGAAAAAATGCACCTTCTTTCATCGAACAGTATAGGAATAAGACACGACTAACGAAACTGGAATTTTGATACAGGTAAATTCATGTCTTCGTCTTGAATTTGCTTGTTCAAAAACACGACTGTAAAATTTTGACTCGATCATAATTATTTGCGAAAACACCTCCAAAAAATCACTATATTTGAAATTACAACGAAATTACTTAATCTATATGCTTGGGAACCACTCAAATACATTCATAACATCAATATTCGTAATTTACTTGCTCATTATTTTGATTAGTAAAATCAATAATTTCTTAAAAATATTTTAAGATTCTAAGCGATTTCTGAGCGATCTGAATCGTCGCGGACGCTACGCAATTTTAGACCTTGTGACGGCGTTTTTGAAGTTTTTATAGAATTTATGCTCCACTCGGGTCAGTCCGGTGATAGCCCGCTTCAACGGTTTTCGATGTGTCGCCTTAAAAGAAGATAATATTTCTTTCATGGCAAGATAAGAAAAAGTGCGAGGGAGATGGATATTATTCCATCTCTCTACCTTATAGCCACCAAGGCCGCCTACACTACGTCAGAAGGGGTCGTGACGGAAAAATCTTACACATTTTCTCGACTAGCCTCATCCGCCAAATTCGTACCGTCCGTTAAGGAACTTCGTTCCAAAAGCAATTTAATTAATAAATTCGCCATTCCTTCTATCGCCGTTAACAGTGATGATAGAAATGCATAAGCAAGTAATTATTTGTATTTTGCTATATTATCTTCCTTCACACAAAATAATTTGTGTTTACGGATGATATACATTTTGATACAATGAGAATTATAATTTTTCAAATGGATTTTACGTAAATATATCTATGTATATTGTTGTTTTTTGATAATTATATAAAAATATAAAAAAATCTTAGCTAGGTAGGTACACGCCCTATCGCGGGTGCAGAAATAATTTAATTTTTGTATGACAAAGAAAAGATAGCATACAATTGATAATCTTTTATTTATAAAAAACATCGTTCAAGCAAATTACAAAATACGCATAAAAAAACAAGAAATATGTTGACTACATCCATTAATTAACATAAATTTACTATACACTTAGCTCTACCAGCCACTGAAAGGGCGGAGTATAATTTTTTTACTTTAATAATTTATAATAAAAATTTTTTTTCTTAATTTTTTTTTTTGAAGTGAATAATTCTTTATCAACGCAGTGGAGAAATTTAGTACGGTCACAGATTAAATAATAGTACACGTATGGTATTAAAAAACAAAAAGTCCAGTTTTCTTGTAATGTTTTTCACCCGCCTGTGCTACATGAGTATGTTATTATTTAAGTTAATATTATATAAAATATAAAACAAAAGAAGAATGATACATTCTTCTTTTGTTTTATATTTATATTTTATATATTATTACATACAGTAATATACAATACAGTATATATTATACACCTACAAAGTGAAGATTATATGTCGTAAATAATCTTCACTTTGTAGGTGTGTACACAATTACACGCACAATTTTTTAACATACAACATTTTACTTTAACATTTGTTAATATAAAATGTATACTTTAACAGTGGTAGAGCCACGCGGCAGCTTTTGCTGTCGCACGAATGGGCCGGCTCGAACCGGGGTAGTACCAGGACCTCACAGAAAATCAGCGTGAAGTAGAGGTTTACCTCTGCGTTTCGCTTGGTGAGTGCAGGAGGCCCTTTTTACTGGAAATGAGGCATTCCATCTTAGTCCTCACGGGTGACAACGCATCTACATTTTGATTTGTAACAGAGGATAGATGTAGATGTCTATGGGCCGTAGCAACCATTTACCATCAGGTGGACTGTATGCTCGTTTGTCACCCTTATCCTATAAAAAAAATACACAGCTCTAATAGTAGAGCGAAACTAAGTGTAATATTACGTATCCAGTTAACGGATATCCCAAAATTTTTTGAGGCTTTTTTGAAGGTGTATATTAAAGTCAATAAGTACATCGGAGTACATACTTATAGTATATCGAAAGTGTTCAAGGTGCCATCAAAGTTTTTTTGTTCTTTACTTTAAATACTGACTATTTTTCTATACCACGTGCTCTTTGTTAAAACAAATCCGCACGAGAAAAGCTGCGTCTAAAATAAGAAATATTTTTAGAATATAATATGATATCCGCCAATTCGTAATACACAGTGGATTGTGCTCTTCTATTCTCCTTTCAAATATAAAAGAATACAATAAAGCATTTGTAGGAATTGACTTTACTACCATTACGAGGTTGACACTGAAAGTTCTTAGAAAATCAAAAACTGAACAAACTAGCAAGTTATTAGTTTTATTATATCTTTTCAAAATAGTGTTCATTTACATCAATACATCGCTACATCCGATGGACCACTGAGAAAAGCACTTTGCCCGCTTATCCTTAGGGGTCTCTTCGACGGCATTTTGAAACGCAGCCACTGCTTCCTCGACGTCCATAAAACGTTTTCTTCGAAGTTTTTCTTTTATTTCCTATAGCTATAGTGCGGGTGATCTAATAATTCCACGTCTGACGTCACCAAGTAGTCAATTGTTTGCTTGGCGATGTGCGACGAGGCGTTGTCGTGGTGAAGAAGGATCCTACTGCGAGGTCGTTTCTCCCGAACTGTTTCTAAGACAAGTGGCAAACAATTGTTAGTGTACCACTCTGCAGTAACTGTTTTTCGATCCTCTAAAACAATTATTGCGTCATTACCTGTCATTCCGAAAAACGAGGCCACCATCTTTTTTCCCACGCTTCTACCTCTCTTCACTTTAGTTGGCAACTCCTCGGAAGGATACACCCAGACAGCAGACTGTGGCGTAGTTTCAGGATCATAATAAATCCAGCTTTCATCACCCGTAAGTATGTTGAACACAGCATTTGAGTCACCTCCGTTAAATCTTTGAACCATTTCACGACACCAGTCAACACGACGGAGTTTTTGGGCCTCTGTCAAATTATGAGGTATCCACCGAGCACAAAGCTTCCTGACCGCTAAATGTTCGTGAAGGATTTTGTGCACTTGACTAATACCGACGCCTAAGCTTGTCCGAATCTGCTGATAAGTCACTTTTTTGTGAGTCTTTATCATACGCCGCACAACACTGATGTTATCTGTAGTCGTCGCCGTCGAAGGCCGTCCCTCACGCAGATCATCAGTGAGATTAGTGCGACCACGTTTAAACTCATTTAACCACTTGTAAACAGTGGCACGAGATCGGGCTTCATCGTGAAAGGCCAATCAAAGTCTATCATAACTTTCTTGTTAACTTAAATGACATCGAAAGTCATAAAAAATCATTGAACGAAAATTTTTTCGCGTTAAATTCATACTGACGCGATACAGACAATTTTCAATTTGCCGCCAAATCGCAAACAGATGACAAATTAATAAAACATATACACAATAATATTGGCAGAGTTCCATTTTCAAAATTTGAACTTATTTTTTTATTATATCGTTTACAAGTGGCCAGTTCTAAAAACTTTCAGTGTCGTCCTCGTACACTTTACTTAGAGCTACAGCTTAAATACACTAGTGTCTTTTATTTATAAGAGTATTATGGAAGTATTAGGTCGGCGCGCTCTTCCAGCACATGTTAGTGTAGATTTTCTTACGTTTTTCTTCACCACAGAGCACGTGAAATATTAGAACGTGGTAGAGCCATGCTGCAGCTATATTAGTAGTATAGTTGTAGCACAAATGGGTCGGCTCGACCGGGGGAGGACCACGTTCTCACAGAATACCAGCGTCAAATAGCAGCTTCATGCTGCTGTGTTTCGTACGGTGAGTGTAGAGAACCGGAGATCCTTTTTACTGGAAAAGAGGCATTCTATCTTAGTCCTCACGGGTGACAACGTATCTGCATTTTAATTTGCAAACGAAGATAGATGTAGATGTCTATGGGCCACAGCAACCACTTACCATCAGGTGGACTGTGTGCTCGTTTGTTACCCTATCCTATAAAAAAAAAACGTGATAAATCAGCATTTAGAATTGCAATTTACTATTTTAGCAGTGTTAAAAAAACTAATGGCTCCCAAACTAGGTACTTCCCAAAGAGATTTACATATATAGGCTACTACTACTTAAATGTCTTTGGTACTGCCTCACTTTATAAGTTTTATTTATATGACGTTAAGTAAAAAAACCGGCCAAGTGCGAGTCGAAACCGCGCACTGAGGGTTCCGAATAATCCGTAGGCATATAAGTTTAAAATTATTAAAAATATTTTTATTAAATGATGTAACTAAAAATTTATGCTTTTCGCAATTTCTCCTTTATCTGTGCTATAAAACGTTGCTTCGTACCAAATTTCAAGATTCTGAGTTCACGGGAAGTACCCTGTAGGTTTTGATTCCCTTGCGAATGTCAAAAATTTGCGGCATAATCGGCTGTATCTTTTAATTGCGTTGGCTTAGAAGTTTGATATTTTCACAGCTCCAAGGGACAGTAGACCTGAGTATTTGATATGAATTTCAGCTTGATACCTCCACGTGTTCCTGAGAAAAAGGGTCTTGACAGACAGACAGACAGACAGACGGACAACAAAGTGATCCTATAAGGGTTGCGTTTTTTCCTTTTGAGGTACGAAACCCTAAAAATGTACTTAAACTTACTAAGTACAGCACGACTAACGAAACGTTCCTTCTTGTCGGGTGTCAAATCCGATTTTAGTCTGATTATGGAAGCATCTGTTCACACTATTCTGATGTTACATGTAAGTAGATGCTATTAAAGCTGAAGCCACTTACAGTCGAGCATTTTTGGTTGCATTTAATTTTGATAAAAATTTAATCTTTTACGGACAGTGTTTTTTAAAAATTTTCGAAATTAAGAAGTGAGGAACTTGTTGTGTGAGGAAAATGTTATCTGCAAATAGACGAGAGTCGGCGATGTTTCTACATCCGCAAAATGTGAACGAGTCTTATGTGCATAAAATAGAAGTTTCTAAACTTTGGTGGAAAGAAACCCTCATCCGGCCACAAATTAAAGAAAATGAGTTTGCTAAAATCATGTGGGATATGCCCGTCCAAACTGATATTACTGTAACATACTATAGACCTGATTTAATATATATTGATAAAACTAGTAATAAAACATTCTTAATAGATATAACTGTACCATCAGACTACAATATAGGACCCAAGGAAATTGGAAAATTAAGCAAATACCACCTGCTCAAAACCGAAGTTAGTCGTCTGTGGAATACACAAGCCATTGCTATTCTCATAGTAATAGAAGCAACGGGAGGAGTAGCTAAAAGTATCAAGAAATACATAGGTAAATTCGATAGCCATATTAACATTAGCATACTTCAAAAACAAGCAGCTATTCACACGTCAACTATACTCACCAAAGTGTTAAGTGACACTGTATTCGTTCATAATCAACAAGACCATCTACATATACTGAACACCCAACAGTCATCAAATACGCTGCAGTCACCAAGCACAACGGATTCAATAAACACCGCAGACACATTGAATATACAACATTCACTAAACATCCAAGATAAACACATACAAACCATTCCACCATCATCAGATACAACGGACACACAACAATCATCAAACGCACCGGACTCATCTAACACAAATCATACTCCGAATACACAACAGTCACTAAATTCTCGCCAAAAAAGAGGAAGAGGGAGGAAAAGAATGAGAACTGTCGAACAACACACAGAAAATATATCTTGAGTAACACTTTGAACTTACATAATATTTTTAATTAAATAACATTATAATATTGACGGCTTCGTGGCGCAGTCGCTTAGCAATGAGTTGTTGCGCTGGGGGCCGCGGGTTCGAATTCCGCACGGTACAAGTATTTGTATGGCCTACAAATAATTGTTCCGGGTCTGGATGTTTGTCCTCGCGCAATTTATGTTTGTAAACTTCCTCCACGATACAGGAGAAAATCCTAGTGTGGGGATAACGTTTTATTAAAAAAAAAGAAAAAAATATTGCAAAAAGTATCATATAAAACTACAATATTATATACATTTAAAACACATAAATGGGGATATATAAATGCCTTTTTTCCTGTGGGTTGCAGGACGGGGTATTAATTAAAACCGACGTTAGTTGTGAATGGATCATAATATATAAATAATAAAATATAATATATATTTATATAATATTGCACAAAGTGCATAAATAGGCATGAAATGTTGTATTGGACGCATCGGCTGAAACGCATAGACCGTATTATACAAGTATCAATTATTATGTTATAGTTTTGGTATAGTGTTAAAACCCTGCGGCGCTTCCATTACCACGAGGATCGAAAGCACCTTCAAGCATACCGTTACAATGTCGTACCAATGCACCAGCTTGCCCAACAGTCTCACTATATGGAGACAATATAAAAATCTCATGGCCTCTTTCTTTTAAATAATTTATGATTTCTTTGCTAAATCTGTCTTCTAAATGCAAAATATCATTTCGTATTCCAGTTGTCCTTCCATATACCCACCTAGGAGCCGAAATAGATCTTTGCAAGTTTAGACCTTGTATAACGTACCTGTGAAAGATAGCTGCTTGAGTTTGAGGCTGACCATCTCCACCTCTAGTTCCATACACCATAACCCGGCCGTCATTTAGACGAGCCGCTGCAGGGTTCAAGGTATGGAATGGTTTCTTGCCCGGCCTTAACGATAGAATATGGACCTTTTGCAAATTAAAACTTATACCCCGATTATGCCATAATATACCGGTTTTGGGTAAAACCACTCCGCTGCCACAGTTATGGTAAATGCTTTGAATAAACGAAACGGAGAATCCCTTCTCGTCCATAACACCCAACCAAATTGTGTCTCCTGGACCTTTTCCATTAGCGACCATAGATGCTCTGTCAAGGTTAATTTTATCTGCCATTTCACTAATTACATGATCATCTAACAATGATTGTGCGTCCACTTTCATGTAAGATGGATCAGTTATATACCGATCACGTAGCTCAAACGCTTGTTTTGTTGCTTCGACTACGGCATGGATAAATTCTTCTTCTTTCTCACCGTTTATACGTAACCTATCTAAGATTGCTAAAATAGAGAGTGAAACTAAACCTTGAGATGGTGGGGGAATGTTAAATATCTCGCCGTGTTCATGTATTAATCTCAGAGGAGTTCGTCTGATTGGCGTGTAATTTGATAAATCAGTTTCTGTTATTGGCATACCAAGGATTAACATATCTTCGGCGATTAATCTAGCTAAGTTACCTTTATAGAAACTATTTAGTCCATTTTCAGCTAGTTCTCTTAAAGTTTTCGCAAGATTTTTTTGGCAAAATCTTTCACCAACTTTCGGAACTCTACCATTCGGTAAATAAGTGCTTACGAAATCTTTAGATGGTGACACGTTGTTGTGGAATTCCCTCAAATTATCTTCGTGAGATGACGACACCGGAAATCCGTATTCTGCGTAAGTAATTGCATCCTCTAATAACTTGGAAACAGACATTCTTTGATAACCACATTCAGAAACATATTTCAAGGCTTCTTCCCAGCCACCGACTGTACCAGCGACAGTAATAGCTGATCGGGGTCCACTAGTCGGTATCTCAGTACAATCAGCAAAGAAATCTAAATCAGCCAAGCTACCCGCTGCACCGCAAGCTTCAATTACAACTGGATCACCGCGCGGGGGAACTATGAGCCAGAAACCATCTCCGCCGATACTATTCATGTGAGGGTAGACAACTGCAATTGTAGCTGCAGCAGCGACTGTAGCTTCCATAGCCGTGCCACCGTCTCTTAGTATCTTCATAGCACTTTGAGTAGCTAAATGGTGCGGCGTGACCACCATTCCTCGAGGAGCCATATTACTAATGTCCATCTCGAATTAATGTGCAATATTTTCTTATCTGTAAATAAATGTTACGTGTTACTAAATTAACCTGATGAGATTAATCAAAAAATATCAATTTCAGTTTTCTTTTTGACAATAGTTGTGCACGACGCAACAATATTAAACAAACGAAAGAAAATGCTTATTGTAACCGGCGCTAGTTGAACAACCTAGGAGCGGTGGGCGGAGCCATGACGACGGTGTAATTATCAGGCCACGCCTCTGGTTCGACAACTAGCAAGGGTTATACGGCGGAACTAGCGCAACCTTATGTTGAATTTAAATTATAATTTGTGTAAATAATTGTATTACTTGTATCGAACGATAAAAAATAATGATTGTATTATAACTAAGTTTAAGGTTGAGTTGTAACTGTGCAATAACTCTCCCAAATAAAGGCACCGTATGAACAGGGAGAGTTAGCATAGTCTTCTAATGAAAACTATAATTGTTAAATATAATAAATGTTTACTTTATTATATAATAAATATATTAGGCCGTTAGGCACATAAAAAAAAATAGTAGTAGTGTAACCAAAGAGCATGTTATCGTGACGCGGCCGCGGAGCAAATGAAGCCACGCGCACCGCGCCACGGCGTTTTATATTTATAGTGCTGAGGCGGGGGGAAGGATTCTCCGCCTAAAGCAGCTGAAAATTATAATGTAAACCTGTAAATAAGTAAAAATATTGATATGTACACCCTAGTCTAACAAGTAGTTATAAGAATATTATATAGTGAATTATGTTTATTAGTTTGTAAGGTTATTAAATAAATAAAGATAGGCGCGGGGGTGAGGCAAGGGTCCGCTGGCCAGCAGCGGCCAAATCATATAAAAGACGGGCCGGCCGCTAGGGTCAGCAGTCGCTCTCCAGCCACCGAAAAGGCACCAGCAAGAAAAGAAAAAGTACAAGTTCCTCCTCACCGCCGCTTGCCTCCAGTTAAAAGCAAGACCAGCGCGTTTTATTCCATTTTTCGCACGGCATTACGGCGATCCGTAATATTAATGGTCCTTCGAGAAGCCGGATTACTAGAAGAAAAAGACAATATCGGTCTTGTATTGCCGGAAGAAAGAAGCAAACCGCAAGAACGAAAAAATATTATTGTGAAGAAAAATGGTGATTACGCGTAGTAACAACGGAGAATCATCGAAGCGTCGCAAGGATGAACAAACAACCCAGGGGGCCACAGAAGAGGCCTCCGGGGGCGACTCAGCCGCTAGTGGTTCAACAAACACCACTAGCGAAACCACAACGGTCAGCGAAACCACAACGGTCAGCGATACGACCGCTACCTCGGCAACCGATAGAACAACCGCAACGGAAGAAACCCAGCAAGAGGGTGATCAAAGATCGCAGTGCACATTGAAGCCCGGCGAGACTAGGTCACGCCGCTCCGTAGCCTCACGCAAGAGACTCCTCGCGGAGTTAGAGGCGAAAGAGCGGTTAGCCGAACTCAAGCTCGAGCAGGCTCAGTTGCAAGCAAGAACAGAATTGCAAGAAATACACGTGCAGCGACTACAAGCAGAAGCCGGATCAACCGATGAAGATGAAGAAATAGAAGACGATTTGGCATCAGTGCGCATTAGTACATGGTTGCAAGAAAAACCTACATCGCAACCCGCGCCTCAGCCCGCGCCACAACCCGCGCCGCAGCCTGCGCCGCAACCCACGTCGTACTTCGCACCGCAACCAGCACTGCAGATCGCACCACCCGTACTTCAACAGTGTGCGCCGCAATACGCTCCGCAACATACCGCGCCGCAGAAAGAAGACTATGGACAGGCGCAGCAGCAAATCGACGTCGCTACCTTAGCCGCTGCTCTATCACAAGCAGTACGAAGCACAAGGGAGCCGCCGAAATATATACAAGAGCTGCCCTCATTCAATGGTAGCAGCAAGGAGTGGCTCAGCTTCAAGACAATGTACGAAGAATCTTCAAAGTACTTCACGGCGAACGAAAACATAGCGAGAATACGCCGAAGCTTAAAAGGGACAGCAAAAGAAGCCGCAGGTTGCCTACTTATAAGCCAACCAGATCCCAGAATTATAATAGAAGCTTTGGAAAGGAGATTCGGACGACCAGAAGCGTTAATTCACTTGGAAATAGAGAAGCTGAAGCTGCTGAACAAAGTTACGGACAATCCCAGGGAGCTATGCATATTCGCAAATCGCATAGCGAACGTAGTGGGCACCGTGGAAGCACTCAAGAAAGCACACTATCTGCATAGTCCAGAAATGACGCGAGTTATCACAGACAAACTCACGCCCATATTGAAAAGCAAATGGTACGACTATGCAGCCAGAAAGAAAGAAGATATCCCAGAGCTTAAGAAGATATCAATGTTCTTAAACGAAGAAGCGGATAAATGCAGCGCGTATGCCTTGCCGGAGTTCATCGCAGAGGACAGCGAAACGAGAGAGCGAAGACCGAGAAAAATAGAACGTGCCTTCGCCGCAAGCAAGAAACCATATGAAGAACGCTGCCCTCAATGCAAACAAGAACACAAACTGCCCGATTGCAAGTCATACGCCGCTCTGTCCACAAATGACAGATGGGAAGTAGCAAAGAAGTACAATATCTGCTACCGCGGTCTGCGAGGCAAACATCGTCGATTACTGTGCAAAGCTCCACCGTGCGGAAAAGGCGGATGCATGATGAAACACCATAAATTGTTGCATCATGACAGAACAGCAGTAATGGAAAAAGAACCCGCTATGGAAACCGCAACATCGGCAAAGGAGGTCAGCACAGCGACTCGACCGTACAAGCACCGCCGCGCTTACCTAAAGATTGCGCCCGTAACAATAAGGGGGCCGCTAAGCTGCGTCGAAACATACGCATTATTGGATGAAGGAAGCACGGTCACCTTAGTCGATGCCTCAATCGCCGACGTCATCGGCGCCGACGGCCCAGCCCACACAATGTGGATACAAGGGGTCGGCTCGGAGGTGAAACACGAGAAGAGCAAGATCGTCAGCTTTAAAATAAGAGGAACGTACGCGCAAGAAGAACACAACATAGAAGCAGCGCGTACTGTAGAGCGGTTGGACTTCGCGCCAGAATCCGTGAATGAAGATCACTTGGGGAAGTGCCCACATCTGTTGGATATCAAAGAGGATATCACCTACGAACGCGCCTCACCGAAAGTACTAATCGGGCAAGATAACTGGCACCTCATAGTGTCTAGAAAACTGCGCGTCGGCCGTCGAGACCAACCAGTCGCCTCATACACCAACCTGGGCTGGGTTCTGCATGGCTGTCATAGCTCATTGACGTCGACGGTCACCTTCTGCGGCAGACTACATCAGAGGGAAGATGCACCACCGATAGAAGAAGAAATAAAAAAATATTTCAAATTGGAGTCGCTGTGCATCGAGCCGAGAAGACCGAAAGAAGATCCCGAGCAGCGAGCCATGCAAATATTGGACGAAACCAGCCAGAGGTCAGCGGACGGCAGATTCGAGACAGGGTTGTTGTGGAAACAAAAGGACTTCCAAATACCAAATAATTATAAGGAAGCGGAAAGGCGCCTGCACACCTTAGAGAAGAGGCTCGACCGAGACAGCAATCTCAAGCTACAGTACGAAGAACGCATCGAGAACCTCTTCAACTCGGGTTACGCAGAGCGCGCGCCAATGCCACCGCCGCAAGGAAGGACATGGTATCTGCCACACTTCCCAGTCATCAACCCTGCGAAACCGAACAAGCCGCCGAGATTGGTACACGACGCCGCAGCGAAGACAGCCGGAATATGTCTCAACGATATGCTTCACTCGGGGCCCGACTTATTACAATCACTGCCCGGAGTGATCATGAGGTTCCGACAGTATCCGTATGCAGTGAGCGCCGATATAAAAGAAATGTTCATGCAGATTAAAGTGCGCAAAGAAGATAGAGACGTTTTACGTTTCTTGTGGAGAGGCAAGCGGCGGGAGGACCAACCGGAGGAATATAGGATGACGTCAATCATCTTTGGAGCGACATCATCACCATGCACAGCATTATACATCAAAAATAAAAATGCTGAAGAACATGCAGAAGCGTACCCAGAAGCTGCGGTCGCCATAAAAAGAAACCATTATATGGACGACTACTTGCAGAGCTTCCACTCTGTCACGGAAGCTCAGCAAACAGTAAAAGCAGTCGATCACGTCCACAAACAAGCGGGATTCGTACTCAGCGGGTGGACATCGAACGAAGAAAAAACAATAGAAGAAATAACGACAGAGCATAGACAACACGACGCGACCGTGTGCCTGGGCGGAAAAGAAACTGAGAAGACGCTAGGGCTGCTCTGGCATGTACAAAGCGATCATATTGGATTCAATACTAACAATATGAAGATGCCTGCCGACGTAAAAGAAAAACAACGCTTGCCAACTAAACGAGAAGCGTTGAGCGTCATAATGGCATTATTTGATCCGCTGGGGTTAATATCACCGGTGACCACCCCAGCGAAGAGAATATTTCAAGACACATGGCGTTACAAGGCGGACTGGGACGACCCTCTGCCAACAGAATTAAAAGAAAAATGGGAAGGCTGGATTACTTCACTTAACGCCATAGAACAACTAAGAATACCGCGATGCTACGATTACAACCCGGTGTCGACGCGCCAACTACACACATTCGTCGACGCAAGCGAGGAGGCCTACGCAGCAGCAGTGTATTGGAGAACGGAGCGAGCAGACGGCAGCGTTAACATATCATTGGCCGCCGCCAAGAGCCGCGTAACACCACTGAAACCAGTTTCCATACCACGGCTCGAGTTACAAGCGGCACTGCTGGGAGCTCGTCTTGCGCAGACCGTGATCGATGAACACGATGGCGACATAGCAGGCAAGACATACTGGTGCGATTCCCGTACTGCACTGGTGTGGATAAGATCGGAGCCTCGCGCGTACAAAGCTTTCGTCGCTCATCGCCTGGCGGAGATAGAAGATACGACCAAAAAGAACGAATGGCGTTGGCTACCGTCTAAAGAAAACGTGGCAGACGACGCAACCCGAGCCACACCAGAAGGGTTCGACGAGTCGCACCGATGGTTCCGAGGGCCCCCGTTTCTGCAGCGTCCACCGGCAGAATGGCCGCAGGAAGAGAAAACGACACAATATGACACCGGGGAAGAGCGAGAAATATGTAACATCGCTGTTAAAAGGGAAGACTCGACAACAACACATCTTCCACAGATAGGAAGATTTTCTAAATGGATTCGCCTCATAAGGGCGACAGCGAGAGTCCTCCTATTCATCGACATGTGCAGACCAAACAAGCACGTAGTGAAGGCTGGGCGTAAACGCAACAAAGCAAGACAAGGTAGCGACCCTGGCTGGCAGAGAACAAACAAACGCAACACCCCCGCCAAGGAGAAAAAGGCGACTCCTACTGCCTCATCGCTTGTAGGAATACCGGCCGCTTATCATATGAGAGCCGAACAACTGTGGGTGCAAGCCAGTCAGCGGGAAAGCTTCACGAAGGAGCTCAAGAGAATCACCAGCGGAAGTGTTCCGGGAGGCGACGACAAACTAGGTCACCTGAGCACATACATTGATGAAGAGGGGACCCTACGCCTCAGAGGTCGAATAAAAGCGGCATCAGAAGTGGAGGACAACATGTACGACCCTCCCATATTAGACGGGAAGCACGCATACACTCGCCTGTACATAGCACACGTACACGAGAGGCTGCATCACGGAGGCGTGGAAACAGTTGTGAATGAATTAAGACAGAGATTGTACGTAAGAAAAATACGTCCAGTAGTGAAAACTGTCGTCAAAGGATGCCTGCCGTGCCGTCTAAGAAAAGCCAAGCCTGCATCACCGTCTACAGGAAACCTGCCGTCCGCACGCCTCGCTCATCACGCACGTCCGTTCACATACACCGGACTAGACTACTTCGGGCCAATAGAAGTCACAGTGGGACGACATCGCGAAAAGCGCTATGGCGCGTTATTTACCTGCATGACGTCGCGAGCAATACACATAGAAGTAGCCCACTCGTTGAGCGCAGACTCAGCCGTGTCGGCACTTAGGCGTTTTATGAGCAGAAGAGGATGCCCAAAAGAAATATGGAGTGACAACGCTACGTGCTTCAAGGCAGCAGACAAGGAGATGGCCGAAGCAGCACTCGCAGCCCTCGAGCACGAAACCACGTGTCAACAGATTGTGTGGAAGTACATACCGCCATCAGCACCGTTCATGGGCGGCGTATGGGAGCGAATGGTTCGCTCCGTAAAAGAAGCCCTACGCGTCACCCTCAACGAACGCTATCCCAGCGACGAAACATTGGGGACCCTGCTCGCCGAGGTCGAAAATACTGTAAACTCCAGACCTCTCACACACGTCTCAGTCGACCCAGGAGACCCGGAAGCCATCACGCCGAATCACATCCTCATCGGTCCCAACTCGCACGTACCTGCGCCGGGACACTTCAGCAAGAATGACGTGACGGCCCGCCAGCAATGGAAACGAGCTCAAGCCCTAGCCGACGTGTTTTGGAGAAGATGGGTTAAAGAATACCTGCCCCTACTCCAACACCGGCGGGAGCCCAGCAGCATAGGAGTATCGCCGAAGATTGGAGACCTAGTCATCATTTGTGACTCCAATCTACCACGCAACACCTGGCCCAGAGGGAAAATAAGTAAGGTATATCCTGGCGTCGACGGAGAGGTACGACGAGTAGTGGACGTAACCACCGGCAGTGGGCACATACTAAGAAGACCAACGAAGAAGATCGTCGTGCTACCAGAGGGATCGCAGCGTGGCGACGGCGGGAGAATGTGCACGACGCAACAATATTAAACAAACGAAAGAAAATGCTTATTGTAACCGGCGCTAGTTGAACAACCTAGGAGCGGTGGGCGGAGCCATGACGACGGTGTAATTATCAGGCCACGCCTCTGGTTCGACAACTAGCAAGGGTTATACGGCGGAACTAGCGCAACCTTATGTTGAATTTAAATTATAATTTGTGTAAATAATTGTATTACTTGTATCGAACGATAAAAAATAATGATTGTATTATAACTAAGTTTAAGGTTGAGTTGTAACTGTGCAATAACTCTCCCAAATAAAGGCACCGTATGAACAGGGAGAGTTAGCATAGTCTTCTAATGAAAACTATAATTGTTAAATATAATAAATGTTTACTTTATTATATAATAAATATATTAGGCCGTTAGGCACATAAAAAAAAATAGTAGTAGTGTAACCAAAGAGCATGTTATCGTGACGCGGCCGCGGAGCAAATGAAGCCACGCGCACCGCGCCACGGCGTTTTATATTTATAGTGCTGAGGCGGGGGGAAGGATTCTCCGCCTAAAGCAGCTGAAAATTATAATGTAAACCTGTAAATAAGTAAAAATATTGATATGTACACCCTAGTCTAACAAGTAGTTATAAGAATATTATATAGTGAATTATGTTTATTAGTTTGTAAGGTTATTAAATAAATAAAGATAGGCGCGGGGGTGAGGCAAGGGTCCGCTGGCCAGCAGCGGCCAAATCATATAAAAGACAGGCCGGCCGCTAGGGTCAGCAGTCGCTCTCCAGCCACCGAAAAGGCACCAGCAAGAAAAGAAAAAGTACAAGTTCCTCCTCACCGCCGCTTGCCTCCAGTTAAAAGCAAGACCAGCGCGTTTTATTCCATTTTTCGCACGGCATTACGGCGATCCGTAATAATAGTAATGTTTTAAAAATTATGCTACGTTCATAATTATTACTTTTTATTATGTAATATTTTAATGAATATTAATTGATGTAGAACATGTATGAAATGTTACAAAATGTTAGTCTATATAGAGAGAAAATGTAAGCTACATTAACAAGAGTAACGTATACGCATATTAACTGTAATAGTATAAGTAAAATAGATAAAAAGTTATACTGGAACTGACAGTGTTAGTGAAAAAAAAATAGGAATCATTTTGATTTATTAAGAAATTAAATACAGCTTTATTTTAACCGACTTCAAAAAGTAGGAGATTCTCAGTTCGAGTGTGTTTTTTGTATGTATGTTACGCGATATCTTCGGAGATTGTCAATCAATTGATAATTCTTTTTTTATTAAATAGGTTACACTTCAAAGGCAGTGCCATATAAATTTGGAGAAAAAGATTCTACCCCTAAGGGTTACGAATAAATAATTTCTTTTTTAGCAATTTGAAGTCAGTGTTTAGGTTTTGTTAAAAGTTATAATTATTACAGATTAATTCGTCTGAGACTTTAAATTGTTATTATTACAGAGAAAATATTTACATGGCGTAAAATTCGATACAAAATTGTGCCAGTTCTTGTATGCATTACACAATCAGAATTAAATAAATAAAAAGCAAAAGAACAAGTAGGAACTGATAAAAACATAAATAATGTTTGAATTTTAAAATAAGATTAAAAAGTTAGTCGTAGAATGGCTTTATTATGAAATTTTCCTCTTCTTCTTTATGAATTCCACTTTCATATGTAATAAAATTGCTTGAGTTGCACATAAAACATAGAGATCATCATGAGTGCTTTTAAATGTGTTACAGGTTTGTTGTAAATAAGCAAGAATCATAAATTCTTCATTTCTCTCCGAGGCTGCAATAGCTGAGCCAATGTCGAAGACAAATTTATATTTCCGAGATCATCTAATAGCCGCTTGTTTGTTTATTGTACACATTTGGCTATAATCCACGTCATATCCATATTAATTATAACTACCTATACATGGACCACTCGGAAAGTTTGCGAAACTAAAAAAGACATTCTATGATTAAAAATTTATTTTTAAATCTTCACAGAACTGTCACCGTCAGTATCTACACAAAGATTTCACGCGTCTGAAACAATATTAAAAACACGTTTGCGGTTCACCTCAGACATCTTTTCTACGAGCTGCTCGAACGCTGCTAGCATATCTTCCAGCAATGAACACTCTATCCCTTATAGCTGATTTTTATTTATGGGACTAAAAAGAAGTCACGGTACCAAATCTGAGATGTAAGGCGGGTGAACCAAAAACTTAACCGGTGTACTATCCAGAAAGTCGAAGTGTGTCATAGTGCTTTAGTGCCTCTTACTGGGTGTATGTGGCACTGAAGGACCATTAAGTGTGTGAATACTTTAAGTTGCTTGTCATAATGCCTAAGTAATTTTAGGTCAGAGAGCCATCTATAGTTTTTTGTACAACACAGCTTCATGCTTTGTTGACTAAATGAAAACATAGTAAGCTCAATCGTTAATAGATGGTGCTGTTAAAGTTATGCTTATTTTAAAAATAATAATAATAAGAAAGTTTTTAGAGTTCCTTAGTTATATTAGGTATTATTATTTATTCTGTGGTTATATCATAATTTAAACAATATATTCTCTAAACTGCGGTTATAATTAGTATTATATACCTATTTAATATATAAAATTCGTAAAATAATACTAATCGAACGCGATGACAAGGTCTCTTGACAGGGGAACTCCAAAAATTAAATTTTTTATTACAATGAAAGCGTCGATTTCTTAATACATACAAGAAAATTCAAGTGGTGAAATTAAAAATGTTGTACAAGTGAATTTGATATAAATATAATTTATTGTTAATTTTTTTTAAAACCGCTCCACCGATTTTAACAAAATTTAAATGGGACCACCTGGTAAATATACCCTTTGAAACAAAAAAAATTCTAAATCGATTCAAGCGTTTTCGAGTAATCGGTGTAAAAACTATTATGCACAGTGGCAGTCCCCCGAGGCCACCAAGCTAAAGGGGCCCCTCGGCCTCCAAGAACGACGTTCGAAAAATTATGTACTATCCTATTTGTATAAAGAATTTTCGAATTTTAACTATTTGACCCCTGACCGCGGACGGCTCGAACTGAAATCACAAAAATTACTCCCACTTTCCCACCAGAAAATAAATATAATATTGTTAAAAATAATTGTCTACTTCGTTTTATTGTCTTTTACAACTTTCACAAATGTATGCGCAAACACAGGTGCGCTCTCAATTGCCTCGTTCTCATAGTCCGATGGCACGATAATCCGATGGACCGAAGAGAAATCGGGCGCAGGATCAACGGCTTTACGTGCTTTCCGGGGGTAAATACCGCCAATTTCCTGACTCCTGGTTGCTTCTGAGAGTTTCTTGTCAGAAAAAGATAATCACTCCATTTGTTCCCGCCGGTGTTCATCCATCCAACACAGTCTTTATAAGTCCGCTGTTGAATAACTAAATAGCAGAGTGGGACAAACGAGCATGCGGCTAACCTGATGGCAAGTGTCGTCCACCGCCTATTAACAAATACAATAACAGAGGAATTGTAGGCGCGTTGCCGGCTTTTTAAAAAGGAGTAAGCTCATTTCTTGAAGCTCCCTAAGTCGTATCAGTCCGACAGCAGTGGACCGCCAAACACCCCGATGATGTGGATTAGTGAAATGCGTTGATGAAATTTTGTGGCTGGAATTAATCCGAACAATTCCTCTGAACACTACCCGTGGTAAATGCGATAGAAAATACAAAGGGATGAAACATATCTTCGTCTCGCCTTTCGTCTTCGTCGGTCGTCGGCGATTCGAGCCGTTCTGCGCTGGATGCGCTCAAGTGGAAGGAGCTGGTACTAGGGAGCCCCAGCCCAGGGATGAGAACAGTATTCTAGTATTCCATTCATGTTACGCTGAACCTGCCCCTTATAAAAGTTGCAAGCAGTGTGCCGGCATAAAATACTGTTCCACTCTACTGAGCACGCCAAGCTTTTTAGAGGTCAATTCAGCCTTCCCTTCCAAGTGTTATGACAAAGGGATTATTTTTAGCGGTTTTCGCGCAAAATTGTGACTTCTGAGGATTAAATTGGATTACATTTAGTCACCCCAATCCGAGACCTTATCCAGCAAAAACTCGACTTCAGACACAAGTTTGTTCCCGAACTCAGCGACGTTTTCCTGAGAAATATAGGCACAGCTGGTGTATAAAGCATCACTAGTGCACGTTACTGGTTTGCATCATATTATTGATAAGCAGAAGAAACAGCGTAGGTGATAGCACGTAACCTTGTGGAACACCAGCATAAATAGTCTTGTAAATGGAGCATACACCTTCTACTATGACTTTGTTGCTCCAATCTGCAAGAAAACTGCTGATCCAGTTGCACAAAATCTCGGGAAGCCCATAGGAAGGAAGCTTCGAAAGAAGCGCTTTGTGCCAAACCCGATCGAAGGCCTTCGGTATGTTCAAACTAACGGCCAGGGTCTCCCTCTCTGCCTCCGCCGATTTATGAGTCACGTAAGCCAGAAGATCACCAGCTGAGCAACCCCGACGGAAATTGTACTGGAGGTCACTTTTCAGTTGGTCATCCTCAACCTCATGAGCTGTCAGTTCACAATGGTTTTCATTATTTTGGAAAACAAGTTGGATAGGTCTGAGCGGTCAATTTTCGATTATTTTTTAGGGATCTGGTGCACTAAAGCTGTCTTTTTTGAGTTCGGGACTACGCCTAGGGAGAAAGAGTTTTAGAAAAGACACGTTACGACCGGTGCCAACTAGGGAGCACACGTCTTCAGCACTATGGTAGGAACTCCATCTGGCCCACTCGACTAGAGTAGTGCTATGCGCACCGAGCGCTGCGTAAACCGTATCATACCGACCTGAAGGCGTAGTTATACTTCTTTTTAACAGCGCTGGTGAAGCACTCCTATTATAGCGCAATGTAACTTTACAGGAGCGACCAAACCAGGTACCAAAGATGATAGAATAAAGAGTTCAATTCCTTGATGTACCACATTAGCGATAGAATCACGTTAGGATCATCTGACGAGAAGCATACCCTCCCCTGTCCTCAAGGGAAGAATCCAAAAAAAAGACCGCATCCTGTCCCAATCGGCCGACCTATAGTGGCAAACATGGCGGCGGTCTGCAGAACGCAACCACGATGGGAGGCGATGGGTGGCACCATAGTCCGGATCAGACATTGGTCCAATGAACCAAGAGAGGCGTCGACGGAGCTCTGATATCCATCCGGATGAGAGGTCAGCAGAAGGCCCTCCAGGGAAGGTGCACGATCCTCCACATCTAGAATCCGCGTAAGTGAAGCAACCATTTGTGTCGGACCATATTCCAAGGCAAAATCATAGACAGATCTTCCCGCATGATCGGTTAAACGAGAACCAAGCCATTCAGTGTCGTGGCCGTTAAAATCACCAAGCATTACGATCTTTGCGGATGGGACCTGTTGTAGCAACAAGTCTGCAGCCATTTGGACGCGGCAATGTGATTACCATTACCATGAAATAGGGTTGTAAGTAATTTAGTTAATTACTTCCTGGCACACTGGCGAGAATAATTCCTTGACCTTCATTTTTGCACATGAAAAAAATTCTAGTATTTTGCTAAGCTTGAAATTAAAACAATATTATTGACGTACCGTAAAATGGGGTGAATAGACACAACTTTCAACTTCTACATTGTTTTTCTTACATATATTGTATATAAGCCGATAATAAAACAGTTTAATGTTGTGAGTCTTGTTGTAGTTTATCGAATACTAATGCTTCAAACGAGTAAAAACATGCAAATTATTTGTATTTTAGAAAAAAGTAGTCCGTTTCTATATCCCGGGAATCCGGGGTGAAAAGAAACCACATAGGGGTGAATAGAAAAAAAATGCTAGTGTTGTGGATCGCAGTGGACTGTATGATTTTACTATGGCGAGTGGACTGTATTAAACTGACTACGCTAGGGGACTGCTCAAAGAAAAGATGGTACTAAGAAAACTATACTGTATTCACTTATTTACAATTATCACTATAAACTATCCTATGTACAGAGGGGAGTCTTCTGGAGTTCTCTGGAGTCTTGATTTCTTCCTGATTTCTTCTCTTGCCGCTTCCGAAGTGAAATGAACAACTCACAGACCAAAACGCCCTTCTTATATGCCGCAAGAGAGCGTCTTGGTTCGTGAGTAGCGTCGTAAGGCGATGCCGCGCGCTGATTGGTCGGCGACATCGCGTGATCTGCTGCCGGTGTGCGGGGTGTGAAGGGGCGACGGGGCGGCGGCCTCCTCGCTGTCCGCTACATCCTCCCCCCGGCGTTGCCTGCGAGCCTAAGCTTCTCTCGGGAGGACGGCGATCTTCCTGACGGGCCGCCGCAGCACTCCTCCCTTGGTCCTGACCTCGACGTTGCGCACTACGCCGTCTGGTCCAGGAAACGTCTTCGTGACGATGCCCCTCGGCCACACATTTCTTGGTAGGTTGCTATCTGCAACCACGACGAGGTCCTCTTCCTGAACTTGGCGCTGCTGAGCATCTCGGGAGTCCCCGCGCGCAACCAGCGGCGGCAGGTATTCCTTCATCCAGCGCCTCCAGTACTCGTCGGCGAGCCCCTGCGCCGCTCTCCACGCCCGACGATCGATGGGTGTGCACGGCGCGGTGACTGGCAGGCCCGATGGTCCCAACAGTAGGAAGTGGTTGGGTGTCAGCACCTCTTCGTCGTTGATGTCGACCGGTACGTGCGTCAACGGTCGAGAATTCACTGTATTTTCGGCTTCTGTCAAGAGCGTTGCCAATGTCTCTTCTCGTGGGCTCTTCAGATGTAGAGTGGCTCCGAGTGCGGTCTTCACTGAGCGCACGAGACGCTCCCATGCGCCTCCCTGCTTAGGCGCACCCGGTGCGATGAATTTCCAATCGACTCGCCGAGTCAGCGCGTAATCCTTCAGCTGCGGTGCCCACTCTTCCATCGCCGGTTGCAGTTCTGTATTCGCCCCATGAAAGTTAGTCCCATTGTCGGAGTAAATGACCCGTGGCCACCCACGCCTAGCCGCCATGCGCCGCAATGCCAATATCGCCGAGTCCGCGGTCAGAGAGTAGACTACTTCTAGATGCACTGCGCGCGTCGTTAGGAGCGTGAATAGTGCCACCCACCGTTTTTCGTGCCGTCGTCCTATCGTAACCGTCAGAGGCCCGAAGTAATCAATTCCGGTGTACGTGAATGGTTGCGCGAACGCCCCTAACCGTTCAGGTGGTAGATCCCCTGTAACCGCAGGCCGTGGTGTCGCCTTCCGTACTCTGCATCGTAGGCATCTCCGCTCCGCTCCTCGTACTGTAGGTCGTAATCAGAGGATATGAAACCTAGTGCGCAGGTCGTTCACCACTCTCTCTCTGTTGGCGTGGCTTGCTTCCTGATGCGCCTTCTCCACAAGCAGTTTTACGAATTGGTGGCGTCCGTTCAGTATAATGGGTCTCTTCATTTGACCGTCCACGTCGGCTGCGTCGATCCTTCCCCTGGCTCGTAGCACTCCATCCTCCAATATGGGGTCGAGCTTCCTCAGTGCGCTGCCGGTGGCCAAATTCCTTCCCCGCTGAAGGCGGCTGATGTCTTCAGCGAAGCTTTCCCGTTGGCTATGTTCTACCCACATCTGTTCTGCTCTCTGGATGTGCTGCAATGTCAGTCCTCGTGCTCTTCCTCGTGCCGTATCGACGAACTGTAGTACTCTCGCTGTGGCCCTGATTAATCTCTCGTAGGCAGAGAATCTTCTTATGTCTAGCAGGTGTGGAGCTTCCTGGGTGTAGCTCTGGTGCGCCACGATTTCCTCCAATTCTTCATCATCCCCTGCCTTCTCTTCCTGTCGGTGAGGCCATCTGTCTTCATGCTCGTAGAGGAAGTGTGGTCCTGTGAACCACTTATCGCTCTCTTCCTTGATTGTGAAATTCATACGCGTCGCTTGATCCGCTACGTTTTCCGCAGTCGGTATCCACCTCCATTGCTCGGGTGATGTCTTCTCAGTTATCTCTCCTAACCGGTGTGCCACGTATGGGGTGTAACGCGCCGTATCATTCTGTATCCAGTGGAGCGCCGTAGTAGAGTCCGTCCAATATACGACCCTATCCGCTACCACTCTGTGTTCGCCTTGCACGAATTCCGCGAGTCGCGCGACTATTAAGTTCGCCTGCAACTCTAATCGCGGTATACTTTGCGCTTTAATTGGAGCGACTTTCGCCTTAGCCGCCACTAATCGCACCCTAACCGTTCCGTCGCGATATCGTATACGCCAATACGCCGCGGATGCGTACGCACGTTCGCTTGCATCATTGAACACGTGAAGTTGACGCTCTACCACTCCCCCCGTAGGAGCATAGCACCTTGGCAGTCGTAGTCGTGATACCTCCTCGACGACTCGCAGCCACCTCTGAAATTCCTCTGCTGCCTCCTCGGGTAGTTCGTCATCCCATCCGACCTTCTTCACGGTGGACTGGAATATGTCGACAGCGCGCTCCTCATCCCGTCACGGCCTACTCTTTAGCGAGATACCTATAGAGTCTATCTCATACTGCCGTTTGAGGAGTTCCGTTAGCTCCTCGTCCTGACTGGCAAACGTTCGGATGTCCCTATCTAACCGTCCGCTAGTGCTCGCTACGTGTAATACGGTCTTGCAATCTTCCCTACACGTTAACCGCGGCACGGTTCCCTGGATTACCCATCCTAATAACGTACGTGCAGCTATGGTCTGCCTTCGACGTCCTATTCTCAAACTACGGGTAATTATTAAATGCCAATTGTCAGCGCCTAATAACAATCTCGGCTTCGCGTCGTCGTAACACACCGAACTCGGTAAGTCACGTAAGTGCTTTAACCGTAAGCACTCCCTACTAACAGACTGCGAGCGTATCTTTAAATCGGTTATCATTCGCGCGTTTATGTTATACATCTCGCTGCGCGTCTTGCCACGTATCCCTATATTGACTAATCTACTATTAGTCTCGCGTTGACTGTTACCTACGCCTGTAATATTGAGCGGCTTTACCGGTCCTTCCGCTCCTAACTCGCGAGCTAAGTCGTCGTCGATTAACGATATAGTAGAGCCTTCGTCAAGTAGCGCATACGTATTAACTTCCTTGCCGCGCGGTCCGCGCACGGTTATCGGGCACACTTTTAACAGTACGGACGCACTACTGCTAACACTCGACGCGACGAGCACGGTTTCGTCCGGTTTAACTGACGCTTCAGGCGTGCGGGCCTTGCGGGTGTGAAGGAGGGCGTGGTGGGGGGTGTTGCAGTCGTCGACGCCGCACTTCCTAGCTTTGCAGCGTATGCGTCGGTGTGTGCTGCTCAAGCACTTGAAACACACCCCATCTTCCCTAACCCACTTCCACCGGTCGTCCGAGCCCATTTGCTCTAGCTTCCTATATTTGACGATAGGGTGTTCACCCCCACAACACATACATGAGGCACTTACCGGTGTCCTCCTGGGCGGTGAATGTCTTTACGTCGCGGGCCCTATCTTCTACGCGGCGTGTTAACACTATTCTTTTCGACGGCGGCGCGTCTCGTCTTACGGGCGATTCCTTAGTCGACGTTACGAACGTATAGGCATGACTTAACGCACGGTCAGCCTCTCTCATCATGAACCGGGATAACGTAACGATGTCCGGTTCGTCCGCACTTCCGTAGTGCTCCGCATAATCGCAACAACGCGACCGTAAGTGAGGGCTAAGTTTGCTAGTAACCTCCCTAGTCAGCATCGGATTACGTAAATATCCTTTGCCGTCGACGTTCTGCATAATGCACACTATATTCTGTAATTTAATCGCGAACGAGTTTAATTCCTGGGCGGTTTGACCCGGGCGCGGAAGGCGTTTTAATTCTTCTAACGCACGATCTATAATTACTTCCGGGCGGCCGAAACACTGCTCCAGTGTCCGCATAATGTCTGCCAGATCCTTCGCGGTAAACAGCAGAGCCGATACTACCTCTCTAGCCTCACCGCGTAAACAGTTCCTTAACCTTGCCATATTTTCCGTATTTGTGAATCCATATAAACGCGTGGATTCATTCATCGCGGCTTTAAACGCTAACCATTCCGCGGCCGAACCGTTAAAAATAGGCAAGTCCTGCGTCTGCTTCGCGGCGGCTGGTCTAACCCTAATCATGCTTTCTAAAGCTTCCGCTAGCCGTTCTATACCCCTATCTTTCTCTCGCGGGGTGAGCGACCTATCTCTATCCCTATTTCCTTCTAGCCTACGCTGTGGCGCCGGCGACCTATGTACACCTACATCCCTATGACACGGCGACGGTAATCTACGATCCGCAAGGCGATGTGGCGATTCATCTCTGCCTACATCATTACACGGCGACGGTGATCTACGATCCGCGTGGTGATGTGGCGATGGCGATCTACGTGCACCTACATCCTTACACGGCGACGGTAACCTACGATCCGCGTGGCGATGTGGCGATCTATGTATAGGCGATAGAGTGCGGCGTTGAACGCGCGACGGCGACGTAACCCGTACACGGTGATCCACCTGGTTCATTTCTACGGCGACTCCATTGTCCCTCTGTATCGTATTTACGCGGCGCGGTTGAACGTCATTCGCAACCAACCTCCCCTGGGCATCTTCAGCGTGGTCGTAACCGGTTCCCTTACTCGGCGGGGCCTGCTCTATCTCGATGCAGGGCGCGAGCTGAGACGGGCGGTAGGGCGGCTCCCCCCGCACAGTCTCTACGTTTTCTAACCACCTATCAACGCGTACCCTATTTTCGACTAATTCGTCTTCGTTTAGACTTTCCCTATCTGTTTCTTCTTGCAGTTGAGCGATATCCCTAGCGTACTTCTTCTTGATGAGATCTTCCTCGATTTGCAATTGCTTCCTCCTAATTGCAGCTAGTTCCTCCGCGGTATTATACTCGATTTGCTTTAACCTTGCTATTGCGCTAGCTGTCGACCGGGCTGAACGGACTGAACGGACCGACGGGGCGCGGGGCGCGGGCCTATGTAAAACGTCTGCTACAGGCGCGACGGTACGCACTATGGAACTAGTGTCTATAGTCGGAAGATCTTCTATTATCGCGGCGAGCGTTTCTGTGCGCGGCGCGGATGTGCTAACTTCTCCCAAGCGATCGGTTGTAGACACGGACATAGCGGGGCGCGGCGGCGCGGGCACGGGCGCGAGAGGGGGCTGCGGCGCGAGCGGGGGCTGCGGCACGGCGGAGGGCGCTTGTGCCAACGCGAGATAATCGGACGGGGACGCGGGTGCTTCCTCGAATATCCGCATTCCTACTGGCGTTTCGTCGTTGTTCCGTGTCTTCTGGCTTCTTGTCTTCCGCCTGATGGTGTCCCCCGTTGCGACCTCCGATCGTCTTCAAAAAGGCGCACGTATTGGACGCCGTTCCCGCCTCAAGGGCGTTACCAGATGGTCACAGTTTGGCACCGTTAGGGAGCAACCACCCAGCCGCATAAACGCGGTTTAAGAAACAAGAATTGTCTGGAAACAGACAATATATATATGACGTAGATGTAAACAAGAAACGAGGAAGGAATTAGTACCGACGATCTTCTCTCTTCGTCGACGTACTTCTTTCTTCCTCAAAGATCTTCTATAATGATCTTCTTTCTTCTGTAATTATGTTCTTTCTTCTGTAATTATGTTCTTTCTTCTGTAATTATGTTCTTTCTTCTGTAATTATGTTCTTTCTTCTGAAATTATGTTCTTTCTTCTATAATTATGTTCTTTCTTCTGAAAATATGTTCTTTCTTCTATAAATAACTTCTTTCTTCTCTCTTCTGGCTTGAATCCGGCGATGATGGACCAAGAACTTGTTGTGGATCGCAGTGGACTGTATGATTTTACTATGGCGAGTGGACTGTATTAAACTGACTACGCTAGGGGACTGCTCAAAGAAAAGATGGTACTAAGAAAACTATACTGTATTCACTTATTTACAATTATCACTATAAACTATCCTATGTACAGAGGGGAGTCTTCTGGAGTTCTCTGGAGTCTTGATTTCTTCCTGATTTCTTCTCTTGCCGCTTCCGAAGTGAAATGAACAACTCACAGACCAAAACGCCCTTCTTATATGCCGCAAGAGAGCGTCTTGGTTCGTAAGTAGCGTCGTAAGGCGATGCCGCGCGCTGATTGGTCTGCGACATCGCGTAATCTGCTGCCGGTGTGCGGGGTGTGAAGGGGCGACGGGGCGGCGGCCTCCTCGCTGTCCGCTACAGCTAGGGTTGTCAAATGTGCTTCTGTTGTAGTATGTAGGTTGTGAACTTGTGAGTCAAATGAAATAAAACATAACTACATCAAAATTGTGATTATAAAAAATAATTAGTTAATAAATCTGATATCTATATAATTCCATATTATATAAATTAAAAATATCAGAGTAATGTAATTTAACTGCCTTGCAGCGTAAGCATTTGCGACATAAAGCCATTAGACAAATAAGCCACTGCCTACATAATTTTGAACATATTTTTCTTAAGTAATGAAAATAAAAAAAAATGTTTCAAAGTTTGTTAAACTACATAACACTAATTAAAATACTACGTGTTTTGATTAATAACCTTTGGTTATTTTAAGTTGTAGGTAACAAGACGAGATTAAAAATCACTATTACTTATTTATAAAATTATGTAAGCACTAAACATCAATGTAAATTGACATAATATCGGGACTTGAAGCTGATAACTCGCGTCACACCTATTCCGCGCCGCTTAGATACTTTTTTTACTCGTATACCGAGCGTCTCTGTTAAACAATAAAATACAAATATAATGAATGACATATTTACCTACTACATAGAACTAAATCATATGAGCATATAAAGTATATTTATTGCAGGAACTTCTATCTGGTGTAATAGTAAAACCTCAAGTATTTGGAATTTTAATGTATAAAAAATATCAAAATTTAATATTTATAAGAGAAAACTTTTAAATACCTTTAATATGGTTTAAACGTTTTTGTTTTAAGTTTAGTTTTAATTAGCTACATAAATTAATTTATGTAGTAAGTAAATGGTGCAAATAGTTTTTGACAACCCTAAAAATCTCATTCGTATCTATTCACCCCTTTCTTCGTTTCTATTAACTCCAAAGGCGTTTTTATTCACCCCTCAGTCGTATCTATTCACCTCGAGTTCGAGAAAATATATCAGTATCCTGATTTCACTATTTAAAAGAATAAAATCGTTGAGTATCGATACTCACCTTTGTGTTAAATAAATGAGAAACTTAGCTCTCTAAATAAACAAATGAGAAAACACTGAAGAACTTAACGTTTAACTAAAAGTTTTACACAGCATAAAACCACTTGTACTCACACGTTTATAATAAAAAAAAATGAAAAAAATGAAAAATGTTGGCAAATAATAAACAGTAGTAATAAAAAGACGTTCCCGAGCTGTAGACAAACCTAGAAACAACTTTATCAAATAACCAGACTTGTATCTATTCACCCCGCGACTTCTATTCACCCCATTTTACGGTAATTAAGGCATTATATATATATATATATATATTCTGTCGTAATTTACACATTTAAAATGTTAGATTTTTAAATAAATATCCAACAAATTATTTGAATAATAATGATTAATATAATGATAATTTACGGGAATTTTAGTAGATAGTAATTAATCCTACTAAACAAATATTGCGGTCATTAGTAATTTTAAGGATACAATAGCCAGTGTAGGCCGGCTTTAAAAACAGCAGGTGTCAACCCTAAACATAAATCCGAACGCAGCAATACACCACCACCCGGTTTTCGCGATCATGAGCACAGTGCGTGCCGATCTAAAATAGAATTTGTAATTTTTATATTTTGTGACGTACTATCAGGGCAAACGAACTTTACACTACGATACTAAGTTAACATTAGATTAGAACAATATACCTATATACTTTAATAGAAAAGAACACTAGTGACAAAATACTGTAATGTTTAAATCTTTGTTTAATTCTTGGATTACTCAAGCCAGCTGTCAAGAGGTGGGTAAGTTTTTGTTTAATTAGAGGCATATCCTTTTTTTTTAATTGCTTTACTTAAAACTTGCTTAAATTATTCCTTTATTATTATTCTTTTGTATCAACCGCCCTTGAAATGATTGCCCTTGAAGGTGTATGTAACGTCAGTTATGCGGTATTCTGGTTAGGTACACGCACTCAAAGCAATATTCAATTAAAACATTTAACACTATATATTTTTACTCTTCGTAATATTGCTATTGTAATAATTAATTATGTACGATTACACTTAGTTAGATAATCAGACAGACTAACCTTTTTGACCTTCTTCTGTCTGAAACTCCCTTTTCGTAATCAGCAACACAGCATTAAGTACTAATATTTTTAAGTATCTATGCGCGAAGCGATAATCATAGGTTTTTGTAAGAACAGGGATGTATATTAATTCGAACCTGCCAGCCTGTAGGAATGATTCCAGTCATATAGTAACAAAAAATATTGTGTAGCTTGAGCACACAAAATCTTATCAGTTACGTCAACCACTTAAATATTATTCGTCAATTCAGTTCTATTTGATACTTCACAACAAAATGACTCCACAGCGGGTAATTTGTTCAGTTTTTATTTTTATCATTTCAGTAAAAACTTGTTATACTTAAGTTCTTTTTTCAAATGTTTTCAAGTGTGTAAGCAGTGCTAAAGTGTCACATATTATTCTGTGAATGTGAAGGATTTTGTGGTTACAAATAAGCTACTGGTTTGACATTCTATTTCATTAATCAATTATAATACACTTCCTTTAGGTTCTTAACAGTTGAAATAATAAATGACTGTTTTTAGTAACTTTATAATTTAATTCAAATTAATTTCAAACTGACAATGTAAACGCCAACTGATTAAAAGTGAGGTTAGAGCATTAGATTGTCTCTTGTATTGATTGAATCTTGTTGAAATAAATTCTGCCAATATTATGGAAGTGACACTAAGATTAAATTATGGTTCTTAAATTTCATATCAGACTGTTTGTTTAAATGCCTGTAATAATAAACAAATATCTGCAGTTAATTATATAATAATTAGTTCTTATATAGAATTGCCCTAATAATTACAGTATATTTTTATAAAAATTTATGAAATATATTAATGTTCTAATAAAGAATGTATATACTGGTGTAAAATTAGTATGACAGGAGATTTTTTCTAGAATCGCCCCTGACAATTGAGCACACAGTCCACCTGATGGTAAGTGGATGCTGTGGCCCATAGACATCTACATTTATTCTCTATGAAGTATCAAAATTCATATGCATTGTCACCCCTGAAGACTAAGATGGAACGCCTTGTTTTCAGTTAAAAGTGTCTCTGGTTCTCTACACTCACCATACAAAACAGCAGCATTGGCCTGCTGTTTTACACTGGTGTTTTGTGAGAGTGTGGTCCTTGCCCAGTCAAGCCAACCCATTCATGCTACAACTATACCAGTACTATTTTTATATGTTACTTTTTTTACAAGAACCGATTTTGATGATTCTTTTTTTATTTGAAGGCTGGTGCTTCTCATGTGGTCCCATATAAATTTGATCCCTTTTACTGGAAACAAGGCATTCCATCTTAATCCTCAGGGGTGACAATGCATCTGCATTTTAATTCATAATTGAGGATAAATGTAGATGTCTATGGGCCACAGCAACCACTTACCATCAGATGGACGTGTGCTCATTTATCACCCTTATCCTATAAAAAATACAGTCAAATTAAGTACCTCCTCATATTTGAAGTTGGTTTAAAATAAAAACTGTAGTTCCCAACCTGCCTGCCAGGTGTAGCAAATATGGCAAATATCCCCTTACGACGCAATGTATAAGGAGGCTTATGTTCAGTATTGGACTTCTGATAGGCTGTAATGGTAATGGTAATCATTTTTTTTTGTTTACTGTAGTGTATAATAAAGCATATTCATACTAAAATACGTATTATGGCACCTTAAAAGTAGGGAGGATTTGTTCTAATGTAGTTGTATTGATATTTGCAGCACCAGACATGTCTGCTCTCTGTCACTGTGTATAAACATGGAATATTAAAAAAAAAACAAACAAGACAAGATTTCATTTACTTTGATGTCACTGCCATGACTGACTTGACATTGCCAAATTCTTTTTAGAGAAGCCATAAAGTAGAAAAATATAAAAAAATTTGATCTATCACTAGCTGGTTCAGCAAGCGTTGTTTTGCCCTTTCCATTAAATGGCATAATGAGTTATACTCTGATTTTACTTGACTTTTTAAATTTATAATTTATTAATAATTTGAGCGCGACACTACTTTATAAGTATACAATTTTGTGATTTTATATTTTGGCACTAAGCAAGTATATTGTGAATATGAATGATTTTAGTTCATATTATAGAATTTGTTAATAACTTTACTACAGTACTATCTATCAGATCATGACATAGCTATGAACCAGCATCTTGACATAACAAATACATTGTCTCCCTCACACTTTTCTTATCTTGCCACGAAAGAAATATTATTTTAAATAATGTTTCATTTTAATAGATGCTAGTAATTCATTTATTTGTATTTGTTAATCAATAATGTAATATGTTTATCAATAATAATATACTACGAAAGGAACTTTGTTCCAACCGAGTGTTCCACGACACTCACGCATGTTTTCATAGAATGTATCTCTAAGAAACTATTTTGGATATAGGTTACCGACTTACCGATTGCTTTTATGGCTTTCTTCTGTAAATAGCCCTAAAATTCAGAGGTTACAGGGTCTTTTATGCTCTTATCACTTTATTTATACAGAATTGTTTTCATTGGCCATTACATTTGATATGGCTTCTATTTTAATCTTGCTACTCTCAGTTTAAATTATAGTGGATTTACCAAGCCCATTATATGATAACAGTTATTATTGCCTTAAACAACGAGAATGCTGTTAATCCTTATACTATAAAACCTTTCAGATCTTTGTCAGGCAAATAATATTGGTTTTACTTAAAGTATTGTAACATAATCAAGTTCAAAAAAAATTCTTAAACGAAAATTTGTAAAATAATGCCAACCAAGTGCGAGTAAAGCGTAACTCCATTAGGGTTCTGTACGTATTAATACCAATTCACTTTTTACAACTAGATACTTAATTAAGTAACGCTTTTTTCTGTCCCATTTCTAAAGTAGTACTGAATTGAAACCATGTGGGGTGACAAAGTACATTACGAATCGACACTTTTATCATTTGTCTACCGACTTCAAAAAGGAGACAGTGTTAATTAACAATGATTTATATAATATTGTATTTTAATGGCAACACTGTGTTGGTTGTCAACACTGTGTCTGTTATGAAGGAAGGTTAAATATGATGTTATAGTTTCTCCATTTTGTTGTTTTGAGGTTAATAAAAAGCATGTTTTATGTTCAAAGTATTATATCTTTAATTATCCCCATAATTCTTAACAGACAGTACTCAATTCGACTTTATGTTTTTTTTATGTGTGTTACCTCATAACTTTTTACTGGGTGAACCGATTTCGATGATTCTTTTTTTTATTTGAAAGCTGGTGTTGTTGTTGTCCTATATAAATTTGAACAAGATCTGACCAATAGTTTTTGAGTTATTCTTAATAATTTATATTGGAGTCGGTTGTACAAAATTTTTAATTTTAAATTATTGATTACATACTAATATTTTACCAGGTGGTAGGAGTCCCTTTCTGTTTGGTGGCAGATATGTATAGAGAGCCAGTATATTTATCCTCGATTGTCACCCAATACTTCTATAAAAAAAAGACCAGACATATATGATACATAGTTATTCACTTCACATTATGTTCTATTTTAGTATCAGTCTGTCATTATAATTAACAAGATAACGCATCATTATCGCAAAGACCTTGATAAATAGTGTCCTAGTAGTTTAACTTGCAGAAACTCCCATGTTTTCTGTCTTTATCCATACAAATAAATAAAATTGAAGTGTCTGTTTGTTATGTCAAAATAACAGCTTTTTACTAAATGCATATGAAATTATATATGGTACATATAGCAAAAACACAATTTTTAAAATTTTTGACTGTCCGTCCGTCCGTTTGTTCCGGCTAATCTCCGAAATGGCTGGACCGATTTTGACGAGACTCACTGGCAGATAGCTGATGATATAAGAAGTAACTTATGCTGCTTTTATTTAAGAAAAATAGTACGGGTTCCACGCAAAAAAAAAAGACGCCAAATTACAGGCGGGCGAAGTCGTAGGGACAGCTAGTTAAAGAGTTTAAAATGTAAAATATGACATGAGAAAAAAAAATAGGCTTAAGAGAGTTCATACCTCATTTGAGGAAATAGAAGAGGCAAATTTAGAACAGGATAAACCTCATGGCAGAGAGCGGTATATTATCTCGTGATCTTAGTTTTTATACGGGCCCATTTTGAGAGAGTTATAAAGAAATTTGTCTGCCGCGCTGCGCGTCAGCGTATGTTGGCAAGCTTCATATTTCCTGGATATGTTTGATTCCTCAGACATGCGGGTTTCCTCAAGATTTTTCCTTCTCCGCCGAGAAGTTAATATTGCCAATTAACAATTTAATCACGCCTCGTCTGCAGGAGTTTCAAAAGTGCGAGACTTCTGGATCCTACATCTATATACGTACAGATTCTGGCATCTACTACTGTTGTTATTTATATTCAATACGAAAATAAACAACAAAACATATTGTTTACAAAGTCTAAATGTAAACATAAACAAAATGCCAGCGACACGAAAATTGGCACTCGCAACTTTATCCACCAAGGTGTACTAACCCTAATGAGGAATATAACTGACAAGCTAATACCTGCGACTTCGTCCGTGTTGTTTGATATATTAACAAAGTTTTCGTATGTGCAAAGGAAAAACATCAAAAAGACAAAATTTATTTGTAAACAATGTTATTCCTTGCCCCATTTGTAGCTAAAATATATAAATTATCTGGGTTAGTAACGCGAGAGCAAGCGACGTAGGTACATTTGACCGCGTGAAAAACCCCGTATAAAAATCGTTGTTTCTTAAACTTCAATAACTTTATATTAAATGAAAGCCAAGTGTCAAAGAAATAAAACTTAATTTGAAATCTATCCAGCAGTTTTTCCGTGATGCGCGCGCAACTGCAAACCTCTATCATTTTATTTATATAGATAATAAATAACTATAACAAGTACATTGGTTCTCAAAGTTTCTTTGAAAAAATGAAATATATTAAAAATGTTTTTTTGTTGTTTTAGGGGGCTGGTTATTTAAAACGGGCGGACACCGAGCGACTACATGAAATCTTCTTAAAGTACGCCACCGTCGAAAAGAACGGTGAAAAGTGCATCACTAGTGAGGATTTTGTTAGAAAATATTTAGGATTATTCGATGAAGGTAAGGCGTATTATACATTTAATTTTTATCGACTTGAACTCAAAATGCTATCATTTAAAAACTTCTTATTAACACCCTTTTTTCACCTTGACCTGTATGATAGTATGTATGAATGTCATTTTGTTTATTTTATTTATAACACAAACTTGTAACGAAGTCTTACACAATTCAGTTGTGACCCACTTCCGAGCGACTGAACAATTAAAAATTTTCCGAAATAATAAGAAACAATAATAATTTTATTATCATGATATAGTATTCTCGCTAGGATTATCATAGTCAAATAGTCAAATCCTGTTGTTTGAATGTCTTAAACACTTATATTATTTAATGTAACAATGTTTCTCACGTAATTCTAAGCGATAGTGTATACAGAGTATTGATTTAGTGGTCTCATATAATTTTTAAACCGATTATAATTATTGAAGTCTCTTTTTTTATTAAAATTTTAAAAAATACCGAATTTATTAAAATTTTATGTTGCTATAATGATCAATTGCTATGCACACAATGCAGTCTGAACACGTACTGGATCGCCCCCGTCACTACATCAGATTTGATGGACCACAAATCCTCGCTATAGAACACCGATTCCTTCCAATGATGATTCGCGAGGTTATTGAAATCAAAAAAAAACATCCTAATATCAATAGAGATGATGACTGGGTGCTGCCATCTGCTTGAAATCCTGTAATTAATAAAATTAAATCTCAATGCAAGCATATAACTACAAGACTTCAACACATAAGTTCATACTGCGTGCATCGGACTAAAAATTAATAATATTAATCTGGAGGTTGCCGTGGTTAACTATGACATTAGGACGTCGAACACCTCAGTCATCGTCCCCATGACAATAATAATAAAATATATGCAATGAAATCCGTAAAAACTGGTTTTATTTATGTTGATACATAATTTAGCAAGAAGTACAACATAATAATTTATTTGGCTATAGTCTTGTCTTAATTCTTCCTCATCACAAATAGTTGTAAAAAAGTAAAAAAATGTACTGTGGCTCTAAGTTTTCATTTGCATCACAAATCACCAGGCCCAGTCTCATATGAAATTAAGTCAGTAAGGCTGGAACACGCCAAAAGCGTGTACGTATGCGTGATGTCAGAGCACACACAATTTCTTTTCCAAATGCGCGTGTTCGTGCTGTATACGGAACGCAGGTAGTACCTATGATATTTACCATACAGTTTCATTTATTACCATTGCAGTTCGGGTGTGGGACTGTGGTGCGGATTGTGAACTATTCTTAGAATTGAATCGATATTAAGGGAAGGATATTTATCCGTCATTATATTATGTAAAAATTAAACATTATTTTGTAATAAAAAGTAATAAAACAACTTTAAAACCAAAATACCAACTATAAAGAAAAATAATAATGTACCGAAGAGTTAAAGTCCCTGATATCGGAAGTAATTTACCTTCGTCTATTAAAAAAAGAATCAAAATGCGTAACATACATACAGGTGATCACTCTTCGTCTATTAAAAAAAGAATCAAAATGCGTAACATACATACAGGTGATCACTTACCGTATGCTCGTTTGCCTCCTCTTCCATAAAAAATATGGACGAATTGCGAACGGCTGAAATTTATTTTTATGTACTTATCTTTAGATCTGTAAAACTATGAACATATTTTTCATTTACTGTTACGTTGTATAACGCGTAGTCTTTCGTCATATTCTGATAGGTCAAAATCTTATTGAAATAATTCGATAGAATTACTTAGGGTTCGGAGTTTTTGTTTATAATTATAGCCGTGCGTCATGAACTCTTAACTTGCTATCTCTAAAGATAAAGTTTTTACCTTATTATGTCGTTAAATTGAGTTACATTTATACATTATACTATATACTTATTTTGGTAGGGTTATGATAAACATCCGTCACGCTGTTACAGTTACGATTGGGGATCTCTGTATCTCAAACTTTAAGTTTTTTTTTTTAGTTAATGAAATAAATAAGTTCTAAGTCAATTATATTAGATAAATCTCATCTACGGTAAATTTTAATTTGTTGCTGTTTTTTATAGAATAAGGATGACAAACTATCAAAGACTTGTACATCCATTCTCCATTAATAATGAATATGTAGATGAGTTGTCATCCCCGAGGACTAAGATAGAATGCGTTGTTACCACTCATCATACAAAACACAGCAGCATTAAGCTGCTATTTCACGCTGGTATTTTGTGAGAGCGTGGTCCTTTTTCGGTCGAATCGACATCGGTACAGTAGCGTGTACTTGGTAGACACCAAGTACACGCTACTGTACCGATGCGCTAACTGATCCCTGCCAAAGGCGCTCAACACTCAAATTTGACGGGAGCTGTATATTTTGTTCTTATGTATAAAAGTAAAGTCTAAACGGTTCCTCCTAAATTTCTATTAAATTTTAGGAATTGTTCCCTTTATCCAGGAATTCACAATCTGCCTTCTCATTCCAGATGACTACAACAAGGAGTCAGTCAAGCTCATCGCGGGCATTGTGGACATGGACAAAGACGGGTACATCTCGTTCTCCGAGTTCCAAGCCTTCGAGGGTTTGCTCTGCGTGCCGGACGCACTATATAAGACCGCCTTCCAACTATTCGACACTAATGGCAATGGACTCGTCGCTTTCGGTGAGTTATTGTAATTATGAACTGTTGATCACTGCTAAATAGAACATTAATCCAACCCCAAAAGGTTTCTCTTCTGTATAGTAGTCTATTTAGGTAATACCCGTATTGTAGTGAGATATCAGTGACCTACCTACCCGGATGGAATCCTTGGCTAAATCCTTTCACCTAGGATAGGGGTTGTAACTCTCCTATACAATACACTGTGTCTTAGCACCGACCTCTAAAGCTCTAATGTTGAAACTATTTCATTATTTTTAATCTTTGAAGCAGACTTGTACTTTCGTCATCATCATCATTACAGCCCTTCACAAGTTCACTGCTGAACATAGGCCTCCCGCAAGGAATGCCACAAAGCACGGTCCTGAGCCACCTGCATCCATTGACTTCCTGCATGTCTTACCAGGTCGTCACTCCATCTAGTGGGGGGACGCCCTACACTTCGCCTACCGGTGCGAGGCTGACACTCGAGAATTCCCCATCGGTTGTCGGTTCTTCGAGCTATATGACCGGCCCATTGCAACTTCAGCTTACTAATCCGTTGGGCTATGTCGGTTACACTGGTTCTTGTACTTTTAGTAAAGTATAATTTTATTTGATAAAAATGTCCGTTTTCTAAACTAAATAGTATTTAGTAAATACATATGCATACACACATATACATATATATATATATATACTCTTATCGACGTCCTCAAACAAAAAACTGGTAATGTGCTATATGTACATATGGAGTTTTTACTGTTATGTCAGATTCGTAATCTATAGGTTGAAATACACTTTGGTAATTTTGTTCAGTTCTTTTCTGGCTTTATTTAAGGAAATATAATAAATGCCACTTTTATTGTATGGAAATTCACAAACTTGATAATGACAAAAAAAGTATTGTTATACATACGAGGGTGAATTGAAAAGTACTCGGCCTAACCAAGAAAATAAACAAATACTAAATCAGTTATATTTTTATTTTTCTACATAATCACCATCAAGTTCAATACACTTTTGCCACCTCCCCTTCCAAGCATTTAGACCGTTGAAAAAAAATGATTCTTCCTTAGAGTCAAAATATGCGTCTACAGCTGCATTGACCTCGTCGTTTGTCGAAAATCTTTGACCTCCCAAGTGCTTTTTTAGGTTAGGGAACAGAAAGAAGTCTGATGGTGCCAGATGAGGTGAATACGGCGGATGCGGTAACAGTTCAAAGCCACAGTTGTGAATTTCAGCCATTGACTGTACTGACGTGTGAACACGGGCGTTATCTTGATGAAACAGGACTTTTCTTCTGAGCATTCCTCGACGTTTTTCTTTTATTTCCTCTCGTAAACGACGTAGTAAGGTGCAGTAGTAATCAGAGTTTATATTCTGACCCCTTTCAAGATAATCAATCATAATCACACCTTTCGAGTCCCAGAATATTGAAGCCATCACCTTATTTGCCGACAAAATCGACTTAGCCTTTTTAGGGGGTGGTGAACCAGGTCTTCTCCACTGTTTTTGATTGTTTTTTTGTTTCCGTTGTACAGTAATGAACCCATGTTTCGTCCATAGTAACAAAACGATTCAAAAAATCATCTGCATCGGCTTCAAATAACTCCAAACAGTCGCGTGAAATAGTCAATCGCGTCCTTTTTTGTTCAACTGAAAGCAGTCGCGGAACCCACCTCGCAGACACCTTGTGGAAACCCAACTCGTTGACAATGATGTTTTGAGTTCGTTCATAAGAGATGCCTATAATCTCGGCTATCTCTCTAATTTTTAATCTGCGGTCTCCCATTATTAAATCAAGTACTTTTTTAATATTTTCGTCAGTAGTTGACGTCGAAGGCCTTCCAGAGCGGGGTTCATCTTTCACACTCTCTCTACCACGCTTAAATTCTGCTATCCATTTTTTGACGGATGAATATGACAGAGCACAATCGCCTAATGTACTGACCATGTCATCATGGATGGCTTTTGATGATAGCCCCTTCTTATGGAGGTACTTAATGACGGCACGCTGCTCGATTTGCTCCATTCGCGGAAATTATGTCCGATTACTTTGTTAATAAATTTATAAAATCACAACTAATTATCGCACACGTTTCGAACTTCACACAATGAACTAGTCTGAACTGAACTAAATAATGTGGGTAGATTTGATTTTTAGAATTGAATGGATCTGTGTTAGGCCGAGTGCTTTTCAATCCACCCTCGTATCAAAACGAAAACATTTCTTTTGTGTTTGGTGTTTGATTTGGTTAATTACAATTACGGCAATATTGGCATAAACAACTATGTATTAATAAAGTGCTTGGTAAATGTAGCTATATTTTAAGTAAAATCAATAAATAATGAGCCCCCCCTACCCTAACCCCCTTGCGGAAATGTACAGTTTATGAGTAATATTTTTTTTTTGTACAATCATAACCTTACTTTTTTACACAGGAATATTGACATAACCTCTACGGCTCGCACTGATACCTGCAATTTGCCATAGCGGGCAAGGGCTGTTCTTCCCTCTGCACCTACGACTTTAAAAAACACTCTGGGGTCGGGCAGACATGACTACGTGGAGTCGGGGCGTTCTTACTCGGTTTTAGTACAGATTCGACCTATCTTATCTATAATATATGTATAACTGATACAGAACAAAAAGTGCTGTTCATACCTTATAGTAAGGTAATGGTGGTCCTGGACCAGATAATTCCCAGAATATTACCATCATCTACATCCAACCACAATAATCGTTCAGCACTTAATTAGCACTTAATTCCTTGCTAATTAATGTTTGTCGTATATCGTCACTGCGTTGCTAGCGATACATTTTGTCAGCATCGCAAATTTCAATAGTTCGTTGCGGTGAAAATTTTAGAGCATCTAATTTTTAAACTTGGCACCTAAATAGCACCTAAAAGCCCCTAATTTTGGGTGTTTCTAAATGCTAATGCATGACTTTGCGTTGCGGGCGATACACAACTATATGTATTAAATTAACATTTACGTTTAGTTTATTTAATAGATATGATTTTTTCGATTTCGACTTAAATGTTTTTATTTTACTGTTCGACTGACTCCACATCATGTTTCGTAATATACCGTTAGAAAATAATGGATATACAGGGTTATTTTTCAAAGAGTATCCAAATTTTATATTTAAGTTTAAAAATATAAATAATGATATACCTTATTGCAGTTTTTGAAAATACTAGTAAATAAGGCTTCTAATTTTTTTTGAAATTATCCTAAATTGAATATCACTTATGAGCAACAACTACTTGTACGCACGTTCCTCTGTGTGCGATTCAGTTTACAACATTTTTGCAGACCGAGCGACGCTTACGAAGTGCGCAGTAAAATAGTAGGCATTAAATATTTATGAATGACAATCAGTTAAAATAATGCATTACCACGTATACTGAATTTAAGGGGGAGGCATTGGCCGTTAGTTTGGACATAGCGAAGGCCTTCGATCGGGTCTGGCACAAAGCGCTTTCGAAGCTTCCTTCCTATGGGCTTCCCGAGAAATTGTGCAAATGGATCACCAGTTTCCTTGCTGATCGGAGCATCAAGGTCGTAGTAGACGTTGCATGCTCTGATTTCAAGCCTATCAACGCTGGTGTTCCACAAGGCTCCGTGCTATCACCAACGCTGTTTCTTCGGCATATCAATGATATGTTGCAAACCGGTAACATTAATTGCTATGCAGACAGCACTGGTGATGCTTTATACACCGGCCGTGCCAATGTTTCTCGGGAAAACGTCGCCGAGTACCGGAACAAACTTGTGTCTTAAGTCGAGAATTTGTTAAACAAAGTCTCAGACTGGGGGCCACTAAATCTAGTCCAGTTCAATCCCCAGAAGACACAAGTTTGCGCGTTTACCGCTAAAAAGAACCCCTTTGTCGTATCTGCTCAGTTTAAAGGCACACCCCTTGTTGCCTCTGTCAGTATCGGTATCCTTGGTGTCGACATATCGAGTGACGTGCAATTTCGTGGTCACTTGGAAGAGAAGGCCAAATTGGCCTCTAAAAAGCTTGGCGTGCTCAGCAGATCGAGGCAGTATTTAATGCCGGCACATCGCTTGCAACTTTACAAAGTTGCAAGTTCGGCCTCACATGGAATACTGTTGTCATCTCTGGGCCAGGGCATCCCAATGCCAGCTCCTTCCACTTGACCGCATCCAGCGCAGATCGTCGACGACCGACTTCTTTCTGATCGGCTCGATACCCTGGCACTGCGTAGGGATGTTGCATCCCTTTGCATTTTCTATCGAATTTACCACGGGGAGTACTCTGAGGAATTGTCTGGATTAATTCCAGCCGCCAAATTTCACCAACGCACATCACGTCAAAATTCACGATACCATCCTCACCATCTGGATGCTTGGCGGTCCATGACTGTGCATTTTACTAGGAGTTTTCTTCCTCGTACAACTTCTCTTTGGAATTGTTTACCACCGGCGATTTTTCCGGACCGATGCGACTTAGGGACCTTCAAGAAAAGAGCTTACACCTTTCTAAAAGGCCAGCAACGCATCTGCAATTCCCCTGGTGTTGCGGTTGTTCATGGGCGGCGGTAGTCACTTACCATCAGGTGAGCCGCTTGCTCGTTTGCCCCCTCTTCTATAAAAAAAAAAAGACAAAAGGGACTCACTATTCCTCTAAAAATATTTTAATATGAATTTAATATAAAATCATAATAAATTCCACGCGGATGAAGTCGCGGGGAAAGGTAGTAGGCTAGTACATAACTTATTATAGTACATATATTATATAGGCCTTAGCCTTACTCTCTAGAACAAAAAAGTTCGAAAATTTTCGCTATGTCTGGGTCAAGCATCCCAATCATGTAAGAAAAACCGATACCATCGCATGTAATTATGGTGAAGTCGAAAATAGACTCAAACTCAACTCATTATCTTTTAATTGTATTTCTATTATTCATAATTTGTTTTTGTACCACACGAAACTTATAAGATTGCAGTTTGATATCCATTCGCTGTCGCATTGTGTTTACGTATTCCACATTTTGTTGTGCAATTGCGTACTCATTTAAATTAAAATTTGGAACATTTTACCAATGTAGATAAACTATTTTCCTCTATTTTAAATCTTATTACATATAGCTTGGGACGCTTTTGCTCTACCTCATTTTCTAACAAATATGAACGATCATTGCTTGTTGATATTTTGTACGTACGAATATATCATTGATATTACTCATTGGTCATCAGTGGTAAGCATTCGAGGCTCGCGTGTTGCATACCTCGTCGCATTATTCTACCTTTATTTATTATCTACCCGCTTTTATATGGAATATTTATTTCTTGTTTTATAGAAAGTTAGTTATAGTTAAGCTCAGTAATGGAATCGATTAGAATATATTACCAAAATGTATGTGGTTTACGAACAAAACACTTGAACATATGTTTAAATTCGTATGATATTTATTTATTATATTTACAGAAACGTGGTTGGTCAACATTATACATACTAATGAATAATTTGATGGCCGATATTTGATGTGGAGGCGGAATTGTAATTACTGTAGTACGTCACAAACGCAGGGAGGAGGTGTATTAATTGTTGTGAGGAATAATCTTTCAGTAGTGGAGAGGTGTGACTGGCGTAAATCCGCGGAAGATATTTGAGTCTCCATTTTACTAAAAAGATTCAGGCCGCCAGTGATATATAATATAAACATTCGTGCGCTTTACCTGTCTAGAGACATGATTTTAATTTTGAAAACATGTGAATTTCGCCAACACGCATTGGGGCAGCGCGGCGGACCTTTCCTTGCCCTAAAACCCTCTCAGAAATGGGAGGAGGCCTGTGCCTCCTCGCCTCCAGCCTGGGACGTGTATATAGGCTGTAACTTTTACTTTTTATGAGGAATCCTCTGCGGAACATTGGTGAAGATATTAGTTATTCGCTAAATACTTCAGTACTACATTCGTTAAACCAGAAATGGAAACATCTGATTAAAAATTATTTTCTATAACTAAATATAGTACAAACGGTATTAGCTCAATACAAGTTTCAGATAAAGGTATCTTGAAGCTATTACAAAGCCTCGACATCTCCAAATCTGGTGGCCCCGGCCATATACCACCAATATTTATCTTAAATTGTGTTAAAAAGCTTAGTTAAACCTATTAGTATACTTTTAATCGATCGTTGACAGAAGGTTCCACAAGTTTGTAAGTCTGCCGTCACCACCGTAACACCAGTATTAAAAAAGGCGATAAGTTGAATGTTGGAAATTATCGTCCTATCTCGAAGCTATGCTTGTTTTCTAAAGTTCTTGAAAGAATCGTTTATCTGAAGTCTATTATGCAGTACAAAAATGTTTGGGTGATGAACAACATGGGTTCCTTCGAAAGCGTTCAACTACTTCCAATCTCATTTCGGCTAATGAGTTAATCATTAAAGGCATGGATCATCGTGCACGGGTAGACGTAATTTACATAGTACAGCAAGTGTTTTGATCGTATTAATCATCGTGTTCTTTTACAAAAGCTGTTAGCTGCTGGAATACATGGTGACTTGTATAGATGGTTTTGTTCGTATATAGAAAATCGGGCACAGGCTGTTGTTTTGCGTGGCTGTTGTTATGTCTGGTTGGTGTTCAATCCCTGGTGTTCCACAGGGTATATTGTTTGGCCCACTCTTATTCGCAATATTTATTGCCGATATTACGTCATGTTTTAAAAATTCTCTCATACTAATTTACGCCGATGGTATTAAAATTCTTAACGCTACATAATCCATCCGATATTGAACAACTCCAAGAAGATCTAAACATGTTTGCCGATTACCGTAAACTCAATAAGCTTCAATTGAATATCTCCGAATGTTATCATACAACATTTACATGACAAATATATGGTATTGGGTTCGGTTATACTCTTTACAATCAGACTATCAGCAAGGTAAATCATATTCATGATCTCGGCGTAATGCATAATAGTAAATTTGTATTCGACAAACACAATGAATATATTGTCAACAAAGCGTCCAAGGCTCTCGATTTCATTTTAAAATCTTCAGCCTGCTTCCGTTCTCTGAAAACGATCAAGATTTCATATTGCTCATATGTGCGTAGCCATTTAGAATATGCGTCCCAAGTATGGAACTCACAATATAAAGTTTATATATCTCGTATCGAAAGTATACAGAAGGAAAATTCTTCGACTTCAAGGCACAAAAATATTTAGGCAATTATCTTGAAAGATGTATGAGATGTCATTTTTTACCGTTGGAATATAGATTTTGTGGGAAAAGAACATCTAGTAATAATGCAGTTGAAAGAGATTTCAATTTTATTACTTTAATTCATTTCTTAATAATGATTCAAATCGATTTCAAAACTAAATTATTATTAACTTGTAAACCACTTTTAACCAATACATAGTATTAAATCTTGTACGATGGTACGGAACCCTTAATTCGCGAGTCCGACTCGCACTTGACCTGTTTTATTTGATCTCATAACAATTTGTGACTTTTGTTTAAATTTAAATATTTTTTCGCTTACAATAGTGACTTTGTGTAACTTTAATAATATACTTTGTGTACTTTATAATATTTTTTTTTCATAAACCTTGACATTACACTTTAATATCTCTCAAAAAGTTTGCTTGTATTAGACGATTACTTAGAAAATATAATTTTGACTTTTACTACAAGCACAGAGTGTTATGGCTTTGCATTTGTGTAATCTATTTTAAAGTAGGTACAGCAATAAATTTTGTATAGTACATAAATTTTGCCTCTTAAATAAAAAATGGTCCAATAAGTCAGTAATATAATGTTACTAAAACATGTGGAAACTTACCACAACTTAATAATACTGAAACACATTGTTAGCGCATTTTCAGTAATTTGTAATTTCCCATATTGCTCGCATTCAAAATTATTTAACTCGACGTTAGCGTCTTTAAAGTGTTTTTTTATATAGAATCTGATTTTGATTTTAGCATCAAAATGAGGTTCTATAAAAAAAAAACTTTCATTTAATATATCATTTACTTTGATATTACAGCGCGTTCCTGCGTTATACCACAAAAGCAGTAAATATTTTTCCTATAAAATTTTAACTTTTACGATTACTGAATTTTTGCTCGAGGGTGTCTATATATCTTACAACATAACATGATGAAGGCTTCCATCGAGCAGTGCATCAACCGGTTCAGTGCGTAGCCAGGCGTGCCATCGATTATTTTTTTGTGTGGCGTATGACACGCGAGTCGTGTCTTTTTAAAAATCGTTATAACTCGCTCAAATTGTGTTTTTGGAAGATTTATCCAGAACAAAATATTCGTTATTTTGCAAGTAGTTCATGCCTACAGCTTCGTTTCTGAATATTTTGAAAGATTGAAAATTTTAGGGGTTGACAACCTTTTTTTAACTTGTACATGGTACTCTTTTTACTTTGTGAGTTTTAAATCATGTTGTGGAAAAATAGTCTAATAAGTAACAAATAATAGCAGTCATGCGATCGCTCACAAACTCAAGTTGTAAATAAATTTCTGGAAAATAATCTCCTGTTAAAAAAAAACAATGCGTTTGTCTTATAGTTTAATTTTGCTTAAAATGGTTGAACTGCCGTCTTATTACTATCATATGGCCGATTAGACCTACAAAGTACCATGTACTCTTGTGAGTATTAAGAGTATTCGGCAGAGTACTCGGCCCAATCTAGGCCGAGTACTCGGCGAATCCACTACTCGTTCCATGTCTACTTCAAACAAGCCTAAATTGAATAAAAAAATTTGATTTTGTCTTTATACCTACGTATATATAGTAAATATACTTGTAAATATAGCCTCTTTTCTAACATATCCTGATGGTAATACAATAATTAATAAAATGTTTTGTTGTTTTAGACGAGTTTGCGGAAGTCATGCGGAAGACAGTCCTCCACAAGAAGTTGCCTTTCAACATGGAGAGCACGTTCGTGCGTCTCTACTTCGGCAAGGATAAGAAGCGTCTAGTGACGTATCCGGAGTTCAGCCAGTTCCTGCACGACTTCCACGAGGAGTACGGAGTGGAGGCGTTCAAAAAATGTGACAAAGACGGCACCGGATTCATAACCGTTAGCGACTTCAGGGATATTATGCTGAGTGTTAAGAACCACCTGCTGACCAAGGACTTGATGACCAAAGTTCTCAATGTAAGTCATTACTATAATCATTTCTGAAGCGAGTCCACTACTTAGATGTACTAAGTTATACAAAGTATTTATTATTATGTATAAGAAATTTTAAATAACAAAGACCTACATAATAATAAATTATATTTTTAGAATATAAATGTTATAGTCAAAACTCATAACTGGTCAAAACCACTTGACTGCAAAAATCAGGCAAAAGTAGTTTTGATTAAAGACGTTGGTCAATACCATTATTTCGTATGGTGAGTGTAGAGAACCAGAGAGCCTTTTTACTGGAAACGAGGCATTCCACCTTAGTCCTCACTGGTGACACATCTGCGTTTTGATTCGCAAACGAGGATAGATATAGATAGATATCTATGGGCCACAGCAACCACTTACCATCAGGTGGACTGTGTGCTCGTTTGTCACCCTATCGTATAAAAAAACGTGTGTTTCACAGATGGATTGTCTCCATTGTGATTGGCCGTTGTGACCGAAATTCGGATTAGACGACATTGTTACTCAGTGAGTAGGAGGCGGCGTAACTACCTGATGTCATCCCGTGGGTATCGTGAGAGGTAACTGAGGGCAATGAGATAGGAGGTGGGCAGCAGCATCTTGCTGATAACAACTAAAATAATAAAAAGTTGCCACCGGCCAAGTGTGGCAACTATGAGATAATTTATGGAGGCCTGTGTCCAGCTGCGGTCTTTGGTGGGCTGTAATGAAGGAATGAAATGTGACATTATTATAGTCTGTTCGCTAAGATAGTGTCGGTACCACCCGGAGGCGCACTTATTATTTTCCTTTCATTTTATTATTTTTTACTGTGTTTGTTAAATAAATATTTTTTCTATTCTAAGAATAAAATAGAATACTATTTTAGTGTTATGGTTATTGTAATAAAATATGAATATAAATAATAAACACAAATTACGTAGAACCTTTCACTACGGCGCTTCGTTTTAAAATACCGAATTCTCCTGCGGGTGTACACTGCACACGGCGACCTTTGATGCCGCGGCGGGCGCGTTTGACAAGATGCGACAAAAAGACGACCGTATCTAAGCGAACAGATTATATAACTTTAATAATAAGAACGTTTTCTGCTGCTTACAAATATAATCAACAATTATTAAAGAAATTATTATAACACCCCCAAATTTTCATTTCCAGGCATCGGGCTTCCCACAAGGTGAGAGAAAGATAAGCTTCCCATACTACATGGCCTTCAATTCGCTCTTGAACAATATGGAGCTTATAAAGCGGGTATATTTGAACGCGACCAATGGACACCGAACGCAGGAAGTCACCAAAGAGGAGTTCCTGCATTCAGCACAAATGATGAGCCAAATAACTCCACTCGAAGTGGACATACTGTTCACACTGTGCGACATGATACATCACACTAATGGGTGAGTTTTATTTTTTGATTTATATTATTTGGAGTAGTCAGTAATGTTAAAAAAATCCGTAAAAAATTGTTTTATAGAGTATGATGAGTTCAGGTGCAGGTGACTCGGTGCTGGCAGGTGATGGTACTATGAGCATTCTTTAGAGACCTATGTTAAGTAGCGTAGTTGTGAAGGGCTGTAATGATGGCAATGATGAACCCCTATTTTTAGGTGGTAGAGCCACGTTCTAGTTGTAATATAGCTGTAGCATGAATAGGTTAACTTGATCAGAAAAAGACCACACTCTCATAGATCAGGTCAGAGTACCAACGGGAAATAGCATCGCAATGCTGCTGTGTAATATGTATCTCTTTCTAGTAAAAGTCGCGGCACGTAATTCTAGCGGTGACCGTTATTGCGCATAAGTCGAAAATAAGGTATCATGGGGTAGTAAGCGGGCATCGGGGTGGGCGTACGTATCATTCCGTCCCCGGTACTGATACGTGATATGTGCGCGACAGCGTAATGCGCAGCTATCCCCTCCCCGTTTCGTTCAGCGCTAGACTTACGTGCCGCAACTTGTAACAAGGCATCATCTACCTTAGTCCACAGACAATGCAAATGCGTTGGTATTTTGTTTCTTAAGTGACGATAGATGTCTATGAGCCACAGTTTCCATCTCTAAAAAAAAGAAAAACCCTTAATTTGGTAACAATTCATTTCATCTTAATTCTCAGGGGTAACAACAAAACTTCATTTCAATTTTTAATCGAGTATAGGATTAGGTGTCTATGGGTCACAGCATCCACTTATCATTGGGTGGACTGTGTCTTTGTTTGTTACTCTTACTTCTTTGTAAAAATGAGTATCTAATAACTTCTTTAAAGCTAAAATCTGAAACAAAACAACTGATACTAACGGCGACTTAGAATAACCTCTGAGATGCGAGACACCTTTATACTTTAACCAGAGCTCAACGTCCAACCGTGAACTTTTACATGTTGATGAAGTAAAATATCTTTAATTAGTTAATAGAAGAATTAGTGTAATGAATTCTCTTAAACAGAAAAAGAAACTTTTTTATTCAATATAGATTATAAATAATACTTATTGAAAGTCATTCCTTTGTTTAATTACCACTGGTTCGGAAAAACAGCCTCTGTTCTGGGAAAACCAGCAAGAAACCCAGCAAGATTTTTTTTATAACAGCTTACAATCATGTATGTTATACAATTAACCACAGAAAACAAATTAGAAATAGCTTGGTAGCGATCACCTCATTCCCAGGGGTTATTATCATCCATAAATTCCTTAATATTATAATAACCCTTTTTATACAAACTTTGTTTAAAAAGTTTTTGAACTTCGAGCAGGTGAGACTTGAATACCACGGCAAATGCCTTCCTAAATATTAAACACAAGACTAGAAATTTTTAACTCTGCTTCTTTGTATATATATATGTACCTAACATATTTTACTATTTAGCTATGATACTATTACAAAGGGTAGGGTATACGTGTGACAGATTTTAGGACTGTCCTTGTGGCTTATTAAGGCATGTTTTTTAGTTACTATACTATGACGTAATCTTGTGGGTAACTTGTGATGTAAACAAATAATTTATATTACAAGAGAAGTGTCTAAGGATATTAACCAAAAAACAATAAAGTGGGATTTACATGGAATCATTGCACACTTTGTTAAACATAAAACACTAACACTTATGTCTGTCTACACCCTCGAGCCATGTAAACTTGACAGGAAAAAAAAAACAAAAAAAACGTAGCAGCATTAGAGTGCAATATAATAATGCATTCCGCATTCTTATGAAACTGCCTAAGTACTGCAGTGCGTCGAACATGTTTGCCAACAACGGGGTGCCCGATCACTTCGCCGTTATTAGATCTCGGGTTGCAGCTTTTTGGTCCCGCATTCGTGATTCCGAGAACGAGATCTTCAGGGTGTGCCACGAGTTCCCAGAGAATCCTATACTAAAATATTAGCGTGCCGTGCATCGCGACAATAAATGCAAAAAGGTAGTACGAACTCCCTTTTGGGGCAATTTTAGTATTTTTAGTATTAACCTATGATTACAGTTTTAATTTTTTTTTATTTATGACAGAATTTTCTTTTATTTATTGTATCCTTATAATTATATTGTCATTTTGTTTTTAACATTTATAGATGTTTGAAATGGGTGTAAAAAAAGCCTGAAATAAATGACTATTATTATTATTATTATAACAAAATCCAAAAGAAACGATAAAAATTTAAATAAGCTTTGGATATACCCTTTCCCAAATTATAAAATTAGTTCGTCTAGCCCCCACATTATATCAATAAAATTTATTACCATCTACCAAATAATCTAAAAATCTTAAAAAACCGTTTGCAATTTAATAAAAATATGAGGGCTAATAATTTTGTTCACCAAATGTCGCTAGTTGACACTGAGGTAAAGTTTTTTGTTACACAATGTAATTTAAGTTGAGAAGTTGTTTTTTACACAAAACAATGCGTCAGTGGTTTGCTCTTTAATTTTTGCACATTTTAAATTTTTTTTTAATTTATCTACTTTTATGAATATCTGTGGTTTGGTTTATTTATTTTTAATGTTATTAATACAAAATATAGCTAATAATACAAAAAGAAACAATAACTTTTACATTTTCGAACAAATTAACTTCCCCGCTATGAAATCTGTCAAATATTATACCTCACTTTCTAGTGGCGCCGCCCTGGTGGCAGAAAAAGTCGTGGTTGCCCTCATTGAAAACATTCCTTATTAATGAATGTGATCATACTTAAAATGACAAAGAAAAAATACGACTACATTATACATATATCTAAAACTAATTTCTTAATAATATTGTATGTTTATGATATTTTATCATGTTAAAAAGTTAGCCCTCTGATGTTGCGACTTAAAGTAAAGGATTCATATATGCATAATATAAGCTATGTAAGACCGAAAGACGTCAATGACTTGAGAACAGATAATAAGTTTGTCCATGACATTTGCCTGATTAATACCAATTTTACAAGACTGGTTGATGTCTGAGTGTTTTAATTTATTTTATGATAGTACACCGTAACATATTCTTTTAATGTAGATTTATTGTAAACCTATTTATTTAAAAAAATCTTCACCAAAATTTGGAAAAAACATTTAACAAATTGCGTGGTTAAATTTTATTTGTGTTTGTATAAAGTTACAGTTATAGATCATTATCTCTATATACGTGCCCACCGCAGGTTATCGGTTATCAAATAGCGTCCGTGAATAGATAATAATTCGGAAGGCATACCTCTGATATTGTAATCTAAAAAAAACTATAACCTACGTAATGTTGAATCAATTGTCATAACTGATAATAATACGTAATATAATCAATCGATAAAGATTACATTAAATAATAATGAAATGCCGCGTGGTGATGCCGTCAGCAAAATAAGTTCAGCCTTGTGGGCTTCTTTATATGAACATTATTTTTTCAAATAATTTGATGTGCCAAAATATTTGCCACGATTTGCTTTGCGGGTCGACAACCGCAGTTATATTTTTTATTTTAGTAGTTATAGAAAGAAAGAAAGAAAAAAGAAAGAAAGATAGATAGAAAAAGAGAAACATTTATTCCACACGCCACAAACATCATAAGGCATTTAAATCTTAACATTTGTAGATACATCAATTAATAAAAGTATAACTAACATAAAAAAAAATGTGAATGAAAGTCAACTGGGCATAGCCAAATTAACTTTCTGCAATCTACAACGCTGATAGAAAACTTTAAAAATGAGTGGGTATACATCCTTTAATCCTTCCCTCTCCTTTTCACCATCGGACAACCACTTTGTTGTCGATATTCCACGCATCAGAACCAAACTGTTTGCTTCATCTTTTATAATGCGTACAGCAAAGAAGTGGAATAATTTGCCGGCGTCTGTGTCCGTCCGAATACAATCTGGGTGTCTTCAAGGCAAGTGAATAGGCTTTTGGTTGCTCAAAGACTGCGATTTACTATCTATGGCTTCATCACCACTTACCACCATGTGGGATTGTGGTCAAGCACTGTCTTATATAAGTAAAAAAACAATAGAATAGAATAGAATAATTTTTTATTCAATATAGATCACATATGTAATTCTTATTGAAAGGCCTTTTTTTACTTTACCACTGGTTCGAAAAAAAACCTCTGTCCTGGGAAGAACCAGCAAGAAACCCAGCGGGACTTTTTTTTAAAAGCATATTTTACATTAACGGTTGATACAAAATTTATTTTAGAAACATATCTCAATGGGGGAATAACATATCTCAAGTTTTAGTCACGTGACTTGAGGCAATGATTTCCGACATAAGGCTTTCAGCGCTCCCTTCTCCGATGCATGCAAATTTGTTCAGCACATTCGGTGGACAAAAATGTAGCTGATTAAAAATCTAATTCAATGACATGCCTTTCATTTTGTCAAAAAATAATACTACCCGTGCGGTTAAATAATTAATTGAAAATGGCTTCGCCTCTATTCGCCTCTCGCTCGCACACCGTCGCACACTCGCCGGTAAAGACTGCAAAAAATACGTTGCGATATATGCGTTTTCGTACGTTCTATAACTTCAGTCCAACTTGACTTTGGAATCAATGATAACAAAATGCCCCAAACAACAACAAAGATTAGTCCGTTGTTTCGTTAATTTGTGAGCTATGATGCGTTCTGAGAGTTTTCTTCATAATTGTTGTTGATTTTGTTTGTTCATATTTTTGTATAAAATATTTACATGTTATTGAAACATGAGTAACCATTTTTAAAATTATCGTTTTTTGTCTGTATGTCCATGCTAATTTTCGTAATGGCTGAACCGATCGTAATAAAACATCACGAACAACTAGAGAGAACGAGACGATACGAGATCTAGACTAAATTTTATCCGGAAAATTTTGATACTTTATTAAAGTACAAATATTGATAATATGAAATAAATGGTCTATAATGATTATCTTAAGTCGAAATATAGCCACACTAATATATCCCACCCAGGCAAAGCCAGAACGGGCCGCTAGTAATAAATGTTATTTTAAAATGAATGTATCTACTTGCGTTTACAATTCTTTTCAAATATTATTCCATTAAAAGAAAATTTCCAATTAACCGAATAATATAACGTTATAACTAAATTTAATAAATTGGTTAAATAAATATAACGATATACCGCTATTAACGGGTTTTCGTTATGGATACTGTGCATGTTGACGGTACGGACTCGATGAGTCCGCATTATTAATCCCATTCTTTATCCGTATGGACTGTATAAATAGGTATCGTAAAAATAAAACGTGGTCTCAAACATCAAAGGCGTCACGGCGATAAAAAAATTTAATCTCGATTAATTTATAGTATTTTTAAAATCCGTCTGATTAAAAATTTAATTGAGTATTTCATGTATGCGCATTTTTTTTTTGAACACAATATTCTATCTAAAAAAGTATAAATTCTCGCGCGACAAATCGTGTCTAATCTTTCACTTTTATAGGTTTTTATTAGCGTTAAAGATTGTAATATGTAAACTTGACTATAAAGGAACTGGATTTCATACTATTTTAGAATGTGATTATAACGTCATATCTCTGTCACTCTGTCAGTATGACTGACTGATGGATCTTATCGCATATGCGTTACTTCTGAAAAAATAGATTAAACACTATTGTACCTCCTAAATAGTAGACAGGCCTCTGTCTTCGAAAATGTCGCCTTGGCTTATCTCGGCCATAAGTACACCCTTATCAACTACGCTACATGTTTTGGGGCCGATTACTTAGTCTTTCTAGTGGGTATCTATCTTAGTCCCCAGTGGTCACACACCTCTTGATTGTTTATGACAAATACTGATTCATATTTTCTTTTAATCTATCGTCTTTTAATTCATAACAATATAAAGTAAATCTTTTTTCATAGAATAAGGATGACAAACGAGCACACACTCCAACTGATATTAAGAATCAAAGCGAATGCGTTGTCACCCTTGAGAACTAATAAAGAATGCCTCGTTTCCTGTAAAGATAGTCTCCAGTTTTCTACACGCACCATACGAAACACTGCAGCATTAACCGCTATTTAACCCTGCTATTCTGTGAGAGAGTGGTCCTTCTCCGGTCGAGCCGACCCGTTTGCGCTACAACCATAATATAGGTGCAGCACTGTTCTATGTTGTTATCTTTCTTGGCATAGATTTAATTTTTCGAATCTGTGGTAAATTATGATGTTCATAAAAGACGTGAATAAATTATTAGATTTATTATTACAAGTAAAGTTAATTTTACTGTAGAAAATGTCGTTATATTTTATGACTAACGAGAATTTTCCAAATAAAAAAAAATTATCATTATGGTAGCTGTTTAAATTTTGTAATCAATTCAAACAAGGGTATTTTACGACTGTCGTAAATGAGATCATACCGCCAACTATCGGAAGCCAAAACATTTCTCATAGTTGCTTATTACGGCACCCACGGGACGAAATGGGATAACGCATAAACTCTGACCTTCTAAGATGGAATACCTCCAAGCCTGTAAACATAGTGACTATCACACTCTTTTAATCAAAACATAAATATCTACACTGTTACTTAGAGGTAAAGATAGATAGGAAAAAAGCTCTACAACCTAGTAAAGACTTATTTATTAACAAAACATACATTACAAAACAGTTTAATAGGTGTCCGTATTCTTGTTAAGAAATCGAAAAGAGTAATAATTAGTTTTGATAATATCATCTGTGTTTTCACAGCCGTATCGTCTACAATGATCTCAATTCAATAACGCCGGAGCAGTACTTCAAGCAAGTTACACGCAGGATCGCCGAAATCAAAGCGGTCTCGGTAAGCAACATTCCTCTCTTTTACTCCTTATACATTCCTCTATAACCTGTCCCGCTTTAATACGATATTGTATCGCAAATTCTTACAGGAGCCGCGTTCGCGATGCGGTGTTTGTTGAAATGTATGTTTAGTACTTTAGATTCTGTGTTGTTAGTTTTAAGAGTTATTTTACGGAAACATCACTAACTTAAAGCTATGTATTTTTCTCTTTCTTTCAATGCTCAAAAGGAGGAGGTAAATATAATAAGAGAGCCTTTCCGATTAATAAACTTTGTGGGAGGCTTTTTGGTAAGTACAAAGGTGAAAGGTTATGATGTTTCTACGTTTTCTTTATCCTATTATGGGGTGAGATTTTGATTCAGCGTTACCACCAAAAGCAAAAGGAATTGTATTTATGACTATAGAATATTTAGAATTGTATATATGATATATACATATAGGTCGTTCGCGATTGACCGAATGAAATGACCCGGGTCGTAAATACTTCCCGAACATTTACGATAAGATTTATTTCATTCAATCTCTGCTAACATTTGAGTATACTGTGCGTGATTTAAATTATGCGATAGATACAACAAAAAGCGAACGAGTACATGTTATTGTAAATAAATAAAAATCTACCTTGTAGTAAAGATGTTAAGGTCTATATTTGCTAAGAGCTATACCTATTCACATACATAATTGTATTCTCTTTAAGCTCTACTGCCTGAATGTTGTATTAGTAATATAGTACTGAGTATATTCGAAGATTTATAAAATATAATTATTTTTTATTTGTTAATATTATAAAATATGAATCAATAATTAAAATACTAAGTATAAATAATCATAGTTATTTTAGACTATCATTTAATCTTTGTAGTCAGTTATATTACTATATAAAATATTGTGTTTTTGTTCACTTGATTTGAGACCTTTATTATTTGACCTACTGATTGGTTTTACTATGATCTATGTGCTTGGTTCGTCAGTGAATCGTATAGTTAGGGACCTAATTTTCCCGCGCGATTCTATTAATCGATTGAATGGGTGGAACCGGGTCATTTTCTCAACAGGTCGGTATTTATCGGGATCTCTTAAATTGTACCGTTGACACAGATATCTGCTTATGACAAATTGATTAATAATTTGAGTTAGTAAAAATAATCAAACATTTTTATATACAAAAGTGTATTGTCGTGACATATACTTTCTAATTTTATTCAAAGTAGTAAGTCAAGAGACAAGATTGACAGTAAATGGCTCCTCTCGGTTGAAATTTATGTCAAACTAGTCGAGAATTACTAAGATGTAAAGATAAATTCATTAAGAACTTGTGAACAACTTAAAATTTTGCAACATTTAAATTTTTTTAACTTCAATATATATCTGCAAAATTTCACCCCGAGCTATATTTATTTTTAGTTTTGAATACTTTCTCATCTATAAGTCCGATACAGTTTTTGTATTTTACATACGTATTATGTTATAGAAATAAAACAATAAAAAAATAAAATTTCGCCCTAATTCATTTACCAAACAAAATCTATTTTCATTTGGACGTTGTTCAATCTCCATACGTATGTAAATCCTTCATACTACAACATTTATTTATCCCGACTTTTCTTTCGTCTTTCTTTCTTACTTGTAGCAACTCCTTTTCTCTTAGCACACACAGACTGGCAGTTTAGTTATTATGTTTGCCACATATGCGCTGATACAATTGAATTACATTAATAATTACAACATGATCATAACATAAACATACAATTATTTTAAGTGAAGTTTAGTGCTTTAAAACTCGAGAGAACGAAAATGTACTTGATTATGTACATAATTTTTTTTGATAAGACTGAAGGCTGTTTTTGTGATTATACGTGAACTTTTCCACCGTAGATATTTCTTCAAAAAACCAACAATCATAGAGATAATATGTATCATTTTTAACAATCCACCTGATGATCCACAATTCTCAGAGGTGACACAACAAGTAGCAGTCTTGGTTTGAAGTTGACTGCAGGTGGACTGTACATTCGTTTATCTCTTCTGTTTTATAAAAAAAGTAGCTGTTGCAGTCTGCCTGAAAAGAACTTTAAATAAATAAGGGACGCTTTGTCATCCCTGTGGGTTAAGTTTGAATTTCTCACAGCTTGTTTACGTCAAGGGCTGATTTTTCTATCCTCAGATAAAATTTATTCAAAATATCAAATTTACAGCTGATGTATGAATTAAATTGTTCAATTGTGTCACTTTTATATTCAATTAGATTATAATTTATTTAATGGATAGGTAACTTTTACCTCATGATTGAAAATCAGCTCTATGTCAATCTGGAACACCACAATGGCGGTTGCTTAATTTAGTAGTGACAGAAAGAGGTAAAGGAGTGGTTACCATAATGCTGAGCTGAAAAGATGTACCCTCTCCACTAAGCTTCATTATATTAAAACTATACAAACATCAATGCATAAACCAAATCTCACGTTCTCTCCAGGTTTATTGCACTACATAAAATATTCATAATTTTAAATTGCCTGCTAGTGGACGCTTCTCTCAGCCAATATAAATGCACGCTATTTACACGGATTTACATAAACGTCAAAATCATGCTGAAGATCCTCTTTCAGGTAGTCCCTACTGTAAGTTATAGTCGCTGGTAAATATGAGATTGTATCCTTGTTCCAGAGTCCAGAAGAGCGAAGCGTCCTCATACAAATTCTGGAGAGCACGTACAGATTCACGCTTGGTTCCATCGCTGGTGGTAAGTATTATTATGCCAGTAGATAACATTTCATCATCATTGTAAGTCCAAAAACAGGCCACCGCTAGGACTAGGCCTCCCCCAAGTTGGAATAATTTGCTGTAAATTCCATCCAATTAGCAGATGGAATGACGAATACAGAATCAGACTGCCTCATACTTTAGACTTATTTATATTATTCTGCAGCCTACTCTGAAAAATGTCTTGTACCTAGTTTCAATTGGTATATGACCTTCTATCCTCCAAATATAGAAAAGGTTTCTCTTAAACACCTGTACCCTGTCGCCGCTCTGGGTGTTTTACATCTAATATATTATACACGTCTTATTTTTTATTTTATTTTATAGGAATGGGGTGACCGACAACCACATAGTCCACCATGCTAAGTGGATGGTGTGGCCCATAGACATCTACAGATGCGTTGTCACGCCTGAGGACTAAGATGCCTCGTTTCCAATAAAAAGGATCTCCGGTTCTCAACAATCACCATACGAAACACAGCAGCGTTAAGCTGCCATTTTACGCTGGTATTCTGTGAGAGCGTGGTCCTTCCCCGGTCGAGCTGACCCATCCGTACTACAACCATAATATATCTGCAGCGTGTCCCTACTACGTAAAACCACGTGATGGTAATAACGTCATCTATCGGAGGCCACAAGGTCCTTCTGGTATTTCCCATGGTCTCTTACGACACCCTACCGTTGTCCATTATAGTGCCATGTGGTGGTTTAGCCTTTTCCATAGTCTTCTTTCACGACACCCACAGGACTTCGTGTATCGAACATTATTTATTATTTACTGCTTATTCCCTTTTACATATTTATAACTTTATTACCGCTATAAATTAGATGCAGTATGAATTGGTCAACTCGACTTAGGACCACATACAAAAATAACGTTAAATAGCAGCATAATGCTCTGCTCACATTTCGTGAAGGGAAACAGATAATATTTTTACTTATTTCGTGGCATTCCATTTTAGTTCTCAAGGCTGAAAACGCATTGGCATTTTGATTCTTTTGATATAATACTGTGGGCAACAAATAGTAAGACTGTTCATAATTTTAAAATTCTTTATTTATTTTGTCAAATCTATTTCGTCCCCCTCAAAGTTATCCGAGACCCCCCCCCCCACCCCCCCGCCGGAATACACTTATGCCAACGTTTTTTCCAATCCTCGTAACAGTTGTTAAAGTCAATTTCCGGAATAGCCTTCAATGCGCGTAGCGCGGTCGCTTGAGTATGCTGAACAGCCAGAAGTCGCACGGAGCTAAATAAGGTCAATACGGTGGTTGTGGAAAGATATTGGTTGAATTTTTGGCGAAAAACTCACGAAGAATCAATGCAGTATGTGACGGTGCATTATCGTGGTGCAAAAACCAAGAGTTGTCGGCCCATAATTCCGACCTCTTTTTACGAATAGCTTCGCGCAAACGACGCATAACATTCACATAGTATTCCTTGTTGACAGCTTGGCCGGTTGGAAGGAATTCGGAGTGCACCACACCTCGATGATCGAAGAAAACTGTCAACACATAACCTTGATTTTTGAATTGTTTTGACGTGGTTTTTTCGGCTTCGGCTCACCTTTGGCACGATATTCGGCCGATTGGTCGTCTGTTTCCGGATCGTAAGCGTAGATCCAAGAGTCGTCGCCAGTTAGGTATAATACGTTTCATGACATCCTGGTAGTCGGAAAGCATTGTTTCACAGACGTCAACGCGACGCTGTTTTTCTAGAAAATTGAGTGATTTTGGAACCAATCGTGCATTCACTTTTCTTAGGCCCAAATGATCTTTTAAAATGGTTTTCACTGATCCTTCCGATATTCCGACGCTATCAGTAAGGTCTTTTGATTGATTTTGATTCCGCACACAAAATTTAATGGAACTTCTTTATTGAATAATTTCACTCATTGTAAAAATCGCCGAATGCACTTTTTGTACTTCAGAAAGACAAGCGTATATGATTACTTTGATGTGATATTTGGCACAGATGTCATTGACAGTCATACCAACGTAGAAAAAAAATTCGACGGATGGATTTCCGCGCGAAATATAAATTAAAAAGTCTTATAATTTTTTGCCCACGGTAGTATATCGTTTTCTATCGGCCACTTAATATCAGGGTGCTGCATGCTTGTTCGTCAACCTTAACTTGTATAAAAAAAACGAAAACAGTCTCGGCACTTGTATTTTTAGCTGACGAACAGTTAGTAAAAATGTACATTATTATTATTATTTTAGTAACGGTTAATGTGGTGTCATTTAAGAGTTTTTAAAATCATCAACAACCATTTATCTTATATTTTACATTAAAAAAAAAAACAATCTCCAAGTTTTTGGTATAAAATAAAAAATAGTTCACTTCTGGCATTGCTCTCTATCTGTTCTTAATGGTACATCACAATCAGTGTAAATAAATATTTTTTTATATAGGATAAGGGTGACAAACGAGCACACAGTCCACCTGATGGTAAGTGGTTGCTGCGGCCCATAGACATCTACATCTATCTTCTATTACAAATCAAAATGTAGATGCGTTGTCACCCGTGAGGACTAAGATGGAATGCCTTATTTCCAGTAAAAAGGGCCTCCGGCCACCTGCACTCACCAAGCGAAACGCAGAGGTAAATCTCTACTTCACGCTGGTTTTCTGTGAGGTCGTGGTACCACCCCGGTTCGAGCCGGCCCATCCGTGCGACAGCAAAAGCTACCGCGTGGCTCTACCATTGTTGAAATATAATCATTACTTTTAATTTTGCACCTGAACCTATTTTGTTATTCAACTGTTGCATAACTAAAGATATAAACATCTTATCTTGCAGCCGTCGGTGCATCAGCAGTGTATCCTATAGACTTGGTGAAGACACGTATGCAGAACCAACGCACGGGCTCGTTCATTGGCGAGGTGGCGTACAGGAACTCATGGGACTGCTTCAAGAAGGTCATCAGGCACGAGGGTATCTTCGGCCTCTACAGGGGTCTAGTGCCACAACTGATCGGTGTCGCGCCGGAGAAAGCCATTAAGCTCACGGTAAGTTTTATTTTGATAGAGCGCTTAAACCGTGTAGTGGCGGTGTAAGAATATCCACTATATCGTTCCGTGGGTGTCGTAAAGGGCGACACAGGTAAACAAACCAGGAGGTGGACAGCAGTATATTCCTCAAAACTACTAGAAAATAAAAACCTGCGGTCGCAAACCCCACAATAAGTAGCGGCACGAAAGACTAGCGGTGACAGTTATTGAGCTTAAGTCGCGCTGATTGGCTTATTGTGCGTAAGTCGCGCTGATTGGCTCATGCGTATCGATCGCACGCGCTGATTGGCTCTCCAGTCGCATTCGTGCAATTCAATTCGTGCGCGTCCCATCCACATTTCGTTCAGCGCGTGCGAAGAAGAAGCAACTGAGGGAAATGAAACTGAATGAGATGGGCAATAGCATCTTACTGTTACTGTAAAAGCTAGAACTACGGTAAATTCTAAGATTTTGCAGTAAAACCTAAGATTTACCAAGTCCATAAGGTAAAAGCACAGAATAAATAATAGTACTGCGTACAGAAGTTGCACTCTTTTGATGTTGACTACTTGCCGACGTTTTAATAGCCTACATAGTTATTATTAATCAGATAAATCGCGCACGCAAGCTAAATAAAACTATCGCTGCACGCGACTGTTTGAATTGCTTTGCATCTTTTCTCCTTACTACGTCACAACGGACTTTCCGTGGTTGCTAAGGGCTGTTAATAAAAGTTAAAAAAATACATTGTGAAATGGTAAGTTACTTACGTAAAGTACCTATGCTGACTATAATCGACCATATTATCTACTATGTGAGTTCTGTGATGCCCAACGCATGCAACTTGCAAAGGCCATTCGTCGGGAATCGGGATGCTTGGTTCGTATAGGTAGATAGCGTAAACAACCAATAAACCCGAAATACGATTTCCAACAGAAATATGATCGTAATCTACATAGTTGACAATCTTGTACTTAAACAAAGTTTTAATTTCAGTATTTTGTGCTATAATAACTTAAAATATTTTAATTACAATGACGAGTATAGGTATGTAAGTAGGTACTTGGGTAGTGAAGTAAATTTCGACTAAGTTTTGTAATAAAGTACTAATGTATTACTTCTGTAGTTAAATTATTATTTAATTATTTTTTCGCTTTAATCTAACTTTTATCTAACAAAAAAGTGAAATAAATTTACATTTCATTATCGTTCGGTACCTCAAAAAATGATATATCTGAATCCTTTTAGCATCCATCCCCGCAACAATTATAGTAGGAACGACGTTTTGGCATTATAATTTATCAAATAGATAGGTAATATACAAATATTATAATATTCTTAAATTACGTTTAAAAAATTTCAACTATTTTATCGTACAATTAAATATACTAAACACTAAACAAAAACAATTTGACGAGTATTTAAACAAGTATTTACAGAAAATTATTTACGAAAACAGCGTTAAAAAACTTTAATATTCAATCGTATAGAGCGCGCTAGCCCCGACTGCGATCTACCCCTGGGGCAGCTCGCGATTGTAGGTAATTATTTCACGCAGGTAGCAAGAGTGACAGAGGCCTGGTAAAAGTCCGAAGTGTTCTGTGGTAATCGTTTATTTCGGACTTTTATAAGCATTCACTCTGTAAATCTTAGATTTTACCGCTAAGACACGGTAAATGTTGAAAATTAGTCATGTTTAGACGTGTTCGGCGCACTATCGTACTTGCGGACAGTGTGCAGCCCTCCCCGCTACCTGTGTCACCCTCTGTTTTTATTTTGAGACTGCAACTGCTCCGGCGCTGCGGGAAGAGCAGCCTCCGCCTGCTGTAACAAATCGTTACTACGTTACGATTTGTTACAGCAGGCGGAGGCTGCTCCCCCTACGCACCTCCGGCTCTATAAAAACATTCTAGGGGTAGGACAGATTCGTACCAGGTGGAGTCGGGGTCAATCAATTCTGTTCTTTGACATAATTTATAAATCAATTTTATACACATATTGTATTGCTTAAATTAATTCTTCGAAAACATCTTTATGCGCTATTTTTATTTTTTTCGCCAAGAATATTCAATGAGCCAGTCTGTGCAAAATATCGATTTTTAGAAATCGATTTGTTGTGAATCGATACATCATCTCTTTATTTCTATATTCTACTTTCAAAAAACAAGCCTCTTTATTTTTCTATATTCTACTTTCAGAAATCACCATAAAAATGTTTTAAAATTATGCAGGTAATATGATTCAATGTTTAATAAATACTGTTTACTTATATAAATATATTGTTTCGTTTCCAAAACCAACACTTACTGGTAGTCTAGGATGTACCAAACTCTAACGGTAAAAGCAAGAAAAATCGTCGCATTTTATATCAATCCTTACATTTACCAGCTCAAGTTGGTAAATCCTAGGATTTAAAAGTAAAACCTAAGATTCACCAAAATTTGGGCTTTTACATTAACATTACTAACAACGGGGGGAGGGCTATGTTCAGCAGTGGACTTTGATAGATTGCAATGATGATGATTTATAAATCATACCGTAAATTCTGGTAAGACTGATTGATTTCAACGCTATACTTACGTGCCGCGACTTGTACCAAGCATGACAACTATGGCAAGTATGCCCTTTATGAGGCAATCTTTGGTGATGCCTACGTTCCAGTAATGATAAAGATAGCGTTTATTAATATTGAATTAAAAATCATCATAATTTATCTGAAAAGAAATTATTGCTGCATTCAACCATATATATATTGTTGTTGTTTTGCTTGTTTGTTATATTCTAATAATGTTCAGGCTCGAAATGGTTTATCTGTTTGTATATTTGATAGGTAATTAACAATTAAACTGTTCCACTTATCGAAACATAATTTACTAAGGTTGTATAACATGACTTTTGTACCAACTTGGTTTTTATTTCACCCTCTAAATAAACCTAAGAATTCACACGGACAATGACAATGCAATGCAATAAAAAAAAATGATGTCACAACATTGTGTAGTTGACCAACTTCACTCAGTTAAGTAAGCTAATCAAACAAACAAAAGCAGAAAAATAAATGTGATATACGACACAACGATGCGATACAACGCGACAACTTTGCACTGATTATTCGTACACGATAACTTTACATAATGTAGCTTATATAGATGAATAAAAAGTTTTTTTTAAATTACCTAACAATCAATAATATAATGTATCAATCAATTACTGTATCATTGTTTCTATAGCATACTACTAGCTGGTACCCGGCGCGTTGCTGCGCGCAGAAGAAATAATTGTGGAAATATCGTTTTAAATTTGAAGAGTAATTCTGTTTAATTAGGAATGATACTATCATAGGCCTCGCCCAAAGAATGCCACAAAGCACTATGATACTATATTCATTGAAATTGAATGATATATGACTTTCAAATAAATTTATCGGTACTATACGTGCGCCACCTTTTGCAAGTTTATTGTACCTTTGCGCAGGTGCAAGCAATAAGTTGACCAAGTTTTAACGCAATTTGATGAACATAAAATACGAACAAATAAATATTAATTTTTATATTAATATATATAAAAATTAATATTTATTTGTCGTTGACTTTATACTAATATATAAAGTCGACGACAATTATCATTAGATAATTGTCGTCGACTTTTACTGGGGTAAACGAAAGTGCGAAAGCTTCATACATGGGTCTTATAACGTACGCAGGGTTCACTTATAGTAGCAGACAGAGAAAGTAATAATAAATAATAAGGTCCTCATGACCGAATTTCAGGCACGGCATTCACGACCACTTGACCAAAGAGGCAGTCACGACGAGTGTTTTTTTTTTAATAACTGGCTTTACGGCTCTGGTTTCTAGCCCTTCTGAGCATGACGAGTGTACAGTCATGAGTGAACAGAGAATATAACGCGATATTTAGTACTGGCAACGCGAGCATCGTGTTATTTTCTCTGTCTGCTATTGTAGATAAACCCTGCACTTGTGAGTGTGAGACGCTTATATGAAGCTTCCGCACCCTTGTTCACTCTGCTGTTATTCTGTGCACATGTGTGCATAAATAGTTAATATTTTTATTGTATTACCCTATTTAAATCCAGGCATATGTTCAGCAGTGGACTTTTATAGGCTGTCAGCTTATAATGCTAATATTTTATTTTGCAGGTAAATGACCTCGTCCGCGACAAAATGATGGATAAAAAGGGCAATATTCCACTATATGCCGAAATTATTGCCGGAGGTTGTGTAAGTTATTTTATTATCTATTTTTTTTATCAACAGTTAGTTAATGTGATAAAGTAAGTTAATGGCGGTGTAAGAAAATCCACCACACTATATCATCCCGTGACTGTCTTAAAAAGCGACAGAGTGAAACGAAACAGGAGATAGCAGCATCTTCCTGATAACAATTAAATACAGTAAAACCTCTGCGGTAGCTAACACGCCTGGCAAGCGTGGCAACTATGGCAAATCATAAATACATACAAATATAAACACACACGCCTGTCACAAACTACCATAATCTCCATTACTGGGCACTGAAAGTGGACAAAAATAAAAAATTAAAACTTAAAGAAACAGCGTCACAGCGCAGATTTTCTTTGAATGTGTGGATGGGTATTGTAAATGACAAACTTATTGGGCCTTATTTTATGCTACAAAATGTAAACAGGGAAATTTAGGAAAATTTTTGCGAAATGATTTGAAAAACTTCTTAGATGTTCCAGAAGAAATCGAAAGTAATTTGATTTATCAGCATGACGGCTGTCCAGCTCATTTCCGGTTATCTGTACAAAAGTGGCTAAATAGCTAATAGCCAAACAGGTCCACATTGCATTCCAGACATTGGGAGGGGAGGGCGAATTCCGTGGCCTGCGCGAAGTCCTGATCTGACGCCACTAGACTTCTAAATTTGGGGTCACATGAAGGAATTAGTCTACGTGACCCCAGTGAATTCTCTTGAAGAACTTCGAAGGCGTATCTTAAATGCGGCAGAGCAGATTAGTACTACAATATCTTCCAAAATAACGAAAAGCGAATTTAAAAATTGTCGTCACAGTTAAAAGTTGTCAAAAATTGGTGCCGCAACGAATTGGTAAAGCAACAAAAGCAGCTACAAAAGCATTCACGTGCTGTTGTCGTTTTGGTTTCCGTCGTCCAACCATCCAGTAATAAAACTTTTGCAAAACAGAACGATATATCGATGTTAGGAAAATGCTGCTGCCCATCTCTTGATTTGTTTCCCTCTGTCGCTTCTTACGACACCCACGGGATGGTATGGGGTAGTGGATATTCTTAGACCGCCACTACACTACTCGAAACAGGTGATGCGTGGCAGCGTCTTCCTGATAATAAATCCAATTAATAATAAAAAACTGTGTGGCAACGATACCAAAACCCTCCTATGAGGCAATCTAATGGCCTATGTTCAGCAATACACTTTTATAGGCTGTAATAAATGGTTGGATGGATATATCGATGCTGGTTAAAAATATCGATACGATATCATCATCATCATCATCATCATCATCATCATCATTATTACAGCCCTTCACAAGTCCACTGCTGAACATAGGCCTCCTCCAAGGAATGCCACAAAGCACGGTCCTGAGTCACCTGCGTCCATCGACTTCGGGAAATTACGGCACATCTTCTCGTCAGGTATACCTCAAAACTTGAAAACGAGACTGTACAACCAGTGCGTGTTGCCAGTGATGACTTATGGAACTGAGACGTGGTCCTTCACTGCTGGCCGGATGAGAAAGCTCAAGGTCGCTCAGCGAGCTATGGAGAAGGCTATGCTCGGAGTTTCTCTACGTGATAAACTTAGAAATGAGGATATTCGCAGTTGAACCAGAGTGACCAACATAGCCCAACGGATTAGTAAGCTGAAGTGGCAATGGGCCGGCCATATAGCTCGAAGAACCGACAACCGATCGATGGGGAATAAAGGTTCTCGAGTCGATATGATATATATCAATTTTTTTTCTCTTGCTCTTCAATAGCCGGGCGAACTAATAACATTAGTTTCTAAACATGTAGGCTAGGTATGGGAACCATCAATTCAGTCTAAATCCCTAGGTCAGAATTAAATAAAATACACATAAATGTTTGTAGGAAAATATTATATTAACAATTGCTGTATTTGTTTAATGGTACCTAAATTAGTACAAAGATAAATATTTTCATTTATGTTTATTTTTGTATTGGTATTTTTGCATAATGTACCATTCGTACTGTCCCATTTCGCTGTCATGGACGTTGGACATCAATATAATTTACTAAAAATGAAATTACTTATTCATAACAACTTATACCTACCTAGCAGGAGCGTAGCTACCGCCGTATCAGCCGTATCAATGATACGGGGCCCCCGCGCTACAGGGGCCTCGAGAGTGTATAAGCAAAAATTCTAAGCACTTCTATGCGACAGGAAAGGCTATCAGACTTGTCGCTATTGTCTATAGAGGCAGAAAATTTAGAAAAACTGAAATCTTCTTCAGCTATGAATGATAATAAATAAGTTCGCAGAACAAAATGCAAGAATAGTTTGGAAAATCCAGAAGTGCACGCCTTATGAGCGTTTCATTTAATTTTCATGAATAAAGTAAATTGTATTCCTGACTTTTAAAATATATTATTTACGTGTTTTAAATTTAGCGCTCTATTATTTTAACAGGTAGTGTCACCTACAGTGAAAAAATAATGATGTTTTCTAAAATAAGTCGATTACACAAACTTTTTTACGTGGTAGAGCCTTGCTGCAGCTATATTAGTAGTATAGTTGTAGCACGAATGGGTCGGATCGACCGGGGAAGGACCACGGTCTCGCAGAATACCAGCGTAAAATGGCACTTTGACACTGCTGTTTCGTATGGTGAGTGTAGAGAACCGGAGACCATTTTTACTGGAAAAGAGGCATTCCATCTTAGTCTCACGGGTAACGACGCATCTGCATTTTGATTCTTTATTGAGGATAAATGTAGATGTCTATGGGTCACAGCAACCACTTACCATCAGGTGGACTGTGTGCTCGTTTGTTACCCTTATTCTAAAAAAAAATATTATAATATCGATATAGGCTGTTTGGTACATGTGTCCTTTGTCTACCAAGAACTAAAAAAATTATCGCCTTTATATTTTTAATAGCAATAAAACTTATAAACTTTAAAATCATTTTACTAACAAACAACGCGTTCTAGGCTATTGATATGAAATAGGGTACCAGTTGATGTAATTCTGAAGCTAATAAAAAACCCGGTCTCTATACGTCAATTATTTCGAGAGTTATCGTGACCACATACAAAATCAACATCCTGACATCCACGTAAATTTTATTTCAAAGTAGCAATGTAAAATGATTTTGTAGAAAATATAAGATGGATTCATTGGAGTGTTTTCTTGTTACGGCTACTCATATTATCGTATACGCATTATTCTATGGTATAAGTGCAATATGGTTATGATAGAGACATTTTAAGAACACTAAATCGCTTGACCTTGGCGTGTCGACAGTAAAGCACTACCTAATAACGCTTTGCGTTATGAGGCGTGCCAAAGTGTATATTTGATTTGAATTGTTTGGCTAGTTTAGTTCCTAGGAGTATTGCAAGCGTCTTTGTTCCCTTTGGGAAAAATCTTTACTCTCCATTTGGGCCCCCCCCCCCCCCCCCCAATAATTTTTGATACGGGGCCCGTCTAAGACACGCTACGCCACTGCTACCTAGGTAACTTTTATCCTCCTACCTGCCTTTAATCTACCTTGTTACGGTACACTGACTAATCGCCTAGGTTAGGTAAAATTCTTATATTTCAGAAATAATTATTAGGAAGGTACTCATAACATGGCCGCGTTGCTTAGGTAAGGAAGGTAATAAAAAATCGACTACTGAAATAAAACCTAATGCATATATAAAGTCACGTCGTTCTAATGTTCCAAGTAGTCATCCAACTTTATCAACGTGACAAAGTCGCGATGATTTTTGGTAACCGGAACTATGGTCATCATTATTTAAAAATAACCCCAAGTCTAGTCGCCGCCTCTTATAAGACCCACGGGATGGTATGGATATTCATACACCGCCATTACACGGTAATTGATAACTTCTCAATACATTTTATTTACGGACGTATTGCAATCGTCGTTTCTCTTGCACTCACTTAACCTTCATACAAATAATGCGATATTATAATTGTTGATATTTTTTTTATTTTTGGATAAGAACATAGTAATGATTCTTAAGTTGCATTTACCTTCATTTAAAAAAAAATGTCTTTGGCCTGACCTACTATACCATAATCATGACCATAGATCTGACTAAGTTGGTGATGGTTAATGTCGACGCTTGAGCGGTGATGTTATTATTAATTATTTAATAGACAGCAGTTTACTTACATTTAGGTTAGTTATAACATCGCATTGGTTAACATAACTGTAATGATGTTATAATTATGTAATAAATAATTAAACATAGTATTGTGCCATACGTGCCTTTTTTGACATATTCTGACTTTCCACAATAGAATGTAGAGCCCCATTTATGGCAAATCTACGAATAGTAATGTCCTCCAGAATGAATTTCGATACGGCGGCCATTCTCAACGCAGACCAGCCATCTGCGCGAAACATTGGCTGCCAATTTGAATTTAAAAGATAAAAAGAACAGAATATTTGCGATTTTTTTAAATTCATTTTTCTTCGCCTATATTACTTCTGAACCTTCTCTGCAAATTTGGCCGGTTATTGCAAAATAACCCTTTATATTATATTGAATTTAATTACTAACCGACTAAAAAAGGAGGAGGTTCTGCATTAGGATGTTTTTTATGTATGTTCGGGCATAACTCCGTCATATTTAGACGGATTTGTAAAATTTACAAAGATTTGATGTTGAGTTTCGGAGACAGACAACGGATCTCTTCAATAAATGCCAAATCAACGGCAATTGCTGCTATCGCATATCTATGCATTGTTTACGCAATCACACAACATAACATTACGTCTGTACCCTCTAAAGGGTAACGCAGATGTATTCAGTATACCACAGTACACCCTCATTTCTGTCAAAGTTGTTATATTGACTTTTGACTTATGTTTTGATTGTATTGACTCTTGTTTTTGTCCACAGGCCGGTGGTTCCCAAGTGGTGTTCACAAATCCCTTGGAGATAGTGAAGATTCGTCTGCAAGTCGCCGGTGAGATTGCGGGCGGGGGCAAAGTCCGGGCCTGGTCAGTGGTCAAGGACCTGGGTCTCTTCGGTCTGTACAAAGGGGCTAAAGCTTGTCTATTGCGGGATGTGCCCTTCAGTGCCATATACTTCCCGGCATATGCTCATGTTAAGGTGAGAGTTTGCTATAAACATCATTGGCTCTCTCACATATTACATATATTACGAAGAATCACCCGTATCACCATGCTTGACGGATGCACTGTTGATGTTTGTCAGACACTGAACAGCTTAAATGCTAGCAGTTTTTACGTGGTAGAGCCATGCCGCAGCTATATTAGTAGTATAGTTGTAGCACGAATGGGTCGGCTCGACCGGGGAAGGACCACGCTCTCACAATACCAGCGTAAAATAGCAGCTTAACACTGGTGTGTTTCGTGTGGTGAGTCTAAAGAACTGGAGACCCATTTTACTGAAAAAGAGGCATTCCATCTTACTCATCACATTTTGTTTCTTTATTGAGGTTAAATAATAAATAATAAAACAAGCACACAGTCCATCTGATGGTAAGTGAATGCTGTGGCCCATAAACATCTACATTTCACGCACATATAGTACCGATTAATTTATTTGAAAGTTATGTATCATTCAACTTCAATGAATGTATTATCATTCCTAATTAATCAATATAACGCTTACTTTAAAATGATATTTCGACAAGAATTTCTTCTGTAGCAGGAACGCGCCGGGTATCAGCTAGTTCTATATAAAAACTGTCTGAACAGTTCTTTTGAGCACTCTCCGTGATATATGTTATAAAAGATATCAGTATCTTATATAATTCTTTAAAAAAAAAGAGTACTTGCTGGATTGCTTTGAACCATTTGAGGCCCAGTTATTAGGAAAATCAAACGCATTAGCATGCAGTGTTGTTGTTTGGGGTGAAGTTTTTACTAACGGCAGTTTGCGGACAATTCGTTCAAAAAAGTCAAACCTAGTGGTGATAGGGACAACATTACAAGGTTCAGGGGGCTTGGGTCTTCGCTTGTTCTGCATGGTGAATAAAGCGAACATATCCAAGAAATGTCTTTCCTAATAGTATACCCTCGTAAATTGTTGCAGGTTTTTTTTAAACAGGCTTAAGATTTTAGGTTTCCAGAGTTTTGGCTTAAGAACTAGAACTACGGAATCGTATGATTGCCGCCAAACCGTAACTAACAAAAAGTTTTTTGGTATGCCTCCTAAAGACTGTCATATCATTGTCCCGAGCCACCTGCTAGGTACAAGACAGTAGAACATTCTAGAAGTGGATTGATATCCATTTCTAGAATGTCTTATACCTGGTAAGATTGTCACTCTATCTAGTTGAGATTACTCTATTTACATCTACTGCACCTGCAACAAGACTGCCTTTATGGTAATTTGCTGAAATGAAACTAAATTAATAATTTTAAACCACACGAGGGCCCCCCCCGTCCTCCCCCCCCCCCCCCCCACCTTTTCTTATATATGCGATGAAATCCGTAAAAACTAGTTTCATTTAAATATGTAGTGTTCGCGTAACCAGACTGCCTTTGCTGCCAATCGAGAAATTTTTCTTAGATTCTGTTGGAGTGTTAGTGTAGTAATTTCTTAAATCCGCTGGTTTCCGTAAACCAGTGACAGTGATAAATATTGTGTTTTGTTTCAGGCTAAATTTGCCGATGAGAACGGATACAACCATCCTTTGACCTTGCTAGCGGCTGGTGCGATCGCTGGTATCCCAGCGGCTTCCCTCGTCACGCCGGCCGATGTGATAAAGACGCGTTTGCAGGTAACATGATCACTTATGTACTTGACGTGCTTAGTGTTTAGATCGTATAATGTTTTGAGACAATTTTTGTTTGTAATTTGACATTATTTGTAAATTAAGAAATTTTTATTATTTGGCATATTTTGTAGTATTCTCGTCTGGTTTGGATATATATAAATAAATTAAAATATATTAATAATACAAATACGATAAAATAAAATAAATGTTGAATTTAATATATATTATATACAATAAAGTAAAATAGATGGACAAATAAAAACCTAACCATATGGAAGCTCTCGGCAGGGGAAATCAAATGGCCGAGGATTAGGAAGAATGGGAAGAAAACCGGCGTACTATGTTTTTTTTTTTAAATATTAGTAATGTTATTAAACATTACTAATATTCCCTTTAACCACTTCTGGTAAGCTTAAAATGCTTGTGTTAGAAGTGGTTCACGACAGTAGTCGAATGGCGGATTCGAACCCACGACCTTTCGAGTTCGCGGTCCGCGCCCTGCCATTAGGCTACTGACGCTTGTGTTCGGTATCGAGGAGTATCTTCTGCATTTGAGCCCGCATTGGTCAGTCACGCAGTCCCTATCGTCTCAGATGAGCTAAGACACTGACCGGGATTAACCTGTTTGCAGAGACGACTAATGAAATAATTTCGGCCCACATACTACCCTACACGCCAGTCACCTCGTGAACCAGATTCAAAAAATTTGGTTTTCTCATGTTTCGGGTTCTTGTCATACAGAATGGTAATGTCGCCCAAAAATATCCTCCACAGTACCCAGTTGACCATCACAATATCAGACTCATTCGCAAGTATAGTCCAGTCCGTTTTAATGGCCCAAATTGAGAATGCTACAGTCATTTATGAGTACGGCTTCCGGGCGAGTACTTACAAGATATTTTATATGTAGCATCATCATCATTTCAGCCCATCTGTAGTCCACTGCTGAAATATGCCCCCTTATAAATATAGGGGTGGGGGCAGGAAGGTGTTGTGTATCTAGGTTTTATTACGCCAAACAACCCATAGGACTTTCCGGTATATACTCTCTATTCGAATACTAATCGTTTTAATTTTTTTATTCGACCATATTTTAGTTGAAATTAACTAATAAATGATTATTTAAAGGTGGTAGCTAGATCAGGCCAAACGACTTACAATGGCGTTATAGACGCAACTAGGAAAATTTACGCAGAAGAAGGTGCTAGAGCTTTCTGGAAGGGAGCTATAGGTAAGTATATTAAAATTAAAAAAAAAACGTAGTTTCACGTGGTAGAGCCATGCTGCAGCTGTATTAGTAGTATAGTTGTAGCACGAGTGGGTCGCCTCCACCGGGGAGGACCACGCTCTCACAGAACGCCAGCGTAAAATAGCAGCTTAACGCTGCCGTGTTTCGTATGGTGACACCTTTTCTAATGGAAACGAGGCATTCCATCTTATTTCTCAAAGGTGACAACGAATTAAAATTTAATTCATAATCGAGGAAAGATTTAGATGTCTATGGGCCACAGCATCTTCTTAACATCACGTGGACTGCGTGCTCATTTGTCACCCTATATATAATAGAATACTATTAAAAAGTATATAATAGAATACTATTAAAAAAATCTATTAACATTTCAGTCCGCTGCACTACCGCAATACCTTACTTGTGACGTAATTTTTGTATATTTTTTTTTTGGAGCCTATAAACGTCATTTCTGTTATTTCTGAGTGAGTTTTAAGGCACGAAAGTGTCCACCACGCGTCTTCAATGTATATTGATTGAATTGACTTCGATTATTTTAATTTATCAGAATACAAAATGTAAATCATATCCACTCAATGTTCTCTTTCACCGCCGAGCACGTAGCAATCAGCACTTAAAATTGCAATTAACAATTTCATTGGTGCCTGCGGGGATCGAACCCGGGTTTTCATGCGTACTGTTAAATTTATGGCAAACCCTTAAACTAACACAATTATATATTGTCATTTATGTACATCCATTAATTACAGCTTATAAAAATTCCCTGCTGAACATAGGCCTTCCCCATAAATTGTCTTACAGGGACATTTTGCCATAGTTGCCACGTCAGCAAACTAGTTGGCAACCGCAGTCTTTTTTTATTTTCAGTTGTTATTAGGAAGATGTTGCTGCTGCCACTAAAACTCAAACAGGACACACTGTTTCAGTTTCCCTCTGTCGTATCTCACGACGCCCACGCGACGAAATGGGGTAGTGGCTTTTTTTACACCGCCCCTACACGGCTCAGATATTCTTCAGTGTTATTTGGTGTTATATTTATATTATAATTAAAAAAATACTTTCAATAAGTATTATGTAATAATCAATATTGAATAAAAAATCATTCTATTCTATTATGTATATATAAATATGTGTATCCAATAATGTTATTAACATTATATGAATTAATGTCGTATTTCAGCCCGTGTGTTCCGTTCCTCGCCGCAATTCGGTGTGACGCTCGTGACATATGAAATTCTTCAGCGTCTATTCTACGTTGATTTTGGAGGATCGTAAGTAACGAATGTAGCAATATTACTTTCTGTTGACTCTAATTTATTTTACCTTTAAGAGCGTCTTCGTTATTTCGCGTTCGGTGAGAGTAAATAACAGTTATACAAATATTAGGTTAGTCTGGAATTCGAACCTAGGATTCATGTCTTAATAGACCAGATACTTTGGCTAGTTAACCTGTTAAAAGAAATTAAAGAGTCAGAGTCTTCTATTGTTTTAAAGTAAATTGAAGTAAAACTTCTCTAAGCGCGATTTGAAGATAACTCTGATCTTTTGGAAATAACTTTCAGTAAAATCTATAGTCCGCTTACACAGTTTCGTGAGCGCAAATTGAGAGTAGATCACTATCATCATCATCATAACATCCCTTCAAAAGTCTACTACTGAATATAGCCCCCCCCCCCCTCTACCAAGGAATGCCACAAAGCATGGTCCTGAGCAACCTGCATCCTGAAAACAAGATTGAACCACCAGTGTGTATTGCTAGTGATGACTTATGGATCTGAGACGTGGTCATTCACTGCTGCCCATATGAGGAAGCTCAAGGTCGCTCAGCGAGCTATGGAGAGGGCTATATTCGAGGTTTGTCTGAGGGATAGACTTAAAAATGAGGATTTCCGCAGTAAAACCAGAATAACCTACATAGTCCAACGAATTAGTAAGCTGAAGTGACAATGGCCCGGCCATAAAGCTCGAAGAACCGACAACCAATGGGGACGCAAGGTTCTCGAGTGGCAGCCTCGTGCCGGTAGGTGAAGTATAGGGCGACCCCCTTTTATATGGTGTGACGACCTGATAAGACATGCAGGAAGTCGCTATCATAATACTGATTAATTATAATTTGCATTGTATGTTATTACATAAAATGTTCCTTGCGATAAGCGACGAGCACAATGCTCATATAATAAATGTTATAAGCGACTTATATAATGTATGGCAATTAAAACCAAAAGCTATCTTGAAATAATGTCAACAGAGGAGCGTTTTCACAAAACGATACATCATAAAAAAGTATATTTTTCAATAAACGGTTTTATGTGTTTATTTCTTTAAGGTTAAGAATATTTAATGAAAATTACAGTTTATTTTGTAAGTATTTTACTTAGTTATTATTAACTTACATAATAAAATACAATCAACTATAATTAACAGAAATAATGAGATCACAAAACTACGAGTTTTTTCAAAATTGATACATCTGCTGTTGATGTCTCGGTTTGATAAAAACTCCATACAAATAGTTTAGATTCCAAACCATGTTATAATACAGGTTCTTCGTCGTCGTAGTTACGTCTAATATTGTCATCGTCAGGACCAGAACTCTGAAGCACATCGTCATAAAATTCCCGAGCATCAAGGTCATCAGAAATGTCACAAAATTTAAGTAGATTTTCGACGTCTGCTTTCTTCTTTAATGAGATCATATTAGTTTTAGGTAATTGGTCACAATCGAATCTCGAAAAAGATTTAACTCTTTTCTTTTTTATTTCAGTGGTCACTGGCGCAGCAGAATATGCATCTTGAACACCAACTTCAATATTTTTTGAAACTCGTGATCCGACTTTAGTAAAGTGAATTATCCGTGTTTGGGATATCTTAAATGGTAGCTTTGTCTTTATCATTCGTTTTGCCGTGGCTTTCATGTTATAAGTATACCAATCTTTACCCCATTCGTTGACTTGTCCATGTTTTCCTAAAATTGAATAGTACTCTTTTGGCGAGACAATCACTTCACGTCGACGGTAGTCTTTTTCCACCCTTCCGAATACCCTATCAGGAGGCATAAAACTATGGCCTGGAATAGGAAAAATGTGGCTCAGTTTATTAAAAACCTTGCTAGAAGCCATGAAATTGGCTAACATAGTTAACATAATAAAGTTTTTATTCTGACTGCTGCAAGAATCTGAATACAGTTCAAGCTTCAAATCTTTTTTATTTTCTCTTAGGCATATTTCTTCCAAGTTTCTCAAATAATGTTGAAGTGCTGAAGCTATCTCATTAGCTCCTCGGCCGCTCTGATTTTCTAACCAAACATAAAACTCTATACCATTCTTGGTTTGTTTAGTTTTAGGTTTATGTTGCATTACACAAAAATTATATAGCCAAGCTTGACGAGAGTAAAATACCTCTCCAACACTTAATTTTGGTAAAGGTTGATTTTGCTGGCAATCGAAACATATTTTAATAACTTTATCATCTTCAGTATCATTCAGTAAACTAAAGAACTTTTTAGCCCTTAACTTGTGCAAGCGATATTCAGTCCGAATGTTGTTCTTCTTCTCTAAATCCTTTTCATTTTTTATTTTAATTAAAAACTCCTTGCAAGCTGAACAAGTATCTTCATGAGGGTTTCCGAAACCTAAATTAAAGTTTTTGTAAAATACTGACTTGTATTTAGACAAAGAGCACGTTTTTTCAGAAATAGACTTTTGGTTTTCTATGAATTTCTCGTACATTATTTTTAAATTCAGTTCAGGAGGTAAGTAAGATCTTGAACACTTGCTCCTAGAATAATGACTTTCTCTACATTTATACTTCATGATGTCATTTTTTATCAGATCTGTCATCTCAGCTATAGCTTCTAGCTGTTTAGCGCTCTTACCACCTCGGCGCTCTTTTGGTTGCGAACCCGTGGCCAGAAATGCATTAGCTACTCGAAGGAGACGCATTCGTTGTGTGCCTGTTATTTTTTGAAAAGTTTTCGAACAAACCTGAACTTCTGCTCCATTCTCCATAGGAACAAAATAAGCGATTGACATTTTGCGGTAGTTTACAGACTTGGTCACTTTTGATCGTCTTTTGGGGATAGAAATGCGCATGTACTTCAACAAAAATTTATCTTGGTCGATTTTTGTACTATTCAAGTATAGTTTCCGTCTAAATTCTGTAACAAGTGAAAACTTTGGCGTAAAATTTTATTAAAAAACACGTGTTTACATATATTTGAAACGTGTGTACATTTTGACAGAAATTGAAATGAGACAATATGAACTATGCATATGTGTAAGTTAAGAAAGTTAATCGGTTTGTGGTATGGTGCGTTCGCACTATACAACAACACAGGTATGTAAAGAATAGCCAAATGACTGACGCATACGCTATAACTCATGTTTTGTGCACGAACTATAACTTACTACTTATATGTTACTTATATGTTACTACGAAATATACTAGTAAAATATTACCTTTCAGATCATTGAAACTAAGTTTCAATGCCTGGCACAATGACCTTTTCTTAAAGCCTGTTATTGTTATATCTAGATGATGATCACAGTTTAAATCTGGACCGTCTTTTCCTTCTTGTGTGTATTTAGAGGTCTTCGGACTGTTGCGTTGCCGTCTAGACTTTCTTCCCCTAACAACTTCAACAACTGGCGTGTCATATTCTCCGTTATCCATGATTATTCATTAAATTTAAACTCCAAAAACGTGCGTGCTTTCTTGAGACTTACCCAATAATACTGATTTATAATGTGACGCAATAATAATAATGCCATTTTGCCAGAAAAGGATAGCAATAAAAAAGCGAATCTAGTGCGTTTGATGTATCGTCTTGAAAAATTTTGTTCGTCGTAGATGTATCACTTTGAAAAAACTAAGAAACTTTACAGTACTATATGAATAGTTTATGTATTGCTTACAGAAAATTCATTAATACTATCATGTTCAGCTATAGAAAGAGTATTCAAAAGAGCAAAAAAATAAAATTTGCTTTTTTGTTTGTTGTATTGCTTTGTAAAAACGCTCCTCATTTGGATGTGCGCTCCGAGTCGTAATAAAATATTAAACTTTAAACAACGTAGTTTTTTTACCCAGTTAAGTTTCTGTTTAGTTAATTATATAAATTTTCAAAATTTCCCATTGCATCCACACTTATTTTCTACCGACTTCAAAAAGGAGCCGGTACTCAATTCGACGTTTGTTTGATGACGATGTTTTTTTTATGTGTGTTAGCTCATAACTTCTTACTGGGTGAACCGATTTCGATAATTCTTTTTTTATTTGAAAGCTGGTGCTTCCCATGTGGTCCCATATAAATTTGATCACGATCTCACCAATAGTTTTTGAGTTATTCTTAATGATTTATTTATATTGAAGTCGGTTGTACAAAATGTTTTAATTTTAAATTATCTTTATTTTTAGACGTCCAACGGGATCAGAGCTGCACGTAGCTACTCCAATAGAGGAGACGAAGAAGAAGGCAGACCACATCGGTGGCTACCAGGTCGCAATACCAGTACTCACTGGACTGGAGACCAAGTTTGGTATCTCCTTACCTAGGTTCTCCATACCAAAACCACAATAAGAATGTAAAGTGGAGCTAGGCATTTAATCAGTAAAGGAAGAGCTTTGAACATTATTTAAAAACCTCAAATAAATGTCGCTTTATGGAGCATATCGACCGTTAAATTAAAAAAAAAGATTGCTAGCTAGTTACCAACAAATCCAGTGTTGCTATTTATTAAATTATATTTTTAATTGTTATAATTATTAACACTTCTAAAAAAATCATATTTTGTTAGTTTAACATGTTTTAGAAATTTGACTTCATATTTATGTCACTAGAGGTTTGTAAACCGAGCTTTTATTAAATGTCATTCGGTTCGAATTCAGAGTCCATCATTAAATGATTGTATTATAAAGCCCTGACAGATCAAATACGTCACTGCATTGTATAAAAACATTCAAAACACGGTCAGCGTGCAAAATACGCTATTTATAATCCCTCTTTATTATAGTGAGAGATAAATTATTTTTTTATATTTATTTTATATGTCCATGAATCGAGTTTGGGAATTTTGTTATAAACTTGAACATGTTTGAAACTTAATCAATATTTGTTTTGATAGACTGCTTTTGTTAATTATCTTTAATTTCTGTTAACATTTAAAAATTGTTTGAAAGTAGAATAGTTGCAACTTTTCACGCACAACACTAACTCATTGTAAATTTTAACATAGTTTAGATAAATTCTATATTAGATAGATGGCTCACATAGCAGTTGTTATACAATTAAAATGTCCATAAATTTAAATATAATTATATGAAAAGTTGCTCCTATTGTTTTCTTATATAAGAAAGAGAGTCTAATGTTTTATATTAGACAATATTTAAATCGAAATATGTTAAGGTTGTAAAAAAATGGTTACTCGAGGAACGATGAAATGTGAATGATTATGCTATATTGAGATTATTTTAGGCTTTTATAGGTAGAAAATGATTGATCAATAAATCTATATCGGACCGCTTTTTCTAGTGTATCTTGTGCGAAATAGGAGTGGGCGCATCCATAGTTTACCCTTTTTTATAGATACTATTTCCACTGAAGCTTATTTTTCGTAGCTTATATTGTGAAACTATAAATTACACTATAGATTAAATATAACACAGTAACTATACTTTTCTTTGCCACCATAATGAAAAACATTACGTCTTTGGCGGGCTTCCAAATAAGTTATTAATGCACATTGTGACGTAAGATATGACTTACGGCTTTTAGCATTATTTGAAAATTTAGATAGACTTTGAATGCCTTGTTGGTTAATATAATTATCGAAGGTTTGTTTATTCAAAATTTACTTCATATCAATAAAACGTAATATAAATAAATATCTTGAAAAACACATTAAAATACAAACAAAACAAGGTTGTGTAGTAATTAAATTAATATTAACTGGAAACTCATTTAGAAAATAAAAAGCACATACTATTTTTGTGATGTAACAAAATAGTTTATTGATGACAAAAAATAAAAAAAATATCTATAAAATCTACCATTGAAGTACTAATACAAGTCACACACAGGGTGACGAGCCTGATGGGTAGACACAGACTACGGACTTCCTGACACACCTCTCATTCTTTTTGCGTATGTATGCTCGTCTGTTAAGAGTATTCTTAATTTGGTCCATCTTCATGTCGCCATTATGATGAGACGAGCGTGATACTGTCAAGGAAGGGATATGACAACAATAGACTGTCTATGGATGGCCCAAAAACAAATGCACAACTGTAACCGGTGTTATCTTAGCGTGAAGTAAGCAAAAATGTTGTACGACAACAAAGTGAATAAGGATAAAGACACGTGATAGAAAACCGATGCGACTAGGTACTATATTTATTGACATTGTACATTTTTGTGTTAAAAATAAATCGAATAAAACTGACGATACATTTTGTTTTATTTATTACACTAAAACAGTTAAAAGCAGCCTACCCGAAAATGTTGATAGCGAACCTCGTTGCTGTTTAACAAGCTTGAACTATCTTCGTAATGTTGTACCGCAATGGCACTTAGTACTTTTAAAAAACAATTTTTATTACTGCTTATATAAAGATTTCATTACATATGCCTGACTACCCACAGCGACTTGTGGATGCTGGACCGAGACAGGTGTAGATCTTCCCGTGAGATCTTACTAACACATCCCGTGAGGTTCATAGAATATAGAGTTTGTTAACTAAGCTTAGTTACTGGTCAGGAATAACACTAACTCCGGACATATCAGTAGGAAGAGGGTTTCTCTGTCTCATTATGCTAAAAATGAAAGGCTACGCCGATAAAATTTCAATAAAATAAAAAATTGAATTCAACCACTTTTCTACAAAGGTAAGTAGGTTAGCACATTTTCTTAACTTGGCAACATTTTCTAAAATCTAACATGGAAACTCCATTGGATAGTTTTTTTTGTTTGTTGTGTCACCTTCAGCCACAGACTAATATAATACTTACGCATGCCTTCAGCTAAAACGGCGATTTGGTGGGACGGGCGTGTTGGTGGGAGTGAAGGCGAGTACAGGGTTCACCTAAGATCGAGAATCGAGACTACAATAATAAACTTAACATTTTTAAGTAAGATGTTACGATATATAATAAGGCGTATATGCATACCTAGTAATAAGGTTATTTTTAGCCAACTTCAAAAAAGGATGAGGTATTACTATTCGGATGTATTTTACTCGATATTTTCGCCAATTGTGAACAGATTTTGATGATAATTTTTTTATCATATTTTTTTATTAAGGTCGGTAAAATAGGCGTTGAAGTTTTTAGTATTCACTCAAAAGGTTAAAAAAATAATTTTTACAAAATGTAAGTCGACAAAAAAAATTTACACTTAGTTCATCTTAGTACAGACTTCAGAATGTGAAATTATTTTATTTTTTAGGTTCTTTGAAGTCGACCTTTAATTTTTGTTCAGTTAACTTTTTTAATCTAGAATACTAGAAATCGATATTTGGTAGAGATATCACAGCAGTACTTAAATAAATTCTCGGCCACGCATTTTTAAAAATTGGTGTTTAACGAGCTTAAATTCGACCTAATGGTAAGTGGCTTCTGTAGCTCATGAACAGACCTGTATGACCAAGCCAGACGTGTAAGTAAGAGTAGGGACAGACTGGTCCCACGTACGCAATGCAACGCTCCTACGTCGGTGTACACACTTTACCTACGTATGCAAATGCAACGTAGTTTGGCGTCAGAAACTTGTCACTTCTAAGCACTAGTAGAAATGTGACTTACTTAGTCCGATGTTCATAAACGAATATATCCACGCCACGAAGAAAACACTTTCTATTAAAAATTTTAATTAATTTTATGATGATTTAATTTATGATTTATAATGCAAACAAATACATGAATATATAGAATACAGTGTGTTGTTTCCGCAATATATAAAATCATGTTTCATATTTTAAGATATCTAGGGTAAAAATATAAAAAACTACTCTCCCTTTCCGTGCTTTTGTACGAATTGTGTACGAATATACCCTCCACCTTCACACGCCAATCTGGACATCGTAGGTCGACGTTACGTCGGATTGCGTTGCATACGATGTGTTTCTAATGCATAGATTGTCATACAAAATCAAGAGTCCAGATGTTGCGTACTTGGGACCAGTCTGTACGTGCCTTTATGCTCCGTGTATGTTACAGCTTATTTTCTATTTAAGTCTTCTTCCTATCTCTTTGTGCAGGAATACGTTATATAAGAAGTGTATGGAGATCAGCTGCCTAGTAGGATATGGATCTTTGTACTCAAGAGATGACAACGCATAAGTAGATTATATATTTGAAATTGGTTGCATGCCCGTGTATTCCTTTTAAGACCAATTTACACTTCAAATAAGTACAGTAGCGAGTTAACTTGCGAATTGAGTAAAAATCTCGTTTGAACGGAAATTAGTGAATTAAGTAACACATTAACAATTAAGTTGAACAGGATAGCTGGCCGGTCTATTTTTCGGAGAATTTAGTGCGAAGTGTTGTCCTGTCGATCGTCTCCCGCCACCCGCAACTAAACTCGCAACGAAGACATTTGTCGGCTTGCATAGAGCAACATTTTAAAAATAAATTGATTCTGAAGTTTCTTCAGAATTAATTTTGCAAATCACATATTTACAAGACAATAAATTAATTTTGAACAAATCCAAAAAACTGCATTTACAAAAATTCTAAATTAATTATTAACATACTTACGACCTGGTAAGACATGCAGGAAGTCGATGGATGCAGGTGGCTCAGGACCGTGCTTTGTGGCATTCTTTGGGGGAGGCCTATGTTCAGCAGTGGACTTGTGAAGGGCTGTAATGATGATGATGATGATACTTACGATTTCTTATGGTATTTTATAATAACTAACAGGACCAAGCGGCCGAGTGGTTTGGACACTATATTTGGTGTGCCAATTGTTCCTTTTTATAGAATAAGGGTCACAAACGAGCACACAGTCCATCTAATGGTAAGAGGATGCGGTGGCCCATAGAAATCTACATGTATCCACGACTAACCGATTCGTTGCGGCACCAATTTTCGACAACTTTTAGCTGTGGCGGCGAACAAATATTTCATGCTTTGTTGCCACAGACTTTGTTGACACGCCTATTGTGCCAGCAGCCATGTGTAAAAATAATTATCTTTTTTATGCTTTTTTCACTTGTTTAGACCTAATTAAGTTACATCAAACATTAGTTACAAACGGAAGGATACTTGTTTTTAGTGGGTAACTACGTGTTTTTCTACGTGTTTTCTTTGAAATTGAGAGTAAGTGACTTTTTTTATGCAGAGATTACAAACATTTTGTACTATTTTTTGTTTTATAAAGAAATCATTTATATAAGTAGGTAAGTATCACCTCGGATTGACAAAAGACTATTTATTAGCGGACTTTTTTTATGCATGAACGGTTTCAAACTGTTTCAAGCAAAAATAAATCCTATACCATATCACAAGAGCACATGGTACTCCGTAGGTCTATACGGCCATATGATAGTAATAAGACGGCAGTTCAACCATTTAAAACAATAAGACAAACGCATTGTATTTTTAACAGGAGACTTGTTTTCCAGAAATTTATTTACAGTTTGAGTTTGTGAGCGATCGCAATGAGTGCTATTATTTGTTACTTATTAGACTATTTTTCCACAACATGATTACACATGACAACATGACCCACAAAGTAAAAAGAGTACCATGTACAAGTTAAAAAAAGGTTGTCAACCCCTAAAAATTCAAATTTTCAAAATATCCAGAAACGAAGCTGCAGACATGAACTACTTGCAAAATAATGAATATTTTGTTCTGGATAAATTTTCCAAAAACGCAATTTGAGCGAGTTATAACGATTTTTAAAAAGACACGACTTGTGTGTCATACACCACAAACAAAAGTGGGCAGCAGCGTCTTTGTGATAACAGCTACAAAATAAAACTGGTTGACAACCCACCTGCAAAACATGGTAATTATGACAAATACCCCCTCTATGATGCAATCTATGGTGGAAGTCCTATGTTCAGCGGTGACATTTTGATATATTGTAATAGTAATGGTAAGAATTTGCATTGTAAAAAATTGTCTGTTTTGGTTCAGGAAATGTCTTTATTAATAAAATATTTTTATAAATTTCATCCCAGTGTAGTTCAGGATACGAGGTCCAGAGCGGAGTCACACAGTTTGTTCAACAAATATTGACTCACCAATTAAGTCTCAAGTGGTCCAATAAATATAATTTAAACTTGATGAACATGCCAAATGCAACTTCCATTTGGTTTCATATTTAAGTTTCTAAACTTAGTGCTATGTGTTAGGGAAACAAAATGTTATATTATTACAAAAAAAAAAACATTGCAGTGTTTTGTTTGTGAAAAAGCTAAAGTATTTATTATTACTCAAGCAAAATCAAGTGATAATGCAAGAAATTTATAATATTTTAGTTTTAATATTCAATTGATATCTAAATATATTATGCTAATGACAATTATAATTGTGTCCACTTGAAACCGTATAAATGTATACATTAGTATAAACGTACTATCAACAATAAATCTAAATAATAGTTAAAATATGTCATGACAAACCATAAAAATCTAATTAAAATTGCCAATGGCCTAAAGAGCACATACGACCATTTCAAATTCTTTTTACACATTCAACAAATGAATTTTCAGCAAAACATTAAAAATAATAAGGCCGTAATTGAAATACACATAAAAGTGTTTTAAATTATAAATTTAATAAATGAATTCTGAAATATTAAATGATTTGAGTATTATTTACAAAAATATGTAAAATAAAAATAAAAAAAGTAAGTTATACATACATCTCAAAGCTGGGCACTGACCTCCCCACAATATTGACAGTTAATAGGAATTAAATAAAATGTGTAATTTCAGCACAGATCTAAGGGGTAACTGCAGAAGTGAACACAATTTTAATCACAATAATTCTAAGCTCATAACTCTAATTCTCAGTTCTAAACTTCGCCGAAATTCGTGTGCATAGTTTCCTTAGCGTGTCGCTGTGCTTCGGCCTGTCCAGTGAGAAATTTATTGCAGTTCATGCATTTGAGTGTAAATTTGTTCAAGTCTGTGAACTGACGGGAAGATTTGGCTTCATGAGCCAATTGCTCAGCCTCTCTGTAGATGTCCATATCCTCGGCGGCGAATATTGTTTGGACACCACCCTGTAAATTTTTAATCATGATTAGAATTAAGTTGGTAGATACGAGTATAATGAGTCCTATGAGGCGACTATGGCAAATAGATGACTAGATGTAAAACACCCCACGTAACAACATTTGCGACCGCCCGCTTTAGAAACAGCAATCCTGATGTTAGGTTCCATATTTTTTTGTAGACAGGGTTAGTAAGGATGTATCAAATTTCAAAATATGGAATTGCGAAAATCCATATTTTGAATTATAATTTTTAGAAAAAAACACAAAAATGTAATGAAATTATTAAAAGAAAAAAGAAACTAAACACAAATAACAAATTCGAGCGATACAACGTTTTATTTCACGAATTTTGAAATAAGTCAATTTTTTTCATTAATGTTTTATAAAGTATGTTTTTGTCAAATAATAGATGCAACAAGGGGATAGGAGAACCCCTTCGGCAATTTCTGCTTTGATTTGAAAAGGTTTTTTGCAGACAAGCCAAAGTCTCATTCATATTATATTTCCCCCCAGAGGGAGGAGGGTGGAGGGAGAGCTCTCCCCGCTGCCCTTCCTCTGGGGGAAACCCTCTGTCCTCATTGCCCCAACACTGTCTTCACTGTGCGATATTGCTATTACTACAGTATTTTTACAGTTTTCGATGTTGTTATCCAGTACAGATCTGGTACTTCCCCAACGGAGCTGAACCACTCATGCTGCAGTGTTGGTCTATCAAATGGCATTTTGGCCGAGTTTTGCAAAGTTGATTTTTTTGTTTAATTTGGGAAGAAGTTGCTTCCACAATGAAAATGTTGCTGTAAATGTCACCTGGTACGTGGAAGAGCCACTCTGCAGCTATATAATGGTCGGCTCGACCGGAGAAGGACCACACTCTTACAGAATACGAGCGTAAAATAGCAGCTTAATGCTGTTGTGTTTCGTATGGTTGTCCTTTTTACTGGAAATGAGGCATTCTATCTTAGTCCTCAGTGATGACAAGCATCTGAATTTTGCATCCACTTACCATCACGTGGACTGTGTGCTCATCTATCACCCTTATTAAAAAAAAAACTAACAGCTAGGTATTCAATGAAACGGCGCGGTCTGTTTGTCGGTGAACCGAATCTGGTTAAAGCCAATCTTACCAGTCTCAAGCATAAGCACAAAGTATCTTTAGGTTTTATAGGATGCATTTCGGAGTGTGTGCACAGGAATGGCATAACTTAATTTCTCTCTCTACTATCGGACAACCAGATGCTTGGACAGTCTTCATCACTTCATCGTGGGCTTATCATGTGTTAGAACCTCTTTTAGGTTTGCTTCCTCGTTCATCATGCGTAAGAGTGAAATATTTACCAGCATCTGTTTTTCCATACAATTACAATGTGAGTTTCTTCGAGGCAAAAATGAATAGGCTTTTTTTTAAGCTAAATCACTGCACTTTCTATCTTCTGCTGCATCAACATTTACTATTAAGTGTAACCATTCCTAAGCCAGTGCTTGGATAGTGTTCAAGCACTTGCTTAGAATGGTTTACAGAAGTGGGGTGTGAGTCTAGTTCACTGAACTTTGATTTTGTTTGTGTTATGTCTTATCTTGTTTTGTTTTATGATTTATTATATTGGTGATTCATATAATATTTTCTTTTCCCACTATATTACAGTCAAAATAACTTTAATGTAATTATTATACAAAATGTATCTAATCATACATAAAAACACACATAAACTCACCTATCACAGAGTGGTAGGCAGAGACTTCCATTTGGCACTGACACACCTTTCACATCCATATATCTACATGCTAGTGTACAACTTACACTCACCATACGAAACACAGCAGCCTTAAGCTGCTATTTTATTCTGTGAGAGCGTGGTCCTTCCCCGGTCGAGCCGACCCATTCGTGCTACAACTATACCAGATATGTAGCTGCAGCATGGCTCTACCACATATAAAACTTACTTTGGCCCAGTTACAATATACCGCCAATTTGGTAGATAGACTTCCCTCTAGGGTGTACCTCTCCAACTTTGCTACTCAATCAACTTCTGCAGCATAAATTTGCTTTGTCACTCTTTCATTTTCTCTACTTGTCCAAAATACCGAAGCATTCCTTTCTTGATGCTGATCACAACATCTTGTAAACCACACTTTTCTCATCGTGTCGTTCAGAGCCACACCTAGCATTAATTAATGGAGCATTGCTTTCACTCTCATAATGCCTCTTCCAAACTCAACTCTCTATACCACACATTTTGGTATCAACTAATGCAATATATACATATTATAATATTTAGGCAAAACTATTTATGTTTAAGAAAGAAAAGAATAAAGGTAAATTGAACTTACATCTGACTGTTCCAAGTACAAAGGGTCATAATGTACTCCATCAAACAGCAAAAAAACCCTCTGACCATAGTTTTTATCTTCGCCAAACCTATTAATTATAGCGTTTAATGTATCCACAACCGCCATTTCCAAGCCGTAAAAACGGGAGAGTATCGCCACCTAAAATTATAATATTGTAAGTAGTAAATTTATTTACCTTATATTTCTTAGCAAACACAGATTCCACAATCGAAGGTAACCAACCAATATTTGTGGGAGCAACAAATTATGGTGTTTAGTGACACATTATCTGATGGTATTTAATAATCACAAAAGTAAACAGAAGCCAGTGCAATTATTATATTAATTCATCTTAATACTTGGAGTTTCTATGCATGATAAACTTAGAAATGAGGATATCCACACTAGAACCAGAGGAACCGACATAGCCCCTTGGATTAGTAAGCTGAAGTAGCAATGGGCCGACCATATAGCTTGAAGAATAAATAACCGATGGGGAAGAAAGGTTCTCGAGTTGCAGCCTCGTACAGGTTGTAGGGTGGACCCCCAGTAGATGGAGTGACGACTTAGAAAGACATGCAGGAAGTCAATGGATGCAGATGTCTCAAGACCGTGATTTGTGGCATTCTTTGGAGGGCATCTGAAGGCCTATATCCATCAGTGGACTTGTGAAGGTCTATAATGATGATGATGATTTGCAGGAAAAAGAATTATAATTTTAAAGTGCAACCATAATAATCTAGTCTATTCACTAGCAGCAAGCTATTTAGTAATCTACATTGAATGAAATGTTGTCTATTTCACTGAATTTGCTTATTTATAGAACAATATTAAGATATTATCATATACTACCTCAATAGCTCCACCCCAGGAGCTAGGCTGTTGTATCCAAGTGCAATACTCGGCATTAGGTTTGCCCAGCATGGCTTCATTATAAGTCTCATGGTCACTCGCCACCTCCATGGCAATTATCTGCCGCATTAGAGTATGTACAGATGTATCCACATTGCCATTTAATACAAAACCTGCAATTACATATATTTTCAACACATTTATATTGAATACATAATAAATGGGGTAATGCCATTATACATTATGCGTGTATCTGGTAACACTGGATCCAATTAATGAGTCAAAAACATAGACAGGGGTATATTCTTATTTATTTTCAAGAGCTTCTACTCGTCAACTCACAGTAATTACTAGCACAGAGGGACTCCTAAAATAAAAATAAAGTTCTCGTTGTTAAACTCTTTTATGTGACATTTTACATGATGAAAAAAAAACTAGGTTATGGTTGGATTATGGTGGTTGTTGCCGTTTTTCCATTCCATATACACTGCAATTGATGTGCCATTAGCAAAACAAAAAAATTTTTGATAAATTTATTTAGTTTTTTTTTAATAGAATAATGGTGACAAACAAGCACAAAGTCCACCTAATGGTGGTTGCTGTGGCCCATAGACATCTACATCCATCCTCGATTAAAATTCAAAATGCAGATGCATTGTCACCCGTGAGGACTAAGATAAAATGCCTCTTCTCCAGTAAAAAGGGTCTCCTGTTCTCTACACTCACCATACGAAACACAGCAGTGTTAAGCCACTATTTTATGCTGGTATTCTGTGAGAGCAGGTCCTTCTCCAGTCGAGCCGACCCATTTGTGCTACAACTGTACTACTAATATAGCTGCAGCATGGCTGGCCACTTTCAGAATTACAAAATTCAAATCACAATATGTTAAATTCGAAATATAAAGCATCAATGGCAAGGATCAATGAATTTGTGACTCCCAATGACCTTAAACTGAAATGAAAATAAAATGTCATTAACAAATAAATAAATGATAAATATGTATTAATTAATGTACTATGCTTCTACTTCGTGCCGACATTAAACATACATAAAAGTATATAAAAATACAACATTAAAAGTATATAAAAAGGAGTATAGGCAACATTAAATTATGTTCTGTTACTGTGTATACTTAAGCTCAAATGTGAGAAGTAAATAGGTATTCATACCTATGAGGCTACACCTGTACTTTTTTTTTTAATTATAAAACATTACCTGTACTGAAAAATTATTAATTTTTATTACATTTGTATATATTACATTTTATTTGTAGTTAATACTCTGAAGACCCAATAGATATTAAATTAATAATCACAGCTATGTCATCATTACTTAGATAAAATAATAAAATGAAGTGAAAAAATAATAAGTTCAAACTTTGTCACAAATTACTTAGTTCTTGCAGCTTGACATATGAAATTTAACCTACATTTTCTACTGACTTCAAAAAGGAGACGGTACTCAATTCGATTGTATGTTTTTTTATTTTTTTTAATGTACCTCATAACTTTTTTCTGGGTGAACCAATTTCAATGATTCTTTTTTTTATTTGAAAGCTGTGTGTGAATGTGGTCCCATATAAATTAGATCAAAGTCAGACCAATAATTTTTGAATTATTCTTAATAATTTATATTGAAGTCGGTTGTACAAAATGTTTTATTTTAAATTATTAAAATATGAATAAGCTTACCTATGCTAGTAAATAAACAAGAATTATCTGGAGGGACTATTTTCTTCATCAAAATGCCAGGCCTACATGACCCTACAGCCTCGTGGGAAGTTACGCCATTTTCTACAGGTTTCTGAGGCTCGGCTTTCGACGTAATTTCTTGAACAGATGTTTTTTCTTCCAAAATCAAAGTTTCACCAGTCTTCAAACCTATCTCACTCAAAGTTTTATTATCATCGCTTATATCCAGTGGCTTCGGTGGAAACCCAAACAAAACGTGAATTCTATCAACACTAACATCCGATAAGCTATAGAGAAATAATTTTAATTCTCCCACTGTACTTTCAGAGGTCAGATCTTTTAAAATATGCTGACCGTTTTTATTTTTCACTTTTAATGCCAACGCTGCCATTTGATAAACACAAATTTAAAAAATGCTAATTAATTTCAAGAATATGGCTATTCGTCAGAAAGACGTACAGAAAAAGGAGATCAAATAAATAAATAACATTACGTATGTATCATAGAAGCTTTGAGTTTCTGAAATGTCGAAGGTGACTAGGTGACACTGACAGTTGATTTAATTTTTTTTTTGAGTTTATGGCCTGGTATCTAGACTTTTAGGCCATACAGGTGATTTAATGGATCCAATCAGTGTTTCCAGATGAAAATTGCAAACCACCGTGTCAGCAGATTTATTTTTAAATTACAGCGTATATGAATGATCGTGTCAGTGTAAAACAAAATACAACTTTTTATATTTTGTTTACTAGTAATGAATTATTCTTCCAAAAATTCAACTTCTTGGTCAAAAGATGATGAAATAATTTTTTTAATCGTGACTTTTAATCATGTCTTTAAACACAATTTCCACTTCCAGAGCCAGAGTGTTTCCTTTAATAGTCTTCGTAATCAATCTTCAATTCTTTTAATTAATTCTTTTCTTCGTTTTTATATCATTCACTAGAATAAACTGTCTCTCATATGCAACATTGGAGTGGGGCCAGGACAGAATAAGCCACATAATTTTGGGCAGAAATTTAAATAAATTTTTCCTTTTTGGTCCTTAGCTGAGCTATCTGTGAACAAGGAAAAGATTACTTAACTGTATGTATCATTAAAGAGATTACTCATCTTTGTACTTCTGTTTGTAATGCTTATGTTTTTCCCAGCTCCTGCTATTTTGAAGGATGTCGGTGCAGTTTTAGAATTAGTTTCATAATTATCACCGTCACTTTCATCGTTGCACATTATGATCTCGTATTATACAATTTCGTAGAGAAAAATTATATTTTATGCACCAATAAACAGCAAAAAACTTTTTTAAGAAATATAATGACATTTCATTAATTCATTAATATATTACTTATTTTAATATAAGTTATACAAAAGACAAAACCACTGCCAGAAAACCTTTTTCGTTTTGCCAGATTATATGACCTCACAAGCAATGAAATGTTTGGGGATTTCCCGAACAGCGGCTGCCGGTGTTACTGATTAATCTACCCAATTAGAGTATGCGTTTCATTTTACGCGTTTTTGTAATTTTGGATTCAAATTCGACTATCATTTACACGGTACTAGGTTATGGTTATTTATGGTGGTTGTACCCCCCCCCCCCCCCTGTGAACTTATAGTATATATATAAAAAAATACTGGCAGACGCATTTTAAATAGCACATCTCAAAAATATTAATGATTTAAACTGCACCCATATAGTTTAGAAATAAAAAATAGTTAAAGATCGTTCACATTATAACGTCGAGATTACTTAAAATAATTATAATTGGGTTCTTTTTACAAAACTGCACCTTGCTTGAATATAATTGCACCATCGTTAAAAATGCATAAAATGCAATGATAAACGCAAACAGTTAAGTGTCGAATGCATCCAATTGACATTTAACAAATTTGGTTTTAGTAAATTTTTGAGCTTATCATTGCAATTAATAAAACACATAAAATTTACTTAAGTTCGCTGGTATATTTCTGCCAAATTATCCCTAGACTTGTTATGGGATTCACAGGGAATAATGAACAGGAAAAATGCCTGAACAGGAAAACCATATAACCAAATACCTCTTTGAAATATTTTATTTATTTGTGTTTATCCAATGGTCACCGGGTGTGCTTCGTGGAACGTACGCTACGATAGTATGATAAACAATTACCAATAAATCGATTACGAATGTATTACCCGTTTTCATGTTTGCTTCCTCAAGATATTATCCATTTTTCATTCATTAATTACAGCCTATTAAAAGTCCACTGCTGAACACAGGTATTTTCTATAGTGCCTTATAGGGGGAATATTTGCCATATTTCCCTCTCTTACCGCAATTTATTATTATTTTGAGTTGTTATCAGGAAGATACTGCTTTCTATCTTCTGTTTCATTTCTCTCTGTCGCCTATATTCTTAGAAGCGGATCTTTGTTCTTAGGAGCCAAGGTCAAGGTTCTTAATTGCAATTTTAATTGCTGATTTACCACGTGGTCTGAGAAATAAGAAATAAAATATTTATACGATATTATGTAAAATTCGCCAACAAACATTGGGACAGCGTGGCGGACATTTCCTTGCCCTAAAATCCACTCGAAAATATGAGGAGGCCTGTGTCCAGTTGTGGGACGTATATAGGCTGTAACTTCAACTAACTTTTTAACACGGTGTACTTAATGTGTCATCTAATTCGCACGGAAACAAGTGGGGGTGCATGAATAGTCCGCGCGGCTGACGAGTGACCTCAGTGTGATGCACAGAGTACTTTTTATATACTGGTGTGATGACCGTGAAGGCCCAGTCGCCTAAATGCATTTCTGGATCTATATTAAATAATTCAAAACGCATACGTTGTTATGCAAATTATAGCTAATAGCTTTTTATAAATTTGTTAATAATTATTAAATGTTAACGGTTGTTCCCCTTATATTGGGTAAGTGTGAGCAAATTTATAATATATGTATTACAATAGTATAACAAATATGTTACTTTGATTTTTGAAATTTAGACAATTGTTACTTAGTATGTAATTTAATTTTATGTCACATGCTAGTTATTTTATCACGTAATTGTGTGTCTTTTCATAGTAGATGCTTAGTTGATATAACTTTATTTTCTTGCCTCCGTTCTGTTAGCATGTACCGCCACACCAAACTTATCAGTTTTACTCGCCTAGTTGATTCTGGCGATGGGCGTACAATATTACCTACTTTGACGGCAAAGCTCATGAAAGATTTCGACTGTGTGTTCCAGGGAACCTCGCTGGGGCTGTGACATCCTTCTTATTATTTTTTTTCCAAACGAGATAAGATGGGAGGATTTGGAATTAAAATATATATATATATATCATTTAATTCGCAGCGAAATCGGTCTATAAAGGACACATATTTTCAACCACTTCCGCCGGACTCGCCGCCAGTCGTGCCAGGGAAGTACTTGTTTTTTTCTCCTGATCCTGAAAGGCGTCGAACCTGCGACCATATAGTTTGGTACCGTCGAACCTGCGACGACATACAGTTTGGTATTTTGTGTTAACAATACTTCCCTTGGTCAGGTTAAGATGATCTCGACGAAAAATAAAATAAAAAGAATTAATTTTAAAGGTTTTAATAAAAATAAAGTAACCGCCCTACGTATAAATATTTTCACTGCTACGTTAAAAAAACACTAGCCTAATTAAATTATCACTACGTAAGTATCGATTTTGGCACATTGATCTGTACTTATACATATGTAAAACATGTTACAAATAGGTAAATGTTATGCTAATGTTGGTATTATTTTGAACAGAAATTTTTCGCGTGATAAACGCAAATGTTTTCTATGTGAAGAATAAATTTAGGCCACAACAGATTCACGAATAAAGGAAGGCACATATTTAGTATCAAATTAGTACATTGAGTAGTATTTGGGACAATGTAATTTTGGAATTAGTAGACTCTACACGGGTTTCTCCTCTAAATGAGGCATCCCCAGGAGAAATATACATTGCGATGAGTAACCCACAGATTATTAAGTATTATGGTGGGATCACAGTTAAATATTTAACTAAGCAGAAAGCCAACCAAATAAACGTAGTGTTTTAAATACTCTTTGGAGCCAAAGAGTATAGTAGTAATGAAAACCCACCGCCCATTTATACAACTTTCTTATGGAGGATAGAGAAAAGAAGGACCATCTCATATGGGGGACAAGATGAAAAAGTGTCCAGCTGTAAGCTGTGAGTAACAGTTCAAAAACCTTCCAAAATGGCCCTAGGGTAGATACAGGATATGGTATAAATGTAGCAGTTGTAGATGGAAGTGTGCAGAGTTAAAAAAATATTTTTGGTGACTAGAGTACTTAGTTACAGTAGGTACAGTATACAAAACTTCAACTATTAACGTAGTCCAAAAATACTTTTTTTAAATGTAACCAAATAAATGCTATAAGAAAACGTGGAGAGTGATTTTATTTTGTGAGCTTCAAAGGCGTTTTTAGCGTAACAGGTTTTAAAACTTTATAAAATAGTCCAAATAAATTTTTCTGATTTTAAAATATACCTTGCTTTTCTTGTAGCGCCATCCTAATTTGACGCATTTCGACGGACACTTTTTCATATACAGAGATAGTCCTCCTTACATCTACCCTCTATAAACCTGAAGCAACCGCTCTCCACTCATATAAAGTGTACGCAGTGAACGCAAATTAAGTTTTATTTGCGTCTACTGAGCGAGTAACTATGTTATGCGATATTGGAAGTGCTAGGCTACCTATTACCCACCATCCATTTTAAGCACGCAGCGCAACAACAAACAGGCTTAAAAAGGCAAACCTATAATCCAACGACGCAAATTCATAAATTACTAAAGTAAAATTTTATCGACTGCTAGGTTTTGCTTATGTAAATGTTTGTGATGTTCGACTTTCGATTCCATAATAATTTAATGGCGTTACGAGCAAACGAGATGAAAAACAACGTCAGAGTTAATGTCCGATAAAATCACTATCGTATCGTATCATCATCAAAATAACCCTACTACTACTCTCTTCGTATGGTTTGTAATGGAACAAAGTATGTTTTAATTATTAATTTTTTCTATACATTTATATAAAATTATTCATATAAATTATAAGTGTAATATGACAAGCCACACAAAAAGTATAAATGTCGATAAGAATTCAGCACATTATTATGTTAACATAACATCATAGATGATATTATTTTATACGTTTACTATAAAAAAACACACATTGGTTTTGCAAAGCATTCATCAATATTTTTTCCAGTTTTAGGATTCATTTAAACATTTGAAATCTTTTATAATATTTAAATAACTTTCAATTAATTTTACTACATATTCCGGAATACTACAAAAAATGTATTCTACGAATATGTTAAGCAAGTGTGTTTTGTATTTTTTTGGAAGTGGATTCGTACGGTTGTGATTTTGCCTAAGTGATTCTGTGTAAGATACCTATAGGTTAAAAACTTCCCCCTAATGTGTTGATGCCATCACGCTGCGAAGTTTTTGGAGGTTTTCGACGATAGCTAGCAAACAAGACTATGATGACAGTATCTCAAAATACTCACTCAGATTCACTTCAGACTCATAATACATAAAATCGAATCACTTTTACGTATCAAAATCCATTTAAAACAATTAGTATAACGATAAAATGGGAGCAAAAATCGTTAGCCAACGGTTAAGTTTCCGCCAAAACCTCAAGTGTAATTAAAATGTATACCTTCCTTTTTTGAAATACTTTTGTGGCGTATAAAATCGAAGAGTACTTAAATAAATACCTGGAATGCTTAAGCAATCTATATATCCACATACAAAATTTGGCAGTCAAAAGTACTTTTCTTTTGAAAGTTTTATACAATACACATGAACACTTTCAAATAATTATTCGATAAAATAAGCCCATTTTTCTATTATTTATATTCAACACACCTCCTTTACTCTTCACCATAAAATAATGGTCAAAGAGTGGGATACAAAAATTATCTACTATTTATGATGTACTTACATTTTATTTAATGTGTTAAAGGAATCAAACAATCAACCAGCTAATTAAATATAGTTAATAGTAACTTTAAAGGACTACCAATTGATATGAATTTCAACACCTAGTTTCTAAAAAGTTGTAATTTTACTTATGTATTGTCATTTCAATTAATTTCTAAGTTATTCATTAAATATCTTATCATATTACTTACAAATAAATTTTAAGCTTGACGTAATTACATTTATATTAATGGAATTCAACTGTTTTTTTTTTTACGGAAAACGTTACGTGTATTGTTCGTTTATTGCATATAAGTACAATGTAGGTAATTAATTTATTTTATTTTAATTTATTATCTTGCGGCTATTAACATTAAAGTTATTAGTATATTATGGCACTTAAATTAACAATAGGTTTCTTTGGTATTGCAAAGGTGTACTCGTTTTTACTGGCAAGTACGATACATAATATTATGCCTTAAATCAATGACTGAATATTTTCGGTAACCACTATCAGATTTAAGTATTAGACCTACGCACATATCGCTACAAATAATTTATTTACAATTTCAATCAGTCAAGGACCAATTTAAACGTTTCTCATTTATTTGGAAAATCATAATTTTCAATAATTATCTTCACGCACAAATATTTTTAAAAATCAGCTAAGCACTATACTTCTTCATTTTGTAATTTAATGTATTTTTTTAAAATAAATATGGTTTTAAATTAATATTTTTTATTGAGAAACGTTTTGATCGATTAACAATTTATGCATGTGTGATCAAGTAATTTTAATAAAAACAATGTTTATTTGAACGAAATAAATCGATTCTCGGCGTTTTTTAAAGGAACGATTTAATAAATGGCAACTCTAACTTTCAAATTGAAACCGTAATCACATTGCGCCATTTTCCAACTTCAATCGGTTATTAGAGTTGCGATGAGGCCGCCGATGCCTCGGATGTCTTGGTATCGGCCACCGTCACGTTGGTCGCCTAACAAATCTTGGTAATGGTGCACGTAAGCCCCTTCGCCCAACAACTAATGGAGGCATACGTTCATCTTCTTCTTCTTCGATTTCTCCACCTTCAGAGCTGTCTTCCTCGCTCCATAACTCAGGCTTAACCGCTTGGTAAGATGCTGAAAATCCTTTGAAAACTATTGAGTCGTCTGTACGGAATTTCACGAGGAGTGCCTCTGTTGTAGAAACGATTTCCGGTGGAGTCTGTAAAAAAAGACAGTCAGTTATCTTTAACAGCTTTATGGCAACTGAACATATTTTTATGAGGGTAAACTTATACTAAAACTATAAACGGGCACTACGCTATCGTCTAATTTAAAACCTTTGCTAGTTTGATTCGAATTATACTATGCAATATTAAAAATACGTCCAAGAAAACAAGGTCGGTGGTATTTAATAATATACATCGAAATAAAACATTTGATGTCTAAAATCCGGCTCGTATGAGGGAGTGTACTAGGTAAAATATTTCTTTTCTTTTCAGTTTTGCAAGTAAAAAACATTAGCAGCATGTACAGTTACCTTTGTCCCGCAAAAGCTGCCATAGTCACCGGCGCTGCCTTCCAGGCCACCGAACACCTGCACGTAATCGTAGCCGCAGTTGGCTTCGGGCTCGAGGTCGAAAGTGAGGAAGGTGAGGCGCACGAAGTGGCCGAGCGGCGCCACGATGCTCCAGTCGCAGTTGGCGCGCGACTCGTACGAGTCGTGTCCGTAGCGCGCGTGCGAGTACAGGTGCCGCACCGTCTCCGTCGCCGACAGGTAGCCGCCGCACGCTGCACACACGTATACAAAATATACCAACACATATTCAAAGACTATTTTTTTATATAAGAGGGGGCAAACAAGCATGCAGCTCACCTGATGGTAAATGACTACCGCCGCCCATGAACAACTGCAACACCTGGGGAATTACACATGAATTGCCGGCATTTAAAAAAAGAGTCGGCTCTTTTCTTGAAGGTCCCTAATCGTATCGGTCCGGAAAAATCACTGGTGGTAGTCGATTCCACAAGGAAGTTGCGCGAGGAAGGAAACTTCTTGGGAAATCGTACGGTGGTGGACCGCCAATCATTCAGATGGTGTGGGTGATATCTCGAGATATGTCGCGATGTGCGTCAAAATGTATTGTGCGCACTTTGTCAACGTGACTTGAAGTTTATTTTAGACTAGTTGTTCCCCGCAACTTCACCCTTAATTTTTCGGCTTTAATTTTTTTGCGCGGAACCCTAATTATTTTTCTGAAATAAAAGTAGCCTAAGCTACTCCTTGTGACATCAGCTATCTGTCAGTGAAAATTCTGTCAAAATCGGTCCAGCCGTTTCGGAAATTAGCCCGAACAAACAGACAAACAGACGGACAGACAGACAGACAGACAAAAACTTTAAAAATTGTATTTTTGTTATTAGTACCGTATATATTTTCATATGCATTTAGTAAAAAGCTGTAAATTTGACATTACAAACAGACACTTCAATTTTATTTATTTGTATAGATGTATAGATAAGTGTGTAACTTCATTTCGTATTTGCTTCATGTCGTAGATGCCCGTGCCCACGCCACCACAGCTGTGCCACTGTCTTTGTTCCGGTATTGCCAGTCTGGTAGTGTACATAGAAGTCTTTGCACATACCCCTTTAGGTGGTGGTTACCCTTATGCCATCACCACAAAGAAAAAATAATAATTTTGTTCAATAAGTCTCGACTCCATAAGCAAGTCTAGTCATTAGCATTCTTCTTTGTTTACAGATTTATTCCATTTTGCATTTTCAACTACGGCATGCGACAGGCCGATGTTTTAGGCACCTTACTTTAGTTGAGTTTAGGTTACAACAGGCTATTTTGCGGAACTCCACCTCTAAGCGTATATTTTGAATGTGGATGGGAATATTGAAGTTATTCGAGTGATGAAATCTCGCTAAAGAAGTTCGTCAGTCACTTGATGTTGCCGACTATGTCGGCGTGCCGAGATGTTTAGGCTTCTATGTGGCAACCTACCAGTAGCACGTGGACCGCCGCTTCTTCATCTGTCATACTTGCTCTGCACAAGGGTATGGCTGGTAGAGGAAGATGGATTCTCTTACGCTGCCGTTATATCTAACACAGAGAGAGTAGGAGGTTGGTCGGTAACAAAAGCATAAAATTATTACCAGTTGAGTAAGTAGCTAGGAAACCTTTCCTCTGAACAGAGGCATCGGACTTGAACACGACGTACATCTGATTCTGCGAGGCAACAACAGGATGCGGCAACTTGCTGCCGCAGAATCGACCCAGCGTCTTCTCATCTGCTGACGCGCCGTCGTATATTGACACGTGGTCGTACGTGCATTCCTGAAGACGGACAGTTCATATGCTAGTAAGTACGTAAGATATTAAGCTGTAAATAACTGTAATTATTGGTAAAAAAAAAACCGAAAACGGTATATAAACAGGTAATATAAAAGGCCAAATCCTTTTGAGTCACATTCTAGGTTATTATAGATGCAGTATGAATGGGTCAGCTCGATCGGGGTAGATGCTCGCGCAGAATACCAATAGTAAAATAGCAGGATTATAATGAAGTTTTGGTATTGTAAGTGACGAGAACCTAGAGACCTTTATTACTGGTAAAGGCTTTTAGCGGTGGCATCGTATTAGCATTTATATTCCTAGTGTAGTTTTAATGTATACATCATAAAATAGAATAAAACAAAATAGAGTAGAATATACGGCGCTGTTAAATATTCGGCGCTATTAACAAGGTAACAGCGCCGAATATATAAATAAATATATAAATAAATAATATTATATATATATATATATATATATATATATATATATATATATATATATATATAATACTTATATTAAACTATAAGTCAATTTTATAAGCTCTTATTTATCAGTTTTTCCGAATATACCTGATGCGATTCCAACTCGAAAACGTTGAAGATTAACTTGATACGGTGACCAGGAGTCGTGGAGAATTGCCAGACGCAATCCTTCCTAGAAGGATACGTGTCGGGATAGTTTGGACTGCGAACAATAAACAAAAATCTTAGATGATATTGAGTATGTATATAGAGTTTTTTCGGGCTATGTGGATGATACAGTCATGCAGTATGACTTTTGCCTAGTATGACTCCTACTCATATCTCACTAAACAGCTGTAGATGCTTAGTTCCCCAGGGCGTTCATTATATTTAATTTTATGCCCAGTGTCGCCATCATTAAAATTCTGTTTGAAATTTTATGCTGATTTTTACGTTTCGAGAAATATTTCGCGGATGGTAAAGATTATGTTTCGTAGTTACAAGTTCATAGGCATTGCTTTAAACATTTGAGTGTGCTTGAAATCGTTATCTTAGAGTTTACGAGATAAGTAATAAGGTTAACAAATATTAGATTTTTAGCTGATTTCAAAAAAGGAGTATGTTAACGCAATATTGACCCTAATTATGAACTGATTTTAGTTATTGTTTATTAAATAGCTCATAAAGAGAAATAAGGGATTTAGTTTTTAATGTAACTGATAGGTCTTTACCTGTGACAATTCCGTTCTGCACTACTGGCCATTTCAAATCAAAATAATCTTAATTTTTAAAAATCAAAATTGTTTAGCTATGTAAGAATTCTATCATCATTACAGCCCTTCACAAGTCCACTGCTGAACATAGGCCTCCCCCAAAGAATGCCACAAAGCATGGTCCTGAGCCACCTGCATCCATCGACTTCCCGCACATCTTACCAGGTCGTCACTCTATCAAGTGGGGGGACGCCCCACACTTCGCCTGCCGGTACGAGGCAGCCAGTCGAGAACCTTTCTTCCCCATCGGTTGTCGATTCTTCGAGCTATATGGCCGGCCCATTGCCACTTCAGCCTACTAATCCGTTGGGCTATGTCGGTCACTCCGGCTCTACTGCGGATATCCTCATTTCTGAGTTTATCACGCAGAGAAACTCCGAGCATAGCCCTCTGAGCGACCTTGAGCTTCCTCATCCGGCCAGCAGTGAAGGACCACGTCTCAGTTCCGTATGTCATCACTGGCAACACGCACTGGGTGTACAGTCTCGTTTTCAAATTTTGAGGTATACCTGAAAAAAAGATGTGCCGTAATTTCCCGAATGCTGCCCAACCGAATTGAATCCGTCGATTGACCTCTCGGTCGAAGTTGGACTTACCTAGTCGGACTATTTGTCCCAAGTAAACATACTCGTCAACAACTTCGAGCTTAGTGTTCCCAACAACTACCGGCATAGGTGTGACATGGACATTAAACATGATCTTTGTTTTGTCCATGTTCATCTTAAGACCTATCCGTTGGGAAACACTATTGAGCTCATTGAGCATAGTGCTCAGGTCCTCCAGCGATTCTGCCATAAGGACTTCGATCATACCGATATTGTCGGCAAATCGAAGGTGAGTGATGTACTCGCCATTGATGTTGATACCGTATCCTTTCCAGTCCAGAAGCTTGAAAACATCTTCCAATGCAGCGGTAAAGAGTTTCGGGGATATGACGTCACCCTGTCTTACACCTCTCTGCAATTGGATGTGTTTCGTACTCTGGTTCTGTACTCGGATAGCCATCGTAGCCCTACTGTACAAGCACTTCAACACTTCGATATACCGACAGTCAACTTGGCATCGCTGAAGGGACTGCAGCACCGCCCAAATTTCGACGGAATCAAAGGCTTTCTCATAGTCTACATACGCCAGACATAGTGGCAAATTGTACTCCTCTGACTTCTGTACAATTTGTCGAAGGGTATGGTCTATGGTGCTAAAGCCTTTTCGGAAACCGGCTTGTTCGGGAGGCTGGAAGTCGTCAAGTCTGCGCGTGACACGATTCGTAATGACTCTCGAAAACAGCACGTAGACGCGGCTCAGAAGGGAAATCGGTCTGTAGTTCTTCAAGAGAGCGTTGTCGCTTTTCTTGAAGAACAAGACCACTGCACTTCTGCTCCACGCCTCCGGTGTAATGCCACCATGGAGGACGGAATTTAAGAGCTTCTGAAGGACTTCAAGTACCGGTTTTCCACCCGCTTTCAGAAGCTCCGCTGTAATTCCATCCTCGCCTAGGGCCTTGCCGTTTTTAAGACGCTGGAGAGCCATTCTAATCTCGCTCAGACTGACGTCCGGGATATCATCGGAATAATGTCGGATAAGACTCGCTCTTGGATCGTTACTCACACTTGCGTGCGGCTCCAACGATGACGTGTACAGCCGCCCATAGAACCTCTCAATCTCACTCAAAATCTCAGGTGCCCCGGAAACGATGCTGCCACATTCGGTCTTCAGCTTTGACAGTTGGCTCTTTCTGGCAGACAGATCTCTGGCAAAGACTTTGGAGCCTTGGTTCCGCTCGATCGCTTCTTCAATACGAGCTATATTGAAGTTGCGCAAGTCCCGCCGCATGCATTTGGAGATCTGTCTGTTCAGTTGCCTGTATGCTGTTAAATCTGTTGAAGAATGTAGCTTCGTCTCCCGTCTAACAGCCATGACATTAAGAGTGTGATCGGAGAGTTTTTGTGTTCTTCTGCGGCGGGTCCTGCAGAACCTAGCTCCGATCGCATGGACAGTTTCCACGAGCTTGTCATTCAAATCGTCCACTGCATTGCAATCTTCTAGGCACTGGAAACGGTTTCGTAGCTCGAGCTGAAAGGTTTCGGGACTTTGGATTAGAGCACGAGGGGGACGGAGCGTTAACTTCATTAGACGAGACCTCTCCAACTTAACGTTTAGGTTCAGTGTGCCTCTAATCATTCGGTGATCGCTGCCGGTTTTCACTCTCGCGATCACTGAGACTAAGAATTCTAATATCAAATTGATTTTATTTTAAAAACATGAAATTCTTTTTTCAAAATTAGTCAATTCTTTATTGATGAGCGTCATGTTTTTATCGCATTCGAATCTTTTTCGTCATCATGGATACGTTAAAAATTCGAGTAATTATGGAATATGAGTACCGTTGTGGCAGCAACGCAGCACAAGGGCACGCAAAATCAACGACGTTTACGGAGCGAATACTACAAACGAACGCACCTCCTGTTATTGATTTGCCAGCTTCTGTTCAGAGAAATTCGACCTAAAAAATTAACCCCGTGGTCGTCCGAAAAATTTGGTCGACAATGACGAATTAAAGTCGATTATGAAAGTTGAACTAACAGTAGCTTTCGACGTTAGCATCAAAGCAATATTAGTCTATTTGCGTTGAATTGTCTAGGTAAAAAAGCTTGACAAATGTGTGCCCCAGAAACTCAATGACCGACAGCGCGAACTACGCTTCGAGACGTGCCTTGCACTGCTCAACAGGCACACGAACGAAGGAATTTTGAACCGCATTGTTACCTGCGATGAAAAATGGATTCTGTTTGACAATCGCAAGCACTTGTCAAGTTGGTTGGATCCTGGTTAGGCACCTAAACAATGCCCTAAACGAAAACATAACCGTAGAAAACGAATGGTCACTGTTTGGTGGTCTAGCGCCAGTGTGATATACCACAGCTTCTTACCAAATGGGATGAGCATTACTGTAGATGTGTACTGCAAAGAACTGAACCAGCTTTGGACAATCACTCGGCCCCGCAGTTCCTGCACGACAACGCAGGACCTCAAACTGCACAACAGACGGTGTCAAAGTTACAAGAGCTGGGGTAGGAAGCTGTCCGTCATCCGCCATACTCACCAGACCTTGCGCTTACAGACTTCTACTTTTTATAGGATTTGGATAACTTTTTGGCGCCAAAAAAATAAATACCCGAGAGGCAGTACAAATGCCTTGGAAGAATTTGTTGCCTTCCGTCCAGCTGATTTCTTTAAGAAGAGCATTAATAAACTGTCACTTCTTTTTGTCATCTATTGCATGGGTGATTACTTTGATTAACAGAAATAAAAAACAAAGAAATAAATACGTTAACTTATTTCATAAAAAAACGGCATTTTCACAGATAAATACCAATATATAGGTAATTAATTATGTATAAAAAAATAGCATTTGACATTGCTGAGTCCATTTAAAAGGGTGAAATAAATAAACTTTGAAAAAAAAAACATTTGTGCAGTTCACACGGGGTAGAAGCGAATGAAATGAAAAATGAAATGAAATATAAAATAAAAATATTTCACGGCAAATGATTTATTTAATATAATCATTTTCAATCACAAGTGCGGCATAAAATATAAGATAAACGTTTAATTTTATAACAAATAAATGTTACAATCCTTATTTATAGAATTAACTTTAGTGTAATAAATCAAAGGAATATTTTATTTTTGATAAAATTGCTTTGTTATAGCGCCATCTACTTCATTCTGTAGGTAAAGTCTTTTTATCGAACAAAATTTGGTTGACTCTTAAAGTGGTACTCGTACGTATAATAGACGCTCGATGGCATGAATTTATGAAATCGTCGATTGGTATAAATCAATTGGTATATTAAAATAATTTTATTCAATATGGTCAATTTAATTTATTTAATAAATTTGTTAATTTTTGTTTGTTTATTTTAACAGTTAAAATATTAACCATCTTTAAAACACCGCATAAAGAGGAGACCGAAATAATAGGAAACACTATTTTCTCGTTACTTCGTTAATTTACTTCAAGGTAGAACCACTCAGACTAAATAGCGTTTAATGAGACCAGTGACGTAGCATATAATCTGACATTACATAGGTTGAAAGAAAACAGATTGCTATAGAATTCTTAAAAATTGTCAAGAGCAGAATAAAAAAAAGTTGGATATTTTCAATTCAGTTCCATTTGTACGTGGTAGAGCCATGCTGCAGCTATATAAGTAGTATAGTTGTAGCACGAATGAGTCGGCTTGACCGGGGAAGGGCCATGATCTCACAAAATACCAGTGTAAAATAGCAGCTTAACACTTCTGTGTTTCGTATGGTGAGTGTAGAGAACCGGAGACCCATTTTACTGTAAAAGCCTCACGGGTGACGACGCCTTTGCATTTTGATTCTTTAGTGAGGATAAATGTAGATGTTTATGAGTCACAGCAACCACTTACCATCAGGTGGACTGTGTCCTCGTTTGTCACCCTATCATATATAAAAAAAAAAAACTTCAAACAAAAAGAGCTAAAAACAAGTGATAAAATTAAAAGTTTTGTACAATCGACTTCAATATAAATTATTAAGGATAACTCAAAAACTACTAGTGAGACGTTGATCAAATTTATATGGAACTACACAAGAAGTATTAGCTTTCAAATAAAGATAGAATAATCAAAATCGGTTCACCTAGAAAAAAGTTATGAGGTAACACACATAAAAAAATACAGTCGAATTGAGTACCACCTCCTTTTTGAAGTCGGTTAAAATACGATGTCATCTCTGAACACTAAGATGGACTGTACCACATTCTGTAATTATATTGGATCTCTATACCCTCCAGACCGAACACAACAGTACAGGCACTGTTGTTTGGCGGCAGCAATAACTAAAAGGCCTTCTTTCTTGACTTACTCCTATGGTAGAAAGGCGTCCTCCTACCTATTTTTGCATTTTTAACACATCTCTAATATTAGGACCGGGGGGAGGTGGGGGGGGGGGGGGGCTACGTTTAGTAGTGAAATTGTGATGGGCTGTTGTTACTTAATCACCATAAACGGCTAGGGTGGTGTGTTGTCCACGCGTGTAAGTACAATTTAGGGAGCACCAACAAAACAATTAATATATAGTAATCGAGACGGCCGGTAGACAACGTCCGCTTGCACTGGCAACGGGCAAAAAACCGGCCAAGATTCGTGCCTGAAATGTACAAGATTTAATACTATGTAGGTACATTTTAAATATAATTTTATTTTATTATTTTTTTTTTTAGCGAATATAGCAATACAAACTCTGTAAGCATTCCAAGCGTCTACTTGGTGTCATTATTAAGATTGAGCAAAAAAAAGCAAAAAAAAAAAAATAACACGTTTCAAGTATGTAGCTCCCTTTAATTTTTAATTTATTTTTAATTTTATTATTTGTTGTTATAGTGGCAACAGAAATACACACTCTGTGAAAATGTTATTTTGTTACGGATCATGAGATACAGTCCGCTGACAGACGGACGGACGGATGGACAGCGGAGGCTTAGTAATAGGGTCCCGTTGGTCCCGGAACCCTAAAAAGGAATATTTATATACGGGCCTATAAAAAGAACAAGATACCTGAATATGGTGCCGTGCGGATGCGTGATGTCGTGCTTGCAGCCGCCCTCCTTGCAGTCGCGCTTGTTGTGGTGCAGCGCGAAGCCGCTGTGACAGGCGCACTCGAAGCCGCCCAGCGTGTTGCGGCACTCGTGCTGGCAGCCGCCGTTGTTCTCCGCGCACTCGTCCACGTCCACGTAGTACGTGGCCGCAAAGCCCGAGTGGTGCACCGACGTGTCCGATGTGAACTGACAAATATACGCTTTTTTAACGTGGCACAGCTATGCTGCAGCTATATTATTGTATAATTGTAGTACGAATGGGTCGGCTCGACTGGGTAGGACTAAGCTTTCACAGAATACCAATGTAAAATAGCAGCTTAATGCTGTTGTTTCGTATGGTGAGTGTTACAACCGTGTTGTAAAATCGGAGGCCCTTTTTACTGTATAAGAGGCATTCCATCTTCGTCCTCACGGTTGACAACGCATCTGCATTTTGATTCGCAAACGAGGACAGATGTGTAGGTGTCTATGGGCCACAGCAACCCTTATCCTATATATTAAAAACAGACTAATATAGGTCGCCCCCATAGATTGCCCCATTTGCCATAGTTGACACGCCTGTCGAGCACAACAGAGCTGTCGTTCATATCAACATCACATCCCCTCAGTGTGGAAACACTGTTAAAAATCAGTGCAAACTAAGGCTGGTCTATTTCATGGTTATATATATATATATAAAAATATAATAATTATTTGTTAATCTTTTTAGGTTTAAAATAGGTAATTGTATAGTCATAAGTCTAATTCTTTTGTTTTTTTTTTTGTATTAAATTTATTTTTTTGTAAGTTATTCTTAAGACCAGGTTGGACAACATTAACATATTTTAGATATGATTTTACGCTTGTAAATGCTCAATTAAATTCTTAATCTTTAAAATCTTGAAGAAAAATCCATCACCGGGAAATAACTATGACGATTGACTTCTAATTTTTTATAAAATATTTTTCTAAACAGACCGACAAAAATTTACAATTTTTTTGTTTTATGTACCGTATATACTTTCATATGCATTTAGTAAGAAGCTGTTATTAGATTTATTGCGTTAAAGCACGCCATTGCTAGTGTTGTGTTTGTTTGTTTGCGTACCTGCACGCGCAGCACGGAGCCGTCGGAGGTGACGGGCGGCGGCAGCGCGGAGCCGCAGAAGGCGCCGTGCCGCCGCAGCACGTCGTCGCCCAGCCGCGAGTGCACCGTCACGCTGTCGTACTCGCACTCCTGACAACGTACATTCCATTCCACAAGTTAACGCTAAACATATCCTAAACATGTTAATCTGTAACGAAGATGTCTGCAGTCGAACCAGAGAAACCGTCATACGGCCAAATACTCAAACGCTACTCAATTTTAAAATGTCTTTTAATTTTCTGCTCACCAGATGTCGCTCGTTGACACTGAGGTAAAGTTTTTTGTTACACAATATAATTTAATTGAGAAGTTGTTTTTTAATAAAAGTTTATCAGTTTCTAGACTGTTATATTAACATACAAAATAATGCGTCAGTGTTTTGCTCTTTAATTTTTTGTACATATTTAAGATTTTTTAAATTTTTCTACTTTTATGAATATCTACTTTGGTTTATTTATTTTTAATGTTATTAATATAAAATATAGCTAATAGTACAAAAAGAAACAATAACTTTTACATTTTCCGAACAAATTAACTTCCTCGCTATGAAATCTGTCAAATATTATACCTCACTTTCTAGTGGAGCCGCCCTGGTGGCAAAAAAGTCGTGGACGCCCTCATTGAGCAGCGTTTGAGTATTTGGGCAATAGTCCAACAAATCAATAAGCTGTATTAGCAATACGACCGGTAACAAGTAAAGCGCATGTACGGCAGATATCTGACGGTAATTAATAGCAGCTCTATTAATTACCGTAGAGGTTCATCATCATCATCATTATCATTAAAGCCTATTAAAATCCATTTCTATTGCCTCATAGGGAGACACTTGCCAAAGTTGCCACGCTTGGCAGGCGCATTGCAACAGCTGTTTTTTATTATTTTGTTACCAAGAAGATGCACCTGCTCATATCCTGTTTCATTTATTTTTTCCGCCTCTTACGACACCCACGGGACAATGGGTCAATCTGCCTTGTAGTGAACACGCTTAGCTTAGAAGTTGAAATGTGATAAAGATATAAATCGACTTATTTAGAATGTTTATTGCCAAACCAAATTTATAAGGTTTCTGTGAGTTATTTTAGTTCAAATCTTTCCTCAGAGGTATCTAGACAAATAAATATCTAGATATTTATTTGCAGCGTAGTAGGGTGTTCATAAAGTAGATACACTTCCTGCACATATGTTTTGTACAATGAGAGCGGTTACCATACCGTAGGTAGTCTTTGAACTATTATGGATCTTTGACGGAAGATCTTTTTCCAAATATTTCAAAAGTGAATTTTAAAAACTTGTTAAATTAAAAAAAAGCTAGTAACTAATTAAACTGTACAATTACCTGGTGGTACATATTGTTGGTGCCTTCAAGGTCAAAATGCGTGAAGTTTAGAGTGATGCGATGTTGAGGCGGTGCCACGATCTCCCACAGGCAATTCTTCGATGGCGGGTACAGGTCCGGGAAAGATGGTGACGTGATGGTGCCGTTAGGTGCGTATAATACACCGCCACATGCATCTGAAAATGGTGATATTAATTCTTCAAAGGCCCAAATTATTTGTTTTATGACCAACAATTATAATAGCCTATAGCCGAACTTCCAAAAGCTTGTATATTATGAAAGTGTATAGTCTCCGCCGCTAATATTATGTGAATGCGTGGCCCTTTCCTCAGTTTAGCCGATCTTAAGCTAGGTCTTAGTCGAGCTTACTTGCTATGTCTTAACCCCATTATCTATAGAATGCGGTTTCGGCGCCTGCACCCTGCCTCTAGCCTCTGCCTGGCGCTTTCCCTAGTGACCATTCACCGTTCCGGTGTTCCCTCTGTCCTAAAGACGACTTAGTTGTCATGCGCCTAATGGTTTTGGTCATGTATGTGGCGGCGCTGTCGTCGCGCCACAAGCGAAACATATCGAAGCCTAAATCGCGCTAACAAAGTTCCGATGTTAAAGCAGTATATATAGAATAGCTCCACCCTACCACTCGGAGCATTGGCCGCTGCTCGGGCAGAACACCCTGCCCGGCGGAAGATCTCCCCTTTACCTTCCACCGGCTACACGCAGTAGGTATTTATTCAATTATAATAATGTACCAATAATAGAAATTTTGGTTTTCAAGTCATTTTATGATAGAGTGGGTAAGTAAGTCCTCTGGCAAGAGTGCAAGTGATGACCAGACCTTGGATTAACACTTCTTCTTTATTGGTCCGTGAAAGTCCCCTTCTGAAGGCCTCTCCTATTGTAGGAAAAATTTGCCTAAATCAGCAATCACGGGGATGGAAGTTAGGCTACATGGGGATTGACAGTATTATGTACCAGATGTCTTGGACTTTAGACACCGCTGACCGCCGTCGGTTAAAAAACTAAAATAACACGTATTGACCGTGAGCTATGACGATCCTACTGAGAGTACTAAGTCGCAGTCATAAAATTCTCGTAATATCATCAGTTATTAATACATCCGCAAATTTTCAGATTATTCTGATGTCGCAAAGTAGGGCAATTCGAACACAGAGGAGCGCACGTTTGGGAAAATTTCTAATAAAAGTAGAAGCCTTATTAAATCGTATTTTCAAAAACTGCAATAACGGTGTATTTTTTTTTTGCCTGCCTTTTTAATGACTTCTTTCACATTAACTATAGCTCAGTAAGTAATGACATGAATTACATGGTATGCTACTGTTTTAGAATCCTCGTGATGTAGGCAAACTTTTTAAATGGTTGGCCACACAGATCTCATACGTTTTTTTTCACCACAGGTGCTCAAAGGAGGTTGGTCATATCGTACCAGACGATGAAACGACAGCGTCACTATATGCTATATTTATGATAAATACCCTTATTTTTTAAGCTCTTAAAAACACAAAAAATACCTATCTAAGTAGCTACAAAAAAAGTTATCCTTTTATTTTTGTTTATGTCACTGTTCCGAAATTATTTAAAATAATGGTTTCTGAACGCACTGGAACGCACCTAATGACGATTCATTTCACGTATGAAAGGATTTTGTATTCAAAGACTATAATTATACACGTTTTTCTGAATAGTTGTTAATTGTAATTCAATTTAATTAGTATGTAGGCACCAAATCAACTACTATACTGATTTATTATGTACTGGATTCATGTCACAAAAATAATTATGTAGCTTCATAGTAAGCTAAGCGTTTTGTTCAATTACGTACAACGGAACATCATTTGTCATCAACAAGTTACATAATCTGTGATCATCGATCGACATCATTGATTGTCACCAGGCAATCATCTAGATATCTATTTATCTATGGCAATCATTCGCATCATCTTATTTGCTTCTCTCGTAATTGTGGATCGTGATACGTACTGAACTATTATAGATTTCCTTCTGTTGTTTTGACCTCGGCATTGTTTTACGGACTGATAACTACCACTTGTAACGATTATTCTGTGCTTTTAATTTCTGGACATATCATGCAGACTACAGCTACACAACAACGACAACTAGCCGTGTAATTGCTACGAGTATGTGTTAATTGTAACATATGCATTGATACACTTCGCCACCATCTTGTTTTTGAGCTTGATACTAGAGTAATTTCTAAGATCTGCAAGTGGAATTCTTCAGTAATAGTACATATTTACATACCTCCTTATTTTATTACACTAACACAAACCATCATACACAATCGTACATCATAATACAAATCTAATTCTTATTTTAGATCACTGAAGACGATTACATATATGATGCTAACCTCAAAAGTATTGTTGACGTTATTATAAAAAATTGTGGCTATTTAAATATGATTTTCAAACAGGATGGTGTTTACAACATAAAAATAAACCAATCTATCTACAGTTTGTTTTGGGACATGAAAAATAAAAGTTAAGTCCAGCTCCCATAGAAATTTGGCCATTGTTCTTTAGCAGTTAAATAAAGTAAAAGATTAAAACTTATGTTTAGTGCCGTCTTGTAAAATACTATCCATAGTAGGTGAAAACTTTTAAGGGTAATTTAGAAACATCATTATTAGGGAACAGATTAAAAGAAAAAAAATCCGGTCTAGGCATTAAACTGCGGACGTGATATCCACAAATGTGAGCAGAAGTACGAATTTTCGGAATTTTATAAAACATGGCGTAGAGCGAAACCGTTTGGGATAGAAATTTTTTTAGGGAAACGAGGCCACTTCCCCCCGCCCGAACACGTACGTACCAGCTTATCCACCATTAAGTATAAAATTTGGAAAATAACCCTTTCTGAAATAAACTTCAAATCACACTAAGAAAGTGCGCACATAAATAATAATAGCATTTTCTTAGTCATTTAAAAAAAAAAACAGTGTTAGATTGTCGAAAACAACGTTTGCGGTTTACAAGACATAGAACTAGTCTTCTCGCTCGTACGCAGTCGTAGTCGAAGAGTTACGGAGATCGGAGAATCGACCGTAGCTTAGTGCACAATGTATTAAGGCCGCAGCATCTGTCTAGTAGAATACGAGTACATAGAAGTCATAGAAGAAGACAACAAAAGCGTGTTAGCAAAATACATTAAGCATCTCGTAATCGACTAACTCTCGCATTTCTTGCCGTCGGAGTGCAGTTCGTAGCCGATGTCGCAGGCGCACTCATAGCCGCCCAGCGTGTTCACGCACGAGTGGCTGCAGCCGTGGTCGATGGACGCGCACTCGTCGAACTCCTTCATGAACGTTGCCGAGAAGCCTGCCTTCTGCACAGAGCTGTCCGACTCGAAAATCACTAGTAGTTTGTTTGACGTCGATCTGGAATCGATAAAAGACATTTTATTTTGATGTAAAATTTTTAGGTAAAAACAAAACGATTATTTAGAATGAAAGTAAAAAAAAAAATCACACGTGTACTCTAGTTGATCACGACGTAATAATTACAGAGAATAACTTACAAAATTAACTTACAGAATTAAAGTTATCAAAAATTGTATACAGAAGCGGTAAAATTTCAATGGGAAATTCACGCAGTTCGGAAAAATAATGAATGTTTTCGAAGGTAATTCGTCAGACGAAAAACAAATTTGGAAAAAGATGTGGAGACTGTGGCTCAGAAATTTTAACCATAACGGGGCAGCCAATAGACTCGTGGACAAAAAAAGGTAATAAGAGAGGTAGGGAGAAATAAAGAAAGCAAAAAAGTTACCATATTATTATAATATAATTTAACACCAATCGAATAAGCGCAAGTAGGTTTAGGCATATTTCGTGAGGACGAAACATTAAATATGTAAAGTAAAAGTAAAATCACGTTCTACTACTGGGCACAGGCCTCCTTTCATTTCTGATAAGTATCCATCGTGCTGCCCCAATGCGTGTTGGCAGATTCCACATTACATCTAAATATTTTTTTTTAATTTCTTAGACATGCATGTGATGTTTTTACTTACTTTGCAGGATGATTTTTAAATATATGTTTTTTCAATGTGATCCATAATTTATAAGTAGTGTCCTTCGACAAGGGACTATAATTTTTAAAATAATCAAAATTGAAATATGCTATGTCTATTTCACTAAGTTCGGGATTAATCTAATGTTTAGGATAGAAATACTTTACCTGATATCTGGTGGTATTTTGTGTCCACAAAACATACCGATGAGCGGACTGTCCATAGAATCACCATCTCTAACTTTCACTTTGTCATAATTGCAAGTATCATGGTTCTCCACTTCAAACGAATGAAACCGCAATGCTACTTGGTAGTCCTGCAAATACGATGAAAATGTAATTAGCCAAAAATATTTTGAAACTAAAAACAGATTGTGAACATATAACATAATTGAAATTTAGGGATGGTATGCTGACAGACGTAAGCAAGGAAACAAAGTCCAATTAAATAAAATAATTTAAGTAAAGAACATTTAATCTTTATTGCATTCACAAGTTGAGGTTTATAGAGGGCAAACCTAATGACTTTAACATTTTCTACCACTTAATCTTTGGACAAATAGGAAAAATAGTGGCAGGTGTAAATTTAGAGTAGAAATAATGACTATAAAACAATTTTAAATTAAACAGTTTTCACTACAAATTAAATTTTTTTATTGAAATTAATTTACGTATTATATTTTACTCGTACTTATACTATATTCGTGTATGATTGGCTTTTGTTACGTTAAGACAGTGCGATTTACCATCTAGGGTTTCACCACCATTTATCTCCAGGTGGGATTATGGTCAAGCACTGGCTAATATTAAATATATTATAAGTTATTATATAAATTATTATTTCGGGCCGATCTTTTAATGGAATCTTGTTAAAAATTTAATGATTGATGCCCGTTGACATTGATAAAACAATAAAATAAGAATTAGTTAAGCGGACGAGAGTGATATTGCTAAGCGAATGAATAATAGAAGAAAATGTAAATGTTGGTGACGTGTTGAGTGAAATGTCTCTTTGTATATTTCGACCGTCGATGCTACAAGGAAATGTTTAGTTAATTTGGTTCGGTAATTGTTGATGAAATCGATGTATACTCGACATGAAAACTACTCGGTCTGTCCACAAAAACACAGTTACATGATGACAAGTATCGGATGATATGATCAACATTAGTAAGATCATGACAAAGTTGCATCGCTACAAGCAAGTCAAACAACTCATTAGAATAGAATAGAATCATTTTTATTCAATATAAATTACAAGAATACTTATTAAAAGTCATTTAGGCACTTGTCCCACCACCGTTGAGGAAACTATTAGCTATCGAATATTTTCTCGCTCAAGAAACGATGAATAGGTAGATCCCTTGTCTATAAAAGAGACACATATATTAATAGTTGATCGTTGACCGTTCCACACAGCCGGCGAGAACTCTCTCTCTACTCTAACTCTAACTCCCAATCAAAACTCACCCCGAAGGACCAAGCAGCGGTCATTTTACTCTACAGTGTAGATCTGAGTGTACTCGCTTAAAGCCCAGCAATAAAACTATCACAACACGCACTCATTTCTTGCTACTCACCAACTCTTATCTAGTTTCTAGCCCTACTCGCTTCTCTTTCATCCTTGGCGGTGGGACAAGTGCCTTAACCTTTACCACTGGTTCGGAAAAAACCTCTCCTAATTTAAACGTGTTAATTGATACCTATTAAATCTGCATGATAATCAAATATGTTTCGTATATTTTTTCACTGATGATGTGATTATAAGTCTTATCAAAGAATGAAAATAATGAAGTGCTTAATGATATATCTTTTTATATTCTGAACTGAATTAGAAAGTGCATTTTTATGATGATTGTATATTTTTCTTTCTGCTTTCTTACCGATGAGTTGGAATCCGACTTTGCATGCAAAGAATTCACCAAGTGTTTTCATATAGTTTTCAAAATTTAAGACAAATGTCAAAAAGCATAACATGTCAAAAGCATGCGTACAAATTGACTTACCTGTGGCACGGAAAGCCTCCATACGCATAACTTATTGGGCTGGTAATCATCGGGATAGTTTGGCGACTCCAAATGGCCGCTGTTATCAACCTCTATGTCACCGCCGCAAACCGCTGTAAAGTTACAAATTTGTGTAAAATTAGAAGCACCTCTGTTTCATCATCAATCATATCCAATGTCATTATTGGCGCAATTTACAAATTATTGGCTTTGGTTATTGACTTTTTCTATTCAACTAAAGGTGACAAACTATGTAGTGACGGTGTAAGAATATCCACTACCCCATATTGTCCCGTGGGTATTGTAAGTGGCGACAGAGGGAAACTGAAACAAGACTGGGGCAGCAGGATCTTCCTGATATCAACTAAGAATTATAAAAACTGCAGTTGCCGACTTTCCTGCCCAGCTATGCAACTATGGCCAAATACCCCCTATGAGATAGTGAACTTTTTAGGCTAAAATATCTGTACAACACCGGGCACCTACTAAATCAGCACTTTATATCGCACTTAACAATACCGTAGGCACTGGCAGGAGCAAACTTGTTTTTCCGTCCCGTTCCATCCTGTCAAGTACTACGGTACACAACGAAGTTTAGCATTGTACAAATGACCGATAAAAATAAATCGCCTTTATTAAATTCTTCGAGAAATCAGATTTTGTTTTCCCCAATCGTTAGGTACCTACAGGAGAAAACGTCTTGATAATTGAGTTTTTGTTGATGGATCCGTGGGGTGAGTGTATTGAATTATCGAATCTTTATTGGATTCGGCCCAAAATATTCTGGTATAATTTCATAAGTTTTACTCAATTATTGAGTGAAGCTTTGTAGAGATATTAAAGAAAGTACTATTTAGTGCTTTGTAGTAATGAGACTTATGGCAGGTGCTGATGCAGGTGCAGGTAGGAGAATGGATGTTAATTATTATATTTTTTCAACTGCATGTAAAGTTAGACTATTGATTTGATTAAAAGTAAGTAAGTAAGTCAGTTTATAGTGGTAGACACACGGCAACTTTTGCTATTGCACGTATGGACCGGCTCGAACCGGGGTGGTACCACGATCTCACAGAATATCAGCGTGAAGTAGAAGCTCTGCTTCTGCGTTTCGTCTGGTGAGTAATGAGCATCCACGACCAAGCTAATACACTCCTAAGCGCGGGTGCTTAGACTGCCCCGCGTAGACCGAGACGCAGATGACATCTCCGGCAGATACTTTGTATGTCTCCTACCCGGGGTACAAATGGGAACACTTCTTTGCGCTTCAGACTGGAGTTTGCGTATATGTCAGAGAGGACATCTGTTCTCGACACCCGGCAGTCTTGAAGGTTCGGACCTGTCCATTCTTTGGCTACGCGTAGACAGCGACGGCACTTCTACGGGTGCTTTTATAGGTCCAACAGCGGCTATACGGACACAGACCGACTCATCGACCTTGTCCAGATGACTACAGATTCCTTGCTACAACAGATCCCATCCGAAATGATCGTGATCCTTGGCGATTTTAACACCCACCACGCTGAGTGGCTCGGTCCACGTTTAACCAATCATGCGGGGAGATCTGTTCATGACTTTGCCTTGGCATATGGTCTGACACAACTAATTACTTCGCTTACGCAGATTCCAGATGTGTAAGATCATGCACCAGCCCTTTTGGAGCACTCAAACGGACGGATATCAGATCTCCATCGACGGTCCTCTTGTCTCCTCGGATCATTGTCTAGTCCGGAGTAGGGATGTTACGGAAGTGGTTATATCGGAACCGAATTCGGAAGCGGAGTTTAAAAAATTTTGTTTCTCGGAATCGGAACCGAAATCGGAACCAGAATCGGAGCTGGAGGCGGAAGAGATGTGTCCTTAACACATCTCTTCCGCCTCCAACTCCGCAGGTCTAATGCACTGTATTTTTCTTTTCAGTTTATATTTTTTAAATCCTTCGCATTCAGTGGCATGCACAGACTTTAAATGACTTATTAACGAAGTAGTCGTACCTCCATTTCGTGAATATATCTTCTCACATAGTTAACACTTTGCCGTATTCTCAGAAATTTCATTGAAATAATTCTAAATTGCACTTGATTTTGGCTTCATTGTCGGATCCAAATAAATTTATTACACGTCAAATAAAACACAACTAAAACTAATTAAAAACTCGGATAGGTATAAATGAAGTGCAAACGCACTACATGCCAATTGCCAAATACGAAAAAAAAACATCAATTTAACGAGTAATCGACAGAAGGCACGGGGGGATGAAGGTTCCAGGGCGAAAAGTATTAAATTGTTTGTACAATGTACACGCTGATCGCGGCCGCCGCCGCCACTGTGGTTCGACATCCGATATATAACTTCCGATTAAAATTTAACGGAACCGAAATCGGAATCGAAGGTGCAAATCAATCGGAAGTTTCGGAATCGGAATCGAACCTCCGTAGCATCCTTAGTCCGGAGTTACAGACGAAGGATCATTTTTTTGTGCTATAAATTTATTTCAAAGCGTCTTCTGACTAGATCTTGCCTAGAGTGCGTGACCTACAAGGTAACTTAGTTTGCTTGTAATATATTGCTTTCTACATGCTGCAGACTGTATGATATGTTAAGTGTTTTTTTTTAATTAATTGCGTGTAATTTAATTTTTCTTTTCATTTGATATAAAACTCAAAAATACACAAAATAATTATAAAAACAAACGGACGTTAACTGATTCCACTGAATTAGATTTTTTTAGAATACCTACTCGCTATTCAAAAGAATTTCTAGATGACGAAGTCATCATGCTAAAAAAGCTTGAAAATGCTTTTTGTGTGTTTTATGTATTCTAGTGGTCGTCTAGTGGTTAAGATTCGAACGTAGATCATTAAATTTTTAGGTTTGTTGTACGTCACATTCAACTGCACGTTAATATATAAAACACAGAAGTCTAATTTATAAAATTTGTTAAAATATAAAATAAACTTTTTTTTACCATAATATACTCCATAGACTATTGAAATAGGAACATTAGAAATTATACAAAATTCACAGCCCATTCAGTCAATCTGTTTGGCAAATATCTCTACACTATTAAATTCAAACACTTACTAATTTGTGGTCAAGCAGACCACAGACTAGTAAGTGTTTGAAATTGACTTTGGATAAATAACGTATATATGTTTGTATTTATACTGAGACATTGGTTTTCTATTTATTAAGTATTAGCTTTCTATACTCCTTCTCATATAAACTTTAACTATGCCAAATCTCACTCTCCTTCATGCGCGCAATATTTTTAAAAAAGGGTACAAAGTTTCCCTTTACGTATTAATACTTATATAAATGTTTAGAATTAAAATGAGTGTGTACAAGTAACTTAAGTCTTTAAAATATGTTTCTTACCTTCATAATGAGCCCGGAATCCTCTATGCGGCTTAGGCCTTAAGCCCGGTTGATAGACGACGGTAAGCCGCGAGCCAGTCGACCTCATCATCGGACCTTTTCCAGAGCCACAAATCCGTCCCAGAACGGGCGCGTTCGGCATGTACCCATCTCGGACCTCTACCCACTCCGAGCGGCATCCGTCCGATTTGTGAATGTCGATTTCTATAAACAAACACAATGTTACCACTTTATAAACCAATATTAGTGTGTAATGACTGTACTATTACACACTAATATTGGTTTATAAACATACTGACCGTGGAGAGACTGCATGCCAAAGAATATGTGTACGTAAAAAAGAAAAAAGAATAAAAACAAAAAAGGAACGACGGACGATATGTGTGCTCACCTAAATAACATTTTTAATATAGTTTTTAATTAAATAAAAATCAATACTAAAAAATAATTTTTATAAAAAATTACGTTGTATTTTTGGATATTATAGTCCCATCGAGTTCAAGTTTTATTGAAGTGACACACAGTAGAGTAATAAAGCTGCCTTGGCAGCAGTTGTTCAGCATTTTACGGTAGGTGTAAATAAAAGTACAAATAACGGTCAACATTATTAGATATTATGATAATCGTAGTGATTATATTCTCTTTGATGATAATTTACAGTTGATCACACTAGATAAAATTATAGTTAAACATTATACACTTGTAAATAACTAGTATCACTTCTGATCGAAATTCCTCGATTTTATTAATTGTTTAAATCGTTTTGTATGGAAAAGTAGTGTGTATGTTCTTTTTATTTTAGGTATACTTACCTTAAATACATCAATTTTTTCTGCAGATATCTGGTACATAGCCTTTCGAATGGTATAAGTTTCATTCGCTTTTTATAGCGATCTTAATAATTTTATTATCTATATCGGTTGTGTAATAAAACTGAAGTGACGAACATTGAGCTATTATGTATATTACTTCAATGGTGACGAACGAACTTATAATCTGTACCTGTAGCCACTTACCATCCACCTGGTGGTAAGTGGCTACTACAGTCCATGAACTCCTGCTGCCAACTTCAAACAAAGAAGGCTACAGGTGCTGAGGATGAGGATGGAATGGAATGCCCCACATCCTGAAATTATACTAGTTTACTATACTCTTCAGTTCGGAACGGTAAGACCGGAAGGGGTAACTAGTTAAGAGAGTGGTATCCACCTAGATGGATATCTAGGCATAAAAGGAGTTCCACTATCCACCATGTCCTACCACGCGAACACCTTGGATTGAATGTTTTGGGTAATAAGGCTAATCATTGATTATTGAGTAAGAAAAATAGAGAAAGAAACATAATCTCTTAATATAAATGATTACAAAACATAATGTTCATAGAAATATTTAGTTGTCAGCACATTCGTGTTCCTTTGGAAAAAACACCTGGTCTAATGTCATTGTGTAATGTAATTGTCAATGTGGTTTAATTGTCACTAAAAAGTCTTTTCATTAATCGGCACTTAACTTGACAAAATTTGACTTCGGCAGCTAGGTTGGAGCTCGCTGGGCGCCAATACGTGTTTTGCTCTATTCCGATCTGAATATTGTATAATATTCTATATATAAAGTTATTAGTATATAAAGTTATTAAATATAATATATAATATTCAGACATTATACATATTTTAGTATCCTACTTCTACTTTTCAAAAACTATCAGTTGGACTGTAAGTTCGTTTGTTACCTTACTTTGAAAAGAAAATAAACATAACAAACATTTTTCATAGTGGTAGAGCCATGCTGCAGCTATATTAGTAGTATAGTTGTAGCACGAATGGGTCGGCTCCACCGGGGAAGGACCACGCTCTCACAGAGTACCAGCGTAAAATAGTAGCTTAACTATGCTGTGTTTCGTATGGTGAGTGTAGATAACCATACATACATACATATAATCACGCCTCTTTCCCGTAGGGGTAGGCAGAGACCAGTTCTTTCCACTTGCTACGATCCTTACATACTTGTTTTCATACCAATTTACCTGTCCGGTAGTTGTGGTATGGTATACGGGTATGCGACCCCGGCTTCCCTAGCTATTACTGTCCTATCCCGTGCCCTCCTGGACGGTAATATCCTACATTTCCTATTTCCTACCCTAACTTACCTTACTCTTCCTTTTCACACCACCTATCCTTCCCCTTTTCCTATTCCTACCCTCCGCCAATCCAACGTCTGCCGCGCGGATGGATGCATGGCTAGGGGCGAGCCTAGTCGTTAGCGTGCCACACTGCCCTGGGACCGGGCGACCCCAGAATTAGGCTAGCCTTACCCTGGCATGCGGGGCTCTGCTGGGGGGGACAAACCTTTCCCTCGCTATTCGTGGAAACGCAATGGATAATCGTAAAAATAATTTAATTAACCAAAATGGCGGCGATGTGGTTCGCCACCCATCACGTCTCGTTTCTCGCGGGGGCGAAAAGCGGCCCACGGAGAGCCGCTTCGCTACGTTGAATGTAAGAGGAGGAATGGATGGTAAGGTAGATGAAGTATGTCAGATGATGGATGAACGTTGCATTGATATTCTGTGCGTGAACGAAACCAAGAGGAAAGGATGTGACACCACGGTCCATGGCCCCTACACGGCATACTGGTCGGGAGTCCCCCAAACCAGCCGAGGCTGTCAGGGAGTTGGTGTGATTCTTTCATCTCAAATGGTTGAATGTGTGATGGAGCATGAATGTATAAGCCCAAGACTCCTCTGGATTAGGTTAAAAGTCGGACTCACTCGCTAAAGTAGATAACCGGAGATCCTTTTTACTGGAAATGAGGCATTCCATCTTAGTCCTCACGGGTGACAACGCATCTGCATTTTAATTTTTAATAGAGGATAGATGTAGATGTCTATGGGCCGCACCAACCACTTACCATCAGGTGGACTGTGTGCTCGCTTGTCACCCTTATCTTATAGAAAAAATACATAAATTATTGGAAAATATAAAACAAACATGCGTGAGTGTCGTGAAATAAACCGTCGTTGACGTTCGCCCCTTTGCGGCGTTGGCGACGACTCGGTTGGAACGAAATTCCTTTCGTAGTACATATATTATTATTGATTAACAAATACAAATAAATAAATTACTAGAGTCCATTAAAATGAAGCGTCATTTAAAATAAAATACTATTTCTTTCATAGCAAGATAAGAAAAAGTGCGAGGGAAATGGATACTACGTCAGAAGGGGTCGTGACGGAAAAATCTTATACTTTTTCTCGCCTGAATTCATACCGTCCGATAAGGAACATCGTTCCAAAAATGATGTTGTATATGATGTAGAGTGTTTAGTTTTATATTTATAGTCTTATGTTTATATATAGAGTCTGTATTTAGACTGGCTCATTGGACTAGTGATTGTAAGTGCAACAACTGATCCGGTTCGTGAAGAAATGACTGAAGTGGTAACGGGGTACCGGCACGAGTCAATATCAATTATTGAGTTTTTTCCGTCAAAACATTCTCAGTAGCAGCCCGGAGTCTTTTTTTATAGGATATGATGACAAATGAGCACACAGTCCACCTGATGGTAAGTAGTTGCTGTGACCCATAGACATCTACATCTATCTTCAATAAAGAATCAAAATGCAAATGCGTTGTCACCCGTGAGGACTAAGATGGAATGCCTGTTTTCCATTAAAAAAGGTCTCCGGTTCTCTACACTCACCATACGAAACATTGCAGTATTAAGCTGCTATTTTACACAGGTATTCTGTGAGAGCGTGGTCCTTTCCGGTCGAGCCAACCCATTCGTGCTACAACTATACTACTAATATAGCTGCAGCGTGGCTCTACCACGTGTAAAAACTCAGAGTCAAGAACTTTGCGGTGTTTCACTCTCGTGCCTTTCAAAGCGGGTAAAGCCTTTGGTCCTGATCTCTCTCCGGTCATGAGAAATTGCTGTTCCATCGGGTTATGAGAGTGAGGGAATTGCGAGTGCACCTGTGTTTAAGCACACACACGTGTACTAAAATCCTGTCCTGTGCAGACTAGTATCCATTGAGACTGGCCGCTGTAAACGAAATTCGTTCTCGAGGTCGTTATTATTACTTATATAGAAACAATATAATTATGCATTGTTTTGCAAATATATGTGAAAAAATAAACAAGTTAATTCAATAAATTTCACTTGGGCCCCCCAACGGGTAGATTAATAGCGCTAAAGTTAAACAACCGCACTCGGCAACTATCCCCGCAACGACCAGTGAATATTTACGAGCCAAGCTTTAGAACCGCAAATTTCCAATGACCCGCCCGCTTTCCCGCTGGCCTGAACAAATAGAGGCGTCACAAAGACTGCGGGTCAGTACAACAGTTCTAATTACGGTGGGTGGTTAACGTTGAACAAGAACACGCTGTTGGCCACCAATATCGCGAATTCAAGCAGTAAGTTATTGCTTTCAGTACTTGTATCTCTCACGTACAATTGTGCTCTTAATTCGAAGTGATTAAACTGCACTAAAATATTGTAATAAGAAATTTTAATATATAATATCTTACTGAGAGTTCAGTTACTTATTTCGATCTTCCCCTTAGATACTTGAAGAAATATATTCCAAGATTCTACAAAGTTGAAAGGCTGAGAGTTTTAAAATAGGAGAGTAATAATTTAGAAGTATAAATTATTGAACCATCGATAAAAAGGTAGAATGGAGCGAGGAATCCGCTGGATTGCTATGATGCATGATCCTAGTATATCACCGAAATAGGTACGATGTTTTCTGATGATATAAATTACACAGAACGTGAGCAACCCAGGTTTGAGCCCCACCGGCATCAATGAAATTGTTAATTGCAATTTTAAGTGTTGATTTAACACGTGCTTGGCGGTGAAGAACATCGCGAGGAAAGTGTCTGAGAAATAAAAAAAATATTTTAAAGACACGTGAAGTTCGCAGACACGCATTGGGGTAGCGCGGCGGACAATTCCTTACCTAAAACAAACATATCCAAAGAAATGGGGGGAGGCCTGTGCCCAGCAGTGGGACGTATATAAACTGTAACTATAACTTTTTAACTTTAACGATGTTTTCTATTAAGTGGCTTAGTAATTAGCTGGCTCCTCTTCTAACTAGGTGTCCTAAATTTAAGATGCCGTTAAGTCTCGTGCTGTCTCTATCAGTTTAAGTCAAAGTGACTGTGACAACACGAGACTTAACGACATCTTAAAATTGACTAGCGTTTGAGTATTTGGTCGATTGTTACTTATATCTGTCGCCAAAAAGCAATGCTGACTGTGTTCCAGTCTGAAAGGTATAATTTTTTTTAGCTGGCTTTACGGCTCTGGGTTCTAGCCCTTCTGAGCCTGTAGTTACAATGTGAGAGGTATAAAGAGCCAGTGTAATTACAGACAGTGAAGCATTTCATCTCAATCCTCAGAGGTGACAACTCATCTGTAGCCTTCTTTGTTTAAAGTTGGCTGTAGGTGTCCATGTCGTCTTTTTATGAAGTTCGTTTGTTTATGAAGGTAATTTTATAAAAAAATCATTGCTACCATTAAATATAACGTTAACATTACAATTATCAATTCAAGTCTTTTCAGTATTCACTATACGTGGTAGAGCCATGCTGCAGCTATATTAGTAGTATAGTTGTAGCACGAATGGGTTGGCTCAACCGGGGAAAGACTACGCTCTCACAGCATACCAGCGTAAAATAGCAGCTTAACACTGCTGTGTTTCGTATGGTGAGTGTAGAGAACCGGAGACCCTTTTTACTGGAAAAGAGGCATTCTATCTTAGTCCTCACGGGTGACAACGCATCTGCATTTTGATTCGCAAACGAGGATAAATGTATATGTCTATGGGCCACAGCAACCACTTACCATCAGGTGGGCTGTGTGCTCGTTTGTCACCCTATCCTATATAAAAAAGTCATCTAATTTTTAATTACTAATTTGCACTATATTTTATACTAGCGAAAGTCTTACAGCATGCCAGTATATTCCAAAGAGGACTTGCCAGTTGACATTAAGCCTTGTGTAGCGCACTCAGAGGAGCAAAGAAAACATTAATAAGACACTAAGTCTGTTAAGGCAAAATACAAAAGTTCTTAATTAAAGAGCCACAAAAATAATATCTCAATTATTGAATAAAACTACTTTTACGGTATTTATCGCGTTTAATTGTTCTTATTTTTCTACCGACTTCAAAAAGGAGACGGTACTCAATTCGACTGCATGTTTTTTTATGTGTGTTACCTCATAACTTTTTTATGGGTGAACCTATTTCGAAGATTCTTTTTTATTTGAAAGCTGGTGCTTCTCATGTAATCTTATATAAATTTGATCAAGGTCTGACCAATAGTTATTGAGTTATTCTTAATCATTTATATTGAAGTTGGTTATACAAAATTTTTAATTTTTAAAATCCCGACGTTTCGGGTGTTTTCCAGCGTCATACAGTAGGTTTATTCTGGGTAGATCGGACCAAAACTAATTATTAAAAAGCTGAATGTACTCAGGGTTAACTCTGACATTGGCACGTCAATCACTTCATTCCCCCGTGACCATGGGGCTAGAAAGCACCCGAAACGTTGGGAATTAAAAATAAGAACAATTAAACGTGATAAAATCCGTAAAAGTAATTTTATTCAATGTGTAGTGTTCGCGTAAATATAAGAAATCATATCTCAATTATTAATACAATATTGACGCAGCATATACGTTCGGGTTCGGTTTGCCCGTTTTTGAATTAAAACAATTAATTTAATGTTCGTTACCAGATAAAACCCATTAATTTATGTCTGTGCGACACACCCGTCCCATTTAACTCACAGTAACATAAATCACTCGATGACATCTTCGACTCACGAGCTTTTACTGTATCAAATCAATTTCAGATTTAACGTACCTACGTTCGGTTTGAGCTATATTATCTAGTATTGTTCCATATGTAATGTGCTATCAAGTGGTCATACGTTGTAGAGCAAAGCTGCAGTTATATTATAGTTGTGTTATAGTAGCAGGAATGGGTTGACTCGACCGGGGAAGCACCTCGTGCTCACAGAACGTAAAATTACAACGTTAATGCTGCTGTGTTCCGTGTGGTGAATGTAGAGAACCGGACATCTTTTTTACTAGAAACGAGGCATTTCATCTTAGCAACATCTGCCTTTTGTATAGAGACCACATCATCTACTTACTCGAGTCTGATGAAGCTGTAAAAACCAACTGGTTAACAGTACTAACATCACATAAACCAGACAAACTAGACAACATCCACTTACCTTGAGGTAGACTGTGTGCTCGTTTGTTACCTTTTTACTATAAGAAAAACACGTCCAACTATTTCCAATATAGATACTAGCTATAGTTGTAGTGAGTGTTTTGTATTAGTTAAGGTTTTTGATCTATATCTCTGATGTGAGATATTTATCGTATAACTACTGAAAGTAGAGAAATGATATAAAAGTATATAAATATAGTAAGTATACTCCCATGAACTAACCTATCGAAATGTGGAGAAGCATATATTATAATTATATTAATTAGTAACTCTTTTAAGTAATGGAAGTTAGTTGAAAATACGTACAGCATAAATTAAATAAAATGAATAAGAAAAAATCAAATCACATAAACAACAAATATTTTTTTTACAAAAATATTAATGTACACGTGTTAACACAAATAATAACGTTACCGTTACAGTCCATTTAAAATCCACTGCTGAACATGGGCATCCCCTATAGATTACCTCATAGGAGGGATAGCACATATACAGGGTTATTTTGCAATAACCGATCAAATTTGCAAAAAAGGTTTAGAATAAGTAATATGGGCAAATTGTGAAGAAAAATTAATTTAAAAAAATCGAACATTCCGTCCTTTTTATCTTTTAAATTCAAAATTCGTGGTAATGCATTATTTAACTCATTTTACTGCGCACGCACACATTCCTAAGGGTCGATCGGTAGGCAAAAATGTTGTCTATAAAACACATTCAATTTGGGATAGCTTCAAATAAAAGTAGAAGCCTTATTTAATCGTATTTTCAAAAACTGCAATAACGGTACGCCATTATTTATATGAGCGCCGGTTTAGTAGAATATTAAAAATATTTGAACTTAAGTTTCAAATTTGGCTACTCTTTGAAAAGTAACTGTATAGTTAATAGTTATTTGGCATTGTGGCCACGTTTGGCAGGCGGTTTGTCATCCGCAGTTTTTTGTGTTTAGATGTTTAGACGCTGTTGGCCATCTCCCAGTTTGTTTTCCTCTGTCGCCTCTTACGACACCCACAAGATACGGGGTGGATATTCTTACAACGCTATTACACGGGAAACACAAATGATATTACGTATTAAACAAACGGGTAAATGTATTAATGTAAACATTCTCTTAGTTATTAATACTGTCAACATTTTGGATTCGATTCCGCAAGTCGGATGTGGTGTCGAGTTGTAACAATTAATTAAATTTTCATTTACAGTCACAACCTATCCTATTAATTTAATTCAGTACGACACACGCGTTCTATTCCATCCATGTTAACATAAATACAATGACAGCTTAGTTACACAGGCTTTTAATATGTCTCTTTTACTTCAAAATGACGTAAATTGTTTTGTAGGTATGGTTTTTGTAACAAGGATAGGCAGTGGTAGGTGTATTCCATTGAATTATACTAGTTCTATGATTATTTTACTAATTAATTTTGTTATAGTTGTGATGGAAGGAGATCTACGACCCCATGTCGTCGGTGAGTGCACACAGTAATTCATTTATGGGGCAATGTATACGCTTTTGCAACTAAATCCCAGAATATGTTCAAAGTTTGTCAATAAACAAGTTTAAAAGTTTTATTAAAGAAAAACTGTACAAAAAGGGTTATTATAATATCAAGGAATACATGAATGAAAATAACCCCTGGGAATATGGTGATCGCCACCTTGCTGGTTCTATGAAAATTCATTTAAAAATTGTATAAACAAAATTATTGTTAAGTGAAATATGTTTAAAAAAAAGTCCCGCTGGGTTTCTTGCTGGTTCTTCCCAGAACAGAGGTATTTTCCGAACCTAAAAATGACTTTCAATAAGTATTATGTAATAAATAATCTATAATATAAAAATGAATCGCTGAATGTGTTGCTAAGCGCAAATTTCGAGAGCAGCTGAACCAATTTCGGTAATTCTTTTTTTATAATATTCCATGAAGTACGAAGATGGTTCTTACGGAATGAAAAAATTAAAAAATTGCCTTAAAAAGTCTAAAAACAACACTTTTCTATATTCCCATACAAGAGATTCGTAATAATACTTAAAAGTCAATTTGAACTTTAATATCATATCATAAAGTTTAAGTCTTAGTGGAGGGGTTCCGGGAAGGCAAAACAATTGAGTGACGTTAGTATCGTATAAATATTAATGTCAATATTTGTCAATATTTATAAGATAATAATTGCGCGTAAAAAATTGATATCCATGAAATCGTAGTAAACTCCACGCGGGCGAAGTCGCGGGGCACAGCTAGTATTGAATAAAAATCATTCTATTCTAGTGTCGTAAGAGATGACTGACGTGAAGAAAATGTAACAAGAGATGGGCAGCAGCATCTTCCTGATAATATCTGATAAAAAATCTGTGCTTACCAATCCGCTTGCCAAGCGCGACAACAACGGAAAATATCTCATATATAAGGCTAGACTAAGACTAAAGAAAATAGGGATTGGAATTGGATACCAAAATTAACATTGACTTTATATGACCTTTTCTATGACCAAATTCTTACAAGTTTTTTTTTATAGGATAAGGGTGACAAACGAGCACACAGTCCACCTGATGGTAAGTGGTTACTGCGGCCCATAGACATCTACATCTATCCTCTATTACAAATCCAAATGCAGATGCGTTGTCACCCGTGAGGACTAAGATGGAATGCCTCATTTCCAGTAAAAAGGGCCTCCGGCCACCTGCACTCACCAAGCGAAACGCAGAGGTAAACCTCTACTTCACGCTGGTATTCTGTGAGGTCGTGGTACCACCCCGGTTCGAGCTGGCCCATCCGTGGGACAGCAAAAGCTGCCGCGTGGCTCTACCACTGTTGATATATATAATATAATAAAACAAGTAAGGGGAGAGTAAGAATTGCTGAGGGATCAAATGGAATCGACGTATGAAGTAAGGACGGATATAACGTAATGTTGAAACCTAATACTACATTCAAAAGATCATGTATAATGCCTATAGAAATAAAGTCAGTAGTTTTTAGAGTAACTTATGAAATAAAATCAATAAATAAAAATCTCTGTAGCCTCAATTCAAAATTATGAAAATGTCAGGATCAAAAATCTAAGTGAATTTTGAATTTTATTTCGCACGTAGACAAACTCCGCGCTTAGTGTAATCTTTTTACATGGTAGAACCATGCTGCAGCTATATTAGTAGTATAGTTGTATATGCAGCTGTGGACTTTTGATTTGGATGTAATGGTACAAAGTAATGGTATATAAAAATCGGTCCAGTGCAAGCTTTATCTCTGCATTTAAATAATTAAATTGTTTAAAATATGATTGATCGCGTTAAAATTTTACAATTCTGGTAATGTTTGAGCTAAATCGATTTTCGATTTTTTAGGGGACGACTCAACAACATACGTCCACTTCAAAGATGTCTCGGGGGCACATGTATAATCTATGGCGGGCACTGGCAGTGAAAAGGCGGCCGTGAGACGTAAAGGAAACGCTTGAAATTTTAGATTTTATTTATTTTTTCATTAGATAAAAATAAAAACAAATTAAAAAAGTTTAAAAAAATGTATAAAAGTAGTGTTATTTTTTATCAAAACAATTGTTCAAATTCGCGTTTGTCTTTACACGGCACTTCTCACATGCATTTTAAATTCGTTTATTATATTTTTGCTCAATATTGACATTTGAAGAATTGATTTACAGAAGTTAAAACAGTTAAATGTACTGTAACGTCGCTTTATTATACATTAAACGTATTATGTCTGCAGCAATAATGTATGGCTGCCTAAATCAGGGAAGGATACTGCTCGCACAGAACACCAGCATGAAATTGCATAATGCTAAAGTTTTTTACGTGGTAGAGCCAAGCTGCAGCTATATTATAATTGTGGCGCGAATGGGTCGGCTCGACCGGGGTAGGACTACGCTCTCACAGAATACCAGCGTAAAATAGCAGCTGCTGTGTTTTGTATGGTGAGTGAGAATCGTATACACTTTTTGATACGAGGCATTCCATCTTAATCCTACTCGGTGACAATGCATCTGCATTTTGATTCTTAATCGAGGATAAATGTAGATGTCTATGGGAAACAGAGACAGAGACATTTATTCTATAAAAAAGTCACTGCAGTAGTATTTAGATGGACTGTAAGTTCCTTTGTCACTTCAGTTTTAGACAATAACCTTTTTACTGGTACCAAGTAATACAATCTTAGTTCTTAGAGATGACAACACATCTGCCATTTTAAGTCTTAATTCCAATTATTATTACACATGTTTACATACAGGAATAAATATGATTACAATTAAATAAAGTAACAATATGTCTAACAAAAATAACATGCTATGATAAAATTAAAACTATGTGAAGCTTAATAATGTAGAATATACAAAATAAAAATAAAAAAGTCAAGTTTATAATATTAGCTACCTGCCTGAACTGACTGACTGAAAATTAATTGAAGATAGATATATCTTCGCGTACAATGAAATATACGTCAAGCACTTCGCTTCTGATACAAAAAGAAAGATTTTTAGAAAGATACTTGTTTAGAGATGATTATTTGTTCAACTAAATTCTGCCGTAAAAACAAACAGAGGAGCACTTTTTCCAATATACGAGCATAAAATTTTACCAATATAAATCTTTTTATCTATTAATTAAGTTTTCAAGATTTTTTAATCGAGGAAAAGTTTTTATGGAAAATCGTATTTATTAAATTAATTATAACACAAGGCGAAGCAAAACACTAAACGTTGGTAATTGAATCTAGGTGACCTTTTTACACAAGTAAAGTTGACAAGGTAGACCGTGAAGTGACGGTGTAAAAATATCCACTACCCCAATTCGTCCCATGGGCTAAGAGATGATAAAGGGAAACAAACCAGGAGATAGGCAGGAGCGTCTTCATGACAAAAACCTCATTATAATATATTGCGGTTGAGAACCGCCTGCCAAGCGAGACAACTATGGCAAACCCCCCCCCCCCCCCCATCCCCCACCTCCCCATGAGGCCATCTACGGAGGAGGCCTATGTTCAGCAGTGGAGTTTTATAGGATGTAACGGATGCAGGTGACAAAAGAGCAGACAGTCTATCTACTGATAAGTGCATGTTGTGGCCCATCATACGAAACTAACAACATTTATATTACGCCGTCTTTGTATTTTGTGTGCGCGTGTCCTTTTCAGTGGAGCCGATCCATTCGTGCTGCAGCGATAAAACAGCTACTCTGTGGCTCTTCCACGTGAAAGACGTGAGCGTTTCTGACATAGTGACAGAGCCTACCTTCTATTTGATAAATCATAAGTATTACATTAGATTTGGGTCATTTCAATCACTATCAAAATGGTACTGTTGAACGCCTCCCCCATAGATTGATTCATAGGGGAGACATGGTTATACCACACTACCACTACACAATAACGGACTTAACTCAACCGACAGAGCCCTGACTTACGAAACTATAATTCTTATAATATTTTATGTTACAATTCAAATATAATATATTTTAATAGTAACATAAAATATAAAAATTAATTAACAGAAAAACATAAGGATATTTTATCTTTATTACAGTACATTGATCCAGTGTACCATGATTTTTATAAGAATGTAATAAAGTCAATCATCAAGACAACGACGTAGTAGACACATCACATACGAGTATTAGTGATTATAATTCCGATTCTGAATAGAAATTATTCTATTATTAAGTCTATTATCTTATTTTTAATGCTGCTTCGAGCGCAATGTTATATGCCAAATATTCTGCATTGTCATTTTAAATTTAAATAAAGTATTTTTCTCATATTTGTCTTTCATTTAAGATCATAACACGATAACTACCTACTTCTTTTCATCACAGTGTGACAAGTGCAACCATTCTTTATAAAAGAAAACAATACGTGAATACTACGCATTCCACATGGAACTTTAAGTATTTTTACAAATTAGTAACAAATCTCTTTATTTTAAAATTTTTTTTTCATATATCGAGTGTTTCATATTTTAATAGTGCCTTCAAGATTTCTTAATAATTTAATTGCTTGTCCTGTAAAGTAATGAAATTGCATTTATCATATTCTGACCTATGGCCACAGTATTTCTTAATCGGACAACAGTGATTCATTACAACGGTAAAACTTTACAACAAACAAATAAACTTAAAAACAAACTTATATCTTATTTTAATATATCTAGAGCAGCATGGCATTTAATAATAAATTGTGGTAGCGAAATACATATCATGTATGTCAACGTGGTCAATATGGTTGCATATGTATACACGGTGTGGTGGTACATTGCATTAAAAGTCACCGTAATTACATTAATTCAACGCAGCATTGTTAAATGAAAGGTACAATAAAACACAAATTTTGCCATTAGAAACCATTTTGACTGTTATAAAATGAGAAGTTTGAACGTTTTAACGTTCCCTTGAACTAATTAAATTGTGTGTACGGTTTTGTTAAATTTAACAAAATATTAAAGGTTTTATTCGTATAGGAAAAGTTATTTGAAAATTTAGTTTTGAATTTGAAATAAATCATTACAAATAGAAAGTAAAAGTCAACTTCAAAGTACTAAAAATGATAAAATAATTTCCATTTACAGTTTCAGAAATCGCATCTAAAATATAGTTATTTTTTAAAGAATTAGGCTGATGAACGAGCACACAGTCCACCTAATAGTAAGTGGATGCTGTGGCCCACATGTATCTTCCATTGAGAATGAAAATGCAGATGCGTTATCACCCCTGAGGACTAAGATGGAATGACTCGTTTCCAGTATGAAGAAGTCTCTGGTTCTCTACACTCATCATACGAAACACCGCTGCAGGTATTTTGTGAAAGCGTGGTCCTACCCCGGTCGAGCCGACCGGGGTACGATACAACTATAATATAGCTGCAGTATGGCTCTACCACGTCAAACTATCACGTATAACCTATATAATTAAAAAAGATTCGATAAAATCGGCTGACAATTGACGAAGTACGTAGAAACTTACAAAAAAAGAATATGCGGTCTAATTGAGAACCACTCTTATTATTGAATTTGATTTTTGGTTGTTGAATATCAAATACACCATTGAAAATTTTTAATGTGGGTTATAGAAATAGTCGGGTATGTAACAAATGGTTTTTGGTTTTTTGCTGTAGAGTACGTGAGGGTAATATGGTCACTTTCTTATAACTCAAAAACTACAGCCTAATTTGCATAGATGGCTTTGTGATACGATAGCTCTTCATCAGTCATTTAAATAATAAAGGGTCAAAAGGCCGCCGCTTTATCGACGCCATTTTGACAGTTGATATTATAGTAAGTACATGAGGGTAATATGGCCACCTTAAGCTTTATCGCCCTATAAAACCAAAATTAGGAGGAGAACAGAGACAAAAACACAAAGTCGTATACTATAACTAATATATTAAGAAAAAAATAGCGAAAAAGCTTTGGAAATAATTAGGACCATTTCGAAAAATCTACTTCAAAAAAGCTACACAATACAAAAATCGATTAAAATATTTACAATAATATCATCTGTCAAAATCGCGTCGATAAAGGAGCGTTACCCTCACTTACCTTACATAAATAATATACGTAAAGTATGTTTCAAAGAAACATTACGTCTTTGAATATAGTTCAATGAATTAAGCTAGTTCTCTGCGCAGTACTTTACACTGCTTGAATGAGTGGGGGAGTTGAAACGCTTGTTAGCTATCTACCCTCACTCCTAACACTAGCTTACAGTCAACTTGGTGGGAAACGGCTTATTCAGCACGTGAACGCTTAATTAAAACTAACCTTAAATAACGAAGACTGATGTGTTGCCATCTCTAAGGGCTAAGATGAAATGCCTCAACCTGCAATCACACTAGTTCTCTTATCTTTCAAATAGTAACAGAGTAGTGAGTGCATTGCTACATGGTGGCGGAAATACTTTCAAGAGTGTTACCAACCAAGACAGAACCCTGGGTAGAAAACGAGCCCTACCATCTAGTATTTAACTTCAAAATAACTTATTGTTGTCTTTGCGATATATTTTTTTATTCCAAAGACCTGCAGGTTGTGAGGGCACAATGATTTCGTTTCTACCGACTTTAAAAAGGAGACACGGTATTCAATTCGACTGTTTTTTTTATGTGTGTTGCCTCATAACTTTTTACTAGGTGAATCGATTGCCATGACTGTTTTTTTATTTGAAAGCTGGTGCTTCCCATGTGGTCTCATATAAATTTTATCAAGGCCTGACCAATAGTTTCTTAGTTATTCTTGGATAGGACCAATAATGTGGCGTTATTTAAATTAAAGATAATCAAAGATAAGTGTTCTTTAGATCATTTTTTTAAATTTCCAAGTTTTGCGTATAAAATATAATCTAAATCAATTCCGGCATTGCTCTCTATATGTTCGTGAGGTTACATCGCAATCGGTTCGATTATTTCGAAGATTACTCCAGACAGACAGACAGACAAAAATTTAAAACATGTCTTAATAGCTTGCAAATAACAGTCTAAGCCTACAAGAAGTCAGTTGTTTAGATTTTTTTTATAGAATAAGGATGACAAACGAGCACAATGTTCATCTGATGGTAAGTGGTTGCTGCGGCCCGTAGACATCTACATCTATCTTCGTTTGCGAATTAAAATGCAGATGCGTTGTCAGCAGTGAGGACTAAGATAGAATGCCTCTTTTCCAGTAAAAAGGGTCTCCGGTTCTCTACACTCACCATACGAAACACAGTAGTGCTAAGCTGCTATTTTACGCTGGTATTCTGTGAGAGCGTGGTCCTTCCCCAGTCGAGCCGACCCATTCGTGCTACAACTATACTATTAATATAGCTGCAGCATGGCTCTACCACGTATAAGATGTATTACAGAAAGACAATTCAATTTTATTTAAATGTATAGATTACATAAATGTACGTATAATCATTTTGAATACCAACTATTTTCTCCTTTATTTAACTCTAATGGTTATTTGAGATTTATGTGCTGGACCAAAAGTTTCACCGATAGTTGGCACCGATAAATCTACGAAAGTGCCATTTAGGTGCATGTTCCACCGTGATCTACGTTGCATCATGCATGTGCAATAAAACAGCAAATTAGAAGTAAAGTCTGTCGAATAAAATGCGCTTTAAAATTTATGTATCTAGCTTTCGTATTTATGTCTGACAAATATTTATGTTGACGACCGATGGCAATGAACGAATGAATTACTAAGCCAGCCCGAGCTACCAGCTATCTAGTTAACCACATCGAGCGCGGTATGCACAACAATTTTTTTTTATATAATATGAGAGACAAACGAGCACACAGTCCACCGGGTGGTAAGTCGACGTGGCTCATAGACATCTACATTTATGCTCGATTAAGAATCAAAATGTACATGCGTTATCACCCTTGAGAACTAAGATGGAATGCCTAGTTTCTAGTATATTATTCTAAGCCAGCGCTTAACTACAATCCCACCTGATGGTAAAAGCTGATGTAGCCTAAGATGGTGAAGCGCACTGAGTTAACAAAAGCTTATTCACTCTTGCCTTGAAGACACCCACATTGTAATCGGATGGAAACAGAGATGCTGGCAACTTAGTCCACTCCTTTGCTGGACGATGATGAATGATATAGCAAACCGTTTCAAACGTCAACAACGAAAGGGTGGAAACTGGCTAAACGTCTGATTTTTCGATGGTAGAAGGGAGAGGGAGAAATTAAATTATGCAATTTCTGCGCATTCTCTTCGAAATGTATCCCGATTTATATAAAGTAAGCAGCTGTTCCGGCGTGAAGTATCGCCGCACCTTTGCTAGGACTCCTAGCTTCCTTGCAGCTGCTTTGGCCTTGGACTCAATGAACCGCCAAAAGTTCAGATTTGAGAATATCTCAACCCCCAACAACTGAAGGCGGCCGGTGTACTCCAATAATACACTTCGGAAAGAAGGCGCCAAGATGAGCTGGCTCCTTTTTGCAAAGAGATACGCTTGTGTTTTGAAAGCTTTGAATTTCACAAAATTGGCATCGGCCCATTCGGAGACTGCCAGTAGTTTGAGATCTACATGCTCTATCATAGCTTCTCTTTCGGACTGGATTTGATCCCGACCGACCCGAGGACTTGGTTGGTATCTCTCCACAACTGTGCTATCGTCTGCATACCCATAGATACTGGGAATAAGGAGATTATTAATATCAGTAAAAAGGGTTTCCGATTCTCTACACTCACCATATGAAACACAGCAGCATAAACTGCTATTTTACGCTGGTATTGTGTGAGAGCGTAGTGCTACCCGGGTCGAGCCAACCTATTCGTGCTTCAACCATAATGTAGCTGCAGTGTGGCTCTTACCATTTTTGGATAGACCTACGCTTATAAATTATAAGATAGTATCTGATTATAGGTAGTTATATGTAGATATAATAAGTGGTAATGAAATAATGTGTACGCACATGGTTATTTATTTATTTATTCATGCTTTATTGATAAGGTTGTTATGGGTGGACTTGACGCCTTTTGGCATTCTCTTTTCTCTACCAGTAAATTCTAGTTTAAAAACACTTTCACGCTTCAGACCAAATAAAAAAAATTGGGCAATGAAATCTGCGAGAGTCGACGAGGCAAAATCGCAAAGTTTGTTTGTTTCCCCAAGGTAACGCCCCAAGTCACAGATCCGTTACGATGGCTACACTTTTGCTTTGTGATATTTGATCATCCTCAATATCTACCAGATCTCGCATCTAGTGATTTCTATTTGCGAGTTCGAAGGAGCATCTCAGAGAACATAGATTAGAAGATAATGAAGCAGTAGTCACTGCAGTACGAGAATTTCGAAGTGTTCAGGATAAATGGTTTTTCAGGAAGAAAATTTCAAACTTAGTATTCCAAGTATACTACACTATGATGTGACTGTATCGAAAAATAAAATAACATTGAAAAATAGGTACCTGCATTATACTCATTTTAATTTTTTATTGAACGCCTCCAGTACGTGGAATTGAATATGACATTGTATGCAGAACGAAATTGATTTTCAACGGTGTGTAAACAACGCTGAAAGGTTGATGCGGTTGTTTCCAATGAATAGGAAAATTGGATCTAATTAATTGAACAGAAATTGTGGCGTGTTGAAATTGGTCCTACTTTTCCACAACACGGCAGACGTATTATGTTTTTATCAGATACATAATACGTATAAATGTAATTAAATTTTTTTTTTATCTTCACGCACAATCCCTGACGGGGTAGCCAGAGAGAACAGATCGCCAAGTGTCACGATCCTTACATACCTCTTTCGCTTCTTTCAGATTCATTATCTTCTTCATACATGCACGTCTAGGTATCCGAGTACTCTTGACCCTACCCTTTTCGAGCAATTTGCTCACATGGTCTTCGAAAGTTAGTCTCGGTCTACCTCGACACCTTTTAATATTAACTTTCGCGCTATATATTTTCTTCACCATTTCGTCTTCACTCATTCGCTCAACGTGCCCAAACCACCGAAGCACGCCCTTATCAATTTTTGTGATAAGGTCATCTTTCAAACCTGCCATATTGCGAATCTCTTCGTTTCGCTTTCGGTCGGCCATGGTAACGCCGCACATTTTACGAAGAGATCGCATCTCCACTGCATTCAACTTGCTTTTATGCTTCTTCTGGCATACCCAGGTTTCGCTACCATATAACAAAGTCGGTACCAACACTGCGTTATGTATTGCAAGGCGTGCACTCTTCACTAAGCCTTGCCTTTTGACTAACGCAGTCAGGGCACCATTGACTTTGTTCCCGGCAGCGACACGCCTGTCCACATCCAAATCACATCTTCCATCCCGGCTAAAAGCACTCCCCAAGTATACAATTTCATTTACTTGTTCTAGACATTCCTGATTTACCCATATTTCACACTTCGTTCTCTCTTCGTCCCTTTCAAATACCAGAACCTTAGTTTTATTAGCGTTCAAACGGAGACCTTTAATTTCACATTCCTCTTTCATACACGTGACTAATGCCTGCAGTTCTGCCTCTGATGGTGCAATAAGCACTGCATCATCAGCATACAGCAGACAATTTACTTTTATGTCAACCAATTTCACACCCAAACAGCTATCTTTCAGCTTTTGTAAACAGCTGTCGAGATACAGTATGAACAGCCAGGAAGACATGACACAACCCTGTTTTACGCCCGTTTGGACGCTAAACATGGGTGACAGCTCATGCCCTACCCGCACACAGGCTTTACAGTCACAGTAAAGAGACTGCACAGCCCTTAGCAATCGGCCATCCACACCATACCCCGGCAACAGTTCCCACATTTTCTTCCTTACAACCTTATCAAATGCTTTCTCAAGATCCACAAAAGTACAGAAAATCTTCTGGTTAGCAGCCAGAAGCTTTTCCGTGATCATACGGAGAGAAAACATTTGATCCGTGCATCCTCTTCCAGGTCTAAATCCGCATTGTGACTCCCATAGAAATCTTTCCGATTTCTCTTGCATCCTACGTGTCAAAACCTTCGAGTAAACTTTACTTGCTAAACTGGTCAAGCTGATCGCCCGATAGCACCCGCAGTCAAAATGTGAACCTTTACCTTTATATAAAGGCACAATGACTGCGGATCGCCAATCATCCGGGACATCCCCCGTCCGCCAGTACAAATTGCACAGCAGATGAAAGCTGTCCCAGACGCGAGGCCCACCATACTTGACCATTTCAGCAGTAACTCTGTCTAGTCCCGCAGCCTTACCACATTTCAAACTTCGAATCGCACGTTCAATCTCTTTCATACTGATGACCTCAGTGTCATCGAGGTCCGGGTCTGGCGTACCAGTCACGGCGTCATCCCCGGATCCCTCACTAAGATCATCACACGCATACATTTCTCTATAAAATTCGCTCCATCGCTGCATGACGTCCGATTTTTCTGAGAGGACGTCATTAGTTCTCGAAAGCACTTTGTTCATTCTTAAGGCCGTCGCACCACTTTGGGTCCTTCCAACCTCTTTCCAGAAGAGTTTGGAGTTCTCCTTAAAGTTGTGCGACAACCTTTCATCCGTTTCCATTCTACACCTTTCACGCACTTCCTCAATCAATGCTTTCGTGTGAACTTTCTGCAGCTTATATCTTTCTTTCATCTTCTCTCTCATATCCTTATCATTACTAGAGGCCAAGTAGTCTAACCATGCTTTCTTCTTCTTCTTTACAGCTTCTTTCACTTCATCATTCCACCATGCATCTCTTCTTTTACTACTGCCTCTTTTTATTGTTCCACACACTTCTTCCGCTGCACTTACCATTCCATCCCTAAAGTTCTGCCATGTTCTTTCTACACATTCGTTTCTGCCATCGATGGTGTCAAGCTTTTCGGCTACCCTCGATATTTGTCCTTAGTATCAGCTTCCGCATCCGAAGCTTCCAGCTTTGGATGCGACAGACCGACTGTGGTTCTGTCACTGTCGTCCGGTAGCGCCAACCCGCGAAGAGACCCCTAAATCTAGTAATCACTAGATAGTGATCCGTTCCCAGGTCACTGACTGGTCCCCTGAACACTCGCGTATCCATAACCTGTTTTCGCAGTCGGTCATCCACCAGGAACAAATCGATCATACTTCTCTCATTCTTTCTTTCTCTAGTATACATATGAATTTTCTTGTGATTAAACATAGTGTTTGTCACAAGAAGACCCTTTTCCTTGCATACCGCCAGTATAAGCTTGCCAGCATCATTAACCCTTTTATCGCCAAACTTTCCAAGTACCGACTTGTACCCTGGTCGAGCGGTACCAACCTATCCATTCAAATCACCACATACAACAATTCTTTCGTTTCCCCTAGCCAAATCTAGAACTTCTCTTACATTCTCCCAAAACTCTTCCAGCTCAGCCCTGGACGATGAAGCTACCGGCGCATAAAGAGCCAAAACTTCGTCAGTCCCAATTTAAAGCGAACCCAGAGAAGTCTTGAGTTCACAAACTTATATTCAGTCATAACATCGACCAACCGAGAAGACAGCAGCACCCCCACTCCCTGGCAGGCGTTCTCGCTCTCCGGGACTCCGGACCATAGAGCAAACGCCCCGCCAGGGAGCTCTTCAGTACCACTGCCCTTCCGTTTGGTCTCCGACATACACACGACATCTAATTCTCTTTCTTTCATTATTTCGATCAACTCATTCGTCTTATCTCTCATGCCTCCTCTAACATTCCACGTGCCAACTCTGCACTCTGTCCTCCACCTTCCGCCGTGTCGGGCTGTGCGTGACGGGTGGCGGTCCCCATCGCTGCTTTGCGCGCTGCATTCCACACCAACGGGGACGAGCTGGTGTGCGTCGCCTTGGGGGGACGCCCTAACCCTCGTTGACATGGGTGCGCAGCTGAGTAGAATTGCAGCCCTGAAAAGGGCTGGCATGGGTCGCGACGAGCACGCTTCTACAATGACCCCCAATAATTAAAATATTAAATGAAACTAATTTTTACGGATTTAATCGCGTTTAATTTAACCTTTTTTAATTCCCAATGTTTCGGGTGCTTTACAGCACCCATGGTCACGGGGGAGACTGAGGGGTTTACGTCCCGATGTCATAGCCCAGCTACCTTCAGTTTTTGAATATTAATTTTTGGTCCGATTCACGCAGAATGAACTTATAGTATCTTGAAGTCTATGCAGTGGTATGCTTGGGTTTGGATTTAATTTTATTGATTATAGGATCCCAAGCAGATGGCAGCATCCATCCATCTTCTCTATTGAAATTAGAATGTTTTTTAATTTCAATAGCCTCCCGAATCATCCTTGGTTTGCGAGGATTTGAGCTCTATCAAATATAATGTAATGGCGGGGACGATCTTGAACATGTTCACACATTGCAGACTTCCCGGAACGTCGGTGCTTCAAGTATATTATATTGCCTTATAGTATTAACTATTTCGTCATAGTTGCCACGCGGGTTGGCTGACGCAGTTTTTTATTAGAGCTGATATCAGGAAGATGCTGCTGTCCATATTTTATAACATCCACGGAACCATTTGAGGTAGTGGATATTATTACACCGACACTACACGGTTGGTAAATTTTTTTAATATATTCTTTGTTGGATAGTAAAGGAGTGGTTTTTTGTTTAAAAGGAAATTGGCCTCGTGTTACTGTATTTAATATAAATTGGTTTCCACCTAAATATTTCCATATCAAAACCTTTCCTTCAACATCCCCCCTGAAAAACGTTTTGAGTCTGTATGTAGTAATTTTTGTTTACTATTTGAAATAATAATAATATATCATAGTATTAATTAAAGGTCGTTCAAGGTCACTCAGCGAGCTATAGAGAGAAATGAAGAAAACAAAAGTAACCGAGAAAGCCCAACGGATCAGTAAGCTGAAGTGGCAATGAGCCGGCCATATGGCTTGAAAAACCGACAACCATAGGGAAACAAAAGGAAGTGTAAAATGACAAAATGAAACTCTAATACATGGAATGAGGACCTGGTAAGAGATGCAGAGAGTCGATGGATGAAGGTGGCTAAGGAGCGTGCTTTGTGACATTGCTTACGGTAGGCCTGTGTTGAGCAGTGACCTTGTCAAGGGCTGTAATGATGATTATGATAATTAGAGATGGGCCGAACTTACCGACTACAAAAATTTAGCCGAAAGTTCGTCAAAACTTACCCCGAACCGAATATTCAGTATAATTGATGCCATAGCTAAACAGTTCAGATCTGTACTTGTTACGTGTAAAGTTTATAAGATAATTACTGTTTTATATAAATATTTTTTATCTTCTGTCGCTAAACTAAATAGCAACTAGAGATACGATTAATATTTGCCTAAATATTGTAATTCTATTATGATTTTTTTCTTGCCGTAATATCGATTAAAGCCTAACCTAAGTTTCGTTTCCGAAGAATGGAACTCACGGCGCCGCTATTTAGCAATAAAAAATTTCTAAAATCAATTTTTTATCTAAGTACGGAAATAAAACTAAGCTCTTAAAAACATAAAACTATACAGTATATTACTTACCTTATGAAAACAATACAACTATGTAAGACGCTGCATTTATCAATCATGTTCAATTACACAAAACTCAATTCGGTGAACTTTAGTATCACTTTGCCGAACATTCGGTAAATTAGCCAAATATTTGACCGAATAAGAATATTCGGTAAACCTGCCGAATAAGCCAAATATGAAACGAATTTTCGGTCCATCCTTAATGATAATATTATTCATATTATATAGTTTTAATATTTTAATTAGTCTTAAGTACGAAAATTACATCGTGGTACCGGAAGTCCGGGACAATACCACAATACCAATCAAATAGTACAGAAGCTGAGGACGTTGATTCAAGCGTAGTCGAGTCCAATCCCATAAATAAACAGCGGAACCATTTGTCACAGTAGATCGCGGGACGTTCACTTAAACGGCCGCTGTCCAAATATATTGTTCGAATGACATAACAATATCATTGCTGTGAGAAGGGTTACGGACGTTTATGAATTTAATGAAGTAAAAGTGCTTGAGATCGCCTTTATTGCATCTATTTGAATGTAGGACACATTGTAGTTTATTGATTGTGGAATTTTCATGAAAATTTAAGTATAAAGAAATTAACTTTCCACTTGGTTTGAAATTGATTGAGGAATTGACTGATGAACGGCGTGCTTGGTTGTGAGAATCGACTACTGAGTCACGGCTAGATTCGAACAAACGTGACTGAAGGACAGGCAGTGTCTTTCTGACAAAATAGAAATGAAAGGTATTCAGAATAAGCTTTTTCATTTCACTGTTGTCTTTGATACCAAACAAACATATTTCTGATTCTGTCACATATACATTACCTATATCAGATACAAGTAAGTTGGCACGAGTGGTGTGTTTTGTTTGCAAGTATACTTGTGGAACTGTATTTATAGTTGACAACTTGCTATCGTCATCATTGTCAAACATATGTGCACGGCTGATAACGTTGACGATGTACATATACTTTAAATAAATACTGCATTAAAACAGTAATTGAACCATCTGCATTTATCGACTTCCTGTGTAACGTTTTGGTACTGCATATAGTAGGGGACCCCGTCCGCTAACCGCTTACCGATAAGAGAATGCTCCAAAATCTTTATTCCCCATTAATCAATCGATTTATTGATTCTTCGAGCTAAATGGTCAGTCTTTTATATTTTTATTAGTTTTGCTCGATGGCAGACAGGCGAAAAATGGACGTCGTAAAAATTATTATACGGTAACTAAAATAGTTAAAATTTATTCTTTAATGCAGTCCTTAAAACAAAAGAATACAGGGCGAACGGTAACTTGAGGCATTTTCTACCAGTCAACCGATGGAGTGGTAAGAATTCGAAGTAGTTGTAGCAATAAAAAAAAACAAAATAAAAATGATAATCAAATACGTACTAGTAATAAACAACCCGCCTGGCAAGAGTGGCAACTATGGCAAGTGATGCAATTTACGAGATAGTCGAAGTTCAGCAGTGGAATTCGATAGGCTACTAATTAATGAATGAGTTATTGCGAATATAACTTCAATATTAATTAAGCAGAGAAAGTATACTATAATTTTGATGTGCAGTGGTTGTAAGGACATCAGAATAAAAGTAAGTGGGAGAGCGCTAGGTTCTTTAGGACGCGAAACACATCGAAGCCTAAATATCATTAACAAAGTTCGCGCTCCCCGGGCAGAACACCTTGCCCGGCGGGAGATCTCCCCTTTTCCTTCCACGCCAAAACATGTGTCGTATTGCCGTCAGTGGTGTGTCTTTCCTAGTTTAGTGGTGTTGGGAGTAGTGGTACTATTAGTGGTGACTGGGATATAGTGCACGCAATAGAGGGAGGGTGAGAGGTGCTCTTCAAACTAGGTAAGACACATCATTTTATTTTATCTAGCGGATATACTCAAAGTAATTTTTACCAACTTTAATATAATGGATTTCCGCAAAGTAACGCATGATTCTATTAATTACTGTGAATACAGTATTAGTTTGATGTGCTTGAGCCAAATCCATATCTTTTTTATAAAAAAAAAACGTAAACTCTGCAATAGGTTTTCTTCTTGCACATGGATAAACACTTCTGGAACAATTATTTGTAGGCTGTACAAATACTTGTTAATTGTTTCAATCGAACATGGGGTACGCATCGAAAACGCTAAGTCACACAATCGGCAATCGCCAATTAGATAATGGAATAAATATAATTTAGGAGCAATGTACGGATTTATATATGTATTACATTTGTCATAGACAATTCCTTTATTATAGTTTGTCCTTGTGCAATTTATGTTTGTAAACTGCCTCCACGACACAGGAGAAAATCCTAGTGTGGGGGTAACGTTTTAAAAAAAGAAATAAGTATAAAAAATAAAATCTTTTTCTTATGAACCTGTATCGAAGAATTGTACATCCGTGATTTTCTGTGTTAATTGACATAATATATTTATATGCCAAGTAAATTAAAACACAGCTACGTTTTGTAAATAAAATAATTCTTTATTTTTACATAGATAACACACTATAATAAATCTAGAAGTTACATAGATAGGCGAAATCCGTTTGTTATGTAAGCAGCCAGCAATGCTTAAAATTACCTTACTTGTTATAATGAAGATAAGCCTCGTTAATTTAGCGGAAAAATTTTACTTTTAATTATTGCTAAATTAATTTTGTTCTCTAATCAGGACTCCTCGAGTGCTCCATGGAATTAGGTCGCCCTCAGCAAACACTTCAGGGTAACTGACGTTGCTCTTTTGTAGGCAAAATTTTTAAGCTCTGTTTGCACGGGGTATATGGTGAAATTTTAGCTTGTGTACACAGGGTGAAATATCGCTAAGAATCTTCAAAATGCATCTCCCGGTTGGTTAAATATGGTAATAATTATTGCACGTTATATTTTTTTTGAGTACACGATCAATATGGACTATTTATTATTTGCATTAATAATTTAATTCTTATGGAATAAATTTTTTCATGTTACGTGTTTGTAATTAATACCCATCCTTCGGCGGATTATAAAGAAAGCTGAGGAGTAAAACATATATATGTCTCTCGAGTTAGAATATGGTAAAAAAAGTTCGATAGAATTGAAATTTTAATGGTGCTGCAGTCTCTTTAACGTTGCCAAATTGGCTCCCGGTGAATAGATCAGGTTCTTGTATAGGGTACTTAAGGTGAATATTTCGGTCCGAGAACAGTATATTTGGAGGTGGTTATGAGATAGAATAGAATAATTTTTATTTACTATAAGTTTAACGTGGTAGAGCGACACTGAAGCCATATTGCTGGTATAGTTGTAGCACGAATGGGTCGGCTCGTCCGAGAACCGGAGACCCTTTTTACTGGAAAAGAGGCATTCCACCTTAATCCTCACGGGTGATAACGCATCTGCATTTTGATTCGCAAACGAGGATAGATATAGATAGATGTCTATGGGCCACAGCAACCATTTACCATCAGGTGGACTGTGTGTTCGTTTGTCACCCATATTTTATTAAAAAAAGATACTAAGTAATACTTTTGTTTCCACTGGTTCAAAGAAAACCGCTACCTTCTTTTTTAAATAATTATTTCGTAATATTGTATGTTTGTTGTTATATGTAGTTATTTTACATTTACATAAACCCTCTCATAAATGAGGAGGGGCCTGTGTTCAGTTGTGGGACCTATATAAGCTGTAACTAACTTAAATAGCATAAAAGCGATCACCTCATTCGCAGGTGATTCGGTCATATATTCTTTATTATTTTAATAACCCTTATTATTCAGTTTTGTTTCATTTGTTTTGATTGAGTGGTCCTGCTAGATTGGCAAAAAGAAAAGAAAATGTTAAAAGCTTCTAAATCTTACGATCGACTTTTTCTCTTTGATTACTCGTACGGTTATACTTTTGCTAGTGTCAAATAGTTTCAAAATCATTTCACAATATTAATTGCGTCATATTGAGGAGTTTGGAGAGGACTTGGGAGATTTTGACGACAATCTTGACTCAACACAAAGTCGATGACGACAGTATCTCAAGTTCTAGACAAAATAAGATGACTAATGAATCTAATAGTTCACATGCTTAGATGCTTAATACACAAAATTTAATCTTTTTTACATATCAAAATTCACTTAAAAATTATTTTTTATACGATAAAACAAGAGCAACAATCCGCTGATGTTCAAATTCCCGTAAAAAAAATTACTTCATCCATTGGCTATCATTCGACAGATCTTACGAAGACTTTTGATTCGGCTCAATATCTCCTTCAATGCGACACGAAGGCTTACAAACTACATATTTTTGAGAACGGATAACCTACCAGTTATGTTGAGGACGACTCGCTCTCCGTGCGTGGCGACGATCCTCCACTCGCAGCGTTCGGGCACGGCGGGCGCCGCCTCCGAGCCCCAGCCCGGCGAGGTGAACCACCCCGAGTTACCCAGGAAGGTCTTGCCGCATTCTAGTGACAGAAATTATTAATTTTCAGATAAAAATAATAATTTAATCAGCTGTTATAGCAAATGTTTTTGGTAATGATGACATAATAAAAGTTATGTTTCATAGTTTTACAAGTTGTAAAATTAAAAATTATGTACAACCTATAAATAATAATATAAATTATTATGGATAACTCAAAAACTAATGGTCAGAGCTTGATCCAATTTCTATAGGATTGCATAAAAAGCACCAGCTTTCAAATAAAATAAGAATCATCAAAATCGGTTCACCTAGAAAAAAGTTATGGGGTAACACACATAAAAAAATATAGTCGATTTGAGTACCGCCTGTTTTTTGAAGTTCGTTAAAAAGATATCGTGTGGTGTAAGAAAGTTATCACTCCATTTTGTCGTGTGGGTATCAAAAGTCGCGATTGCGAGAATTGTTAGAAAACTTTCATAGATCCCGATAGATGGTGACAGATTTACTCAGACCGGCAAGAGGGAGCATAGTCAAAGGTACAAACAAGGTTTATGGTACTGCAATCGCAAATCCACTTACGACGGGAGATACTCATCTCTATCAGTAGACGGCCTTATAAAGAACAAGTAGTAAAGCTTAAAAAAATCTACTACCCCCATATTACTTCCACATCTAAGACGAATCTAAAGACATATGTTTAAAATCCAATGAGCCGTTTAGGCTACAGAGCATGGCAAAGAAATAGACATACATACACTCGACACATTTTACCCTATTTCTATGACAGTCGGGTAAAAAACGATACGCAGAATAACAAAATTGAGAAGAAAATAGACAAATAAAAGTTACTTACTCGCACACTTATACAGTAAATTAGTTTGAGCTATATCACTGGCACTGAGCCTCACTCGTTGCCCGATCTCCGGCCTCTTCTTCCCGTGAACTTCCAACGGGAGTATCGTGTCCAAGTAGGTGCCTTTGCTGAACGTGTTTCTTGCGTAATGCATTATGCTGTCGTAGTCATAGGTCTGACCCAACGAGTTAACTTCTTCATACGTGAGCTTGTTGAAGTTATACTCTTGACCTGCCAAAAGATATAAAGTTTAACAAATTTTTATTAAGTTCGTTATCATCATAAAAACAGTCCTTCACAAGTCCACAACTGAACATTGGCCTCCCCCCAAGGAATGTTATAAGACACAGCCACGTGCATTCGTCAACTTCATACATTTCTTACCAGGTCGTTACTTCATTTAGTTGAGAGCCACCCTACACTTTGTTTATTACGAGGCTGCTACTCGAGAACTTTCCTTTCCTATCCATTTTGGTTCTTCGAAGTATGTGGCTTATCCTTTGCCACTTCAACTTAGTGATCTGTTGTGCTATGCCAGTTACTCTAGTTCTACTGCAGATATCGTAATCACGAAATCTATTACGTAAAGAAACTCCGAGCATCCTGTCCATAGCTCGTTGAGCAACCTTAAGCTTCCTTATACGGCCAGCAGTAAATGACCAGGTCTAAAATCCATATGGTATCACTTATTAAGTTATATTAGTTTTCATAAAAAATTATACAAAATTGGATCTCCATTTTATAAAATTAAACAGGTTTATATCTCACTGTTTACGATGTAGTTACCGGTCTAAGAATATCTACTACGCCACAACCAATCACAAATAAAAATAACAACTAAAAAATAAAGAAAACCACGGTTGCTAACTTGCTTGCCAAGCATGGCAACTGTGGGAAACATAAAATTAGGCGTTATATGGAGGCAGCTTATGGTCAGCGGTGGGCTTTTGATAGGATGTAACGGTATAAGTAGCGACACGAAAGTCTAGCGGTGACAGTAATTGCGCATTTTTCGCGCTGATTGGCTCGTGCGTATCGTTCGCACGCGCTGATTGGCCTTCCAGTCGCACGTTTCGTTCAGCGCTAGACTTACATGCCGCGACTTGTAACGGTAGCGGATATCTCAGTGTAATGTGGGTAAAACATTTTGATTTGTGTCATTGTACGAGAGGCTGTTACTGAAATTGATGCGAACATTACAGTAAACATTTCTGTAAGTAATATTCGTGTATAGGACCGTTATTATACTCTTCGGAGTAATCTTATCTTCCTAGTGCGAAATACGGAAGTGTTAACGCTATATTGAGATAGTTATTACATTGAAGAATCCCGGGTATATTATTATAATAGAAATTCCGATCCGATGTTCTATCTCAAGAACAATCCAGAGCAGTTTAAATTAGGGCATACGAGGAACCCTAACAATTCAGATTTAGCCTTCAAAAGTTATAATTAAATGAGATTAAACTTTATTATTATAACGTTACGGTACAGTTACGGAATGTGTCGTTTAGATGAGTCGAAACTTTGCTCAAGTAGGTTAAAGTGAAATTTTCATTGTCGTGAAATTCCGTCGTGGAGATCGTTTAAATGCCTGGAATATTGACATGCCCAGTTGGCATTTTCGTAATTTATGTTTCAAGTATGCAAGGATAACGGCATTTATTTAGGTTATGTTACTTTACCGGTTTCTGATTTACGTTTGTCTTCTCTATCTAGCTAAATTATCCTAATAAAAGTTATATTCTTTTTATATTATACATATTTCATGGTTTATGATTTTAATTTATTTTATTTGCGTAGAAGTGGTTTCTTTTCTTTTAAATATTTTTTCTCCCTGTATATAAAAAGATCTCATGGGCTTTGAAACATGGTGATAATTAGCAGTTCTAATTTTATATGTGGCCTCAAAGGTGCAAGACGTCTTCTAAGGTCGAAGTCCTTCTTAAAATAAGACAAGCCTATGTTCAGTTTTAGATTTTTACAGAATGATGAGGAAAAGAAAAAGAAAAGTAATATAATATCATTAAATAATCAAGCTACAGCCTACATTGCATGGATTACTCGGTTCAATTGAAATTATTATTTGAAATTTTAAATGCAGATTTAAACTACACTACTTTTGCAATTCATACATTACATTAGTGTATTGGTGAGTATTGCCTGCCTTCATAGATTTGAAATGTAAACTATTCACAAGATATATATATTTTTTACATTTAAATGAATAATCTTTTGCGAATCTTTGTATTTTTAATTTCATAGTACAAGAGCTCAAATTCGATTCCCGCCAGCACTTTTGAAATTGTGAACTGACATAGGCTCAGCGGCAAAAGAAAATATGGAACAAAATAAAAAAAATCTGGATCGTGTAAAAAACAAATACGTATTCGGGCAGCGCGACAGTTTCTTCCCTAATACAAAATGCACTCAAATATATGACAAGGATTATGCTCGGTAAAAGAACGTATGTAGGGTTTTCTTTTAGAAGTCTATTGTTTATAAGTATTAATTTATTTATTTCCAAAACAATATCACAAAATTTTTGGTCAATAATTTCTAATTCGTAGTAAGTATATTATTTAAAAGTAAAACAATATTAGGTATTTAACAAAAACAAATGGAAACGAAAGGAAAAAAAAAACGTATTTATGTAACTTTTTTTATACTCTTTTTAACAGTGTTAGAGCTAAGCGGTAGCTTTTGCTGTCGCGCGGATGGGCCAGCTCGAACCGGGGTGGTACCACGACCTCAAAGAATACCAGCGTGAAGTAGAAGTTTACCTCTGCGTTGCCCTTGGTGAGTGCAGGTGGCCGGAGGCCCAATCCCCTCCCCCCATCAACATGGTAGTGGAATTAAATAAAAGACTACCCCAGGAGGGTACCAGCACCCCTGGAGAATCCCTCGCTGAGCATCCACGACCAAACTACTTCACTCCTGAGCGTGGGTGCTCAGGCTGCCCCGCATATTCAGGGGGGGGGGGGGGAGGCAAACTTCCGCTCGCGACTAATGCTGCTCGGGGCAAGCGGAGCCAAGCGACCCCTGTCACGCTATCCGTGAATTTTTGCAACATCAGGGGACTTCATTCCAAACTTAACGCTGTCCATTACCATCTAGAGACGGCGAAGCCGGCCTTGCTCTTTTTAACCGAGACTCAGGTGTCCTCTCCGGCTGATACTTCATATCTCTCCTACCCGGGGTACAAATTGGAACACTCCTTTGTGCCCCGGGCTGGAGTTTGCATATACGTCAGAGAGGACATCTGTTTTCGACGCCTCGGCAGTCTTGAAGGTACGGACCATCCCGCGTCTACGGGTGCCTCTATGGGTCCCATAGCGGTAATGCATAAACAGACTGACTCATCGACCACGTCCAAATGGCTACAGATTCCTTGCTACAACAGGTCCCATCCGCAGAGATCGTGATCCTTGGCGATTTTAACGCCCACCATGCCGAATGGCTCGGTTCACGTTTAACCGATCATGCAGGGAGATCTGTTTATGACTTTGCTTTGGCATATGGTCTAACACAACTGGTTACTTCACCTACGCGGATCCCAGATGTGGAAGACCATGTACCTTCCCTGTTGGACCTTCTGCTGATCTCTCATCTGGACGGATATCAGGTCTCCGTCGATACCCCTCTGGGCTCTTCGGACCATTGTCTGATCCGGAGTACGGTGCCACTCACGCTCCAATCGCAGTTGCAATCTGCAGCTTGTCGCCGTGTTTGGCACTATAGGTCAGCTGATTGGGACGGGATGCGGTCTTTTTTTGCATCCTACCGTTGTTGCCGATTCTGTTGCTGATGTGGTACTTCAGGGTATGGAACTTTTTATTCCATCTTCTGTGGTGCCCATCGGAGGCAGATCTAAGCCATGGTTTGGTCGCTCCTGTAAAATAGCATCACGCTATAAGCAGTAGTGCTACCAGGCCTGGGCTGACGCATCAACGTCTCGGGATGTAAACACCAGCGCACTTAAAAAGAAGTATAATTCCGCCTCTAGGTCCTTCAAAAGCGTCATTACCAAGGCAAGGTCTGAGCACATCGGCAGAATTGGCGAGAAACTAGTTCGCCTTCCTTCGGGAACCCGTGCATTCTGGTCTCTCGCCAAGGCTATCCAAAGGGAACTTCTGTCAGCCATCTCTTTCATCTCTGCACAGAGAGGACGACTCACTGGCCCATGCCGCAAAGGAGAAAGCCGATCTCTCGAGCTCTCTTTTTGCGTTCAACTCGACTCTAGATGACGGGGGTAACACACCGCCGACCATCTCGTGATTTGAGTGCTCCATGCCGGATGTGCGGTTTACACAGCGCTCGGTTCGCAAAGCACTCTTCTCCCTGGACGTCAGCAAGTCGAGTGGGCCCGATGGAGTCCCTCTCATTGTGCTGAAGACGAGTGCTCCGGAGTTGGCACCGGTTTTAACGCGTCTTTTTCGGTACTCCTACTCCCAAGGCGTAGTCCCGAATTCATGGAAGACAGCTTTGGTCCACACGATCCCTAAAAAAGGCGACCGCTCAGACTCGTCCACCTACAGGCCTATTGCCATCACCTCCTTGTTCTCCAAAATAATGGAATCCATTATAAACTGCCAGCTCATGAGCTAACCTTGAGGATCACCAGCTGATTAGTGACCGCCAGTACGGTTTTCGTCGAGGTCGATCAGCTGGTGATCTTCTAGTCTATCTGACTCATAGATCGGCGGAGGCAGTAGAGTCCAAGGGGGAGGCATTGGCCGTTAGTTTGGACATAGCGAAGGCCTTCGATCGGGTCTGGCACAAAGCGCTTCTTTCGAAACTTCCTTTCTATGGGCTTCCCGAGAAATTGTGCAAATGGATCACCAGTTTCCTTGCTGATCGGAGCATCAAGGTCGTAGTAGACGGTGCATGCTCTGATTTCAAGCCTATCAACGCTGGTGTTCCACAAAGCTGCGTGCTATCACCAACGCTGTTTCTCCTGCATATCAATGATATGTTGCTAACTGGTAGCATTAATTGCTATGCAGATGACAGCACTGGTGATGCCTTATATATCGGCCGTGCCAATATTTCTCGGGAAAACGTCGCTGAGTACCGGGACAAACTTGTGTCTGAAGTAGAGTCTTTGCTTAACAAAGTCTCGGATTGGGGCCGACTAAATCTAGTCCAGTTCAATCCCCAGAAGACAAAAGTTTGCGCGTTTACCGCTAAACCCCTTTGTCGTATCTCCTCAGTTTCAAGGCACTCCCCTTGCTGCCTCAGCTAATATCGGAATCCTTGGCGTCGACATATCGAATAGTGTGCAGTTCCGTGGTCACTTGAAAGGGAAGGCCAAATTGGCCTCTAAAAAGCTTGGCGTGCTCAGCAGAGCGAGACAGTATTTCATGCCGGCACATCGCTTGCAACTTTACAAAGCGCAAGTTTGGCCCCACATGGAATACTGTTCTCATCTCTGGGCCAGGGCACCCCAGTGCCAGCTCCTTCCACTTGACCGCATCCAGCGCAGAGCGGTTGGAATCGTCGACGACCGAGTTCTTTCTGATACACTGGCACTGCGTAGAGATGTTGCATCTCTTTACGTATTTTATCGCATCTATCACGGGGTATCAGTGCTCTGAAGAATTGTTCGGACTAATTCCAGCCGCTCAATTTCACCATCGCACATCGCGCCAAAACTCGCGTTACCAGCCATACCATCTGGATGATTGGCAGTCCACCACTGTGCGATTTAGAAGAAGTTTTCTCCGTCGCACTACTTTCTTGTGGAATCAATTACCACCAGCGAATTTTCCGGACCGATACGACTTAGGAATCTTCAAGAAAAGAGCTAACACCTTTTTAAAAGGCCGGCAACGCATCTGCAATTCCCCTGGTGTTGCGGTTGTTCATGGTCGGCGGTAGTCACTTACCATCAGGTGAGTCGCATGCTCGTTTGCCCCCTCTTCTATAAAAAAAAAAACCTCTTAAAAACCTATTTTTAAAATGATATTCAAATACTAATGTTCAAGTAAAGAATTTGAAGTAGGTGCTAAAGGAGAGCGTATCAAAGAATATAAGCTCTGACTTTTTAATTTCTGTAGTCGGTTTTAGATTTCTAGTACATATTTTTTACACTTAGAGTTTTTGTTTTTTTTTGTGTTTTTGAGTTTGAATTACTTCTTAGAATTTTTATTAGATAAAAATATGCAGATACAAAATATACATATAAATTGATATTCCTCCTTCTTTTTTGAAGTCGGTTAAAATATTTGTAATGGAGTTTACTTATACTTTACGGAGTAATTTTTTTTAATAGAAGTTACTCCTATACTAATACTATTTGCTCTATCGTGAAGGCAGTTTACAAACATAAATTGCTTAAGGACAAATATCCAGATCCGAAATAATTATTTGTTGGTCATACAAATTGTTCCGTGTGGGATTCAAATCCGCAGCCCGCAGAGCTGCATTGCTAAGTTACTGAACCTTCAAATGCATTCTACGGATTTATCCATTGAATTTCTTTTAGTCTCCAGTCAGATATCAACTAAACAAATTGTACGTTAGTTTTTAAGAAAAAGATAATAGCATTGAGTCAATAAATAACATGCAGCATAACATGGACAATGAACAGGAAACGTCTTTTGCTTCCGGACTCACTTACACCGTTGGTTACGTTTTGAATGACCGTGTGACGTGACCGCTTTGAATGTAGAGCGGTGTTGTTGTTTCAGGCCGAATGTCACACAGACGTGCAAACATTTAAAAAAATTAATATGATACAAACAGTGAACAAGAAACACATATATAATAGAGGAAAAAAGTCTATTTTTAAAACAGGATTTTATTGGCGTTGGTAAATGCCACATTTAGGTCCATCATTAGATCAGCTGTATTATAAACTATTATGCCATTGTCATCGAAGTTACATGCTGAATTTGAGTTCAATCGGATGTCATTATTCATTTGTGTTTCCTCTTAATATTAATATGCTTTTATTCACTTGAAAAATGGGAGTAGGAAAGGCCATAAATCACCTGGCTAAAAATCTGTTCATTGTTACAAACACTATAACTATAATAATAATAATAATAAATGTTTTTATTGACATACATATAGATTTAACAAATGTAAGAACAGTGAGTTAAACATCTGAACAATGTTCAAGTTAAGATAAACAAATATTTTCCATTGTACCCCAAACTAGGATAATCCTGTATCTTGGGTTCCGGGAACTGTTTTTTTTCTCCTGTAAAACGTTACCCTCACACTAAGATTACCTCCTGTATTGTGGAGGCAGTTTACATTCATAAATTACACCAGAACAAACATCCAGCCCCGGAAAAATTATTTGTTCGGATGTGTGTATTTGTAAGCCGTCTAATATTGGTTCTAAAGAAACGATTTGAAGGACTGATGGCACGCATCATAATTCATCAAATCAAATCAAAATCGTAAAAAAAAACTAGTATACACATAATTGATAATTAAAAAACTTTTTTAAAAGAAATCTACCAAAAGTAGGATAACTAAACATATTGAGTGACTTTGGCGCCCATCCAAAAAGATCCGTCTTTAGGTCTTTAAAAAGAAAGAAAATAGAGTGAGATGGCATAGTTAATGCATACGGAAATGTACTAGATTTAGTATTTTCCAATGTGCCTATAATAATGGACAAAATCCGATGTCCATTAGTTAAGGAGGATGTGTGTCATCCAGCGATTGAGATGTGTGTTACAGATATTTCGATACCTCCAATGAAACCATGTAATAACAAAATAAATTTATTTCGTAAAGCGGATTATCATAAGTTAAACACATATTTTTCTAACTGCGATTGGTCATTTTTACATACACAAAACTTGCAAAATGCTACTGACAATTTTTATTCAATATTATATACTGCCATTACTAAATACGTACCCCAAAAAGTTATTTCTCATTCATATATCTACCCTGTGTGGTATAGTAATACCCTTATAAAATTAATAAAAGAAAAAGCTAAGTATCACCATCTCTGGAAAAAACATGGTAACCCAGGTGATTATGCCTCTTTTTCTACAATACGATTTAGGGTTAAGAAACTCGAAAAAGAATGCTATTTCTTTCATATTAAATTATATCAAGAAAAAATCAAATCATCGCCTAAATTATTTTGGAGTTACATAAAATCAAAAAGAAAGAACCGATCTAATTATCCTCATGTAATGCAATTAAATGGTAGTAATGTCGTTAATGAATTAGACATCTGTAATGCTTTTAACGACTTTTTTGGCAGAAATTTTATTCTACCAGCACAGCAATATAGTGAAATATCTGACGAGAGAGCGACATGCTGTAATATCATAAGTGGTATACACATCTCAATTGCCGACACAATGAAATTTCTAAAAAGTGTTAATTGTTCCAAAGGCGCCGGTTGTGATGGAATTCCCCCGCTTTTCTTTGTAAAATGTGCAGAGTCGTTGGCAGCTCCCATAACAGTAATATTTAACAGATGTTTTAATGAAGGATATCTTCCAAAAATTTGGAAAACCGCTAATATTATACCAATTCATAAAAAGGGAACAAAAATAGCCATTGAGAATTATAGGCCAATATCAATACTGAATGTATTAAGTAAAGTAATGGAAAGAATAGTACATAAAGAAATATACCCGTTAGTTATTCGAAATATTCCCTCCCAACAACATGGTTTTGTACGTGGTCGCTCAACTAGCACTAATCTTTCCATCTTTAGCAATGATGTTCTTAGGGGGATGGATAATGGTCTTCAAACCGATACTATATATACGGACTTTGAAAAGGCTTTTGACCGCGTTGACCATATTATCCTTCTTAAAAAACTCCAGGAGTTAGGAATACGTGGTAACCTTCTCCGATGGATGGAATCATATCTGCGTAATCGCTCACAGGCAGTCGTAGTAGCTGGGCACCGCTCGAATATTGTGGATGTTCCATCAGGAGTTCCACAGGGTTCGATATTGGGGCCCTTGTTGTATGCGGTATACTTATATGATGTGGGCAATTCTTTTCATTTTGCTAAGTTTCTTATGTACGCTGATGACATGAAAATTTACGCTTACATAAAATCTGAATCAGATGCTTATAAGCTACAAAATGACTTATATTGGTTTTGCAGTTATTGCCGTGATAACCGTATTGGCTTAAATGCATCTAAATGTTTCCAAATTAGCTTTACTCGAAAAAGGAAAAAAATTATAACTCAATACTATTTGAATAACGTACTGTTAGAAAACACTGACAAAACCAAAGACCTCGGAGTAGTTTTTGATTCAAAAATGATAATGTCTGATCATATCTCAGCAATGGTTACAAAGGCTTATAGAAATCTTGTTTTTGTATTACGGGTTTGTCAACCGTTTTCAGACGTAGAATGTATAAAGGTTTTATATTATTCTTACGTCCGTAGTGTCCTGGAATATTGCAGTGTTGTGTGGAATCCAAATTATATAACATACATACACGAAATAGAACGAATACAGAAAAAATTTATTAAGGCCTTGAATTTTCGATCTGAAAATAAAAAATTAAAAAATTATAAAGAATCATGTAACTTCCATAAATTGATGCAGTTGAAAGATCGTCGAACTTTACTGCAGATGCTATTCCTACACGATATCTGCAGTAACAAAATTGATAGCCCCGAATTAAGTTCCTGCACTTTACAACTACGAGCACCTACTAAACGCACTAGACATACTTCGTTATTTCATGTTCCTTCAAGTCGCTCAAATTATGCACAGAATTCTGTAATATGTCGCATACTTAAAAGTTATAATAAAGAATTTTCTTCGACTGACATCTTCCACCAAAGCAAATCAATATTTAAGAAGGAAATTATTATGTCATTAAGCAAGAGATAACACACACACACACACACACACACACACACACACACACACACACGCACGCACGCACGCACGCACGCACGCACGCGCGCACGCACGCACGCACACACACACACACACACACACACACACACACATCCACACACACATACACACACACACACACACACACACACATACACATACACATGTAACATAAATTTCATTTCTGTTAATTATTAATTGTATAGTCTGACAGTATTGTTATTGTTATGTAATATTCTTCTTTTTTTGCTTATTGCCTGTTTTTATGTTTAAACTTATTTTTAAGATAACTTTTAAAAATCTAAGCACTATATAATTAATATCATTAATTTGTCAATTAACAAGCGATAGTATAAATATTATGTATATAAAGTAAGAACCTGTAATTGGCATTAAGGATTATCTGAGAATTTCTGTTTATATTTATAACGTGCTGTTGGTTCTATGAACAATAAAGAAAAAAAAAGTAAAGCTAAAGACGTACTAAATGAAATCTATATTCTAGTGAATATGTAGATAAATAAAAAGTAATGTCAAAAAAGAAATTAAGGAGATAAGATTAAGGACTTTAGTTTTTTTCAAATCAATTTTTTTTGTAAAAATATTTTTCTGTAAAAGAAAGAATATTTTGTGTAAAAGCGAACTTGATAAATAGACGTATATTCTCATTGTGCATGTTTAGCTCACACTTGACCGATTTTCTTATATCAAAGTGTCGAACGCGTACACAGATTATAGTATTATACAATGGTATTGCATTATACAGGTATTGCATCCATCTTCGATGAAGAATAAAAAAATAAAGGTGAGTTGTCACTCTAGTTACTAAATCATGTCTCCGGTCCTCATTACTTACTAAAAAGAAACAGCTTAGGTTGTAGGAATACTTTCTACCTAGAAGTCCGTCGAGGCTTGTACCAAAATATAATATAACTATTTATGCCGCCTAAGAGTAGTACTGGCACTGCTGTGGTTCGATCTGAGGGTTATGTAAGTCGTCAGTGGTGACACCGCATCTGTTGTCTTCTCTGTTTGTAGTTGGCTGCAAGTTTTCATAGACCGCAGTAGCCTCTTACCATCAGGTTTCCTTAGGGCTGCTCTTTGACTGATTTTTGAGAACTTCCATTCCGCTCTAATTGACCATGAAATTTTTTATATTTTTTTATTTCATTTCTGCCATTCGTAGTATCAGTCCAGGCTAGTTGCGTGGCCATTTTAGTTATAAGGTCGGTGACATACACTAAAAGCTCCTAGTCTTTTTTCAGTTTATCATAGAACAAGCTTGAATTACTGACTAATATAACATTCCATATAGAATAAGAAAAAAAGACAATAATTTAAAATTAAAAAGATTGTTCAGCCGACTTCAATATAAGTTATTAAGAATTACTCAAAAACTATTGGTCTGACCTTCATCAAATTCGTATGAGACCACACGAGAAGTACCAGACAAAAAAGAATCATCGAAATTGGTTGACCCAGTAAAAAGTTATGAGGTAACACACATAAAAAAACATACAGTCGAATTGAGTACCGTCTCCTTTTTGGAAGTCGGCAGAAAATGAAGACATCTGCGGAGTTTCTTTGACATTTCTTCTCCTGTTAGAAGAAACTCATTTCGAAAAGGTAATATTTTATTTATGGAGAAAGAGGTAAATGGTAACACAAGCCCTTTAATTTCTAGTTCTTAAATTTTTGTGAAAAAAGGTCTTGACTGGCAGCCTCGTACCGGTGGACGAAGTGTACGGTGTCCCCCTACTAGATGGATTGATGTCCTGGTAAGACATGCAGGAAGTCGATGGATGCAGGTAGCTCAGGACTCTGCTCTGTGGCATTCCTTGGGGGAGGCCTATGTTCAGCAGTGGACTTGTGATGGACTGTAACGATGATGATGAAATTATTGTGATGTATAATGCAGCCTTTTTCTAAATTGCATCTAACAATACCCACCGGATGAGATGGGGTGGCGGATTCTCTGATGCTGCCACCATCTTGTTTATGGAATTTTGTAAGATTATAATGACTTTTTTTAATAGAATTTTAGTTTTAATTGAATCTAAGGAGTATGGTGCCACTCACGCTCCCTTCGCGGTTGCGTTCTGCAGGTTGCCGCCGTGTTTGGCATTACAGGTCGGCGGATTGGGACGGAATGCGGTCTTTCTTTGCATCCTACCCATGGTCTACCTGACCCATAGATGGGCGAAGGCAGTAGAGTCCAAGGGGGAGGCGTTGGCCGTTAGTCTGGACATTGCGAAGGCCTTTGATCGGGTTTGGCACAAAGCGCTTCTTTCGAAGCTGCCTTCCTATGGGCTTCCCGAGAAATTGTGCAATTGGATCACCAGCTTTCTTGCAGATCGGAGCATCAAGGTCGTTGTAGACGGTGCATGTTCTGACTACAAGCCTATTAACGCTGGTGTTCCACAAGGCTGTGTGCTATCACCAACGCTGTTTCTTCTGCATATCAATGATATGTTGCTAACTGGTAACATTCATTGCTATGCGGATGACAGCACTGGTGATGCTCTATACACCGGCCGGGCCAATATTTCTCGGGAAAACGTCGCCGAGTACCGGAACAAACTTGTGTCTGAAGTCGAGTCTTTGCTGGACAAAGTCTCGGATTGGGGGCGACTAAATCTAGTCCAGTTTAATCCTCAGAAGACACAAGTTTGCGCGTTTACCGCTAAAAAGAACCCCTTTGTCGTATCTCCTCAGTTTCAAGGCACTCCCCTTCTTGCCTCAGCCAGTATCGGTATCCTCGGAGTCGACATATCGAGTGACGTGCAGTTTCGTGGTCACTTGGAAGAGAAGGCCAAATTGGCCTCTAAAAAGCTTGGCGTGCTCAGCAGAGCGGGACAGTATTTCATGCCGGCACACCGCCTGCAACTTTACAAGGCGCAGGTTCGGCCTCACATGGAATACTGTTCCCATCTCTGGGCAGGGGCTCCCCAGTGCCAGCTCCTTCCACTTGACCGCATCCAGCGCAGAGCGGCTCGAATCGTCGACGACCGAGCCCTTTCCGATCGGCTCGATTCATTGGCACTGCGAAGAGATGTTGCATCTCTTTGCATTTTCTTTCGCATCTACTATGGGGAGTGCTCTGAGGAATTGTTCGGATTAATCCCAGCCGCCAAATTTCACGAACGCACATCGCGGCAGAACTCCCGATACCATCCACACCATCTGGATGATTGGCGGTCCACCACTGTGCGATTTAGAAGATGTTTTCTTCCTCGCACAACTTCCTTGTGGAATAGTTTACCACCAGGGATTTTTCCGGACCGATACGACTTAGGGACCTTCAAGAAAAGAGCCTACTCCTTTTTAAAAGGCCGGCAACGCATCTGCAATTCCCCTGGTGTTGCGGTTGTTCATGGGCGGCGGTAGTCACTTACCATCAGGTGAGCCGCATGCTCGTTTGCCCCCTCTCCTATAAAAAAAAAAAATCTAACTTTATATATTATGTTATGTTAGTATGTTTCTTTACCGTTCTGTAAAAGCCCGCTGTTGGACTTGGGCCTTTCTCGGTGTAAAGAAGATTTGCATAAAACGTCACGCTTGGCAGGCAGAGTGACGATCACATTAAAAGATATTTCGTGCCTATGACTCTGCTGCACATTGCCGTTCTGCGTATTTTCGGTATCACGTACACCTTTTTTGCCATTTATAATAGTTAAATGAAACTAATTTTTACGGATTTTATCGCGTTTAATCTAACTTCTTAATTCCCGACGTTCCGGGTGCTTTACAGCACCCACGGTCACGGGGGGGTTGAGGTGTTCGATGTCCCGATGTCATAGTTAGCCTGGCTACCTTCAGTTTTGGAATATTAATTTTTTTTCGATCTACGCAGAATGAGCTTATAGTATCTTGAAGTCTTGCAGTGGTATGCTTAGGTTTGGATTTAATTTTATTAATTATAGCTGTTCCCCGCGACTTCGCTCGCGTGTAATTTAGGGTTTTAATTATATTGCTCAGAACCCTAATTATTTTTCTCAAATCTAAGTAGCCTAAATTACTCCTTAGAACATCAGCTATCTGCCAGTGAAAGCTCCGTCGAAATCGGTCCAGCCGTTTCGGAGATTAGCGGGAACAAACAGACAGACAGACAGACCGACAGACAGACAGACAAAAATTTAAAAAATTGTGTTTTTGTTATAAGTACCGTATAAACATTCATATGCATTTAGTAAAAAGCTGTTATTTTAACATTACAAACAGACACTTAAATTTTATTTATTTGTATAGATTATAGGATCCCAAGCAGATGGCAGCATCCATCCATCTTCTCTATTGAAGTTAGGATGTTTTTTTTAATTTCAATAGCCTCGCGAATCATCCTTGGTAGGAATCGGTGTTCTTTTGCGAGGATTTGTCGTCTATCAAATCTAATGTAATTGTGGGGACGATCTTGAACATGTTCATACACTACAGACTATCTAAAAGTTGTCCGTTACGAAATCCAGGGGAGGAAATTGGGTGACAGATTTTCACACACAATAAATTTTTCACACACATAAATCGGTCGTGCCATTTTTGTGTTTTAGCAAGACTAACGGACAGCAATTGATTTTTATATATACATATAAAGTGTCGCGCTGGGTTTCTTGCTAGTTCTTCCAAGGGTAGAGGTCTTTTCCGAACAAGTGATAAAACCATAATTGGTTTTCAATAAGTATTATTTATAATTGTGAAATAAAAATTGTTCTATAATTCAAATACATAATGTATTCTATTATTGAAATTATTATTTTCTTATAATAAATAAATTGCTTTAAAAACTTGTAAGTAAAATTAAGATGTGGTTTTATTAAAGCTTCGGTGTGATACCACCTTTTGTGACGTATGTAAAGATATGAGGCAGACGTTGTCAGAGATTCGGGTCAAGTATACCACGGCATGGAAGATACGCCTCAAGACGCGGGTGAGTATGTTACGCATCTTATATTCAGTCTCCTGATAAAGCGTTAATGCACCTTTTTTAATAAATAATTATTAAAATTTTATGAAGTTAAAATGAGAGGAATTTTGGAAACTTCCATAATTAATCACCCAATTATAAGTGTATTTCGAATTACGAGTATGGTATTCTTGGGCAACTATGTGTTTAGGGTAAGACGGAGTTGCATGGCCAGAATTTGACTCAGATGAAGGCAATAATAACAATTTAAAAGGGTTAAAAACGGTGGACTCACTGCCTTTTCTACCGACTTCAAAAAGGAGATGGTTCTCAATTCGACTGTATGTTTTTTTTGAAGTTATACTTCTTTTGGGGCGTTTGGGAAAAATTACGAGAGTGAATGTTTTACGATGCGCGCGCACACCGACAGCTAAACACGACACCATGAAGTTGTTACGATGCGCGCGCACACTGACACCTCAAAGCGACAACTTCATTGGGTCTGTAATTATTTTTAGTTAGTTTTGTTTTACGCTAAAGAAGTATAACTTCCTACGTGCTTACTTAAGTACACACGCACGTTTTTTTACGTGTGTTACCTCATAACTTTTGTCTGGGTGAACCGATTTCCATGATTCTTTTTTTATTTGAAAGCTGGTGCTTCTCGTATGGTCCTATATAAGTTTGAACAAGGTCTGACCAATAGCTTTTGAGTTATTCTTACTAATTTATATTGAAGTCGGTTGTACAAACTTTTTAATTTTAAATTATACTTTACCTTTATTAGTAAACATGCATCCTTTTCATCATCGGGCAACACAAAATGGACATTCATTTGAAATAATTCACTGAGCATTATCACTATAATGATTTTTATCATCACAATTTACTCAAAGCTATGTACTATGTATTAATAGAACTTCTAGTAAAGTTGTCTGTGAAGCATCTTCGTTTATTTATTTATTTATGTACACACAACAAGATACAGAAACAGCCTTATAGCACAGAACAAATAATAGTTAAAAGAACTTATAGTGAGTTTGTACAAAGTTTCTACTTATTCCATAATTTGCTGTGAAGTATCTTCCAGTACTACTAGAGTACGTGAGGGTAATGTGGTCATCCGGTTGATATGGTCACTTTTTTATAACTCAAAAACTACAGCCTAATTTGCATAGATGGCTTTGCGATACGATAGCTCTTTATCAGTCATTCAAATAATAAAGGGTCAAAAGGCCGCCGCTTTATCGACGCCATTTTGACAGTTGATATTATAGTAAGTACGTGAGGGTAATATGGTCGCCTTAAGCTTTATCGCCCTATAAAACCAAAATTAGGAGGAGAACAGAGACAAAAATACAAAGTCGTATACTATAACTAATATATTAAAAAAAAAATAGCAAACAAGTTATGGAAATAATTAGGAACACTTCGAAAAATCTACTTAAAAAAAACTAACTACACTACACAATACAAATATCGACTACAGCATTTACAATAATATCAACTGTAAAAATAGCGTCGAAAAAGGAGCGCCTTTTTGACCCTTTATTATTTGATAGATTGATCAAGAGCTATCGTATCACAGAGCGTTCAATGTAAACGACGCTGTAGTTTTTGAGTTATAAGAAAGTGACCATATTAACCGGATGACCATATTACCCTCACGTACTATAGTTTGGATTTTTTGAAGTGTTGCTAATTATTGCCAAGGCTTGTTTGTTATATTTTTTCTATATTAGTTATAGTAAACGATATTGTGTATTTGTTTCTGTCCTTTTCCTAGTTTTGGTTTTATAAGGCGGCAAAGCTTAAGGTGACCATATTACCCTCACGTACCTTACTATAAATAATATACAAAATGTTACGTAAATTAGGTATATTAAGTAATATCTATATCTTCTATACATATAATAAAACTGTAAATAGCAGATGTCTGTACATTTTATATTTTTGTAATAAAAGTGATTGAGGGGTACTAAAAATAAGTAATTAAATACATTTCTACCATTTTTAGAATTTTCTGTCTATCTGTCTGTCTGTCTGTCTGTCTGTTTGTTTGTTAACGTATCACGTATAAAGTACTAATTTATATCATAAGAATTGTTAAGGAAATTATAAAGTGTATCTTCGGGTTACATTTAGTCTTTATTTCATTAAAATCAGTTCATTCCATCAAAAGTTATGATAAATATTCTGAAGTATGGGTAGGGAAGTATAGGTACGAATTTGCTCAACGGTGGCTTTGTTTGAGTCATCAGGTGCATTTTAAACTAATATCATATCATAAATCATAGTTAAATTATGTAAAATAATGATATAATTATGTATATCTAAAACGCAGTAAACAAAAGTATTAAAAAACGTATTAAATATATTATACAAAAATATATTAACCTTATTAACTAAATCTGAAGCACAATAGTTTTTCCATTTCTTCGATAGATGGTGGTGTTGTGAAAATGTAATGCAATTGCAATGTTTTTTTTCCTGTAGATGAGTTTTCATATTTACTGCTAATCTTTATTATATTACTCGCTGCCCTACTGCGTGTTGATAAACTCAATTTATTCTTTACCGCCGAGTACTCTATGTGGTAAATCAAATTTTAAAAGAGCTATTAACAAATCGTTGGTTTTGGCGAGAGTCAAACTTTATTTTTCTGCCGACTTCCAAAAAGGAGCCGGTACTCAATTCGACTGTATGTTTTTTTTTCGTTTTTTTTATGTGTGTTACCTCAGAACTTTTTTCTGGGTGAACCGATTTCGATGATTCTTTTTTTATTTGAAAGCTGGTACTTCTCGTGTGGTGCCATATGAATTTGATCAAGGTCAGACCAATAGTTTTTAAGTTATTCTTAAATAACTTATATTGAAGTCGGCTGTACAAAATTTTTAATTTTAAATTATTGCTTACTGTGCAGGCACTGATTTATAAGTACTCTTGCGTTTTATATAATGTATCAATCGCGTCAATTAATCTCTTTTATTTTTAGAATTGATGTTAGCAGCGCCATCTCTCTTTAAATATATATATATATATATATATATATATATATATATATATATATATATATATATATAATAAAAATGATGATAACATATTGTGTCTCTTTCTGTACATTGTATAGGTATATATTTTGGTGGCTAAAATCATTATGGGGAACTGAAAATAATTAAATAAGAACATTTTATAATTTTTAGAATTGTCTGTATGTTATTATATGAGCGCATCACGTCTAAAGTAAACATCTTTTATTTTCAAAGAAATCGTTAAGAAAATCATAAAGCGTATCTTCGAGTTACATTTAATCTTTGTTTTATTAAAATTGGTTAATTCTATCGAAAGTAATGATTATTATTTTGAAATGTAGGTTCGAATTTGTTCAATGGCGCCATAAAATCTCAGAAATAGTAATAAAAAGATTTGTGTGTAAAAAAACGTACCATAATAATTAATATATTTATACTTAAAATACAAAAAGAGATTTAAAAAACACAAAAAGAGATTTAAAAAGGATGTTTTCTCACACAAAGGACGTAATAGATGGAGTTGTACAAATTACAAACTTTTCTGAATTGCTGTGTTGAGATTTTTCGCCGATGAATCGTATTGAGACTTACTGAAGAAATTTGTATCCATCAAAGCCATACAACGGAATCCGACCAAAAATAAAAATTTTGCAACGAAATGTCGTGATATTGTATTTATAATATACGCAAAATCAATCGCAATCTAGTTCGCAACCTAGTTCCCAAAGCGCTAAAGTGGCAGTACGCCACTTTAGCGCTTTGGGAACTAGATTTAGCGCTTTTTTGGAATGTATAGCGCGCATTTCGAAATTTTAGCCCTAGCTTAATCCAGCGCTTTTTGGTGTATTTAGCACACATTTCAATATTTTAGCGACTAGCGGGTTATTAACTCTTTTATAGCAGCACTGTTAGTCCACATTACCGATAATAATAATAATGACCTTTATTATTTTTTCCCACAAATAGTACATTGCAGTTTATCTTTTTCAAACATATTTTTTCCACAAAACAAAGAGCATGGGAGACGAGTCCAAACTATGATACCCTGTGCTATGGATCTCCTGGCTTCCCCTTTAGGATGATCAACTTGATTTTTTTACCGACGACTATAAGCGGGGAAACCCCTTTATTAAAGTTTTTGTTCATGGTTTTGGCAACGCATTTATTTTGCTTTATTCAGTTTCAGTCAGTTGCTTAGAGCACAGCTAAGTTAAAAGTTACTTAGAAGTTATAACACAAAGAAACTGTGTAGCAACCGCAATCAGATGCTGACATCTGAAACTAAGTTGCGAAATACATTGCACTTTAAAACAATTAATGACATTTTTATTGTTCGTACAGTACTAACTACTGTTGACAGCAATTGCCATAATTATAAGTCGATGTCCTGCGAAGTATTGATACATCAAAAAAATATTGCCAGAAAAAAAACTTAATGTTGTTTTCTTAATTATGATTATATAAAAAAACACAAACTTTGTTTGTAGTTAATTTAGCGCGAAATCTAGGGCTTTTTTAAAGCGCTGTTTTCATGAAATCTAGCGCTTTTTGTATTGTCCTAGAGCTGAATTAGTTTTTTTTATCTGGCAGCACTGCCCAAAAACCCTCTATTAAGAAGTAACTTTCCTTTCAGTTTTAAGCGCGTTCAGTTCCCAGTTACAGTGAGCGTGTGTTATGCGATGACCGTAAATAAAGCGCAAGGTCAAACTTTACGCATTGTAGGAGTGTACCTCAGTACTGACTGTTTTGCACATGGCCAACTCTATGTTGCTTTTTCCCGCGTTAGTAGCCCCCGTAACCTTTTAGTGTACACCCCGGCTAAGCCTACTTCTCACGTCGTTTACACAGAAGCTCTATCATAAACGACTTAGAACTTTGATGATAATGATTTATTTAGTTACCACTTATTGATACAGTAATGAAATAAATCGTTTAATATTCTCTTACCTAAACGACAAATTGTTTATGTAAAACCTGTATACGCGAGCTACGCCGCGGGCACAGCTAGTTATAAATAAATATAAAATGATACCTACAATAGCTACATATATAAACATATAAAGTAATACCAATATAATAAAATAATAAATATTAATTAAAAGAATGCAAAGAAATTATCTCTAACTGGTTAGTTTTCAGAGAAGCCAACGCATTTCTATTCTTATTGGCTTGAAATTAGTTGCTGCAGCAGTCACTTAACATCAGGTAGACTGTAATATATTTTGTTCCTTATATTTCATAAAAGAAAAAAGAAGACGGGTATTTGTAATAATATTAGTGGCGCAAATTGGTAAATAAGGTACAGTGCAGACGAGATATTGCGTGATGCGGCGATAAACAACAGCTAAGAGGGAAATTGAGTGAGCACGCGATCGCTGTTTAAATAATTCGCATCAAATTTACGCGGAATTCGGTCAGAACTCACTCAATTTTCGTAATGTGGTCATTAAATTAACCGCGTTTATTAGCGGCGAGTTGTTGATTGCTCGAACTTAAATAATATTATAAATTCATGGTTGAAATAATATTGTTTTTTTCTTTTCTTATTCGAGTGAAGAAATCTACGAGAATGCAGTCTAATATATCGTAAGTTGTTCTCCGGTACGTCGGTGGCCCGTATCAACATACATCAATGTTGCTAATACTATGACGAGTGGACGAAAGAAACGGACATCTAATTCTAAATTAAGAAATTTTAAGTAATGTTTTTGTGACACCTTAACCTCAATTTTTGTGCTTAAAAAAAGGAATGTTATTTTTAAATTATTTTGAACACTGTTCTGTGTTAGTGTCTGTCTTGTGTTAGATAGTGATGTTATGATTAAAAAAACATTACAGCAAACATTATTTCCACAGGAGAAGTGAGTTTAAAGGGATAATCCTCCGCCAACATTACTACATCTATTCTTTTTTTTTATTCACATAGGCTCTTATATAAGCTCTTATGAATGGTCAAGCGAAAGAACAAATATAAGAGAAACACAAAAAAGAATAGACAATTTAACAAATCAACTAATTTTAACAGATAACAGTTTCTATCAATGTAAACATTATATATATATATATATATATATATATATATATATATATATATATATATATATATATATATATATATATATAATTTGATGATTTGATGATTGATGAAAAAATATATACATCAAACATCAAACAGACGACTTGCACCTGTGATGCTGCTGCCTTTGCCGGCTAAGTATTTTCTGTTTGTCTTAAATGGAATGTTTATACCGTCATCTATCGGAAACCATAAAAAACTTCTGACATTCCCAATAGTGCCTTATTCAAAACAATGTAAATCGATTCATCAATCATCAAAGTTGATTAGTCACCTGCGCAGGAGATGATTATAGTGCCCGAGTGTATGCGCAAGCACAGGTGCACTCTAATAGTCTGATGGAATAGTAATGTAAATGTAACACGACCAGAAAGAGATCAGGTGCGTGGCCACCGGCTTGCTTTCCGAGGCACAGGGGTGAAACATTGCCATCTTCCTAACTCCGGGTTACTACTGAATATTTCTTGACAGAAAAACGACCCGGGATTCGAACCCGGGAACACATGATCATCAATCGCGTTTACGACCTCTTCACCAACGAAGCAGTCACAATGTTATTATAAATCTCTGAGTAAAATCCTCACCACTCAAAATGTTGTCCCTGATGATTTGCACGTGGTTGTCCCGGTCAGGGCGCGTGTGCTCGTGCCAGAAGCCGACCACGTGGCCCAGCTCGTGCACCACGATGCCGAACTTGTCGCAGTTCTTGCCGATCGATATCGCCTGTGCGCCGCTTCCCCGCTTGCCCACGAACGAGCAACACCTAGGATAATGTGGTAAATACTTTTATAATTTTTCGTTGTTATTACTACTGACCTGACAGAAGTTTTTCTGCACTTTCCGGTAGGTGGCGCCATGTTGCACTTCGAATTAACTCGGGGATTTTTACAATGCTATATATTTGATCAAAGCGCCGCGCCGTTTTGGCACTATACCGAAATATATTGTGAATATAAGTCATTTTGGCTCATAACTACAGTATTTATTAATAACTTGAGTACAGCGCCACCTATCGAATCTTAACACAGCTATGAACCAACATCTTGACAAAACAAATATATTGCGTGAATATGAACTCAATCGGTCAAGTTGCTTAGAAGTTACACAATCACTAACAGATATATAAACGATTATATTTTAATAAAGATTGTAATAAGTCTGGTATGCGGTATCCTCGTTGGTGTGTCCATTGTCGCCCATGAGGTTTTAGAGTGATTGCCACGTGTTGGCAAGCGGAGTGTAATTCGGTCTTCCCACAGAATATAGTGACGACCTTCTTAAACATGCAGGAAGTCGATGAATGTAGATTTATTGTAAATAATAAGAGTGACTAACGAGCACACGCTCCACCTGATGGTAAGTGGATGCTGTGACCCCTAGTAATCTACGCCTATCCTCAAACAATGCAAAACACCATCAAAATGCAGATACCTTGTCACTCCTGAGAACTAAGATGGAATTCGTCGTTTCCATTAAAAATAGGTCTCTTTCTACACTCACCATACGAAACACGTATTTTGTTAGAGCATGGTGCTTACACGGTCGAACCGTCCCATTCGTGCTACAATCATAATATAGCTGCAGTATGACTCTACCACGTCGATGTCTTAGTACAAAGCTTTGTGGCATTCCTTGGGGGAGGCCTATGTTCAGCAGTGGCCTTGTGACGGACTGTAATGATGATGATGATGATGATAATGACAATTATTATCATTTTTAAATCCACTTACCCACAAGGTCTTTCTGTAAATACTATATAATCTTTGTGCAGACTGGGATCCCGTTCAACGAACTTCACGCATGTAAAATTCTCCCAATGCCGCATGGCTTGTTTGAACAAGGATTTGTGGGCGCCACTGAAATTACCATCTATTTCGTATGGGATAACACCGTACTCCCAAATTCGCTCCTTGCGGTTAGTGGCTGCTCTAGCAGTGCGGTGTCTGCGTTTAGGTTCCTGCAATTTTAAAATTATTTAGATTGAAATGCATCTTAAAATGTTGGGTGGTTGAAACGTATATTAGTATACATTTCATTACAGCGAGACGGTACTTTAATAAAGTGAATAACTTTGATCACTGTCCCAGAGTTGACAGTGACAACGTTTTAAGCAATAAGTACGCTTTTTGTTTTTTTTTATAAAATTTTAGATTCAATAAAATTTGAATTAGATTTAATATTAGAAATGAAATAAATATAGTTCAAACTAGGCGCTAAAGTTTGTCTAATGCCGGTCTCTCAAATATGCACACATACACAAACCCACAATTGTAAGGTAAGTATTTGCGTATGATTCAGGAAGATTTTGACAGTATTTGCCATATTATTATGTAACTATTAGATTTTTATACGCACATCATAACGGGGAACCATGTTGTCTCACACAATCTGCACAAAATCTGTGCAATCTACTTTTTTGGCATAATATTATATTTTAAATAAAGGCAATTAACAGAAATAGGTTGTAATAAAATCATTTTCATCGTTGATCGTTCAAAAGATACACTCAACAACGGGTGAGTCCCCAGCAATGTTTGGAAGGCGAATCCGTACACGATTGGACGTCATTAAACCTGGTAGGGAAAGTCAAGTGCGTCAAGCTCAGCGTCTCCAGCAAGACGCGGCCGCAGGGTTAGGATGATATTTATTTATAGAATAAGGGTGACAATCGGGCACACAGTCCGACTGATGACAAGTGGGTGCAATGGCCCAATGAAATCAATATGTAGTTAGATGCGTTGTCATCCCGGAGGACTAATGTGGTGAGATGTCTATATTGCATATGCAAAGTTTTCACATTATAGTAGGTATGTATATTTGAACATATTATATCAGTGATCAGCATAATATAAAAATTCATACAAATGTTATCGACCTAATTTCACTGTGAGCTTTGTTTTTGATTGCAATATTTTGTTTGAGAGTAGAGAGTATTGAGAACATAATTTTTCATTGCAATATTTTTACACTATAGCGCATTTAGCGTTATAACAGGTCGTTTGATAATAATGGCAAATGAATTTATCCCGGCTTTATATCATATTGTAGAAAATAGTAAATTGTACATATAAATAAAATTGAAGCGTCTCTCTGTAATTTCCAAAAAAACTGGTTTTTATTGAGCTGATGAGAGCTTTGCTTTACAGGTGACCGACATACACACGCACACATAAACACACACACACACACACACACACACACTCACACACACACACACACACACACACACACACTCACACACACACACACACACACACACACTCACTAAAATATATACACAATAACTAACCCACATTTCTATAATTCTAAGCTTCTAGATATAATATAGTTTAATAGTCTTATTGAGGATACCGTAAGGGAAGGAGCGAGTTATTCCAAACACAAGTGTCTATGACTACTTAAAGGGAAAACTCGACAAATCTCTGTTATAAGACTTATGAAAATAAAGGAAATTTTATTTATTTATTTTTTGGCTTTGATGCTGGTCATGGATAGCTATTTAAAAAAAATTAAACGGCTGAATCTATTATAATGAAACTTTACAAACAGCTAGAGAGCAATGAAAGGAGTGGATCTACTATGTATTTTATCCGAAACATTTTGAAATTTTTTCAAATGTAGAAAAAATTATATAATAAATGGTTATCTTAAATCTAACTAACGTCATATTAATAGACCTTAGGATACCAAGGCGAAGTCGGGGCGGGTCGCTAGTGATTAATAAAATCGTTTCGCACAAGGTTTCGTACGCCCTACTTACAGATTCCTTACGAGGATGTTGTAGGTTCAATTTCAATGTGCTGTTTCGTTTCGTTAAGATGATTAAAACGATGAATATAAATATGTTGTGAGTAACAGGCATCATAACCCTGATAGCTTTATTTAATTCGACATTAATACCAAGAAACATTTTTTGCGTAAAAGGATTTTTTGTTGTTTTTATTGTCTGAAACAGTAAAAAACGTGGCACATACCTCTGTTTGATTGTACAACTGACTTTCCATAGCTTCTAAATCGATGTCGGAGTCACGAAAAAACCAGTCCTTAAACTGTTGCATTTCTGTTCTATTTTTGTTATCCTTCGGCGGCGGTTGCACTTCGAACCTCTCTTCGAACTCGTGTTCCGGTATTTCGAATTTTTTATATTTTATTTCCTTTCCGTCGTACTTTCTTTGGTGGCGAAAAAACTTCTTTCTAGCGTAATGCGTTTCGTCTAGATTCTCTTGAGATGATTTCAGGGCGTTCTTACCCGTTCTTTCGCCGGATTGAATGTTCCTAAGTCTACGAAAACAGTTAAAACAAGCTAACATATTTAGTTATATATAGTTTCGTATTTTTTTTAGTTTTAAATTTCGTATTTCTTCATTCATTCATTAAAGCGTGTCAAAGGAAGGAACATAGATTATAAAATAGACCTCCTAATGGATTGGCTCATAAACGGGATATTTGTCTAAGTTACCTCGCTTGACAGGCGGGTTTGGAAACCGCAATTTGTTATTTTCTATTCGTTATTAGGATAAGTTGTTACCAATCAACTGGTTTGTTTCCCTCTATTGCCTCTTACGATATCCACGTAACGATATGGGGTAGTGGATATTCTTACTCCGCCACTACGCGGCGTGTAAGTTTTGACGGTAATAACTTTCGTTTAAGAGCATTATTTTCAAAGAATCGCGCACATGCATACACATTAAGGACGATAATTTTTGGTAATAAATTCATCACAACTTTACTCAGAATACTCCAGATATTTTATTTGTATCATATATTATATGGTTAGATAAAATAGGTAACATTTTCCAACTTTGAGATGTTTATATTTCCTTATTGCTTTAGTCGTCTTTAACGGCACCCTCGGCAGTAAGTGGAGTGATAAATTTTGTTACACTGTCAACACACGACTAAATTCTTGATCAAATTGAGTGATCAAATTGAGTATTTTAAACATACGTCTTGTACTAAAGAGTTTTGAATGGCGAGCGCTCAAATGTTCCGCCCCACCGAACGCGCTCTACTCGAATAGACAATATGTTTTATAATATCAGAAATAAAAATAGCAAATTTAATGCGGCATTTATTTGAAGTTTTTCTAGTAATGTTAATATTTATTAGAGTAGTATACCATTCCTGGACAGGCCTTCTCTCTAATTTATGAGAGAATTTTAAGGCAAGGAATTATCTACCGCGCTGCTCTAATGCGTGTCGAGAGACTTCACATGGTTTCGAAATGTTTTATTTTTAATTTCGCACACATGGAGATTTTCTCACGTTGTTTTCCTTCACCAAAGAGCACGTATAAATCAGTATTTAAAATTGCAACAACAATTGAATTGAGCTCGGCTAGCTCGCGCACGGTTATATCTACGAAGTTCTACATAGAGCACACTAAAGTTCTGAGCTCCTGGCCGCTCATACTCGTAAATGTTTGAATTTGGAATTTTATGACTAAAATAATTTTTTAACAAAAATGGAATTAACGCGAAAACATTTACGGCGATGATTTTTTATGATTTAAAATTCACTCTCTTTTGATTTAAAACACTTTTGGGAGGGAAGCACCTCATTTTTTTATTTATTAGTTATGCAAAACTTCGAGTGTATATCACGTAATAATAATATTTTTTTTTTAAATAACTACATGCAACAATTTTATTTAAGTAAGTTTTCATCTGTGTAACTGCTTGGTTTGGAACCTTATGGTTATTTTCTATATAAAAACAACGCCGTTTATGTTACAATAGACAATACATAAAGGTTTGAAACGTTAAACTATTGAAATACATATAATATTCCGATTCAAAACAGAACAGTGAAGTAAACTGTCACTCGGTATTGTATTTAATATATTCTAGGAAATGTAGCAGTTAGTTTGTTCTAAGTTCTGCAACAACTTGTTAGGAGCACTAAGCGGCAGTGTAGTAATAATAATTTTGCAATCTAAAGCTCTATACACCGTTGCCTTAAATTTACTCGACTAGGTGAATCGATTTTCGGTGAAACTTATTCCAGTTTTTTTTAAAATTATTATAAGCAGTTTCTTGACTACAATCGCACTTGATCGTAAGTGGTGATGAAATCCTAGATGGTGAATTATGTTTCTTTAATCGGTAATTAACCCCGCATCTACTGTGATTGTCAATCTGTAGGTTCTGCAGTGGAATTTTACGAGCTCATGAGAAAGGAGATTTTTAACATGTAATTTTTTTAGAATCATAAGTAAATTATTATTGCAGTAATTTTTCAGATTGATATTAATTTTTTTAATAACTTCGTTGTTAAGAAGTATCTGAAATTTATAGGATCTTTCAAACAAAGAATTATCTGGTATAGGTTTCTCTGAAATTGATCATTGGGGACAACTGTATGCCACACACATATCTTTGAAGCTTTATCCACTTTTTTCCGAAGGCGGCCTTTTTAATTTCTCTCTAACTTTTTTTTTGTACAATTGGACAACCTTCAAACCAGAACAAACCCGTAGAACCAATTCAGCTTGATACAGAATCTTTTAACTATTAAAAATATGCTACCTAGCCTAGTTACTATTATAATAAAATTATATATTTAAAAATTATATTTATAGAGTCTAGTCTTACCGTCTCCCATTACCATGTCTACGCCTTCTGCGACGTCTTCGCACTTCTGTTTCATCCAAAAGGCTCTGAAGACTTTCTGTTGGTTTAAGCAAGTCATTTGCTTCATAAACTTTATCATCTATTTCTTTATTTGTTCTATTTATTGTTGACTTATCTTTGTTAACAATTTCTTCATCTTGTTCATTTGTTGGTATAACACCGTTTGTAGGTGCAGGAGCTATGGTCACATTTTCTGGTAGATCCTTAATCTTTATGTTATTGTTAGAATCACCGGTAATTTCCCGACTGTTGCTTTGTATTTTATTCGTAACTTCATCCATTTTGTTAGATAAATTTGATAACTGAAGACTTGGGTAGAAGTCTTCTAGGTTAAGAATATTATCTGTTGATACATTCACCACTAAAACACCATCTTGTTCCAAGCTTTCGTATTCTGTTAGATTATCTACAATGGCACTTTGGTTTGTTGGACATGATTTATTTTGATAGGCCACGCTAGTATAATTATCTAAGATTTCCTCTGGAAGTAATTTACCGTTCTTTATTAATAGTGCTTTGTCTAAGCCAGCTGGTAGCACCTGGATGAAGAACAATGAATATTTAACTATACAATTAAATTTATGTGGGTAGTTTAATATATACTTTGCTAAAACTAATTGTAACAAATGTGAGTGCTTACTTTTGTGTGTAAAGATGCATCATTATACTTTTTCGGTTTCTCCTGAACTAAAGAGGCGGGTTGCTTGGTTCTTTTTCTTAATATGTCTGGAAGACCTTCTTCTTCGACTTGTAATCCCTCAAGAAGAACTTCTTTTTTTAGTCGCTCCACCTCCTCTTGTAGAGATTTATTTATTTTTGATGTGGAAGGGGCGGTATTCGCTGGTTTGAAGAAGTCATCAGATATTGCTATATCACCTTGGAAGTTACCTGCAACAATATATACAATTTGAATTAAACGTTAAGCTATTCTTCACTTGTTTATTGCGTCATATATTGATGAAAATTCAAATGATACTTGAAGCTGCCAAGTATGTTATATTTTATTCCTTGAGAGACATTTTCTTAGAAATTATCTTAATTGAGACATTCCATTTATTTTTTACGGGAATCTTAGACACAATTATTGGAGAAGATTTAAACTTTATTGCTGTTATCTATTATTTATTGTTAGTTACTATTTAAAATTAGGTGATCTTTATGTTTGTTACCATAGCAAAAAGAGAAATTATAAATATAATTCATTTAAAATACAGTTTTTCAATACAATATTTTTTTTCAAACACTAAGATATTTAATTTTTAAATCAGTTTTTGTTAGTGCAGGATAAACCAATAGTCAATTTCAAAAGGTAAAAATAACTTTTTTGGTTACATTTAACAAAAAATATGGTAAAATTAACAAAACTTTCGAATATCTATCGAAAGTAGGAAATTTGTATCAACAAATAATTATAACTTTAAAAAATAAAAACCGATTTGAAATTGTTAAAAAATAAGTTATTTATTTGTAACTCTTAGGGGTGAAATTTTTATGGGACCGCCTTTAAGCATAACCTATTTAATAAAAAAATCATCAAAATTGGTTCACAATCTGCAAAGAACATACATACAAATAATTTAAAATTAAAGTTTTTTTGTACAGCCGACTTCAATATAAATTATTAAGAATAATTCAAAAACTATTGGCCTGACCTTGATCAAATTCATATGGGACCACACGAAAAGTACCAGCTTTCAAATAAAAAAAGAATCATCGAAATCGGTTCACCCAGTAAAAAGTTATGAGGTAACACACATAAAAAAACATACAGTCGAATTGAATACCGTCTCCTTTTTGGAAGTCAACAGAAAAATACACTCGAATCGAGAACCTCCTCCTTTTTGAAGTCGTTTAAAAATAAATTATTTAGGCCAGGAAAATTATAATAAATATATGGAGACAGTAATATGATATATTATATATTGAACGAGCCAACTATTAAGTGGGTCCATTAGCAGTGGATTGGGCATCCTTTGTTATCTTCATAAAATTCGTAGTGAAATCACTAATGTAACTTATAAATTTTATACCAATTCAAGAGACTCAAGTTCAGCATTGAAATTTTTATGTGTTGATGATGATGACACGTAGGAAAAACATAAGTCATGTCGATGCTTGTACTTAATGCTCTTTTTTATGGAATAAGTGTGAAAAGCGAGCACACAGCCCACATGTTGGTTAGTGGATTCTGTGACCCATAGACATCTAAATGTATCCTCGATTAAGAGTCAAAATGCAGATGCGTTGTCACCCCTCAGAACTAAGATGGAATGCCCCGTATCCAGTAAAAAGGGTCTCCGGTTCTTTACGCTCACTTTACGAAACACAGCAGCATCAAGCTACTATTTTACGCTGGTATTCTGTGAGAGCGTGGTCTCTCCCCAGTCGAGCCTACCCATTCGTGTTACAACTATAATATAACTGCAGCTCTACTACGTACAATAACTTACGTAACATGCAGTCCCGTTACAGAACATTTAATGCATTTTTGAACCATTCTTTGCCTTGTTTCTTCAGACTTATCTTTATAATCATGTCATGATTGTATATATATATATATATATATATATATATATATATATATATATATATATATGTGTATATTTATTTATACAGTCAGTATGTATTATGATTATCAATATTTTTATCTAAGTTCTAGCAAGTGCTCGAAACGTTGGGAATATAAAATAAGTTAATATACATATAGGGGTTTTATAAAAAGCAAATAAAGCCCTTTTCTATATCATTTCCTTTTAAATAGCGTCCTTCTATTAATATTATTTGGAATACATTTATAGTAGGAGTCAATTTGATTAGCATATAAGATAATAAGTTGCAAATAAATTTATCAAAATGATTTTATTTGATTTAAATTTTCTAATAAGGTATTCAAATTCCACAATAAATGGCCGATTGCCACCGGCCATTAACAACGCGTACATCTGCCGCAACCATAAAACGTAACGACCGGGCGTGTTTGCCGCAGCTGCGGTCTAACGCTGGCTGCCAATTAATTAATCGTCCATGCACGCTTACACGGCGGGAATTGGACAGGCTGACTTACAATAGCCTACGGTTCCATGAATATTCATATTAAGGTAGCGTTCAAGAATCGTAATTGACTATGGATAATGACTTAGGAGCTTTAGCTGCATTTTCTAAGCAAAATAATCAGTCGTACTTTCAAAACTCTTAAAAATTAGTTTTGAATGTAGTAAAAAATAGCTGTGACATAAAATGTTTTTTTAAACAGGTAGCGACTGTAGATAGATAATGCGTGCAAGCGTTTTAAAGATTTACATTTCTTCCTAGTGATTAAAAAGACGAAGGATTGATATACATTTTTAGATCCTTCAGAGGAAATTAGCTTAGATTTTATATTAGCGATATTTTAATAGATTGTTTATTACCAGTTTCGATGTAGATCTCGATAGTCGAGATAATAATAATAATATCCTACAGAACAAATTTCCATCACGGCGGCCAGTCTTAGCGGAGACTAGCTATTTGCGCGGGACAAGATTGGTCCGTGTGTATGCGCAAGCACAGGTGAACTCTCTATTCCCTCACACTTTAATTCGATGGGAGAGCAATCCGACACAGACGGACCTTTCCGAGCCACGGAGATGAAACACTGCCAACTCCCTAACTCCGGGCTGCCAACGAGAATTTCAAGTCAGAACTATCCAGTAACTGTTTTAACCTGACGCAGAATTCAATCAGCAGTATTGTTTACGACCTCTAGACCATTCGTCAATCTTCGAGATAACAATTTAAAATAAAAAATTTTGTACATCCGACTTCAATATAAATTATTAAGAATAACTCAAAAGCACTGATTGAGGAAGTGCGTGAAAGGTGTAGAATGGAAGCGGACGAAAGGTTGTCGCACAACTTTAAGGAGAACTCCAAACTCTTCTGAAAAGAGGTTGAAAGGACCCGAAGTGGTGCGACGGCCTTAAGAATGAACAAAGTGCTTTCGAGAACTAATGACGTCCTCTCAGAAAAATCGGACGTCATGCAGCGATGGAGCGAATTTTATAGAGAAATGTATGCGTGTGATGATCTTAGTGAGGGATCCGGGGATGACGCCGTGACTGGTACGCCAGACCCGGACCTCGATGACACTGAGGTCATCAGTATGAAAGAGATTGAACGTGCGATTCGAAGTTTGAAATGTGGTAAGGCTGCGGGACTAGACAGAGTTACTGCTGAAATGGTCAAATATGGTGGGCCTCGCGTCTGGGACAGCTTTCATCTGCTGTGCAATTTGTGCTGGCGGACGGGGGATGTCCTGGATGATTGGCGATCCGCAGTCATTGTGCCTTTATATAAAGGTAAAGGTTCACATTTTGACTGCGGGTGCTATCGGGCGATCAGCTTGACCAGTTTAGCAAGTAAAGTTTACTCGAAGGTTTTGACACGTAGGACGCAAGAGAAATCGGAAAGATTTCTATGGGAGCCACAATGCGGATTTAGACCTGGAAGAGGATGCACGGATCAAATGTTTTCTCTCCGCATGATCGCGGAGAAGCTTCTGGCTGCTAACCAGAAGATTTTCTGTGCTTTTGTGGATCTTGAGAAAGCATTTGATAAGGTTGTAAGGAAGAAAATGTGGGAACTGTTGCCGGGGTATGGTGTGGATGGTCGATTGCTAAGGGCTGTGCAGTCTCTTTACTGTGACTGTAAAGCCTGTGTGCGAGTAGGGCATGACCTGTCATCCGTGTTTAACGTCCAAACGGGCGTAAAGCAGGGTTGTGTCATGTCTTCCTGGCTGTTCATACTGTATCTCGACAGCTGTTTACAGAAGCTGAAAGATAGTTGTTTGGGTGTGAAATTGGGTGACATTAAAGTAAATTGTCTGCTGTATGCTGATAATGCAGTGCTTATTGCACCATCAGAGGCAGAACTGCAGGCATTAGTCAAGTGTATGAAAGAGGAATGTGAAATTAAAGGTCTCCGTTAGAATGCTAATAAAACTAAGGTTCTGGTATTTGAAAGGGACGAAGGGAGAACGAAGTGTGAAATACGGGTAAATCAGGAATGTCTAGAACAGGTAAATGAAATTGTATACTTGGGGAGTGCTTTCAGCCGGCTTTCATGGAAGATATGATTTAGATGTGGACAGGCGTGTCGCTGCCGGGAACAAAGTCAATGGTGCCCTGACTGCTTTAGTCAAAAGGCAAGGCGTAATGAAGAGTGCACGCCTTGCAATACATAACGCAGTGTTGGTACTGACTTTGTTATATGGCAGCGAAACCTGGGTATGCCAGAAGAAGCATAAAAGTAAGTTGAATGCAGTGGAGATGCGATTGCTTCGTAAAATGTGTGGCGTTACCATGGCCGACCGAAAGCGAAACGAAGAGATTCGCAATATGTCTAGTTTGAAAGATGACCTTATCACAAAAATTGATAAGGGCGTGCTTCGATGTTTTGGGCACGTTGAGCCAATGGGTGAAGACCGAATGGTGAAGAAAATATATAGCGCGAAAGTTAATATTAAAAGGTGTCGAGGTAGACCGAGACTAACTTTCGAAGACCATGTGAGCAAATTGCTTGAAGAGGGGAGGGTCAAGAGTACTCGGATACCTAGACGTGCATGTATGAAGAAGATAATGAATCTGAAAGAAGCGAAAGAGGTATGTAAGGATCGTGACACTTGGCGATCTGTTCTCTCTGGCTACCCCGTCAGGGATTGTACGTGAAGATAAGTAAGTAAGTAAGTAACTCAAAAACTATTGGTCAAACCTTGTTCAAATTTATATGAGACAACACGTGAAGCACCAGCTTTCAAATAAAAAGAGAATCACCGAAATCGGTTCATAAAAAGTGATTAGCCCTAAAGATAAATTAAGTTTTTAGAAAGGGAGACATTTTGTATATTATTATTACTTTACAAAAATATGTACCGTTTAGATATTATTATATAATGTGCTACTATTTCAAAAGTATTCAATCAACATTATTATTTAGTTTAATCATGAAATAAATCTCTTTTTTATCGTATAATTGCCTTTTGTTTTTTTTTTATCGTATAATTGCCATGTAAAACTGGTGGAAATGATATAAGTTGAGTGGATCGCGATTCATTGATTTGGTGACAACAGAGCACTACATTTCCGCTTTGCGTTTGATGTGTGCAAAAGATAAGTTAATCTTACTTTTTTTTTATTGATTCGAGTGACAAACGAACACACAGTCCACCTGATGGTAAGTGGTTACTGTGACCCATTAACATCTACATCTATCCTCAATAAAGACTCAAGATGCAGATGCGTTGTCACCCGTGAGGACTAAGATGGAATGCCTCTTTGCCAGTAAAAAGGGTTTCCGGTTCTCTACACTCACCATACGAAACACAGCAGCGTTAAGCTGCTATTTTCGCTGGTTTTCTGTGAGAGCGTGGTCCTTCCCCGGTCGAGCCGACCCATTCGTGCTACAACCATAATATATCTAGCATGGCTCTACAACGTAGAGAGTATGTGGACAGTAAAGGGGTGTACAACGTCTGGTAGTCAACATCTCAACATAGTTTTCATTTCGTGTCATCGATATGGAGTTATAGATAAAAAGAGTGATATGCTTGCGTTGATTCGAAAGATATTCATCACTATTTTCTTTCCAGTGATATATTTTGCGCATGTCTAAAATAAGAGTAGAGTGTATCACACACGTTCAGGTAAACTTTTGTAAACGCAAATTCGCAATTCGAATGGTAGTTCTGCAGCATATGCTGTAAAAAAAGATTAGATGCCTTACATGTATTGAAACAGCTAGATTTGTTTATTTTAGTTATTTCCATAGCATAATGTCACATGGAATCTTGCTATGGGGTAATGCGACTGACATTGAAACTATCTTTGTTTTGCAAAAGAGAGCCATAAGAACAATTTATAACCTAGGTCCGAAGGAATCCCTTTGAGAAAAATTTAAAGAAATAAATATATTAACTTTGGCTTCTCAATATATTTACGAGAATTTAATGTATGTACACAAAAACAAAAATAGTTTTATTAAAAACAGTAATGTACCTTATGTAAATACTAGGAACAAGCACAAGTTAGTTATACCAGTTACTCGACTCCAAAGAGTCAGTAACTCCTTCATGGGGCAATGTATACGCGTTTACAACAAAGTTCCAGAAAAAATGCAGACCTTATCTATCTAAAGGCTTAAATTATTTATTAAGCAAATATTGTCTAGTGACTGATAGTGACCCCTGGGAATGAGGTGATCGCTACCATGATGTTTCTAAACGTTTTCATAACAATTGTATAAAATATTATATTGTAAATTGTGCTTTTATTTAAAAAAAGTCCCGCTGGGTTTCTTGCTGGTTCTTCTCAGGACAGAGGTCTTTTGCGAACCAGTGTTAAATGTAAAAAATTACTTTCAAAAAGTATTATCTAATCTATATTGAATAAAAAGATTCTATTCTATTCTATTCATGGCCTTTAAAACATCAAAACCCTCTTTTCATTTATAACAGCCTTTTAAGGACAAAAGAAAATAGACCTCCCCCATAGATTGCTTCATAGTTGGAATATTTGTTATTTGATAGTTGCTATAGTTGAAATGAAAGCAGGTCTGTGCCCATCCGTCAGATGGATCCGTGAAAGGCTGTACTTAACTTGTCTTTTTACTTTACTATTCTGCCACTAGTTACAGGCTGCTAAGGTGGGTCAGGTATTGCATGTGGTATTTTTCGAAGCCGAAACCTACGGGACAAGGTGAGGTGTCAAAGTCAAAATATATTGTTCAATTGAGGTTCACTTCAAACTCTTAGGAGCGACAAAGGGAAAACCACTACTAGTTTAAAACATAATTCTTTAATGTAATTAAAGAATTTTCCCACTTAGGAAATAAAATTTGGTATGTCAGAGACAAATAAAAATATAGTAGAGGGCAAAAAAAACAGCACAACCTGATGGTAAGTAGATTCTGAGGCCTATAGACATCTCCATTTATCTTTAAGAATCAAATTGCAGATGCGCTGCAACAACCGAGCACCAAGATGGAATGAATCGTTTCCAGTAAAAAGGTTCTGCTGCAGAAAGCTGCATGAAGCTGCTATTTTGCGCTGGTATTCTGTGAGAGCATGGCTCTACCCCGGTTAAGCCGACCCATTCATGCTACATATATAATATAACTGCAACGTGGCTCTACCACGTACATGATCTTATAATATTTTTAAAGGAAGATTATTTGTTACTTTATCGCATTTGTTGACAATCTCACGTTTTAGTGAGCCTTTTAATATTTATAGTGTACGTATAGTAGGATATTATATAATGTTGGCAACCCTATCTACAATCGACAAGACATTTTCTTTTACGTCGAAGTGGCTCACAAAACATATTATTATTATTAATGATGTACAACAGAGGCGGCATAAGAATATGTATTACCCCGTGGGTGACGTAAGAGGCGACAGAGGGACATAAATCAGGAGATGGGCAGCAGCGTCTTTCTAATAACTACTAAAAATAAGAAAACTGCGCTTGCCAAGCATGACAGCTATGGCAAATATCCTCCTACGAGGCAATCTATGGGGAAGATCTATTGTTCAGCAGGGGACTATAATAGACTGTAATGGTATCGGTAATGGATGTACAATTTTGCCTGCCAAGGTCGTGAACATATAGCGTTTATGTGTGTGTAAACGACATCGTCAAACATTTGAAGAGTCATCCGAGAGTTGAGTTACATTTATACAAATTGGACGTTTGACAAGCGTTAAATTGCAGACGCCTACGCGAATAGTGATGGTGAGATATAGGCTCCGTTTGGTCTGGACTATAGTTTAACATTTTAGAACTAGAAAAACTAGTCATGTTGCCCTTTGTAAGTCTACTACTGAATAGGTCAAAGATGTGCTATCTCGTATACGCTAGGGATATAGTATCCAGAGCTGAAACGGGAAGCGTAAAATGTGCAATGTGTAAAAAAAGCCGCTAAAGGCCAGCCTCCGCAGAGTCTACTTCACTTGAGGATGCCTCGTGTAGAGACGAAACACGTGTAGTATTTTCGAGAGTGGTGTTTCGTGCCTAATGTGGTGGTGCTGGGGATGGTAGTGCTGGGATTGACGACGACGGCTATAGTGCGCGCGATTGAGGGAGGGTGGGAGGTCCCCTTAAAACTGGGCAGGACACATCTTTTTCTTTCTTTACGCGAAATTAAGCAAATTAGTTTATAATAACACCCTTATAATGGATTTCCGCAAAGTAACGCCTGATTCTATTAATTACATAATAGCTTATTTCATGCTCAGCAATGGACTTTTACGGACTGATGTAAAAGACGAAAGCTGGTAATTATTCAATTAAATTGCTATAACCTGTTTATCGTTTTGTTTCTAACACACACTATTTCAGTAAATTTTCATTAAAATATGTTGAACACACTTTATGAGCACGCTCTCACAGAACACCAAAGTGATAATATATCAGCTGTTGTTTCGTATGGTGAGTAAAGAGAACCGGAAATCCTATTTATTAAAAACAAGTTATTCCATCTTAGTCCTCAGAGGTAACAACGTATCTGCATTTTGATTCTTAATCGAAGACAGATGTAGATAGATGTCTATGGGTCGCAGCATCCACTAACTATCAGGTGGATTGTGTGATCGTTTTAAAAATACTAAAAATAAGAGTATAATGGAAATATAATCTATTACTTCTTTGACTAAGTTATACACAAAAATCGCATATTGTTTTAAAATATCACAAAAACAGTTTTTTTAAGGCACTAAGAGTGACAAACGAGCACGTTCACTTGATAGCAAGTGGATGATTTGGCCCATCTTTCCGGGTCGAGTCGACCTTGCACTATGATACGCCGCAGCGTAGCTTTATCACGTATAAAGTCTACGTGTCTATAACTAGTAGTCTCTGATCAAGAAAAATATCACTGAGGCCCATCACTAGCGTCCGTCCGTCACTTACGCGAGATCGTTATGCATTGTATAATTTAATCAGCGGACGCCGCATTGCCTGCAATCTCGCTGCAATCGATTTGTGTGGCACATTTTGCATGTCCGATGTGTTTGCGGCCCGAGATGATGGGCCGGCGTGACGCAGCGAAGCGGACACTTTCGTGACAATTGACGAGCACATAATGACGAAAGCCGGATGCATTTTTATATTTACGCAAATATTGTACATTGCATTAAACTAATTTTACGGATTCAATCGCGTATTCATCCAACAAATTTTAATAAAAAATATTAAGTTCTAACTTTTCCAATATATCTGCAGTCTGTAAACATGTTCAGGATCGATTTCGCCATTACATTAGATTTTATAAACGACAAATCTTCGCAATACAACACCGATTTCCACCAAGGATGATTCGTGAAGCTATTGAAAAAAAAAAGACATCCTAGTACCATAAGAGAATACCACTGGGTGCTATTCTCTGCTTGGAATAATTAATAAAAGTAAACCCAAACCAGTGCACACCACTGCAAGATTTTATAATACTCTAACATTTAAGTAGGTCAAACAAATATTAATCTTTAAGAGCTGAAGGCAAAGAGTATTTAATCAATTCGTTTTATCTCCCTAGGAGATATAAAAGCAAATTAAAAAAACGAGACGTTCTATCTCGGAACTCAGAGGTGAGAACAACATAACCTGTAGTACGTTAGTAATAGTAGAGACAGTATTCTTTCCTTTAGTGTTCTTTGTAAGTAATTGACGATAATGACACTTACTCGTAAGCGGGTGTGCACTGTGGTAAGTAATTCGTTTGTCATTTTAATGCTAACTTAATACGAAAGTACTGTGGAACTGCGTCCCATTTTATGAAAAATATGTAGCAGTGGTAGAGCCACGCGGCATCTTTTGCTGTCGCACGGATGGGCCGGCTCGAACCGGGGTGGTACCACGACCTCACAGAATACCAGCGTGAAGTAGAGGTTTACCTCTGCGTTTCGCTTGGTGAATGCAGGTGGCCGGAGGCCCTTTTTACTGGAAATGATTCCATCTTAGTCCTCACGGGTGACAACGCATCTGCATTTTGATTCGCAAACGAGGATAGATGTAGATGTCTATGGGCCGCAGCAATCACTTACCATCAGGTGGACTGTGTGCTCGTTGGTCACCCTTATCCTATAAAAAAAATGTAAGTGGTGTATATGGCACTGTGAACGATGTACAGCATATTTTAATGGAAATTAAAGATGAATTAATGGAATAAATGAAAGAATTGAGACACTTTTAACTGGAAACGAAATATTCCATGTTAGTCCTAAGGGGTCTGCAATTTAATTATTAATCGAGGGTAATAGATGTCTATGAGTCACAGCATTCACTTACCATCAGGTCGACAGTGTGCTCGTTTGTCACCCTTATTATATAAAAAATGTAAAAAAAAAACAAACTGAAATTGTAGCCATGCATAATCTATTACAATAAAACGTTTATAATTTTGGCTTATTGCAGATAATCCCTGCAAAACCATATTGGGGATAAGCTATGATAGATGGTTATCCACACCTATGGTTACTGATACTTGATGTTAATAAGGTTCGATGGAACAGATAACTTTTAAAAATAAATGAAGGGAAAAAAGTGTAAGAAAATATTTTATATAAAGAAGAATTACAGAACAAAACTAAGCCTAAAAATAGGCGCAATAACGTACGTAATAGACCAATCTCTCCTCGCTCGTAAACGGACTATTTATTTAAAGCTAGGCCCATTCACATTTTTCTCCCAATATCACCTGCGAACCGAGGCGGAACGCCTTACATGGCTGCTGTTGACAGTGGAAAATATAACAATAAACTTGCCCGCAACACTGTATCGAAGTGCTTTCCAAATAGCTTTTATTTTTGTATTTTAGGTTAACGTAACTACAAGTATCATAAAATATAGTTCTACGATTATTGTAATTCTAAATCATTAAAGATTTTAAAGTCCACCAGTCCAGGCAGGGAACAAACCGCAGCTCTACCTCAATGCATGTCTGCAGACTTTGCACATATTCCTTCATTTATTACATCATATTTAAGTCCACTACTGAACATAGGCCTAGAGGATATTTGCCATAGTTGGAAAAATTTTACTTTTTTATTACTTTTTTTTAATTTATAATGATATGTTATGTATGTGCACACACAACATTAAGTATTATAATCAATAATATAAAATAAAAATGTAACTTACTTCAAGTTTTGCGTATACATTTACATATATGTATAAATATCTATGATATTAAATATTTTACTTTCTACATTATTACTACCCCACAGATTGCCTCATAGGTGGAATAATTTGTTGTTTGTTTCACAACCGGAGTTTTTTCAATATTCATTTTTCCTGTTTTATTTCTTTCTGACACCGCTTATCACACGTACGGGGCGATATTTTGCTTGGATATGTATTAAAAGGTATAATAGTAACGGTAATAGTTTATGCTTTATAAATTTTCAATTTTTTTTCTTAATTTATATTGTGATAAATAAGGTTTCCAAGACAAAAAGTCGGTCTAGTTGGGTATAATTTGCTAGATTTTTTAATTTTTTTTTTATATTTTTATAATTTATGAAACACTAAGTTTGACAAATTACACTCATGTTTAATTCTCAATCATGTTTAAATTTCAAACCTGCATTTCAACAAATTTAGCGTTGACGGTCATACTCGTATAACTGTAATTAGTTTAGTTGGGATAAACAGATAACAATAATAAATAATAGTAAAATATTTATTTGCATAAAACATGGTACATTTTAAATAAACTCCGATTTCTTACACATAAAATATAAAAATGAATTATAATAATAATAATACATGACGCATGTGATTGCTGCTATGTGGGATTCTACTATTCATGTACCAATAGTTGTATCGGTCAATGTTGGACTCATTAGTAAAATATTTATGATTTTCTGTGCAAGTTAGGTAAAAAATGACTGAGAGGATTAATTCAAAAAGCAGTCTGGTTACTATTCGATCTTTGGATTACTTGCCGCCTGGTATTTATAATATTATAATTTGATAATAATAATAATGATAACAAAATATCTGGATCTGACTTGCGAGGAGATCGACATGTGGAGTGGTCTGTCGACCGAAATTATTCCAGTGGTCGTTTCTGCAAACGGGCTAATCGCGGTCGGACGGAGCCGACTGGGACTCCGTGATGGATCGCTCCGGGCACAAATACTTACCGGGCATAGATAATTACTTTACTTTCCTACAAACCCTCAGCCGTTCGGTTTGTCCTACCAAGGGCTTTGTGATCTGGTTGGGTTTTATTTATTCTACTTAACCTATGGCATTATTTTAAATGTATATTTTATTTGGTTGTATCTTATTTTTATAAAATATATAATCTATTTACATATATATCATAACTCACCATAACTAAGCACAGCTGTGTTCAACTTATTGTAAGAACACGCAATCATGCACACACAGGTTTTAGATGCATATGTGTGCGTCCAGCAGTAGACTTTTATTTATTTATTTACTTTATTCTTTATTACACCAAAGATTTACAAAAGGTGAGCTTAATGCTATACGGCATTCTCTACTAGCTAATCTTGGGTAGAACAGAGAGTGAGTAATTTTTAACTTTTAAGGGCTGTTAGAGAAAGATGCGTGCGTGTCAAAGAGTTGAGCATGGTTACGGTGTCAATAGCGCCCCGTATTTCTTTTGTTGTTGAGCTGAGTATACAAGTAAATTATAAATCAAATCAAACAGCTTTGTAAAAAGTGTGCATGATCTTTATCATGCACACTTTTTACAAAGCTGTTCCGAACGCATTGGCGTAATATATAATTATTAATATGGGAGTAAATCCCTGAAAATATATTATATCGGAGGCGTAGTTTGCCTTCGATATAATATGTTAAACACAACGTTATATTTTTCAGCTTATTAAAGGAGCCTTAAAATAAAATTATTGTATTATATTGTAATGTATAGACTATGTAATCGTCTGTGGGCCACGGTATCCACATACATTCAGATGAATTATGTGCTCGTTTTCCACTTTAATTTCAGTTTCTAAAAAAACGGACATTTTACATCACCGCGTATTGTTAACACAGGTGAAAACAGTGTGATAATTTTGAAGTTCAAATGCAACATTTCTATAGAGACATATTCGATAGGACAAAGGTTTTTATTTTAATTAGTAGTATTTTAAATAATAAATTATGCATTGAATAAAATAAAACGTAAATTAAAAATAACAGTTGTATGTATACTTTTATATCCAGTCCGGTTATAAATTATTTTATCGATAACTTTTATTTGAAGATTGAAAAATCGGCCTTAAAGCGAGTCACGAACTACGCAGATACTATACTGAAAGTATCATACACAACGCGGATACGATAATATACGAAATTATACATTCACTCGAAATCTTTCAAACTTACTAGACCTGTTATCTGGTGCGGATTGTTCATAGTCTACAATGAGTTGGACTAAATTGCTTCTAGATTTGCTAGACAGCACGTCGGAAGATATTCTGATTTTGACTTTGATGCACCTATTGCATAAGTTGTTGCACGTGTTGCATTAGTTTGCTAAAAGGTGAAGAATTTGGATATAACGTCATATAAAGCCTCAGCGCGACCATCCTGTATTTATCTGCAAGTAAAATCCTATGCCATATTTTGTATCTGCAGATGTTATTTGACATAACGATAAAATATAAATCATCTGCGCTGTGTGCGTTAGTTCATTAAATTACATTTTTTTTAATAGGATAAGGGTGACAAACGAGCACACAGTCCACCTGATGGTAAGTGCTTGCTGCGGCCAATAGAGATCTACATCAAACAAAATGCAGATGCGTTGTCGCCCGTGAGGACTAAGATAGATAGTACACTCACCATAAGAAACACAACAGCGTTAAGCTGCTATTTTACGCTGGTATTTTGTGAGAGCGTGGTCCTTCCCCGGTCGAGCCGTACGTGCTACTACTATACTACTAATATAGTTGCAGCATGGCGCTACCACTCTGGGTTCTAAATAACCTTAAATAATCTTACCAACAACTAACTACTACATAAAGAGCGATATTGAAATATATGCACTCAGATTCAGATATCTTATCATATCCGCGTAGTGTGTGACTTGCTTTAGACAATTTCATGATATTTTTTTTTATAACAATCGGGCGTGAATTAAAACAAAACCAGTCAATCTATTAAATTATTAACATTTCGTTCGAATTACGGCATTTTTAATAAGGTTTTATACATGAAGTGAATTACAAATAAACTAAGGAAATATCTTTGCCTTGGAGGGTCACTTTTACGAATAAGAAACACTTACTCAACGAAGGAAAAGTACACAATTGACAAAACCGTCCGATCTCCTAAGCTTAATATCCGGAGTTACGGTACTCTTAGTGCACAGTTTGTTTCTTTAACAGGCAGCCTGAGACTAAAATGAGATTGCTAAAAGAAAATCGAATCTCTTCTGAACTTTATTGTAAATATCGAAACAAGAAAATTTAATTTAATATTTTCCTTTTAGGGTCCCATTTTCTTACAAGGAACCCTTATCATTTCGATAGGTCCTTCCGATATACGTAGCAGCAATATAACTTCTAGCGTCCTTGATCGAAGTATATAAATATTTAGGACTATTTTGTTACTGAAGAAAATTCATTCGGCTTTTTTTATTTATGTAATATCTAAATTTTATGGTAAGTGAAGGGTTAAGGAAACACGCTTTAATTTTTTACCGTTACCGTAACATATTTCTTTTTATAAAATAAGGGTTACAAAGAGCACCTGTCCACCTGGTGGTAAGTAGATGCTGTGGCTCATAGACATCTACATTTATTATTTATTAACACGTAGTAAAAGACGTCAAGAAACACAATGCACATGCGTTGTCACCCCTGAGGACTGAGATGGAATATCTCTGTTCCTGTAAAAAGGATCTCCGGTTCTCTACACTCACCATACGAAACATAGCAGCATTAAACTGCTATTTTCATCCAGCGCAGAGCGATTCGAATCGTCGACGACCGAGTTCTTTCCGATCGGCTCGATACACTGGCACTGCGTAGAGATGTTGCATCTCTTTGCGTATTTTATCGCATCTATCACGGGGAGTGCTCTGAGGAATTGTTCGGACTAATTCCAGCCGCTCAATTTCACCATCGCACGTCGCGACAAAACTCGCGTTACCATCCATACCATCTGGATGATTGGCGGTCCACCACTGTGCGATTTAGAAGAAGTTTTCTCCCTCGCACAACTTCTTTGTGGAATCAATTACCACCAGCGAATTTTCCGAACCGATACGACTTAGGAACCTTCAAGAAAAGAGCTTACACCTTTCTAAAAGGCCGGCAACGCATCTGCAATTCCCCTGGTGTTGCGGTTGTTCATGGGCGGCGGTAGTCACTTAACATCAGGTGAGCCGCATGCTCGTTTGCCCCCTATTCTATAAAAAAAAAAAAAAAAAAAAAAAAATTTTACGCTGATATTCAAACAATAATCAACTCCTTTTCTGAACAGAGGCCTTTCCTATTGATTTGTAGGATGCGAGTCTGCAAAGGTAATTTTTTTATTTTTTAGTTGTTAATAGGAAAGCTCTGTTGCCTATCTCCTGATTGTTTCCCCCTTTTTTTTTTTTTTTTTTTTGCGGATGGAAAATCATCTAATGACGCCTTTCGCTGTGGGTGGAGCGGAAGGGAGTGTCAGACTTTTACTGACTAAAAACCATCCGTGTTCCTTCAGTGCCCTTACGTTCCGGAGCCGCGGTATCTCTTTCGAACAGCCCGCAGCCCCGGCAGGCGTCGGCCCTTGCGGGCCCCTTCACGCTGCTGACAGCTCTTTGAGGCGCGCGTTCCCCCTGTCTCCTTTTTTCTGTTTCGGATGATATGGGGTAGTATTATACTTGCACCGCCACTACACAAATTCTATTAAACAAAAATTATAAGGTTACGGTATCTAGTGTAAATACGAGTTATATCGCTATCTATTAGTGCCAGAGGATCTTCTGGGGCATTCCCAAATCACTTTTTGTTTCTCATATGCCACCACACGGCTATATTACATAACTTTGTAAACACGTAGTAAAAGACGTCAATTTCGGAGTTTTCAGAATGTTACAGTGAATATATAAAACAAACTGAATATATTTGCTATTTCAAATTTTCTTTAATCGTCAGCGAACTTGGGCCGTAGAGATAACTTCGAGTTTATTAAGTATGTCAAAACAAACAAAACCGGCTGATCAACTTGGGAAGTAAATAATTATGTTTTTTTTTAAACAAAATTTGTTCTTAATTGTATAATTATATTATCGTGGGACTGTATGATAATTAAAGTATTTTAATTTTTTTTATTATAGTTTTTTAATATTGTACATATATATTTCATAAGATGAATTTTAAATAAAGTTCTTAATTTCATTACAAATATAACATTTAAAAATGTTATCAATTAAAGGTTTTGAATTAAATCAATTACATTTGAATTAAGGCGTTCACAATTTAGGGTTTTCAAATGATTCGTTTTATTAATCTCACAACAAACATTATAGTAAATATTGAAAAAATACCTTAAAGGGTCGTCATCATCATCATCATCATTACAGCCCTTCACAAGTCTACTGCTGAACATAGGTCTCCCCCAAAGAATGCCAAATAGCACGGTCCCGAGCCACCTGCATCCATCGACTTCCTGCATATCTTCCTAGGTCGTCACTCCATCTAGTGGGGGGACGCCCTACACTTCGCCTGCCGGTACGAGGCTGCCACTCGAGAACCTTTGTTCCCGATCGGTTGTCAGTTCTTCGAGCTATATGGTCGGCCCAATGCCACTTCTGCATACTAATTCTTTGGGCTATGTCGGTTACTCTAGTTCTACTGCGGATAACCTCGTTTTTAAGTCTATCACGCAGAGAAACGTCGAGCATAGCCCTCTCCATAGCTCGCTGAGGGACTCTGAGCTTCTTCATAGGCAAGTGTGGCAAGTGGCAACACGCACTGGTTGTACAATCTAGTTTTGAGGTATGTCTGCAGATATGTCGTAATCTCCCGAACGCTGCCCAGCTGAGTTGAATCCGTCGATTGACCTCTCGGTCAAAGTTGGACTTATCTAGTCGGACTATTTTTCTCAGGTTCTTCGATCTTAGTGCTCCCAACAACTACCGGCATAGGTGTGACATAGACGTTACACATGATTTATGTTTTGTCCATGTTTATCTTAAGACCTATCCGTTGGGAGTCACTACTGGGTCATTGAGTATATTGCTTAGGTCCTCCAGCGATTCTGCTATAAGAACTTTATCGTCGGCAAATCGAAGGTGAGTGATATACTCGCCATTGATGTTAATACCCTATCCATTCCAGTCCAGTAGCATGAAAACGTCTCCTAATGCAGCGATGAAGAGTTTAGGGGACATTACGTCACCCTATCTTACACCTCTCTGCAGTTGGATAGGTTTCGTGCTCTGGTTCTGTACTCGGATAGTCATCGTAGCCCTACTGTACAAGTACTTCAGCACTTCGATATACCGACAGTCCACTTGGCACCGCCGAAGGGACTGCAGCACCGCCCATGAGATTAAGAGCGTGATCGGATAGTTTTTGTGTTCTTCTGCGGCGGGTCTTGCAGAACTTAGCTCCGACCGCATGGACAGTTTCCACGAGCTTGTCATTCATATCGTCCACTTCATTGCAGTCTTCTAGGCACTGAAAACGGTTTTGCAACTCGAGCTGAAAGGTTTCGGGACTTTGGAACAGAGCACGAGGGGGACGGAGCGTTGACTTCATTAGACGAGACCTCTCCAACTTAACGTTTAGGTTCAGTGTGCCTCTAACCATTCGGTGATCGCTACCAGTTTTCACCCTCGCGATCACGGAGACATTACTGAACAGTTGACGTCTAGTCGTCATAATAAAGTCAATCCCATTTTTTATCGAACTGTCGGGGCTCGACCAGGTCCACTTCCTGTGGGGCCGCTTCTGGAAGAAAGAGTTCATCAGAAAGAGTCCATTTTTCTTCATGAAGTCGGCCAGCTGCTAGCCCCTTGGGTTCCGTTGCCCTATTCCAAATTTCCCTAACTTCAGCTCACCGTTCTCTCTTGCGTTTTGCGTTGAAGTCTCCCATTATATTTCTTCCACCTTTTTTATAGGAGAGGGGGCAAACGAGCATGCGAATCACCTGATGGTAAGTGACTACCGCCGCCCATGAACAACTGCAACACCAGGGGAACCAGGGGAATTGCAGATGCGTTCGATGCCGGTCTTTTAATAAGTAGTAGGCTCTTTTCTTGAAGGTCCCTAAGTAGTATCGGTCCGGAAAAATTGCTGGTGGTAACCGATTCCACAAGGAAATTATGCGAGGAAGAAAACATGTTCTATATCGCATGGTGGTGGACCGCCAGTCTTCCAGATGGTGTGTATGGTATCGGGAGTTCTGCCGCGATGTGCGTTCGTGAAATTTGGCCGCTAGGATTAATCCGAACAATTCCTCTTGATAAATGCGAAAGAAAATGCAAAGAGATGCAACATCTCTTCGCAGCGCCAATGTATCGAGCCGATCGGAAAGGCTACGGTCGTCCACAATTCGGGCCGCTCTACTCTGGATGCGGTCAAGTGGAAGGAGCTGGCGCTAGGGAGCCCCAGCCCAGAGATGGGAACAGTACTCCATGTGAGGCCAAACCTGCGCCTTGTAAAGTTGCAGGCTTTTTGCCGGCAACACTGCCCCGCTCTGCTAAGCTTTTTAGAGGCCAATTTAGCCTTCTCTTCCAAGTGACCACAAAACTGCACGTCACTCGATATGTCGATGCCGAGGATTCCGATACTGGCTCAGCCAACAAGGGCAGTGCCTTGAAACTAAGAAGATACTACAAAGGGGTTCTTTTTAGCGGTAAACGCGCAAACTTGTGTCTTCTAAGAATTAAAATGGACTAGATTTAGTCGCCCCCACTCCTAGACTTTGTTTAGCAAAGACTCGACTTCAGACAAAAGTTTGTTCCGGTACTCGGCGACCTTTTCCTGAGAAATATTCCTCCTCATCGGGATGTGCTGAGGTTGGTGCGTAAACCTGTATGACCGTCACCGAATACCGTTTGATGATTCTGAGTATAAGGTACGCAACCCTTGTCGATAAACTCCTAATCTTTACAACGTTGTTAACGAGAGACTTGTGGACGATAAATCCGACACCTTTGGACAGATGGTCGCCCTCCCGGTGATATAATAAGTTGCCAGATTCGAGGATTACCATGTCCCCACCGCCTCTTCGGACCTCGGAAAGTCCTATAATATTCCAACGCAACTTTTCTATCTCTTCTTCCATCTCCAGGCTCTCCTCGTCAGGCTTCAGGGTGCATGCGTTATAAGTTGCCAGGTCGAGTCGTCGTAGGTGGCAACCGAACCTCATCTAAAGGCAGTATTCTACCTAAAGGGTCGCATCTTGCTGTTTCCCAAAAAAGATGCGAAACGCCTCTAAAAATTCTCGCCTTCGGAAAATTGTGTCGTAATAGGTCGGGGAAAAGTATTCTTTTTCGTATTTTATTTGTGCCAAATTGAAGAAAAATCTCTTTGGTTGTACTGTTAGTATCTGCCTGGTTTTAACTTCTATATACATAGGACACTAAGAAAAAGAAAAATAAAAAGTAAAAACACTTTCCCGTCATTTTTCAATTGTTTTCTCTTCGTCAAAATAAGTGAATCTAACTAAGAAATTCGATACATTCTGAAGTTTTATTACAAAAAAGGAAAAATACGACTCAAGCCGCAAAACGATTTGTGACATTTATGGACCTAATGCAGTATCACTAAGAGTAGCACAATGTTGGTTCAAGCGTTTTCAGTCCGTAAATTTTGATGTCATTAAAATCGATGCTATTTTTGAAAAAGTGGGGCAAGATTGGCATATTAATAGTTACGGTATATCCAAGGAGTTGAGAATTGACCACAAGACAGTTTTGACTCATTTGAAAAAGTCTTGCTATACATAAAAGCTCGATATTCGGGTACACCACACACGCTCACTGAAAGAAACCTAATGAATCGTGTACTCTCTTGCGATTCTCTATTGAAACGTAATAAAACCAAACCATTTTTGGAAAGTTTGATCACTGGTGATGAAAAGTGGATTAGCTACGACAAGAACGTGCGTAAAAGATCATAGCCAAAAAGTAATCAAGCTCCACCGACTGTAGCCAAACCCAGATTAATACGCAATAAGATGATGCTGTGTCTATTGGTGGGATTGGACGGGCATAGTTTATTATGAGCTTATACCGCCGGGCGAAACCATCGATTCAGTTCTGAATTGATCAACAGAAAAGGAGTGGTCTTTCATTATGATAACGCCAGAGCGCACACATTTTTGGCTTATTCTATTCTATTCCATTCTATTCTTTTCCACTTAGTCCTGAACTTGCACCCTCAGATTTTCACATGTTAGGTTAACATCAGGAGAGGACAGTCAAAGCTACTTGTCACATTTTTTTGATCGAAAATCGCAAGATTTCTACAGCAACGGGATTGTGTCACTACCTACAAGAACAACAAGTTATCGAACAAAATGGCACATATATTATAATTAAATATATTTAAACTTTTAAAAAAATGTCTTGAACTTGTATATAGAATATGAAGAAACTTTTCCCCCGACCTTATGTTATCGACGGTGGTGTGTCTTTTCTAGTGTAGTGGTGACGGGAATAGCGGACACAATTGAGGGAGGCGCTCTCCAAACTACAGACTAAAGTAAAAACTAGATACATCATTTATTTCACTACGTGGATGTGGGCTAGTTAATTTTTGACATTTTTTAATTATTAATAAATATAGTATAGAAAAAAATTATTTTATTCTATTTAAAATAAACTTTACTTAATTTATAGAACTCGATTTTGTCGGCATTGATTATCAATGGATGATTGTTTCTATACTAAAACTTATAGCACATTACGAGTACATTATAATGATTCTAATTTTTTCTATAAATCTGATTAAGAGGTAATATAAAATTAAATCTAACTAGAAGAATACACACAATATTTATAACCTATAATAAAAGAAAAACTAAAACTAAAAATTTCAATTGTCATACAGTCCTACTCCCCGTGGTATCGTGCCAAGAACGCTGGCTGCTTAAAATTATTGGTACATATTTACTTATCTCAATGTTTACGGCATAAAATCACTGCAGTTGTATAACACCTCCTACTACATGGAGTGACGACCTGGTTAAGCATGCAGAATGTCGTTGAATGCAGGTGGCTCCTGATCGTGTTGTATGGCGTTCCTTAGGCGAAATATTTTTTCAGCAGCGGAATTTTCAAGGGCTGTAGTGATGATAATGATGAATAGTATAGTAAACAAGCTTTCCTGAAATTGTAAACTATGCAGCATTTTTCCATGTGATAGAGCCATGCTCTAGCTATATTATGGTTATAGCACGAATGGGTCTGCTCCACTGGGGAATGACCACGCCCTCACAAAATGCCATTGTAAAATAGCAGTTTAAAGCTGCTGTGTTTCTTATGGTGAGTGTAGAGAACCGGAGACTTTACTGGAATCGAGGCATTCCATCTAAGACTTAGGGGGTGACAACGCATCTGCATTTTGATTCTTAATTAAGGATAGATGTCTATGGGCCACATCGTCTAATTACCATCAATTGGACTATGTGCTCGGTTATCACTTTTATTCTATAAAAAATCATGTTATAATTGTGTGAACGAAAACGAATAACCTCGTCTAACGCTCACGTAATTAGATCTGGGACAGTCTTGGATGCGTAACATCAAAAACACTGTTATAATCTTATACATAATAATAATTATTTATTTATTTCCGACCACAAACGACATGGAAGATACATTAGTGTTACATCTCTATTTTAACAATATTACATATACCTACATACAATAATATAGTTTTTGATAAGCATAAAAAAATATTAGATCCAATTATTAGCCAGGTATACGACTAACCTCAAGGGGATAGTTGACAAAGATAAAAGGTAAATTAGTCATTAGAACCTATTTGTTTTAAAACAAGGGTTGCTTTGACGGAGGTCATCCTTAGGGAATTTTCCACCTGTCAAAATCGGTCAAGAATGTTTAATTTTAACTTGAACTGAATTTAAACTTGAAGATTGGGGCAGTCGTTGGTTGAAGTGACTGAGTATACCTCCAAAAGTTTTTAAACGTTATTTTAGGCTCAATTTATTGATTTGATCTATACACACGGCAGCGTATCAGCCAAGTTCGGAAAAGAAAATGGCCATGCACATGTAGTGTGTATATTTACACAAACTGTTTCGAACCTCTTTCGAACCCTTTATCACTTTAAAAACTACTACATCTACAAACTTGTAATTTTGCATACGTAATTTATGTCTCTATGAATACCTAGAACTTTAAATTTCATGAGTAAACCCATTACAGCTCTTGAGTTAAGGTCTGGAAAGTGCCATTTTTATCACTTACTCTTGGTACTTCGAAACTTGAAATTTGGCATCAAGGCAGATCATTAGGCGTGGAGCTTGGCGTCCGTTCAGTCAGTTCACTTTTACACATTTTCCTGAACTGGGGCCCATTTTCACGTTTATGTTTTTAGTAGAATTCGAGTTTAGGCCACAATTTATTATTCTCTCATTTTAAGAGGACTAGGTAATTGAATATGGCTTAACAAGCTAAAACTAAACAAATTGTTTTAAACTTAAAAAAATAAGTACTTAATATACACATGGTGTCGGTGTAAGAGAACCAATCACCTCATTTGTTCCGTTGATGTTGAAGATACTATGGGAAATTCCAGAAAAATCTTAAGTCTTTGAGATGGCGAAAATAACCATCTGGTTTATGTGAGACAAAAATATCCAGATTGGCGTCTGTTACTGAGATCCCTAATTCCTCAAACAAGCGATCCTCTCTATAACGAGAATGACCCATCACCAACCAACATCAGACTTTAAAGGGATGATGAAGAAAATGATTGTCTTGGATATATTTTATTGCAACTTCTTTAGTTTATAGTTAAAATATTTTGTATAATTTATATGTATGTATTTCTACAAAACATTTTAACTTATCAAACTATATATATATATATATATATATATATATATATTAAATTTTACAGTAAAAATAACACCAATGTCGGTCGAGATTCAGAGAGTCATTTTCGAGACATTTCGACACATAGTCTCGAAAGTAGCTCTACCGACTTTAATGTTATTTTTACTGTAAAATAAAAAAAAATGCGCTTCTTTACTTTGCAAATGATTTTCATATATGTATATTGGAGATAACAGCATACAAGTTGTAGGTATTATTTATTATTTCAATCTAAAAATATCTTTCCACAACAACCTGCCTCTAGACATTTCGCCTATGCAAAGTATTGCCGTCAGATATTTATACGAGAAAATATTACATCAAATATTTGTAAAGAAAATGAAATTTTTCGCGGAAATCCACGGGAATGAGATGTTTGTAAATAAAAATCTTTGAGCTTTAATTCAGGCTTTGACAGCGTTAAATCCATTTTGAGAGGCGGTCTCTGAGTGTGATTGCTATTTCAATATTGTCTTTTTTGTTCTGTTTGTGTTTGGGTTCCGATGTCATGTAAACAGTACCCGCACATTTTATTTAGTTTGTCCATCCAATACATCGACAACCGATGGGGAAGAAAGGTTCTCGAATGGCAGCCCCGTACTACATACACCACACCTCTAGATGGAGTGACGACCTGGCAAGAGATGCAGAAAATCGATGGATGCAGGTGGTTCAGGACCGTGCTCTGTGGCATTCCTTGGAGGAGGCCCTTTTTTATAGCATAAGTGTGACAAACGAGCACACAGTCCACCCGATAAGTGGTTGCTGTGGCCCATAGACATCTACATCTATCTTGCATCTAAAATGCAGATGCGTTTCACCCGTGAGGACTAAGATGGAATGCCTCGTTTCCAGTAAAAAGGGTCTCCGGTTCTCTACACTCACCATACGAAACACAGCAGCGTTAAGCTGCTATTTTACGCTGGTATTCTATGAGAGCGTGGTCCTTCCCCGGTTGAGCCGACCCATTCGTGCTACAACCATAATATAGCTGCAGCATGGCTCTACCACGTATAAAATCCTATGTTTAGAATCCTAATCGATTTGTGAACGGCTGAAAAGATGAAGATGATGACGATTAACGAATTTAAAAGGATATTCGGGCTGCAGGGAATTCTAAAAATAGCTTTAAACGATCTTTTGATGTTGCGCTGTTTCGGAACGGTATCTATGAAAAATTGGGGTCATTTTGGGTTCGAATCCCAGGTCGAGCCAAAATCATTTATTCGGTTTTTCTCTCAAGTAGTACTCAGTAGTAGCCCAGAGTCATGAAGTTAGCGGTTTTTCACCCCTCCCCCCCCTCCCCGTAAAGTACGTAAAGCTGTTGATCCGGCGCCTGGTTCCGGTCGAGAAGAGAGTAAGGATATAGAGAATGCACTTATGCTCCATAATCCTGTCCTGCGAAGCTAACTAGTCTCCATTAAGACTGGCCGCACTGATCGAAACTTACCTTATTTGCACCTGTATATAATTTACTACTAAACGAACGGTAAGTACCTAAGAAAAAAATGTAACTATTTTCAGTTTCAAAGTCTATAACAAAAAAGCCGCATCTCTTTTTTAATAACGAGGACAGGATGCGGCTTTTCTCACTTTTTCTTAAGAAAATAAGATAAGGTGTGTGCAGCCAGATATTTACAAAGTAATTATGATAGTTATGATTTTTTCATTCTGTATTTATAGTATAGACCACACATTGTAAGAGCGTAATGGAGCGTACGTTTTTTATGCTGCTCTATAGTGTATTTTATAAAAACGCGATCCTGTAGGTCATAGCTCTTTCGCAGTGTGACGCAGATATCTGCTTTTTTATTAAGATTTTTGGCTTGGAAGCTTGTCTTTTAAGCCATGTCTTCATTTATCTGGTGTCAAGTGATAATAATCCTTCATGGTACACTGCTTCATAATATATTGATGCGTCACATTGCGTAGGTTTTGGGAGATTTTGACGGCAACTTGAGCCTGCAGACAGTTGGCGATAGTATCCCAAAGCACCTAAGCAGATAGACACCTTATCTTGAGATTCACATCGCTATCGGCCTCATACGGGGAATTTTTGCCATAGTTACTACGCTTGGCAAACGGGTTGGCAACCGCAGTTTTCATTTTTAGTCGTTATTCGTAAAGGGATAGTAAATATTCTTACACCGCCACTACAAGGCAAACTGCCACCTTTACTACTTTACAAATATCATGAGTATTTTACAAAAAAAAAATTATAATGAATTATTTTTTAAAGAAATTATAATTTAAATAGATAGATAACACTTTATTGTCCGCCAAAAATATATATAAATATCAACAAAAAAAGGAAAAAAACGAAATGTGGTACAACAGGCGGTCTTATCGCTAAAAGCGATCTCTTCCAGACGATCTTTGGATGGACAGGATTGCAAGAAAGCGATAAAGTGTGTCGTTCGGCGACAACATAATAAAAATAATGTTATATTTTTATTATAAATCATAAAATAGTAATATAAATGGGTAATATAAAATGGTATATAAGTAAATACATAGAAAGTAGTAAAATAAAAGTTCTAATTTAGTTAAGAGATCATTTTACATCTTCCAAATAAAAAAAACGATGAAGGCGTTCTAAACTTATTTATAAATACTGTGTTCAGCACAGCATTAGTCAAACTGCGCACAGCTTGACCAATTAGTACTAAGTAAAAATTATTGCAATCCCGACCCTCATTTTTCACTCGCAGTTTAGGGCTTAAACACGGCGCAAGGGGATACCGGAGGCGCATTTGTCATTGTTTCAGACAACACTTTTGAGTTATGGCGTCGACATCCAACCAGACAGTTTTAGAAATGGCAGTCTCAGGCAGTCTACGTTTAATTAAATTTATTGACTGAATGCGCTCGTCAGAAGCGTCAATACCTACATTTCTGTTTTCTCTTTTACTTTATTACTAAAAGAAGAAATACTATAATATTATTTATATATAGAGTTTCTTATAGGTATTTTACCGTTACAGCCTATTAAAGTCCACTGCTGAACGTAAGCCTCCCTCATATATTGCCCCGTAGGGGAGATGTTTGCTATAGTTGCTACACTTGACAAGCTGGTTGACAACTTACGGTTGACCCACACTGTACGTGGTAGAGCCATGCTACAGCTATATTAATAGTATAGTTGTATCACGGATGGGTTGGCTCGACTGGAGAAGGACCACGCTCTCACAGAATACCAGCGTAAAATGGCAGTTTGACACTGCTGTGTTTCGTATGGTGAGTGTAGAGAACCGGAGACCCTTTTTACTGGAAAAGAGGCATTCCATCTTAGTCCTCACGGGTAACAACGCATCTGCATTTTGATTCGCAAACGAGGATAAATGTAGATGTCTATGGGCCACAGCAACCACTTACCATCAATCAAGTGGACTATGTGCTCGTTTGTCACTCGATCCTATAAAAAAAATCCGATGTTTTTAATTTTCAGTCGTTATTAAGAAGACAATGCTAACCACCTCCTGATTTGTTGCCCTCTGTCGCCTAAGTAAGTCGATATTATTACAACGCCACTACACTGTAACTGACACCACCTCTACACGGTATTTAATAAAGATATTTTAATATTCCTTAATACATTATGACAGATTTTTTTTTATAAAAACGTTACCACCACACTAGGATTTTCTCCTGTATCGTGGAGACAGTTTACAAATATAAAATGCACGAGGGCAAACATCCAGACGCGGAACAATTATTTGTAGGCCATACAAATACTTGTTCCGTGCGGGATTCGAACCCGCGGCCCCCAGCGCAACAATTTGTTGCTAAGCGACTGCGCCACGGAGCCGTCAAGATTGAGATAAAAATGTACCTGCACTGTTATAAAATATAATATTTTATGAAACTAATCAAACCACTGGCGTCATTAAGAGTGCAGTGAGGATTTTTTGTAATTATATCAGCTCTAGCTGTCTTTTTTAATTTTTGAAGTGAGAACTTCTTTGCAATCGTTGTGAATTGAAACTCAATGAAACGAAAAAGCGATACCAAAGATATAAATCAATAGGAGAGAAAGAGATAGAATCTGTACTAATATTATAAATCGGAAGAGGTTTTATATTTGTTTAAACACCCTAATCTCTGACACTACCAGTCTGATTTTATAAATTCTTTTTGTATATGATAGCCACATTCATAAGGAATAGCGTCATTAAGAGGATTTTTGTCAATGTATAAAAATAATGTGTAACATGTGTAAAAAATTCATGCTGCCGTGTTTCGTATGGTGAGTTTTTTTTATAGGAGAGGGAGCAAACGAGCATGCGGCTCACCTGATGGTAAGTGACTACTGCCGCCCATGAACAATTGCAACACTAGGGGAATTGCAGATGCGTTGCCGGTCTTTTAAAAAGGAGTAGGCTCTTTTCTTGAAGGTCCCTAAGTTGTATCGGTCCGGAAAAATCGCTGGTGGTAATCGATTTAAAGTTATGCGAGGGAGAAAACTTCTTCTAAATCGCACAGTGGTGGACCGCCAATCATCCAGATGGTATGGATGGATCCCGAGTTTTGTCGCGATGAGAGGTAGAGAATTAAAAATTCGAGTGTAGATAATCGGAGATGCTTTTTACTGGAAATGAGAAGAATTCTATCTTGGTCCTCAGGGGTGACAATTGCATGCATTTTCAATCTCTATCGAGGACAGTTTCTCTATAGAGAAACTGTTTGCTTGTTTGTCACCTTTATTCTATATAAAAGGACAAGTAAGACCGCAGAGTACATTTGAACAAAATGCACTTAATTTTCTCAAATCGGTGTTCTGCTGTTCTCTTGATAAGCGAGGAAGAATGATAACAAAGTGCAGTGTCGACTCCCGGCATAAGAGGCATCTGACAGTCAAATTATCTACAGCTTTTTCAAGCCCACAACTGGGCGTATATTTTTCCAAGAATGGGCCAGCTAACATGCATTTGTGCAGGCAGGGGATATATTCCAGAGAGTGTGCACAGGAGTTTGTCCTTCTTCTCCTTTCCACTACCGGACATACAGACGCTTGGCAACTTTCCACTACTTTGTTGTCGATATTCCACGCAAAATATTTATTTTATAGGATAGGGTGACAAGCGAGCATACAATCCACCTGATGGTAAGTGGTTGCTGTGGCTCATAGACATCTACATCTATCCTCGTTCGCGAAGCAAAATGCAGATGCGTTATCACCCGTTAGGGGTAAGACGGAATGCCTCTTTTCAAGTAAAAAGGGTCTCCGGATCACTACACTCACCATACGAAACACAGCAGTGTAAGCTGCCATTTTACGCTGGTATTCTGTGAGAGCGTGGTCCTTCCCCGGTCGAGTCGATACATTCGTGCTATAACTATTCTACTAATATACCTGCAGCATGGCTCTACCACCTATAAAATATTTGCTTTGTCTTTCATAATGCGTACAACGATAGAGTGGAATATCGGCGTCTGTCTTTCCGTCCATTTAAAATGTAAAAAAAATTAAGGAAAGAAAGATAATATTTATTTCGCCACATAAGCACAACGTCATATTGTACTTAATCTCTATATATAAAAATCAATTGCTGTGAGTTCTCGAAGTTTCGAAAAATTCTCAAAAACGACTAGACCGATTTTGATGAAATTCTTTGTGTGTGATTAAGTTGATTCGAGAATAGTTTCAATTCACAATTAGACCCGGTAGGAGGCCGGTAGGTAGGCGGTAGGAAGTCAGGGCGGAGCGCTAGTATAGTATATATATATATATATATAATTTTTTTTTTCGCGGAACCCTGGTTCTTTTTCTACAATAAAAGTAGCCTAGTTTACACCTTCTAACATCAACTATCTGCCAGTGAAAGTTTCATCAAAATGGGTCCAGCCATTTGGAAGATTAGCCAGAACAAACAGACAGACAGATAATAATTTTTAAATTTGATTTTTGTTATAAGTACCGTATATACTTTCATATGCGTTTAGTAAAAAGTTGTTGTTTTGAAATAACAAACAGATGCTTCAATTATATTTATTTGTATAGGTATAAAGTTACACTAAAGTAAAGTTACAATTTTTACTTTACTCATTTACTAACGATCAAGTAAAACTTTAGTAAAATATTACTTAAATAACTTCATAACGATAGTTTAAACAGCAAATAATATATTATACTTTTATGACCGTCTCGCAAGAGCAGAAATTTAAAATGGTTGCCAAAAAGGGATTAAATAAGAAGATTTATCGTGAAATAACGTCGACTTTGGCTAGTTGCCCTTGTCATAACACAACAATAAAAAGTCTAATTAGAATTAGTAATAAAAATTTATACTAGTTACTCGACTCCAATAAGTCAGTTATAGCTTCATGGGGTAATACAAGTATAGACGGTCTGACTGACTATAACAATGTTGTTAACTTACCTTCTTAGTCTTTATATTCCTACTATACCTACTACCTACTCACATACCTAACTACTTAGACTGTGTTTTGTACGTAATATGCTGACTTAAACTTAATTATTTAGCATCAAGTCAAACCTCCGTGGTTTTCAGATGTTAAATAGACCTATATCTGTATTATTTTTTTGATCTGATAAATTAATTTAAAAAAAATAATAAATAAATATAAGGATTTTTTATAATGTCTTGTGGAGTGCAGCCTATAAATTATGGTGTGGTCATATAATAAAGTTTATGAGGTGATTATATTTTTAATTTTTTTTATAATCAACAAAAATGCCTGAAAGAGATCGTTTTCAACCGATTTCAAAAACAGGAGGAGGTTCTCAATTCGACTGCATGTTTTTTTTATGTGTGTTAGAACCTCAGAACCTCAGAACTATTTTCTTGATGAACAGATTTTGATGCTTCTTTTATCATTTGAAGTTAGAAAGCTGGTTATTCTCATGTAAATCTGATCAAGATCTGACCATTAGTTTTGAGTTATCGTTAACAGTGCGCTATTAATTGACTTTGATACTTTTTACAGGATAGCGTGACAAACGAGCACATAGTCCACCTGATGGTAAGTGGTTGCTGCGGCCCATAGACATCTACATTTATCCTCATTAAAAAATCAAAATGCAGATACGTCGTCACCCGTGAGGACTAAGATGGGATGCCTCTTTTTCAGTAAAATGGGTCTTCGGTTCTCTACACTCACCATACGAAACATAGCAGTGTCAAGCTGATATTTTACTCTGGTATTCTGTGAGAGCGAGGTCCATCCCCGGTCGAGCCAACCCATTCGTGCTACAACTACTACTAATATAGCTGCAGCATGGCTCTACCACGTAAAAATTACGTACGTACGTAAGTATTGAAGTTAGTTGTACAAAATTTTTAATTTTACCACTTGTTAGCAAAAACGCTTTTGTTACGCTAAGACAGTGCGATTTATCATCTAAGGCTGCATCACCACTTACTACCGGGCGGGATTTTGGTCAAGTACTGCGCGGTTGGCACTCACTTATACATATCACATTACTAATTGTACAATAATTGTCGTGATATTGAATTACTTGTAAATAAACAATATATTTAGAGATGACTATGTAAATATAATACTAAAAAAAGAGGAGAGAGGTAAAGCCCTACTGTGGGATGCTACTTGCGTAGACACTTTGGCGCGGCCTCTCATCTCAGGGGTACCTTGTATAGAGCCGGGGCGGCACCAGAGGCAGCTTAACTGAGTAAGTGGCGCAAATATGGGTCTCTGAGAGATAACTACATATTTGTGCCATTTGCTGTAGAGACTATGGGTCCGTTGGGTCCACGTGCGGTGAAGTTCCTAAAGGAGCTGATGGTGATAAGAGGGCTGGTTCTTTTCTCGCTCAAAGGCTAAGTATAGCCATTCAGCGGGAAACGCAGGAAGAGGAGAACTGTATGATAATTAATTTACTAGTTTTAGTTTCTTTTTTAAATTATAGTTTTTGATATTGTATATAATATAAAATATTGATCTGATAAAAAAAAAACATAAAATTAGTGAAGGCTAAATGTCGCATTTTGCCGCCTACGCTGTAGTTTTCGAGGTAAATCAAAGTCATCCCCCACTGCATTCATAAAGTCAGCCTGCATTAGAGCGCGGCGGAGTCAAAAGCATTGTTCTACTGAAGCCAAGATGCGCAATGAAGGCTCACTCTGGTTATTATTCTATGACTTCAGTCTCACCGTGCGACATTTTAGACGACGTAGCAAATTAAATTGCTTCGAATGTAAGAATGCTTTATTGTGCATCCACACCAAGCTTACACTCTCTAACATTTTATTTCGTATTCTTTTATAGAATTAAGTTGACATGAGCACACAATCCATCTGTCTGATAGTAAATGGTTGATGTGGTCCATCGACATCCAGATCTATACATAAACACTCACGCCTGTCACCCAGAGGGGTAGGCAGAGATTATGGACTTCCATTTGGCACGATCCTGACATACCTCTCTCGCTTCCTCCACATCCATATACCTACGCATACACGCTCGTCGGTTAAAGGTACTCTTGATTTGGCCCATTTTTAATATATCGCCAATTTGGTCGATAAACTTTCGCCTAGGGCGACCCTTCCCGACTATGCCGTTCACCTCTGCAACATAAATTTGCTTTGTCACTCTTTCCTCATTCATTCTTTCTACATGGCCAAACCACCGAAGCATTCCTTTCTTAATCCTGGTCACAACATCATCTTGCAAACCACACTCTTCTCTTATTAAACAATTTCTCACTCTGTCATTCAGCTTCATCCCTAACATACTCCTTAATGACCGCATTTCTACAGCATTTATTCTACTCTCATGCTTCTTCTGCCACACCCAACTTTCACTACCATACATTAAAGTAGGTACTAACACAGCATTGTGAATTGCCATACGTGCCTTTTTGGATACATTCTGACTTTTCACAATAGAGTGTAGAGCCCCATTCACTCTATTTCCTGCATTCACTCGTCGTTCTATATCCTTATCATATCTACCATCCCTGCTAAACACACATCCCAAATATACAAACTCATCTACTTGCTCTACCAACTCCCCTTCTATTCTTATTTCACATATCGTTTTACTTTCTTCTCTTTCAAAAACCATAACTATCTTCGATTAAGAATCAAAATGCAGGTGCATCGTAACCTTCGAGGACTATGATGGAATGTCTATTACTAGTAAAAAGGTTCTCCGGTTCTTTACACTCATGTTACAAATACGGCAGCATTAAGCTGCTATTTCACAGTGGTATTCTGTGTGAGCGTAGTCCTACCGCAGTCTAGCCGACTCATTCGTGCTGCGACCATAATAAAGCTGCAGCGTGACTCTACCACGTAAAACAAATATGAGATCCAAGGTTTAAGATGCGGCATGAATGTAGAATACTCAACATTTATTTAAAAAAAATAAACTAATCCCTTAAATCGATAATTCTATTTTAACCATCCGTCTTCGTTTTGGTAACCGCATTTTATAACTTTATAAATTATGTATGTGTTAATAATAAAAGACGTTAGGTGATGCTTTCTCATGTCTCAAACTAGCAAAGAAAAAATACGCAGGTCATTGAGTAGAGTGCTGTGGTCTTACAGCGATTCTGTCATAATCGCTATATTGTCGGCAAATCGAACATGAGTGATGTACTCAGCATTGTTAATATCGTATCCTTTACAGTACAGTAGCTTGAAGAAGCCTCATTCACATTCATTCAGCGATAAGGAGTTTCGAAGATATAATGCATTGAAGAAAGAAGAAAGATGTGTGCGTGTCAACAAGTTCGCAGATACGTTGTCGCCCTAAAAATTAAGACGGAAAGCCTCGTTAATTTCGAAATGGGTCTCTAGTTCTTATTATCCACCATACGAAACACAGTAGCATTATATTGCTGTTATGCGCTGGTATTCTATACGTACGTAAGGTGTAGTCTACTGATCGTAGACATGTGCTATTAATTAAATAGAATTAATGTATCCATCAACTGTGTAGTGACGGTGTAAGAATGTCCACTACCCCATATCATATCATGAGTGTCGCAAGGTGTGACAGAGAGAAACATACCAGGAGATGGGCAGCGTCTTCCTAATGACAAATTAAAATAAAAAACTCCGGTTGCCAACCGGCTTGCCAAGCGTAGAAACTATGCCAAATATCTCCCCTATGAGGCAATCTATGGGGGAGGCCTATGTTAAACAGTGGACGGTTATTTATCCATTTATTAGTAACCTATATGTTTTACCAAACACACTCGTATCGTACGTACATCAGTGTTTGAAATATCAACCCTCAATAAGCACAATCTATGCGAATTCAGTGCGGCGTGAATAAATAAACGTCTTTAGTCGCCGCATTTCTAGCATTCACGTTATCGCCCAACCGATGTTTGTAGATCCATCCAGAGACGTCGAAATCCAATATCCTACTAATGTTTTTGTTACTACTCGCATGTACGCTTTTATTGTAGTACTATTATTCTTTTTTATTATGTTAATTTATACTAGTTCTAATTTATCATTATGATCATTACAAACAGGCAAAGTCCACTGCTGAACAAATGCTTCTAGACTATATCGTCGGCAAATCAAAGGTGAGTAACGTACCCACCATTGATGTTGATACTGTATCCTTTAGGGCTCATGCCCACGAGACGGTTTTTCGTCGGAGCTAAGCCCGGCCCATACAATACTGACGACCGGACGTAGACCCGGCATGATGCTGGGCTTAGTCCAGTAGCTTGAAAATACCTCATTCACTCCAATTTAGCGATAAAGAGTTTCGGGGATATAATGCATTAAAGAAAGAAAGAATAAAGATGTTTGCGTGAACAAGGTTTCACCATCATTTGAAATATACACAGCGCTTCGTCTATCTTTATTTGTTGCTCTAAGTCCTAGGCATATAATGAAATATCATTATTTTATAAACTGCTGAGGAATATACTCTGGCTAAATATACGATTGGATTGGCTAGCATAAGTATTTAAGCATTTTGTTAAGTAATATACTTTTAAACAAAGATTAAGTTGATCTCAAGTTCGATATCTTGTCTGTAATCTGCAAAAGTTTTAAGTCCACAGCTTTATTAGTCGTAAAGTAATAGACATAAGAAAGTAAAGTGAAAATTATATAGTCGCTTCTTTAGATCAAATTCATAAATAGTTTAAAAGGCGCTTAAATACAGGCCTTTTTTCTTTTTTTTAGAGTAAGCTACTGGAGCAGAAAAATGTATATCACATTCGACCTTAGTACAAGTTGATGGAGTTCATTTGTCTCTGAAATAGGTTTATTTCAAGAATATCTATCTCCACAGCGTGGTGTATCGCATAATTTCGCTATTAATTTAAGTGTAAGGTTAGTGTAGATATGAACACATTCACTAGGTAGAAGAATTAGCAAACAGTCAATTCTATTTTATAATTTGTATGTGTATGTACCTTTGTTCAGTGTTGCCAAACGAATGGGTCGGCTCGACCGGGGAAGGACCACGCTCCCACAGAATACCAGCGTAAATAGCAGCTTAACGCTGCTGTTTCGTATGGTTAGTGTAGAGAACTGGAGACCCTTTTTACTGGACAAGAGGCATTCCATCTTAGCCCTCACGGGTGACAACGCATCTGCATTTTGATTCTTTATTGAGGATAGATATAGATGTCTATGGGTCACAGCAACCACTCACCATCAGGTGGACTGTGTGCTCGTTTGTCACCCTATCCTATAAAAAAAAAGAATTTTAAAAATGAAATTTTCAATAAAAGTATAACCTGACTTCAAAAACTAAAAATGACTAATAATTTCCACATAATAGCTTCTGAAGTCGGTGCTAAGATATTTAAGGATTAAAGCCTTGACTTCAGAAGCTATTAGGCGGAGATTATTTTATTATTATTAGTTTTGGACGTCGGCTTTTACACATTATTAAAAGATGAATTGTTTTTTATCATTTGAAGTTGACTTTGCAATATTACAAGCCCAAGGTAATAACTAGTTTTTAGTCTTAATAATACATTAAAAACTACATCACCTAATTTCCACCTCTTTTTAAATGAGGTCACATTTGAGATATAGCCTATTTAATAAAATCGAAGCATTTAATTTGGTGGAATTGTTTCTGAGAAATCGCTACGCCACGTTTTCACAGAATACCTATAAGAATATGGTGAGTGTAAAGAAACGATACAGGAGAAAAATCCTAGAGTGGAGGTAACGTTTAAAAAAAAAGTTAAAATAAAGGAGGTAATTATTGCATTGGTCCTCATGGTGCAGGTTTCATAAATCGTTTTCATGTTTTAATCAGTCTAGTTACCAGTTAAAGTTGTGTTTCGTATGGTTTTATATATACTCATAGATTTTTTCTCATTTATAGAATTAAGCACTTCACCTGATGGTATGTGGATGTTGTGGCACATAAACATCTCCATCTGTTCTCGATTAAGGATCAAAAAGCAGATGCGTTGTCCCCCTGAGGACTAAGACTGAATGCCTCGTTTCCAGTAAAAAGGCTCTCCGGTTCTCTATACTCACCATATGAAACACAGCATTAAGCTGCTATTTTACGCTGGTATTCTGTGTGAACGTGGTCCTTTCCAGATTGAGCCGACCCACTCGTGCTACAACTATACAATTAATATAATTCCAGCATGTATCTACCACGTTCAAGATTATGGGGAATATTTGCAATAGTTATCATGCTTGGCGCGCGGGGAGGCAACGACAGTCTTTTATTTTCTGATTTGGTTCTAGGAAGACGCTGCTGCTATCTCTTGGTTAATTTTCCTCTGTCATCTCTTACAACATCCACGGGACTATATGGGGAAGATATTCTTACATTGTTGACACCATCATCTAATTTCCATCCTAATCCAATGCCATCCTAATTTATATAATAGTATAAATGAAAAAAGTGTTTCTGTTTGTTTGTCCTTCTTTAATGTCGAATTATTGCTTATGGAAAGTAAGGAGAGTGGAGATAAGAGGATATAGACTTAATTTTTTGGTGGCAAATTATAAATTTTTCTATAACATAAAAAACATCTCCTGTGGTCAGCTAAAAAAGCAAAGTTTCTTCTACTTTCATGATAAAGTATGCCTTATAGCAGAAAAGGAATAAGGTGCATGGTACCGATATTGCCAAACGACGCTCCTTTAATAAAACTTAAGGTGGTAATTTTTCTCTTAAGAAGCCCTTGAAATACTGGAGATAACGGTGAATTTTAAATGACTCCGCTTCATTTTAGCTTCAATTCAATAGTAACATAATATAAAAACTTTGTAGATATTTAAAATATACGTGATATCAAACACAGCTTCACAGTTAAATGAGTACGACGTACCAACACAACTCGTAACATCGATGAATGAAGTCGCGCCATGCCTGAATAAACGAGGTATACTCGCGAACATTAATGTTTGAGTGACGTAATTTTTAAATAATAAAACCTAATATTTATATAGATTATAATCTTATATTAAATATTATTATTATATTAAATATTTGTTATATTATTCAAGGCATTTATTTTTGTAAAATATTTCCCCGTTAGAGAGGATGCTTTCTTAGAACACACCTATAAATACTGTTGCGCGCCACTATTAATGTCTTGTACATGGCAACACTAGTTACACTAGCGCCCTCTAGTGTCGAGTAAAAGAAAGTGTTGCGTGCCACTATTAATGTCTTGTACATGGCAACACTAGTTACACTAGCGCCCTCTAGTGTCGAGTAGCAGAACTAGGAGAGTCGAGATCCTTCCAGAAATTTCAGGACCGATATGTACTCGGACATTCTAGATGTCGCTACAGTAGAAGGTTCTGGAAACTATCTGAGGCCCTATATAAGGCCGGTACAGACCACGACCGGGGCAGTATTGAATTGGCGATACAAGAGAATACTTCGAAGCGAAATAACGGCGAACTGTGTTTTATTATTAGTGTGATTTTAGATTGTAATTAGTGTTGTGTAATTAAAGTGTCAATTTTGGTAATTCAATCGGCAGTTTTTAATTGTCTCGAACCCCAAGCTCGTAACAATTGGTGTCAGAAGTGGGATCAAATATGCCGATTTTACCTAAAGACGACACGGAGGGTATCCGTACCCGAAGTCAACGCCAACAGGAGACGGACCAGAGACAATTTGGTAATGCAACGCCGCAAACGTCGGAGGGCCAGCTGCTAACCACGGAGGCCGGCTCTTCAGCAGCTCCTGCATCTGCAGCACCTGACTTAGGTGCTCTGATGATGATGCTGCAGGATCAGGCTCGCCGACAGGAGGAACAGGCCCGCCGACAGGAGGAACAGACCCGTCGGTTGGAAGAGCAGCTGCAGCGCGGTATGGAAGAACAGATGCTCCTCAGGAAGGACTTTCACGCTACCTTCGGAAAAGAGATAAAGGAGGTGAAGGATAGGGTTGCTCAACATGACAACCGCCTGTCGGAAGCTGAAACCCGAATCGACCAAGTGAACAATCGGGCTGACAACGTGATGGCTGATATGAAGAAAACGCTGGACGACCTCAAACTTGGGGATGGAATTACAGCTCCCGTGGTAGCTACAACACCTTCGCTGCGTGGATTCAAAGTGCCACCGTTCGACGGGAGTTCTTCCTGGTCGGCTTACTAAATTACTAAATTCAGTTCGAGGCTGTAATGAAAGCGAACGGCTGGAATAAAAGTCAGTGCTCTCACCCTAGGCCTACACGACCAGGCCTTAACTGTTTTGGAAGCTCTGTTCTGGAACACGTCTTTCGTGCGCAGCTCAAAGATCGCGTGCAACGCAGTAACGAAAACCTGCAGCATTGGGCCCTTGAGGTGGAGAAGCTGGTTCGAAAAGCGTACCAGTCTGTACCTGCGCTCATTGTAGGGAACCTGGTGCAGAAATTCATCGACGGCATCCGCGACCTTGAAGTCAGAGCTGCTGTGAGGCTCGGGCACCACGAGACGCTTAAGGATGCCTTGACCCATGCACTGGAGGTGGAAGCCGTGCGGCAGGATCATCGTTCCCACCGCGTCAGGGAGGTTGCAGCAGCTACAGTTCAGGACCGCAATAAGGGCTACAGCCCCAGGTGCTACGGCTGTGGGGAAAGGGGCCATCTTCGATCCAGCTGCCTTAAACGAACTGTAGAAAGGGAAGCTGATCGATCTCGAGAGGGTAGTGTGGCTGACAGCACCGCCCAGCAGCAGCAGGGAAACTGGCGGGTGCTGGCTGATGTTAAAAGAGCCCCAAAGATTTCGATCTCACAACTCCGTGATGGAAACAGCCTGATTAACGGATTTAACCTGATTTAACGGTGGTAGAGCCTTGCAGCAGCTTTTGCTGTTGCACGTATTTATTTATTTATTTATTTATTTATTCTTTATTTCATTCCTTAAAACAAAAGAATACAAAGGGCGGACTTAATGCCTTGAGGCATTCTCTACCAGTCAACCCATGGAGTGGTGAGAATTTGACGTAGGTGCGACAATATAGAATAAAATAACAGTACACAAAATAATAATTAACTACATAATACATACAATTTACTAATAAATAAACTATACATATATGACGTATACAAACATATATACAAATATATACATACAAATATACATATTTAAATACATAATATATAATTAGTACATACAAATACCTATGAACATATGCGTCTGTTTAGCAATACATATCAAATGGATGAATCAAGTAAAATGCTTTGTCTTCAATAGATGGTTACGGACCAATTTTTTAAAAACATACTTGTTGGATGTTTTTCTGATGTCATCGGGCAAGGAGTTTCAAAGGCGTGTAGCCTGAACTGTGAAGGAGTTGCCATAGAACTCGGTGAAGTGAACAGGAATACAGATTTTGTTGTTAGAAGAAGAACGTAGGACCCTATCATGAGATGAGGAGAGATAGTGAAATTTACTCTTAAGACAAGAAGGCGAAGATGGGTCATTTAAAATGGAAAAAAGAACAAGCAATATTCTGGAATTGCGCTTCTGACGGATTGTAAGCCAATTTAGCTTAGATCTATATTGCGAAATATGGTCATACTTACGAAGCCCGAAAATAAATCGTATACAGTTGTTAAGAAGGCGTTCCAGTTTGTTCAGAAGATCTTGGGACAGATCTGGGTAACACACATCTGCATAATCAATTATGGGTAATATGAGCGAATGGACAAGCATGATTTTAGTTTTTGTGGGAAGAAAATGTTTTAGACGATACAGAGAGCGTAAAGTGGCAATGACTTTACGACTCACTTCTGAAACCTTGGTTCTCCAATTCAACGTGCTGTCGATATGTAGGCCAAGATTTTTAACAGAATTACTGAACGAAATTATAATACTATCATAATAAATAGGAGGTAAATCGTATGGGCCGGCTCGAGCCGGGTTAGTACCACGACCTCACAGAATACCGGCGTGAAGTGGAAGCTCTGCTTCCGCGTTTCGTCTGGTGAGTGCAGGTGACCGGATGCCCAATTCGCCCCCCCCCCCCCCCCCCCCATCAACATGGTAGCGGAATTACGTCATAAACTACCCCAGGAGGGTACCAGTACCCCTGGAGAATCCCTCGCTGAGCATCCACGACCATGCTATTCCACTCCTGTGCGTGGGTGCTCAGGCTGCCCCGCGTATTCTGGGGGGGGGGGGGGCAAAATTCCGCTCAACACAATAACTGCTCGGGGCAAACTGAGCAACAAGACCAAGGCGACCCCTGCCACGCTATCCGTGAATTTCTGCAACATCAGGGGACTTCACTCGAACCTAAATGCCGTCCACTACCAACTTGAGACGGCGAAGCCGGCCTTGCTCTTTCTGACCGAGACGCAGGTGTCCTCTCCGGCTGATACTTCGTATCTCTCCTACCCGGGGTACAAATTGGAGCACTCCTTTGTGCCTCGGGCTGGAGTTTGCGTGTATGTCAGAGAGGACATCTGTTCTCGACGCCTCGGCAGTCTTGAAGGTTCGGACCTGTCCATCCTTTGGCTACGCTTAGACAGCGACGACCATCCGCGCGTCTACGTGTGCCTCTATAGGTCCCATAGCGGTAATGCCGAAACAGACCGACTCATCGACCACGTCCAAATGGCTACAGATTCCTTGCTACAACAGGTCCCATCCGCAGAGATCGTGATCCTTGGCGATTTTAACGCCCACCACGCCGAATGGCTCGGTTCACGTTTAACCGATCATGCGGGAAGATCTGTTTATGACTTTGCCTTGGCATATGGTCTGACACAACTGATTACATCGCCTACGCGGATTCCAGATGTTGAGGATCATACACCTTCCCTGTTGGACCTTCTGCTGACCTCTCATCCGGACGGATATGAGGTTTCCGTCGATGCCCCTCTTGGCTCTTCGGACCATTGTCTGATCCGGAGTGTGGTGCCACTTACGCTCCCCTCGCGGTTGCGTACTGCAGGTTGCCGCCGTGTTTGGCATTACAGGTCGGCGGATTGGGACGGAATGCGGTCTTTCTTTGCTTCCTACCCATGGGGGCGGGTTTGCTTCTCGCCGGATGATCCCAGCGCTGTTGCTGACTCTGTCACTGATGTAGTGCTACAGGGAATGGAACTATTTATTCCATCATCTGTGAGACCCATCGGAGGCAGATCTCAGCCTTGGTTTGGTCGCTCCTGTAAGACTGCATTACGCAGTAAGCAGGAGTGTTATCAAGCCTGGGCTGCGGCTTCGGTGACTCGGGATGTAAACACCAGCACACTCAAAAAGAAGTATAACTTCGCCTCCAGGTCCTTCAAAAGAGTTATTGCCAAGGCAAAGTCAGAGCACATAGGCAGAATTGGCGAGAAACTAGTTCGCCTTCCTTCGGGAACCCGTGCATTTTGGTCTCTCGCCAAGGCTGTCCAAGGGAATTTCTGTAAGCCATCACTACCATCTCTGCACAGGGAGGACGACTCACTGGCCCACGACGCAAAAGAGAAGGCCGACCTTTTAGGCTCCCTTTTTGCGTCCAACTCGACTGTTGATGACGGGGGAACACACCGCCGACCATCCCGCGGTGTGAGTGCTCCATGCCGGATGTGCGATTCTCACAGCGCTCGGTTCGCAGAGCACTCCTCTCCCTTGACATCCACAAGTCGAGTGGGCCTGACGGAATCCCCCCAATTGTGCTGAGGACGTGTGCTCCGGAGTTGGCACCGGTTCTAACGCGACTTTTCCGGTACTCCTACTCCCTAGGCGTAGTCCCGAAATCATGGAAGACAGCTTTTGTCCACCCGATCCCTAAAAAAGGCGACCGCTCAGATCCGTCCAACTACAGGCCTATCGCCATCACCCCCTTGTTCTACAAAATAATGGAATCCGTTGTAAACTGCCACCTCATGCGGTACCTTGAGGATCACCAGCTGATTAGTGACCGCCAGTACGGTTTTCGTCGGGGTCGATCAGCTGGTGATCTTCTGGTCTACTTAACTCATAGATGGGCGTTGGCAGTAGAGTCCAAGGGGGAGGCATTGGCCGTTAGTTTGGACATTGCGAAGGCCTTCGATCGGGTTTGGCACAAAGCGCTTCTTTCGAAGCTCCCTTCCTATGGGCTTCCCGAGAAATTATGCAATTGGATCACCAGCTTTCTTGCAGATCGGAGCATCAAGGTCGTTGTAGACGGTGCATGCTCCGACTACAAGCCTATTAACGCTGGTGTTCCACAAGGCTGCGTGCTATCACCAACGCTGTTTCTTCTGCATATCAATGATATGTTGCAAGCTGGTAGCATTCATTGCTATGCAGATGACAGCACTGGTGATGCTCTATACACCGGCCGTGCCAATATTTCTCGGGAAAACGTCACCGAGTACCGGAACAAACTTGTGTCTGAAGTCGAGTCTTTGCTGGACAAAGTCTCGGATTGGGGGCGACTAAATCTAGTCCAGTTTAATCCTCAGAAGACACAAGTTTGCGCGTTTACCGCTAAAAAGAACCCCTTTGTCGTATCTCCTCAGTTTCAAGGTACTCCCCTTGTTGCCTCAGCCAGTATCGGAATCCTCGGCGTCGACATATCGAGTAGCGTGCAGTTTCGTGGTCACTTGGAAGAGAAGGCCAAATTGGCCTCTAAAAAGCTTGGCGTGCTCATCAGAGCGGGACAGTATTTCATGCCGGCTCAACGCCTGCAACTTTACAAGGCGCAGGTTCGGCCTCACATGGAATACTGTTCCCATCTCTGGGCTGGGGCTCCCCAGTGCCAGCTCCTTCCACTTGACACACTTGACTTGACAGAGCGGCTCGAATCGTCGACGACCGAGTCCTTTCCGATCGGCTCGACTCATTGGCACTGCGAAGAGATGTTGCATCTCTTAGCATTTTCTTTCGCATTTACCATGGGTAGTGCTCTGAGGAATTGTTCGGATTAATCCCAGCCGCCAAATTTCACGAACGCACATCGCGGCAGAACTCCCGATACCATCCACACCATCTGGATGATTGGCGGTCCACCACTGTGCGATTTAGAAGATGTTTTCTTCCTCGCACAACTTCCTTGTGGAATAGTTTACCACCAGCGATTTTTCCGGACCGATACGACTTAGGGACCTTCAAGAAAAGAGCCTACTCCTTTTTAAAAGGCCGGCAACGCATTTGCAATTCCCCCGGTGTTGCGGTTGTTCATGGGCGGCGGTAGTCACTTACCATCAGGTGAGCCGCATGCTCGTTTGCCCCCTCTCCTATAAAAAAAAAAAAAAAAAAGCTTATCAAGGGCGAGATCAACGGAAAGCCGTGTAAACTGACCATAGACACTGGAGCCTCTCGCACGCTTGTCAGTTCCCAACTTATAACTCAGTTTCTTGGGGACTCCGCATACAACCGCGAACGCATTGATTTGGTGACAGCCACCGATCAGCGCATACCCGTCCGTGGAGAGAAGGAGATGGAGTTGAAGCTAGGCAACATGATCTACCTGCATAATGTCATCGTGGCTGATATAATGGACGACTGCATCCTGGGCCTAGACTTTATGAGGAAGAATTGTTGTGAGATCGACGTTAAGCAAGGTGTTTTGAAATGTGGACAAGAGGAACTTTTCGTGGAAGGGGCGTTACCAGGGAATGTGTATAGCCTTAAGAAGATTGTTCTTCCGCCGAGATCAGAAACGATTGTGCCGGTTAGACTTCCACGGAATCCTGGGCAAACTTTTTGTTGTGTACTCGTTGAAAGGGTAGACAATGACCTTCCATGGAAAGTGGCTCGAACCTTGGTCAGAACCGCCGACATCTCAGGAGTACGTGTGCTGAACCTTTGTGATCAGGAACAGATTATAGAAAAAGGCACATTGGTTGGTACTAGTGAGGAAGTGAATTGGTTGCGTCGGTGCCAATATCTATCGACTGGGACCCCCAGCAAGGATGGACAAACTAGAGTGACCACAATTTTAGAAGACGGTCGCAGCATTCTTTCCCCGAATGAAACGGTCAAAGCGAAGAAGTTGTTACTCAAGTACGCCAATATTTTCTCGTCAAACGAAACTGACATAGGTAAGACTGGCTTAGTTCAACACAAAATAAATACAGGACAAGAATAGCCTATTCGTCAGCGGCCAAGAAGATTGCCTGTAGCACATGAAAAGGAAGTGGAAACCATGATTGAGGGAATGGTGAAGGATGGTGTTATTGAACCTTTATCTAGTCCATGGTGTTCACCTGTGGTGCTGGTAAAGAAGAAGGATGGCAGCACGCGGTTTGTTTTGACTACCGCCGCCTGAACGACGTTACAAAGGAGGACAGCTATCCCTTGCCAAGAATTGATGACACGCTGGACATGCTTATAGGCGTAAAGTGGTTTAGTACGCTGGATCTGAAAAGTGGCTACTGGCAGGTTGAAATTGACCCTAAGGACAAAGAGAAAACTGCATTCTCCACAGGAAAGGGTCTGTGGCAATTTGAAGTCATGCCGTTTGTATTGTGCCAATGCTCCAGCAACGTTTGAAAGGTTGATGGAGCTTGTACTTACCGGGCTAATTGGAGATGCCTGTCTGGTCTATTTGGATGACATCATCATCGTAGGCCGTACGTTTGAGGAACACCTTCAAAATCTGGAACGCGTGCTCATGAAGATCCAGAGTGCCAACCTCAAGTTGAGTCTGAAGAAGTGCTCACTATTCAAACGGCAAGTTAGTTTTTTGGGGTATGTAGTGTCGGAAGAAGGTATCCGCACGAGTATCCAGAGAAAATTGTTACTGTCAAGGAGTGGCCGGTCCCAAAAGACAAGACACAGGTTAGAGCATTTTTGAGTTTGTGCTCTTATTATCGGCGATTTGTGAAGAACTTTGCAGATATAGCCAAACCTCTGCACAAGCTAACCGAGGAGAAGCGACATTTCTGCTGGGATGAAAGTTGCGATATTGCATTCCAGGAGCTCAAGAAACGTCTGTGCAAAATACCTATTTTGGGGTACCCTGATGCGGGCAAAGAATTCATAGTTGACACAGACGCAAGTGATATAGGACTTGGCGGTGTGTTGTCTCAACGGAATGGTGATCAAGAGATTGTGATAGCGTACTTCAGCAAGTCGTTGTCAAAGCCGGAAAGGAACTATTGTGTCACAAGACGGGAACTGCTTGCTGTGGTAAAGTCCTTGCAGCATTTTAGCAAATATCTTTTAGGGCGGAAATTCCATTTACGAATGACCATGACCATGCTGCACTGAAATGGCTATTGCAGTTCAAAAATCCGGAAGGACAAGTTGCGAGATGGTTTGAACTACTGCAGGAATACGACTTTGTGATCGAACATCGCAGCGGGCATCAATCTCATGGCAATGCAGATGCATTGTCAAGAAGACCTTGCCCTGAAGATTGCAAGCATTGTACTAGGCAAGAGGGTAAGGAAGTGGTATCTGTGGGAATGCTCAGGACAGACCAGCTCAGCAATGAGTGAAAGGACAGCCTACAACATGCACAGCAGGAAGATTCGGACATTAAGCCGATTCTGGAATGGATGAAGGCCAGTGCTCCTAAGCCCAAGTGGAGCGACGTCTCAGCAATGAGTTCGACCACGAAAAGCTATTGGGCCCAATGGGACAGCTTGCTGATTCAGGATGGAGTCCTGTGCCGTAAATGGGAAAATGGTCCGGGAGACAGTTGTCATTTGCAAATGGTTGTCCCTAAGGCTAAAGTGCCGGATGTTCTACAGCTGTACCATAGTGGTTGTTCAGGAGGCCACCTGGGAGTTAAACGAACTCTCCTGAAGATCCGAGAATGGTTTTACTGGGTCCACTGTCGTGACGATGTCGAAGACTGGTGCCGCAAATGTAAAAGTTGCGCGGCTGTAAAGGGACCTCAAATTCGTAGTAGAGGCGCATTGAAATTGTACAATGTTGGTGCACCATGGGAGAGGATAGCCATTGACGTTGCGGGGCCGTTTCCGGAAAGTGAAAGTGGTAACAAGTATTTCATGGTTGTGATGGATTACTTCACTAAGTGGCCAGAAGTCTTCGCCTTTCCAAATCAAGAAGCTACAACAGTTGCAGATAAACTAGTTCATGAAGTCTTCTGTCGTTTTGGAGTACCCTTAGAGAATCACAGCGATCAAGGAAGGAATTTCGAGTCTCAAATATTCCAGGAAACTTGCAGAGTTATGGGTACTCATAAAACATGAACAACTTCTTACCACCCACAATCTGATGGAATGGTAGAACGATTTTATCAGACACTGGAAAGTTACCTGGCAAAAGTTGTGGAAAAACGGCAACGAGACTGGGACAGGCACATACAACCGTTTTTGTTGTCATATCGAAGCGCTGTTCACGAAAGTACATCAGTGACGTGAATGACTGTGACAAGGATCAATATCAATGATGTAACCTACCGGATACAGAAAGGTGCCAGAGGTACTCCTAAGATTGTCCATGTGGATCGACTGGCGCGTTATTATGGGGCCAATAATGCTCGGGACGAGCATGTCTTAGGAGGGGGCAGTGTTGCGCGCCACTATTAATGTCTTGTGCATGGCAACACTAGTTACACTAGCGCCCTCTAGTGTCGAGTAAAAGAAAGTGTTTCGCGCCACTATTAATGTCTTGTACATGGCAACACTAGTTACACTAGCGCCCTCTAGTGTCGAGTAGCAGAACTAGGAGAGTCGAGATCCTTGCAGAAATTTCTGGACCGATATGTACTCGGACATTCTAGATGTCGCTACAGTAGAAGGTTCTGGAAACTATCTGAGGCCATATATAAGGCTGGTATAGACCACGACCGGGGCAATATTGAATTGGCGATACAAGAGAATACTTCGAAGCGAAATAACGGCGAACTGTGTTTTATTATTAGTGTGATTTTAGATTGTAATTAGTGTTGTGTAATTAATAAAGTGTCAATTTTGGTAATTCAATCGGCAGTTTTTAATTGTCTCGAACCCCAAGCTCGTAACAATACTAATAATAAGTAAAAGAAAAATTTTGTGGCTTGTGATAGATGGCGGTATAATCATTTTATTTGCACCAGATATATCTTCAAATGGCTGAACAGATTTTCTTTGATCATAGTTATGAACACTCTCAATCAAGATTCCTTTCAAACAAAAACAAACTAAATCTAAATCGGTTCATCCGTTTGGGAGCTACAATAACACAGACAGACACACAGATATACACGTTTTTTTTGTTAAATAAAAACGTTCACCCCTCATTAGGATTTTCTCCTGTATCATGGAGGCAGTTTACAAACATAGATTGCACGAGGACAAACATCCAAACCCGGAACAATTATTTGTAGGCCGTACAAATACTTGTTCCGTGCGGGATTGGAACCCGCGGCCCCCAGCGCATTAACTCATCGCTAAGCCACTGCGCCACGGAGCCGTCACGTTAAACATATAACATCACTATTTTTCGTCGGGGATTGATAAAATACAAACCGGCGACGTTTAGCAGCGACAAAAGTGCAATTTATGTGTTATTGCAATGTTAAATGCATTGTATATTTACAGTTGGAATTGTGATCAAGCACTGGCTTATAATAAGTAAAAAAATGCGTTTGCTGCCAAGCGCAACGAATAAGGCGATTTCTTTAATTCCTCTTGGTGACTCTTTCTTTGCAGGAACAGGCTCACGTCTGTTCTTAGAGAAGAGAAAGCTAAATACCTGTCGCTATCAGAAGAAGCTGTATTAAACAAGGTTAGACCTACTTTATTAGGTAGGTAGTAATCGTAGGAAAGATCATCAGAAATGTAAAAGACGTGCGAATATATGATTCAGAGCCTCAACATTAATATTTTATGAAAAATGGATTAAAGCGGACATGGTTTCCGTCAGCTTTGATTCAAACACAGAACTTTTCAATCAGTGCGCGGGATTTCTGATCATGTGACCTTCAAAATTTTGTAGGAACTTTTTGCTTTAAAACTAAATTAAAATAGAAAATAAAATATAGATTATTTTTTTTATTTTTTTTTCAACCCGTAAAACTACTGGATATGGACCTTGCTCGTTGTTGACTGTCGATCGTAGTTTCAGATATCTCGCGTTTTTGACTGCTTCCCATCACCTGACTAGGTATTTTACGTGTGGTATCAAATGGTTATTCCACCATCTACCTGAAGCCCTTAGATCCTTCTGGTAGTATTTATAACCACGACTAAATATTATACCTAGGAAAATGTCAATTAAAATTACTGATGATATATAATATTGAAAATGATGTTAGGAATGAGATAAAAACAAATGATTTTTTTAAATTTTGTACTAAATAAGTTTACTCAATACGACGTTCTTTTTCATATTCTTATATTGCCATCCGATTCTGAGCTAAGTTCAAAATTTCAAGTCTCAAGCTCATCGGGAAGTGCCCGAAATTTGAGTTGGAAAATTGACAAACAAGAAAGTGACTTAATAAAAACGTGGTAAGAAGTATCGATTGATGCATGACATATGGAGCTGAGTTCACTGCTAGCTGTATGATATTATTAGTAAGAAATCAGCCTTAGGTAAAATATTTGTCAAGGTGATTCCCAATGAAATTCTTGCTTATTTTCATACCTAAATAAATTATGAAAATGACTTTGAATTGAAGAAGGGGAGCTTCATAATAAATGCATGAAGTATATTTAATTCAGTATATTTATAGTGCTGCGATTTATCTAAATTATTTGAAATCGTAAATAACACAAACTGCTTTCAAAATAAAAAAAATGAAGTTCCTGCGTTTTGAAAGTGTCTTCGTTTGACGGATATTTAACACGCTTTGATTAGCTTGGTATGTATATATGTAACGGAATTTTCGAATGTGATTTTCATCCCCTTCGAAACGTCGGATTGAATTGAAACTTCGCACCCTTATCAAGGACCGATGACAATGCAATAATTTAAATAGTTTGTCTCATTATCCTTGACAGGATCCTCAGAATTTGCGAATAATTCATAAAACAACTACAATTTCTGCCAGTTCAATCTACTGTAAGACGCGTAGAAAAAATTTGCTCCGAAACAAAAAAAAAACACGCTTTTGCAGATAAACGAACTAAAAATTAGAAAATAATTTCCAATAACTTTCAAATAAGAAAATAGTGATTAATATAAAAAAAAAAACAATTTTTATGTAAAAAAGCGTGGGGTGCTTGATGTCATTTGTTGTAAATATTTTTGTGCATATTTGTAAAATTAGCGTCATCATAAAAATATCTGAAAAAGCAACCCACGCATTTTTAGAATAATTTTTTTTTTATGTTAATCACTATTTTCTTTTTTTAAACTTATTGAAAATATTTTCTATTTTTTAGTTCAGTTGTCTACAAATTCGTGTTTGTTTTAGTTTTTTAATCTATTATTTATTATCATAGTAAAATGAGGTTTGTAGCAAAGAGAGGAAATTTTTTGACCCGTTCTTATTTCCTGTTTACACATTTAACTATACCTGCATATATAAAAGCTTTTACAAAAATTTACTTCGCAAATATTGTAAATTTTTTTAAAAGCTTTTATATAATGGATTTCCGCAAAGTAACGCCTGATTCTATTAATTATACCTGCATATATCATAATTTAACTTTTACTAATGCTGTAATGTATGCAGATAATATTTTAGTAATATTTATCATAACTAAAAAAATTGATTTTGAGAACCTAGTTAATTTTGTTTGATTGCAAGGGAATAATTTGGTTTTTTTTTTATAGAATAAGGGTGACAAACGAGCACACAGTCCACCTGATGGTAAGTGGTTGCTGCGGCCCATAGACATCTACATCTATCCTCTATTACAAATCAAAATGTAGATGCGTTGTCAACCGTGAGGACTAAGATGGAATGCCTCATTTCCAGTAAAAAGGGCCTCTGGGCACCTGCACTTACCAAGCGAAACGCAGAGGTAAATCTCTACTTCACGCTGGTTTTCTGTGAGGTCGTGGTACCACCCCGGTTCGAGCCGGCCCATCCGTGCGACAGCAAAAGCTGCTGCGTGGCTCTACCACTGTTAATAATGTTTTAATATTGACAAAAAATAAAAACTAAATGCGGTCCTTACTCATAAAATTCGACGTCAACTTAAGAAACGCTTAAAGTTGCTCTTTCTCTTCTCACTGAATGGCAATAGAAAGTTACAGGTATAAAGATAATAAATAATTGAGTAAGTGATGATTTCAAGTAAGGCCGTTAATTCTTACTAATCTAATTTGTCACTTATACAAAAACATATAAAATTATGAAAACAGTTTATTCAACAGAGCAAGGCAAGTTTATTTATATAAAACAAATTACTTTTAAATTAGTACTTAATTTCAGGATTATAAAATAAAAAGGTAAAAGTAAGTGATTAAAATCTAAAATGCTCTAATATGAATATACTTTTTTACCGTCTGTACTTATGTATATAAGTACGTTACGTTAGCATACGTTTCGATACTGCCGCAGCGTCGTCTAGCCTCACAATAGATGTAAGATACAGTCATATACATAAGTACTGGACAGTAGTCGTGATCACAGAATGTGTCGCCAGTTTCCGGCTTTCAGCCACTGTCGTATCTGCTAGTATCGTTATCGCATTTACTAGTTTCGATTACTTGTTTGTTTTATATTATTCAAGTAGTGGTTGTTTAGAGTTTAATTAATTTATAACAAACTAAAGTACATATTTTCACGTTTAATTTCGATAAGCCTATTGACAAAACGTATAAAGGAATCCAATAAACGAAAATATGTAATATGAACCTATTGTATTACTTGCTTCCCTTAATGCATTAAATAATGAAGTTATTTTTAAAATAAAACTGTAGATTCATTTATTTACTATAATAATACCATTCCACACGTAAAATACGCGTTAAGACGTGGAGTTGCGAACACTAGCAATGCTCAATCAATTATTAATCAAGAACACCATTTTACTTTAAAATTTGTGTAATTAATTCTTTAAAAATAATGGTTTCTAAAATTTAATAAAAAATTGACAGCCCTTAAAACTCATAAATTACGAATCTTTCCTTTTATCGTAAGAACTTTAGAAGTTAATGTTCCTATAATCATACTATTATATTATTTCTCTCTCTCTTATATAATTTTTTTACAAATATTGAGAGACTACAAAACGAACGTCAAAATTCTTGTGTGGCACTAGGTGTGTGAATTCTGTAAGTCAGTCTCTAATATTGAAAAACCCTCTCTCCGCCGGTTACTTTAAGAGAAATATTTTGGCGTTTTTCTGCTGCTACTAAAAAGAAACAAAGTAAACCCATTAATGATTAGCGAGCGAAATACAAACAGCGTTTTCAGTACCGAGACGCAAAGATTAGCATATAAGTTTACTTTCAAGTTTACTTTAGAGCAGGGACAGTAATGAGTGAGAGTAAAGTAAGTAAATTGAACGCAATAAAAACCTAATAATTTAAAATTAAAAATTTTGTTCAACCGACTTCAATATAAATTATTAAGAATAATTCAAAAACTATTCCTCAAATCTTGATCAAATTTATATGAGACCATACAAGAAGCACCAGCTTTCAAACAAAAACAAATCATTGAAATCGGTTCACCCAGTAAAAAGTTATGAGGTAACACACATAAAAAATATCTCCTTTTTGAAGTAGGTAAAAAATAGTTTTATTCAATGTGTAGTATTCGAGTAAACATATACGAAATCATTACTAAAATAGTATTTCATCGACAATACTCGTATTACATCACTAGAACTTTTTTGTTCAATGTTATTTTATTGTAGGATGGTCTTATGTAAAGGCTGCACGCCCTTTATCGGTGAATTGGGTAGCGTGTTGCAAGACCATGTTCACAAATTGGATTCATTGGACATTACAACAACTACCAATTTAATTTGAAGGAAATTAGCCTCTATTACCCAGATATAGGGACGATGGGCTTATGATTTGCTTATATAGTCCACTGAGTGGGTTCTACACATGCGGATTGTGTCAACATGGATTCTCAAGCTTCGGTTAAGTGATCCGAAGCTTTTTAGATGAGAGTACTTCTTGTTGTGCTACCAATAAGTGTTGCTAGTGTGAAATTCTAGCTAATAGCAGTATTCTAATGGTGAACTCTAAAAGATTATTTTAAATAGTATAATATTATTTTTCAAGGCGGTAGAGCCATGCTGCAGCTATATTAGTAGTATAGTTGTAGCACGAATGGGTCGGCTCGACCGGTGAAGGACCACGCTCTCACAAAATACCAGCGTAAAATAGCTTGGAAGCTTAATGCTATGTGTTTGGTATGGTGAGTGTAGAGAACCGGGGTCCCTTATTGCTGGAAATGAGGCATTCCATCTTAGTCCTCACGGGTGACAACGCATCTGCGTTTTGATTTGTAACCGGGGATAGATGTAGATGTCTATGTGCCACAGCAATCACTTACCATCAGGTGGACTGTGTGCTCGTTTGTCACCCTTATCCTATCAAAAAAAAAATAGGTAAATACGCCATAGTGTATAAATAAAATACACTCGCGAGCAATGACAAGGGGTCATTTAAAAAAAAAATTCAGAAATGTAATTTTAGCAGTGTAGTGGCGGTGTATTAATAACGACCAATCCATATCCTCCCGTAGGTGTTGTTAGATGCGACAGAAGGAAACTGAAACAGGCGATGAGCAACAGCATGGTCTTGTTAACAACTCAAAACTATAAAAACTATGGTTGCCCACCTGCCTGCCAAGCGTACCGACTTTGCTGAATTCACCCCACCTTTGCGGCATTCTATGGGGCAGGCATATACCTCAGTTCAGCTTTTATAGGCTTTCATGGATGTATGGAAATATAACTTGATGCCTACGCTTTATTATTTTTCGGTAAATTTAAAGTATGTTTTATAGATTATTTGTTACAAAATATTATACTTACCTCTGATTTATAGAGAATTAGATATAACTTTTATACATTTTAAGCCTAATTAAAAATCAGAAAGTTCTTTAGTCGACGCGTATGTTTATATGTATTTTCACCAATTTCTGGAAAACGGTCGAACCGATTTAAATTATTCTTTTTTTAAAAAAATAGGTTATACCTCAGGTGTTATCAGGTATGGTGAGAAAAAAGTTCAACATATATGTATATATATATCACATACAAATCCACATATCATAAAGTGGTCGGGGGTCGGCTTACTCGTAATTCTTCGTTAATCTTTTTTGCACGCATTTTATTTCTAGGGCAAAAACTGTCCGAGTACGTGGTAAATCAGCACTTAAAGTCATCCAGCAGTTCGGATAGAACCCGGATTGTTCGCATACTATGAAATTTATATCGAGTGTCGAGCAATGAGCTACCACGGCTCACGTTCCAACGTGAAAATATTTTTTTAAAACCTTAATATAAAACAAAATGAAGTTTTCTAACGCATGCATCCATTAATTGAATCGAGAATGTTTTTTTTTCACAACATCAAAGGTCAAAGGAATCAAGCCGTGTAATTTAATAGCGAACGCCCACATCACCTTTGACCAACGCGACGCTCCAAATGCGTGCGAAAAAGTTTTATACGTGCCCTGCACAAAGCTCCAGTTTATGTAGTTTTTTTTCGTATAAAAACATTTTAAACTGAATAAATTGACCACTTTTGTACCTTGTTTATTAGTAAGCATATTTATTTTATATATATCAGCGTGTGTACCGAAATATTGATACAGATATTGCATATATGAGATGAGCCATGAGACCGTATTCGCCACCTGATGCTATTTGTGATTTTTATACTTTTTTTTTAAAATATTTTTTTTTTTACTATTATAAGCCAGTGTTTGTCACTGCCGATGATGGTAAAGCTCACTGACTTGACTTAACAAAAGCGTATTCACTCTTGCTTTGAAGACACCTACATACATTATAATTTGATGGAAAGACAGGTGCTGGCAATTATTTCACACCTTTGCTGTACACATATTAAACGACGAAGCGAACCGTATGGTTCGAATGCGTGGTATATCGACAACAAAGGGATGGAGACCAGCCGAGCGTTTAGTGGTCCGATGATGGAATGGAAAGGAAAGAATTAAGTCGTGCAATAAATTTTAAAAGGTTTATATTGCTGTTTGATGGATGCTGCCATTCGTTTTGACATATACTATATGCGCGAAGAAAAAGGGACGATGGTTTTATTTTCATATATGTCACGAAGATATACAATTTAAAATTAATAATTTTGTGCAACCGATTTCAGTATAAATTATTAAGAATAACTGAAAAACTATACGCCAGACCTTGATCAAATTTATATGGGACTACATGAGAAGAACAAATCGGTTCACTCAAAAACAAGTTATGAGGTAACACACTTAAAAAATCGAATTGAGTACCTGCTCCTTTTTGAAGTCAGTAGAAAAACGAAGTGCGATTACATCCTGGTTAAGCCGGCTATATATAAGTGCACTAATTGCATTAAAAGAAACATCAACACAATTTACGGGTTTTATCGCGTTTAATTTTAAACATTTATTTCCTTAAGCTTTAAGAAAGCTTAGATGTATTCGATTTATTTATGGCTAAATCAAGGTGTGGTAGGTTGCTTTCGGGTAAAACTAGCTATAGTGAAGTCCGAATAATAACTGTAATGTCTATGACTTCTCTCAAAAATACGAAAGCATGGGTATTAAGTAATATCAGCGATTGAAGGTTAAGGTGCGGCTGTGGTGGCCCTTGAGACATTTATATTATTTATATACATATTACTAGTTGGTACCTGGTGCGTTGCTGCCGCAGAAAAATTATTGTAGAAATATCGTTCCTAATCTGGTAGACTTATATTGTTTAATTGGGAATGATAATACATCCATTGAAATTGAATGTCATATTATGACTTTCAAATAAATATGTCGGTACAACACGCGCGTCACCTACTGTAATTTAACCATGTCTATAACCTACGCTTACGCGCAAGTGCAAGCAATAAGTTGAGAAAGCTTTAGCGCAATCTGATGAACGGTATGGCAGCGCATATAATACGAACAAACTATTTTTTTTTATATATTAGATACTGATAAACTACTAGTATATACTAGGTATAACCGCAATTCAACTTTCAGCTGTAACATATATATATATGCAAGTAATGGATATTGTGATTTATTGACAAAGACATAATATACTATCTATAATTAAAATGCAGGTCCGTGTCACTCTTGAGGAATAAGATGAAATATCTCGAGATCATTAAAAATTATTTATCGATGTCATTTTAAAACAATTGGTAATAAAATGTAGTTATAATTAAATAACTATTGCGTTATATAACTGAACCACCTGTACATTTGTCAGAGAACAAAAAACTATGAAACTATAAATATATGAACAAAATAATGAATATATACGATGTAAAATTTTACTAGCAATTATAAATAATAGAAACTTTAAAAGATTTAATCAAGAATAAAGCAAAATGTATAAATCCTATTTAGGTATTTTGCTATTCAAAAGATCTGAGATCTGTACTTTACTTCGATTTTAAGTTTTATTGAACTTTAGAACAAAAAGCCTGTTCAAGATTGAGACATTGTTTAGAAAATTTAATTTGAGTAAGAAACGTGTTTAAATATCTCTCAGATATTTAAACACGTTTATTTTATAGTTTCTTTAATATGTGTGTGTATATATATTTTTATATATGTTCATTAAATATTATATTATTATATATAATATTCATATATTTTTATAAATGTTATTTAATAATTAGTTTTTTGTTTTATTCACTGTATTATAAAATAAACTGCTATTATAAAGTAACTATAAAGTAGCTTTTACCCGCGGTTTCGCTTGCGTGGGCTTCAATTTAGGAACATCATAAATGTTGTTCCGTGCCACAATTCAATCACTTTTAGAGTTACCTTAGTGTCTGTGACTCTATGTCTGTTTGTCAAGGAATTTATAAAAACTCTCAAAGACTGTTGGACGTAGATGATTGATATTTGGCATAGATATAATATTCTACAGGTGCACGTGAGTAAGTTTTCAGATCTGTTTTTATTATTTTTTATATTGAGCGTGTCTTACGATGTATCCATAAGAAAGGTAAATTGTCTTGGAATCAAAATTTATTATTATTATTATTATCAACATTTTACTCTTAACACTAACAAAATTAAACAGCCATTTAAATTCCATGGCATCCCACATGATAGATGAAGAGTTTAAAAATTAGATTGAGTTAAATAATTGATATTTTCAAAAGTGATCGTTTTTACGCCTCCATGCGGACTTGATAAATCTACATATGCCACCGTAACGTAACCGTTTTTTATGTAAAAATAGCAATTGATCGATTAAAAAAAAATTTGTTCAACAATCATTTATCTCGGGAACTCGGGGCCATTTCTTTTAATTGTTGGCTCATGGTGCGATCTGATGGTTACTTTAATGAACTGGTCATTAAAAGAAAGGGGTAAGAAAGTGAACACAAGTAAGACGAAAGTGATGGTGTTTGAAAGAAAAGAAAGTAAAACGTTATGTGAAATAAGATTAGTTGATTGAGCAAGTGGATGAGTTTGTATATTTGGGATGTTTATTTAGCAGGGATGGTAGATATGATAAGGATATATAACGACGAGTGAACGCAGGAAATAGAGTTAATGGGTCTCTACACGCTATTGTGAAGAGTCAGAATGTGTCAAAGAAGGCACGTATGGCAATTAATAATGCTGTGTTAGTCCCTACTTTAATGTATGGTAGTGAAAGTTGGGTATGGCAGAAGAAGCATGAGAGTAGAATAAATGCTGTAGAAATGCGATCATTAAGGAGTATGCTAGGGCTGAATCTGAATGACAGGGTGAGAAATAGTGTGATAAGAGAAAAGTGTGGTTTGCAAGATGACGTTGTGACTAGGATTAAAAAAGGAATGCTTCGGTGGTTTGGTCACGTAGAAAGAATGAACGAGGAAAGAGTGACAAAGCAAATTTATGTTTCAGAAGTGAACGGTAAAGGCGGGAAGGGACACCCTAGACGAAGACCAAATTTATCGACCAAATCGGCGATACATTGATAATGGGCCAGATTAGGAGTACCCTTAACCGACGAGCGTGTATGCGTAAATATATGGATGTAAAGGAGGCGAGAGAGGTGTGTCAGGATCGCGCCAAATGGAAGTCTGTAGTCTCTGCCTACCCCTCTGGGTGACAGGCGTGAGTGTTTGTATTGTATTGTATTGTATAATCATTTATCTTTCTGACAATGTGCTTTTTATATTATTAACATGTTTAACATGTTAATGATATAAAAAGTTAATCATGTAACATGATTGTTAGATTTCAATTTCATGATTTCATTTCATTTTTCGCTTTGCGTTTAAGACATGTAATATATTATTTCACATAAAATTGAAGACTGACCATAGGTTGACACTACTACACTTTTCCGCCCTTTTAATATTAGCGTCCGTTTACATTATAACGGCTCTATGAATAAAGCAAAAATGTTTTAAGCTGAGCGACTGACATGTATTTCGAGAGATTATTCCACCCATTCAAGAGATCTATAAATGTTACTTAGGTATTTGTTAAGACACTTTTAAGTACTAATGAAGGGAACAAATGATTTTCGATAGCTTATACTTAAAGTAAATGGAGTGTTCACGTAGAAAGTAATTTATCAAGATGTCAGTGTGGTTAAAATACGGACAATTGAATGGGCGAGGAGTCGCGTTTGCTTAAATAATTTGGTTCCATTTATCACGAAATTTCACAAAGAGCTGCCCATTGCTCCTACAAGCGTGGTAGCATGTTTGGATCGGTTCCACCGGAGAACGAACATGCTCTCACAGAATAATAGCTTTAAAAAAATTGGTAGATCCAATTGGGCATGCCTTAAGCGCATTAAAAAAATTACGTGTAACATGATTATACGGAATTTTTTAAAGTAGTTTAAATACATTTTGACAGCACTATCGGCTTCAACACCCTCGCAAACCATGAAAATGACACCCATGATGAAAAAATTGGTACCTACTTCAGCCGCCATCTTGGATTTACATTTTGACAGCACTATCGGCTTCAACACCCTCAAAACCCATGAAAATGACACCCATGATGAAAAAATTGATACCTATTGCAGCCGCCACCTTGAATTTACATTTCTACAGTACTATCGGCTTCAACACCCGCGAAAACCATGAGAATGACACCCATGATGAAAAAATTGATACTACTTACTTTTAGTACGTACTACTATTATCTATTCTGTGCTTTTAAAATATTGTAATAAAAAAATCTCTAATTATTATTATAATCAAGTATTTAAGAAATTTGATTATTCGAATATTGTGTATTTGTACAGCGATCTTTTTGAGCCGCTGCAAACAACCGAAACAATGTCCACTCACGACGGCGACTGACGCCGAACTGAGTGAGTGAGTAAAGTAAAGTACTCTGTGGCTGTAGCTCGGAGTGCGGCTTCTGCTTATTTAGAAGAATAATTTACATACAAGGCTACCAAATCTAAAAAGATTAAAAAAAATGAGTTAAACAATTGATATTTTCAAATCTTTCGTTTCAACAATCGATATTTTCAAAGTTATCGTGTTTACAAGCCTTGCGTACTTGATAAATCCACACCATAAGCCACTAAAACCCCTTTTATAGGGTTCTGTACCTCAAAAGGAAAAAAACGGAACCCTTATAGGATCACTTTGTTGTCCGTCTGTCTGTCTGTCAAAACCTTTTTTCTCAGGAACGCGTGAAGGTATCAAGCTGAAATTCATATCAAGTACTCAAGTCTACTGTCCCTTGAAACTGTGAAAAAATCATTCGCAAGGGAATCAAAACCTACAGGGTACTTCCCGTGAACTCAGAATCTTAAAATTTGTTACGAAGCAACGTATTCTAGCACAGATAAAGGAAAAATTGCGAAAAGCATAAATTTTTAGTTACATCATATAATAAAATTATTTTTAATAATTTTAAACTTATATACCTACGGATTTGTTCGGAACCCTCGGTGCGCGAGTCCGACTCGCACTTGGCCGGTTTTTTTTATTTAAAATAGCAATTAATCGATTTGAAAAAATACTAATAAGTTCAACAATCATTTATCTTTCTAACAATGTGCTTTTTATATCATTGGTATGTATAATATGGTTGCTAGATACGATTTCATTCGTTAAAACGTTGGAATCTTAATTTTTAGACCATACTAGAACATACCTTGCGCTTTCGCTTAAGGCATGCAATAGCGGCTTAATGCCGCTGAGTTTCGAAAGGTGAATGTAGAGAACCGGAGACAGTACTAGAAACGAGGCATTCCACCTTAGTTGTCAGAGTTGACAACGCACTTGAATTTTGATTCTTAACAGAGAAAATAAGTAATAAAGCCATGCTGCAGCTATATTAGTAGTATAGTTGTAGCACGAATGGGTCGACTCGGCCGAGGAGGGACCATGCTCTCGCAGAATACCATACTATACCTTACATAAAATAGCAACTTGACACTGCTGTGTTTCGTATGGTGAGTATAGAGATAGGAGACCCATTTTACCGGAGAAGAGGCATGCCATCTTAGTTCTAACGGGTGACGACGCGTTTGCATTTTGATTCTTTTTTGAGGATGAATGTTGATGTCTATGGGCCACATTATCCACTTACCATCAGGTGGACCGCGTGCTCGTTTGACAGCCTTATTCTACTCGTAGAAAAAACGTATATCCATTCGTACTGAAGGTAGGATTATGAATCGTTAGAGTTTCACTCTTTCAATATAGTAAGCCGCATGCAGCGTAGCTAACGGGAAGCGAGCCTGAAAGCCGTGTCTAGGAATATAGACTCGAATGAAACAGTCAGTGCGTAAATAACGCTTGCAATTGTAAAGCTGGGTGTTCACCATATAGTGACATGTATAGAGCGATGTGCTTTACACTTAGTGTGATTTCAAATTGGAACAATGAAAAGTGAATAAAGAATCAATACCACTATATACAAGTGATAAACGAACTTACAACCCACATGATGGTAAGTGTTTACTGTAGTCTATGGACATCTGCAGCGAAAATAATACAAAGAAGGTTACAGATACTGTAACGGTACATCTGAATGCACCCTTACAAATACTTATAATTAATTAATCTTAAATAGATAATAATATAGATATAATCTTAAATAAATAATAGTAATATAATATTCTAAACAAAAGGTAACAAATTATTACATATTGTTAATTTAAAATAGTTATTTTACTGAACCATAGACTAGTTAATTTAATCCACGCAGCGTGAACCATTTTGCTCAACGATCTCTAAAACAAAAGACTCGGTAGGATTCGGACACGACGACGAGTCCCCGTTCGGGCCATTCCTTTTTCATTTCTACCTGAGACCGCTTCAAGTTCGCAACGCGCGTGACCCTCCTACTAACGACTGTTGAACCTGCTTACCTACAGTTAAAATCTAAATTATTCGAGGTGCAGTTGATCCCGCTGGGGTGAGTGCTTATTTATTGAAACATTGTAACTGTTCTGCTTAATTATTACCTCTTTTGCTGAGGCTGCTTAGTGCTCAGCTTTAAGAATTTTAACTTCCTACAAGGGGTGCTGGAATTGACTAGGGCGCATATAGTGCTATAGGAAGTTTCCCTAATGCTGGCCTCCGTCTGGAATTCCAGGATCTACTGCTGCCTAGGATCTACTGCTGCCTAGGATCTACTGCTACCTAGGATCTACTACCACCTAGCATCTACCTACTACCTAAGCATCTACCTGCTACCTAAGGGCTACTGATGCCGAGCCGCGAGCTAACGGAGTGTTGGCCTACCCTCCTACCAACCGCCATCATCACTGTCGGCTTGGGCTTCACCGGCTCCTTCTGCTAGCTGGCTGTCTACGGCCCTGGGGGAACAGCGCTTGGACTTCGCCCCTACGTCAGGCCAGTGATCCCCTTCATAGAACTTACTTGTACGTGTGCGGAAGTAAGATAAATAAATAATTTACAGTAAATTTTGGCTTTTTAAGAACCCACCTATTCTGTACCCCTTAACGGTACAATACGTAACATCAGCTTTTGGGACTAAGTTCGAATGCTTCTGTCTGTAACAATACTGGCTATCTATATATTATTGCTAGAGCCGTGGTAGCTCAGATGATTAGTGCTCGCTGTAAATTTTACAGTACACGAGCAACCCGGGTTCGTTACCTGCCGGCACCAATGAAATTGTTAATTGCGACTTTAAATGCCAATTTACCACGTGCTCGGCGTCGAAGGAAAATATCGTAAAAAAAACCTGCTTGTAGGCTTAAGATAAAAAATATTTCGAAGACATGTGAAGTTCGCCAACACGCATTGGGGCAGCGCGGCGGATACTTCCTTGGCTTTAGAACCCTCTCAGAAACTAGTGGAGGCCTGTGCCTAGCAGTGGGACGTATTTAGGCTGTAAGTTTACTTTTACTTTTATACACTATAGACACAGGAATGTACTAGTGAATTTTGTTAAAATATTCTTAAAAATAATTATTTCTTGCTTAAATGTTCCCTTTAAGATTGATTACTTTAAGCTGCGAGTACTGGAGATGATACTTAATCCAAGACATTAAGTTGTTCTTGGTTGACGGCTCCGTGGCGCAGTGACTTAGCAATGAGTTGCAGCGCAAAGGGCCGCGGGTTCGAATCCCGCACGGAACAAGTATTTGTATGGCCTACAATTAATTATTCTGGGTTTGGATGTTTATCCTTGTGAAATCTATGTATGTGAAATGCCCGCGCGATACAGGAGAAAATTCAAGTATGGAGGTAACGTTTAAAAAAATAATTTCTCGAAACTAAGAAACTTGTAGTCTGGAGATACTTAGGTGCGTCAACCCTGCCCACGCTATATCCATTTTTCAATTGCATTTAACTAAAATTAGTTTTTATTTATAATAAAATAGAAATTACGAACTTTTCGTATATTTATTGATATTAAATTAGATGCTTATTTAGCCATTATTTATTGTAATATTGTATCTTACCAAGGCTTTGTATTTCAAAAACGCAAACAAGATAACGGACATATGATTTTCATTTAATCTAATAGACTTCTTTGTTAGGATTTTGCTATAAGATGCATGTTCTTTTGCAATTTTTATGTTATAAAAGTTGTTTATACTGAAATTTATATTTTGATAACGATGTTAACTTTATTGCGAGAAGTTAAGAAAGTAGAAAGTTAGAAAAGTAATCTATTTTCACATTTACAGGTAGCAATGAATACATCCTACTGAAGATGTTGGTTTAAAAAAGTTTTCATTTGATAGTTTAAAGTTTAGTTTCTACAGAAAAATAAAATGGTTACTAGGAAATTAGAAGGTGACACGTAATAACTAACAACAACACGATGACATACGATGTAATAAAATCATATGAATTTGTTTCTTACGTAATAAAAGACAAAAATATTTGAATGCAAAAATGACCTTAAGTAAAAAGAACCTTATGTTTAGCGGTGTTCTGATCATATAGTGGTTAACATTTTAACCATTTTGCTTACAAAATGCTTAAAAGACATTGCTTTTTTTGAGAAAAAGAAAACTATTATGTAGACTTTAAGCTAGTTCTACAATCGTGCTACGGCGCTACGAACTACTACGGCGTACAACACGCGACTATAGATACGTGCGATGCTTTTGGTAGTACACGTTACGCGGGTCTCTAAACCATACTGAAATTTATATAGTTTATTTAATAAAAATAAAGACGTATTTTTGATATGCTGCCTTTTCTAGAGACAAACCCGTCTCCCAATCTTGACAAATGCAAGTAAGTGTGAGCCATGGACTTTGATAGACTGTAATGAATAACGAATTTTTTTCCGTCACGTTGATGAAAAAGTGAGCTACGGAGAAATTGCTACGTAATAGTTTCCCTGTCCGCATACAATAGTTAAACAATCTAAATGGTTATATATGATTCATGGGATAGGGAAAGCGTTTTGGCCGTGAAAGGAAAAGGGGAGGTCTCCCGCCGGGCAAGTTTTTCAACACGGCGAGCGGTCAATGCTCCGTGTGTTATTTCGAAGCTGTTTTATATGTACTGCTTTACTTCTGAACTTTGATAGCGCGATTTAGGCTTCTATGTGTTTCGCTTGTGGCGCGGCGACAGCGCCGCCACAGGGTTAAAGTTATACGCGCTGTCGTCAATCCGTCTGCGAAGCTTGACGATTAAGGAAAATTCTAGAGAGGGAGAAGCGGATGTCTGGCAGTGAAGTTTTAGACTGATGTTGAAAAAAAAAGAAGTTTAGGACGAGTTAGTTCCTCTATTTTCGAGTATACTTCTTGCACTGTAACATTTTTTGCACATTTGATAGTTTAGAAGTTATTAAAAGATGAAACGAATTTATGGCTCGTTTGGTAGTATGTGACTCTCGATCGTAATCGCAGGAGCGTTAACGATGTGTGAGGAAAGATTAGACGCTTTTCTTGAAGGTCCCTAAGTCATATCCATACGAATAATTCAAGCAATTTTTAAAATTAATTAAAAGTTCCTGTGTACTTGAAATTGGCAACGACGTCGACGTCGTCAACATTGTGTTTGATTTAAGCATTTGTATTTTGTTTGATGATGCCAATGATTTTACATTTTTATTAAGGCTCTCAAATAATTATAATAATAATAATGTCTTCCAGACCGAGTTTCAGTTACGGCGGCCAGTCTCAACGGAGAGTAGCCACTGCGCAAGACGGATTTATAGTGCCAGAGTGTAAGTAACAATAATGATATAGTATTATTTGCTAATGATACTATCTTAGTTAAACTTAAACGTCAATCATTTAAATGTGACGAAGCGAATAATGCTATATCAAAATTAGTGCATTGGTTTAACGTTAATAATCTATATTTAAACGGAAATAAATAAATGTAATAAATATATAACATTGAATGTTAAAAAACTGAATACCAATGTGTTTTAAATTGGGAAAAACTGAGCCCTGTTGAATCCACTGTTTATTTTGGCATCACTCTCGACGCAAAGCTTCAGTGGGGCCCCCATATATCCAAACTAGCAAGCAGACTAAGTTCTGCAGCCTATAGTGTATAAAAGATTAGACGTCTAACTAGTCTCAAGACAGCTAGATTAGTTTATTTCAGTTCTTTTCGTAGCATAATATCTTATGGGATTTTGCTATGGCGAAATGTGGCTAATTTAGAATCTATTTCAGTTTTACAGATGAGGGCCATTAGAGCTATTTACAGCCTGAAACTGAGTCTCTTAGAGAAATATTTAAAGAAATAAATGTATTAATTTTGGCCTCTCAGTATATTTACGAAAATTTAATTTATGTACATAGAAACAAAGGTAGTGTTAGGAAAAAAGTGATATACACTCTGTAAACACTAGGAACAAACCCAAGCTAGTGATATCAGTTTCTCGACTCCACAGAGTCAGTAATTTATTCTTCGGTATATGGGCAATGTTTACGCTGTTACAACAAATTCCCAGAAAATATACAAGATCTCCCTATTACCAAGTCTAAATATGTAATTAAACATAAACTGTATAAAAAGGGGAATGACGTGATCGCTTCCAAACTGTTCCTAAAATAAATTGTGTAAATAGTTTGTGCAACCATTAATGTAAAATTTACTTTTAAAAAGAAGTCCCGCTGGGTTTCTTGCTGGTTCTTCCCAGGACAAAGGTTTATTTTCGAACCAATGGTAAAGTAAAAAATGACTTTCAATAAGAATTACACATGTGATCTATATTGAATAAAAAAATATTATATTCTATTCCATTCTATTCTATTATAAGCGCAAGTGCATTCGCTATTCCCTCACTCTCATAGTACGATAGGACGGTTATTCTACATGACCGGAGAGGACCAACGGCTTTAAATGCTTTCTGAGGAATGGTGGTGAAACACTACCAACTTTCTGACTATGGGTTGCTACGAATAATTCTTTAACAGAATAACCAACCAATCACTGATTTTGGCCCTACCCAGGTTTCGAACACAGGGCCTCATAATTAGCACCCGAGTTTACAACCACTAGACCGACGAAGCAGTCGAAATCTGCTAATTCACTTTATATAATCTATACAAATAAATAAAATTGAAGTGTCAAACTTACAGTTTTTAGGGTTCCGTACCTCAAAAGGAAAAAACGGAACCCTTATAGGATCACTTTGTTGTCCGTCTGTCTGTCTGTCTGTCTGTCTGTCTGCCTATCTGTCAAGACCCTTTTTCTCAGGAACGCGTGGAGGTATCAAGCTGAAATTCATATTAAATACTCAAGTCTACTGTCCCTTGGATCTGTGAAAATATCAACTTCTAAGCCAACGCAATCAAAAGATGCCGTTTATGCCGCAAATTTTCAACATTCGCAAAGGAATCAAAACCTACAGGGTACTTCGCGTGAACTAAGAATCTTGAAATTTGGTACGAAGCAACGTTTTATAGCACAGATAAAGGAAAAATTGCGAAAAGCATAAATTTTTAGTTACATCATATAATAAAAATATTTTTAATAATTTTAAACTTATATACCTACGGATTAGTTCGGAACCCTCAGTGCGCGAGTTCGACTCGCACTTGGCCGGTTTTTTACTAAATGCATATGAAAGTAAATACGGTACTTATAACTAAAATACAATTTTTAACATTTTTGTCTATCTGTCTGTCTGTCTGTCTGTATGTTTGTTCCGGCGATTTTTACAGGACTTTCACTAGCAGATAGCTGATTTCGTAAGGAGTAACTTAGGCTACTTTTATTTTAGAAAAAGAATTAGAAAAAGAATCCGCGCGTAAACATGAAAACCCTAACACGCGGGCGAATTCGCGAGAAACATCTAGTTATAGTTATAAAAACTAAAATTATAAAAACAAACTGCGATTGTAAACCCGTGGCAACTATGGCAAATATCTCCCTTATGAGGGTAGTCTAACTTCAGCAGGGGACTTTTATAGACTGTTATGAATAAATGAATAAAAATATCATACATAATATTAATATTCTAAAGCTCAGAACCTTTCTTCCCCATGGGGAGTTATCGAGTGGCAGTCTCGTACCAGCAGGCGAAGTGTAGGGCGTCCCGTCGCTAGATGGAGTGATGACCTGGTAAGACATGCAGCAAGTTAATGGATACAGGTGGCTCGGGACCGTGCTTTCTGGCATTCCTTGGGGAAGGCTTATGTTCAGCAGTGGACTTGTGAAAGGCGTAATGATGATGATAAAAGCTAAGTATATGCAACGTCCATGTCACACCTATGTCGGTAGTTGTTGGGAGCATTAAGCTCAAAGTTGTTGACGAATATGTTTACCTGGGAAAAATAGTCCGATTAGGTAAGTCCAACTTCGACCGAGAGGTCAATCGACGGATTCAATTGGGCTGGGTAGCGTTCGGGAAATTAAGGCACATCTTCTCGTCAGGTATACCTCAAAACTTGAAAACGAGACTGTACAACCAGTGCGTGTTGCCAGTGATGACATATAGAACTGAGACATGGTCCTTCACTGCTGGCCGGATAAGGAAGCTCAAGGTCGCTCAGCGAGTTATGTTCGAAGTTTCTCTGCGTGATAAACTTAGAAATGAAGATATCCGCAGTAGAAGCAGAGTGACCGACATAGCCCAACGGATTAGTAAATTGAAGTGGCAATGGGCCGGCCATATAGCTCGAAGAATCGACAAACTATGTGTAGGGCGTCCCCTCACTAGATGGAGTGACGACCTGGTAAGACATGTAGGGAGTCGATGGATGCAGGTGGCTCAGGACCGCGCTTTGTGGCATTCCTTGGGGAAGGCCTATGTTCAGCAGTGGACTTGTGAAGGGCTGTAATGATGACGATTATGTAGAATATGCAATGATAACCCATGTGACTTATTATATATTATTAATATTATAAAGCGAGAATACGCAATGATAACCTATGTGGCTCATTACAAATGTCTAACATGACGCTCACTTAAGTATATTTATATATATGTAAATAAAATTTTAGTGCTGAGGGGGATTATGTGCTTGCTATACAGAAGTGAATAAACATTTTTAAAATTTTTGTTTGTCTGTCTGCCCGAGTAATCTTTGGAACGGCTGCACCGATTGTAATGAAATTTAACGAACAGATGTAGAGAAATACCAGGAGTGATGAAGGGTATATTCAACTCACAAATCTTGGAGATTTACTTTTGAGTAATCGAAAAATTTATAAAATAAATGGTCTTAGATGATTATCCTAAGTCTTAATAGCGCCATACTAATAGATGCCACACAGTTGAAGCCGGGGCGAGTGGCTAGTTATGGAAATAAATATATTATACTTTAATCAAAATTATATTGGAATACTCATTTTTATAAAAAAAAAATATTAAGACATTAAGGCCAGGTCAAGAGTACCCTAAACCGTAGAGCATGTATGAAGAGAATAATGAAAGTGGAAAAGAATGTAAGGATCATAGCAAGTGGAAAGAAGTGGTCCCTGCCTACCCCTACGGGTTAGAGGCGTGATTATATTTATGTTATATTTCATTAACACTGTTAATAAATTTCGTTTAACGAACGACTGGGATGTACTGAATTCTGTGGGAACTCAACAGAAACAATCGTAATCCTCATAAAAGTAAATTCTACAAATTAAGCATCCCCGTTTGTCCCGCAGTGCTAACAAAATCCTGCTCTATGTCATTTCGTTGCGTTAAATTCACTTGTATCACGTAAAACATTTTACTACTGTATTACAAGTCTAGTCTTAAACACAAGACCTTCTCCGTAACTCGGTACACGAAAGCTCGTAAACTAAAACGTGAGACTTCAATTAAGATCAACAAAAAGGCGTCCAAATATAAAACTCCGATTGCACAGCCGTTGTATAAATCGTATAGTAGCCTGGAATAAAGACCGGCATTGTAAGATTTTACGGGTCGCTTGACGAGGAACGTTTTATGAACTTTTAGGTTTATAGAGTGCTGGATTCCAATTTACAGCCGCGCGTCCGTTCCGATGCGATTAAATTTGACGCCTCATTCGATATCTATTATGACGTGAAGTGCTTATATGATTCAAGTTTTTAAAAATTAAGGATCGTGCGGCCTCGTGTCTCAAGTAGAGCTAGACCACGGGTCCTTGGTTCGAAGCTGGAGCTAATGATTGTGCAAATATGTAAATTGTTGATATTCGGTTCTGGTTGTGTTGTTATTGTCCCTACCTTTGATAGTGCAAGTGTACTACTGAGAATTATCTAGCAAACAACTTATATATTTATTCTACTGTTGGGTACGAACCTACACTCATTTGTGAAGAGGCTTAAAGAGCAACTAGTCTGAAGTGGAGCAACATTGCGAGCTCCCGCTTCATGTCCTTGAAATTATTTATTTTTATTTTAAGAGATGACATCCTCATTTTGCTAGGCGTTAGAAAAAAAATCTCCGGGATAATCTATAGGTGTTCTAGGCAATCGAGCATACGGTTCACCTAACTGATCCCTGCCGCTATAGGTTATTATTTAATGTTTAATAATTAATATTAAATTGTTTTTATATCTTTATTGCAAATAAACATTAAGTGGAAAATTAAACCTACGAACAAAATTGAACCTAATTTAAGCCGACTAATCTTAAGTTTATTATTTACACTAACAGTAGAAGAAATTCTACGAATCCGTGGTGCAGTGACTTAGCAATGAGAACGGGTTTGATGTCCGCGGGTTCGGATCTCATACGGAAGAAGTATTTGGATGGCCTGCAAGTAATTGTACGGGGTCTGGATTTGGTTTGTCCTTGTGAAATTTTTGTATATAATTTACTTCAACAATACAGGATAAGAACGTGAGAATAACATTTAAATAAAAATAATAAGTTAAGATTATAGAGTTTAAGCGCATGCTGTGTTTCTCAGTAAATGATGAGGAAATCTTCGTATTGTTGGTATTTTTTTTGTTAAGTTTTATTCTACTGACTAGCTGTTCCCTGCGACTTCGCCAACGTGTAATTTAGGGTTTTAATTACGTTGCGCGGAACCCCTAATTCTTTTTAAGTTAGCCTAAGTTAGTCCTTATAACATCAGCTATCTGCCAGTGAAAGTCCCGTCGAAATCGGTCCAGCTTTTTCGGAGATTAAACGGAACACACAGACAGACGGACAGACAGACAGACAAAAATTTTAAAAATTATGTTTTTGTTATTAGTACCGTATATATTTTCATATGCGTTTAGTAAAAAGCTGGTATTTTGATATTATAAACAGACACTTCAATTTTATTTATTTGTGTAGATTGTTAGAAAACCAAATAGATAAAATAGAAAAATAAAAAATTTGCCACAACACATCAAAAAAAAAATTAAAAAAAACAAGATTAATTATTTCTTTGAAGCCGATGAGGATTGAATACCCTAGCAACAAAAATGTGTTAAAAGAACCGGCCCCAGAGTTATCAGAGTTGTAGTCCTATCGCATAAGCAATACATTAGATAGTGGTAAGTTCGTCTGAGTGACTGCCTCTATATTTGGGCACATATTTTCAATAAATTAAATAAATATGTTAAATTGACTAGTTGTTAAGGCTCCTTTTCTACCGACTTCAAAAAGGAGGAGGTACTCAATTCGAGTGTATGTTCTTTTTTATGTGTTTTATCTCATAATTTTGTTCTACGTGAATTTTCCGATTCCGATATCGATGATTCTTTTTTTTAATCTGAAAGCTGGTGTTTCTCATGTGGTCCCATATAAATCATTCATCAAGGTATGACCAATAGTTTTTGATTTATTCTTAATAATATATATTGAAGTCGGTTCTACAAAATTTTAAATTTTAAATTATGTACTTTAGAGTCCGTCAGAGACACACTCCCGCCTATTCGTTTCTACTGCCTAATAGCAGTGCTCGCGCTACTTCACCACGATTCAGAGAGTATAGTTTTAGGAATTCTATGTTTGTATTTAGAGGTGAGAACGTATCTGTAGTTTTGTTTAAAGTTAGTTGTTGTAGCCTGTACTGTAAGTTTATTGGAACCAAGTTCCTTATCGGACGGTACGAATTTGGCGGATGGAGGCTAGGCGAGAAAAAGTGTAAGATTTTCCCATCACAACCCCTTCTGACGTTGTGTAACTTTTCTATCACTTTTCTTATCATGCCATGAAAGAAATATTGTTTTATTTTAAATGACGCTTCATTTTAACAGACGCTAGTAATTAATTTATTTGTATTTGTTAATCAATAAACGTTTATCAATAATAATATACTAAGAAAGGAACTTCTTTCCAACCTAGTGCTCCACGACACTCACACATGTTTTTTTTAAAACTTTTTATAAATAATGGAATGGAAGGATATCCGCAATATGACTAGAGTGAACTGGAGTGGCAATGGGCCTCCCATATAGTCGTAGCTGACTAATAAAGAAAGTTCCCGAAGAGACAATTTTCCAACTGCACCCTACTAAATGAAGTGACGAACTGGTAAGACGTGCAGGTGGCTCAGGACCGAGTTTTATGACAATTCTTGGGGGATGCCTACGTTCAGCAGTTGACTTGTTAGCTCGTTTGACATGCGCTCGCCGAAACTTGATTGAACATGTGCAACCCAAATTGCCATCACAAATGAAACTAAGAATGTTTTTTATTTACAATCACGTGTTTAATTTATTTTTTCGGCGATAAACGAAAGAAATTTGAAAAGATTAAATATTTGAGGTTTTGTGAAGTCCGCTAACACGCAATGGGCTAGTTTGGGCACTCTTACAATAGAAATTATCATTTTGAAGTGTTTTTTTTTTATAGAACATGGGTGACAAAGGAACATACAGTTCAACTGATGATAAGTGGGCACAGTATCCACTTTAGTGGGCACAGACCCTTTTTATTGGAAACGAGGCATTCTATCTTAGTCCCCACGGCTGACAACGAATCTGCATTTTGATTCGTAAACGAAGATAGATGTAGATGTCTATGGGCCGCAGCAACCACTTACCATCAGGTGGATTGTGTGCTCGTTTGTCACCCTTATCCTATAAAAAAAATCATCAGGTCGACTGTGTGCTCGTTTGTCACTCTTATTCTATAAAAAGAGAAATTGGATGTTGCGGTTCAAAGACACCTACACTTTCCTCGATTAAGAATCAATGTATAAATGCGGTGTCACCCCTGCGGACTAAAATGGAATGCCTTGTTACCAGTAAAAGGGTTTCCGGTTCACTACACTCGCCATACGAAACAGCAGAATAAGCTGCCATTTTACGTAGGTAGTATGAGAGCATGGTCCCTCCCCGATTGTTCCGACCCATTCGTACTGCAACCAAAATACAGCTGAGGTGTGGCTCTACCACGTTCAGGCGTGCTAATGAAACGGCTCTGCCGTATAAAGAGATTTCTTCAAAAATTATTTTTATTCAATGAGAGGTAACCATTAAAAACGCAAACATCAAAAGCAACGGCCGACGAAAAACCATTCGTCTGTATTGCATTAAATTCAGTTACGAAGTGCTAAGTAAAAAGTGATTGCGAGTCTTTCATTTGATATTTCTATTAAATTAATTTATTACTAGCGAACCGCCCTGGCTTCGCCTGGGTGGTACCTATTAATAAGGCGTTATTAGCTATGTCTACACCAGTGCGCTTTCAATTTCGCTTTCATGTTCATTTTGCGTTTCAACTTTCAGTTCGTCTTGCGTCAAGCGCTGTGCCATAAGACGCATGCAGCTTATCGTCTATCGCCGTACGCTTGTCGCATGCAACTCGTCCATACCTCACGCGCCTCGGTTAGGTTTGGTTAGAGATGTACGCGGCACCAGTAGCTATCAGCGCGGCATATTTTGTGTTAAGTGCAAGGAAAAAAGCAAGAAAAGGAGAATCTGGATGAAAGATTATTTGAAGAAACGAAAAAACACAATATTGAAAGATTAAGAGCTAAACACTGACATTCTTTTTAAAAATTTCACACGAATGACTAAAGCCGCTTTCTAAAAGCTTTTGAAAATAGTGAAGCCAAAAATTACGAAATATGAAACTCATTATCTAATGTTTTCAGCCATATTGATAGAATCAGGCGTTACTTTGCGGAAATCCATTATAATGGGCTTGTTATAAACTAATTTGCTTAATTCCGCGTAAAGAAAGAAAATGATGTGTCCTGCCCAGTTTTAAGGCGACCTCCCACCCTCCCTCAATCGTGCGCACTATACCCGTCGCCGTTAATCCCAGCACTACCACCGCCAGCACCAGCACACTAGGCACGACACACCACTCTCGAAAATACGACACGTGTTTCGCCTCTACACGAGGCATCCTCAGATGAAGTAGACTCTGCGGAGGCTGGCCGCTAACTGAGCGGCGAGCCGAAACTACTGCTATTTATACTACTTGCTGACGCAACCGCGCTCCAATTACGTAGCGAGCGATCACGTCATGCGATCAATCACCGTCTGACGTACGCCGATATTTGCTGTGAAATTAACAACAATGTTGACGTGCGCTGATATTTGCTGTGAAATTAAGCAAATTAGTTTATAACAACCCCATTCAGCCATATTGTTTACTAAAACGCACGAAATGTTGCATGCGAACCCGCCGGTGACGGATCAGCGTTCGCTAGAGGCATGCGCTGTTGACGAACTAGTTTTAGCGCATGCGCTATTGCATGAACTATGGTTGCTCAGGCTTGCGTTAGAGGAAGACGCAAAATGAACGGGAAACCGCACTGGTGGAGACATAGCTATTTAGATTTAAGACAATCATCAAAGACAGTTTATTTAATATTCTAATTTTTAAATATAGCCTAGATCACTCCTGGCATTATTCTCTATCTGCTCGTGAAGTTGCGTTACAATCAGTGCAGCCATTCCGAAGATTAGCCCGTATATACCGACAGACAAGCACACAAAAAATAAAATATTTTAAAATTAAAATTTTTGTACAGCCGACTTCAATATAAGTTATTAAGAATAACTCAAAAACTATTTATCAGACCTTGATCAACGGACCACACGAGAAGTAGCAGCTTTCAAATAAAATAAGAATCATCGAAATCCGTTCACCCAATAAAAAGTTATGAGGTGACACACATAAATAAAAAAAAAACATACAGTCGAATTGAGTACCGTCTCCTTTTTGGAAGTCGGCAGAAAATGGTTACTCATATCTTAACGGCATGTAAATAACACCCTCAGGTCAATAATAGGCAGTTATTTCGATATTACAGACAGACACTTCAATTTTATTTATAAGTATGTATAGATTTATTAATAAAATAGTCCACAGCTAAACATAGGTCTTCCTCATAGAGGCAGGCACTCAAAGGGGCATATTGTCATATTTGCCACTCTTGGCTGACGTGTTGACAACTGCAGTTTTAACCGAATTTAAAAGGAGGAGGTACTCAATTCGACTGTTTTGTTTTTCTTTATTTATGTGTGTTACCTCAAAACTCTTTTGTACGTAAACCGATTTTAACAATCTCGTGTGTTCTCATATAAATTTGATCAAGATTTGACCAGTAGTTTTTGAGTTATCCTTAATAAATTATATTGAAGTCGGTTGTGGAAAATGTTTAATTTTACCGCTTGTTTTGGGTCGTTATCAAAAAGATGTGTGTCTATCTTCTATTCCAGTTAGCATCTGTCGCCTCTTACTTCGGCCACGGGATTATGAAGGTAATGGATTTCACTAACACCGCTACTTTTTATGGACGCTTGTTTTTATGGCCTATTGTTCATTGCTAGACACTGATCTCTCCTATCGTATGTAGGATTTGTCATTATTAAAACGCATGGCTGACAGTTTGGTTTTCGAATACATTACGTATATAGTATTCTTCAATATTATATACTACTACAACTATATGCGGCCTTAATGCCTTATGGCATTTTCTCCAGTAAACCCAGGATGATTTGGGTAACTGTCGCAGGTGCAAACAGTTTACTAAATAGTGCGTGATGCAAATATAAATAACAATAGTGCTTAATATATATATATATATATATATATATATATATATATATATACACACATTTTTGAGTTCGTATTTAAAAGATGTTCCACGTTACGTGGAGAAGGAAAACAATGTCAGGCTGCATGATTAAGATACAAAATTGATATTTTTAGGACATGTAAATTCCGACAACACGCACCGGATTAGCGCAGCGATCTAATTGCCCTCTCAGAAATGAGAGGCCTGTGCGCGTGTTGACTTAATTAAATCTTTACTAGCTCTATCTTTTATTAAAGATAGAAGGAATTACTATTTTATTCACACACAATAACTTTCACTTTTTTATTTAATCCTTTTTCTGGGTTGCCTGAAAGAGATTGCTATGTGGCAATAATACGAAAGGGAGAATTTGTTTTTCCCTCAATATTTGTTTACTTTTGTTATATTAATCTACCTTGGTGTAAAATAAAGAGTATTGTATTGTATGACTCAATTCATAGAACGTTCTAACGAAGTTAGTTTTTTTTTTATAGGATAAGGGTGACAAACGAGCACACAGTCCACTTGATGGTAAGTGCGATAACTGCGGCCCTTAGACATTTACATCTATCCTCGATTACGAATCAAAATGCAGATGAGTTTTCACCCGTGAGAACTAAGATTAAATCCCTCCTTCCCACTAAAAAGGGTCTCCGGTGCTCTACACTCACCATACGAAACACCGCAGCGTTAAGCTGCTACTTTACTCTGGTATTCTGTGAGAGTGTGGTCCTTCCCCGGTTAAGCCAACCCATTCGTGCTACAACTATACTACTAATATACCTGCAGCATGGCTTTACGATGTAAAAAAACTTTTGTAAAAAGTTTGACAGCTATAATATTAAATTACCAGGAGAAAAGGCTATTTGTGATTTGAATTATAAAGTAAAAAACGCCCACGGCTTGCCATAGGTCGATCTTCTAAATTTTCAGCAAGCAGAAGCGATGGAAAGTGTTTATCCTCGAAATATTGTTAGTACGAAATATTATGCAATTTTTTCCCCTTAATTTCACCACTTATCACGCGCTAAAATTACTTATATTTTAGCAGTGCAAGCGCGGTGAATAAAACATATAAAACTTCTTATATTTACGCAAAAATTACACATCAAACAAAACTAATTTTACGAATTTTATCGCGATTAATTTTCATTTTATTTTCCCGATGTTTCGGAAAATTTACAGCACCCATAACCACGGAGGCATTAAGGTGTTTGACGCCCTGATATTTTACTACCTTTAAACTTTAAATATTAATTTTTGGTCGAATCTAACCAAAAACAAATCCGTAAATTAACAAAACACATGTTCCTCAAGTTCTATAAAATTCAAGGCAAGAGCCCTATGAGTTCCCAACTTTCTATGTGTCTTATGCATATACTTATATACCACAAACTTAATGACCTCCAGAACGAATTCCGGTCAAGGTGGCCAGTCTATGCAGAGATCAGGACAGGATTATAGTACCCGAGTGTATGCGGAAACATAGGTGCACTCTATTGTCTCACTCATATAGTCCGATGGGATGGCAAGTCAACACAATCGGAGAGAGACAGGCGTACGACCTACGGCTTTACATGCTTGACTGCTTTACTGAGCATTTCTTGACTGAAAAACCCAATGACTGATTTTGGCATGACCCCAGGTTTCGAACTCTCATGATGAATCGCGTACGACCATTAGACCAATGAGTCTGCCCTCAAATATTTCCGACAAAAATATGAATATGTGTTTCTTTATTCGTTTTTACGCATCACATGCCGGGCACAGCTAGTTAACTTTAAATTCCGCGATGTCTCATAAATTGGATCGCCGTAATGAGACGGTGTGATGCTCGTTACGGAGGTAATCAGCCATATTAAATTGTGACCGTGTCGACAGTTCGCCATATCAAGGAACCCTTTTTATTGTTTTGCTTGTTTTTAATAACAGTAAATAGGAAATACTTCAAATATGGTTTTCGCTGATGTTTTTAATTAGGGTTTTATGTTTTGTATGTTATTAAAAACGTAAGATCATTTTGCTAATTTTAAGAATTTGTACTTCTGAAAATAGTACTTCATTATAACAATATTTAAATGGGAAAAATTTTCTTAATCACATTAATCGAACTCGCAATCATGAGAGATACGAAATGAAATATCTTTACTACTTCGTTGTAAGAAAATAAATTCCGTTTGTTGCTGCTAAATCTACTACCGTTTCTAAATGAGATTCCTCTGACCGGAGAAGAAACCACGAAATAAACTACGCATGTATCTTTTTTGTAATTTTTTTAAAGTAAACGAAGTACTGCTGGTAAAAAATATTACGAAAACACCAATCGGTTAATAAACATTGTAATGAAAATAGCCATAAATATTATAATCCCGTAAATCTACACAGCTGGACATAGGCCTCTTCCGTTTTAGAAAATTTGCCAGCAGGTGGAGTGCAGATATCAATACCAGAGTTGCCGGTCTCTGTGTCTTGCAACTGGTGTAAACACAATGGTTACCGCTATTTATCGAAAACTTACTTACTTACTTACTTACTTATCTTCACGCACAATCCCTGACGGGGTAGCCAGAGAGAACAGATCGCCAAGTGTCACGATCCTTACAAACCTCTTTCGCTTCTTTCAGATTCATTATCTTCTTCATGCATGCACGTCTAGGTATTCGAGTACTCTTGACCCTACCCTCTTCGAGCAATTTGCTCACATGGTCTTCGAAAGTTAGTCTCGGTCTACCTCGACACCTTTTAATATTAACTTTCGCGCTATATATTTTCTTCACCATTCGGTCTTCACTCATTCGCTCAACGTGCCCAAACCACCGAAGCACGCCCTTATCAATTTTTGTGATAAGGTCATCTTTCAAACTTGCCATATTGCGAATCTCTTCGTTTCGCTTTCGGTCGGCCATGGTAACGCCACACATTTTACGAAGAGATCGCATCTCCACTGCATTCAACTTACTTTTATGCTTCTTCTGGCATACCCAGGTTTCGCTGCCATATAACAAAGTCGGTACCAACACTGCGTTATGTATTGCAAGGCGTGCACTCTTCGCTACGCCTTGCCTTTTGACTAACGCAGTCAGGGTACCATTGACTTTGTTCCCGGCAGCGACACGCCTGTCCACATCTAAATCACATCTTCCATCCCGGCTAAAAGCACTCCCCAAGTATACAAATTAATTTATCGAAAACATTTAGATTATTCTGGCATTCCCCATAGTCATCTCTTACAACACCCAAGGTAAACCGGCACATGACATATGGTATATTCGTTTTATGCATTTATATGCCTCAACACTTGAAGAAATTTCGTACACTTGTAACTTCCGTAAATGCAGAAATAATTTTACTGAGGCGGTTTTTATAACTTTGGGCCTCCTTGACGTAAATATGACTCTTTATTTCACCTCACAGCTAAAAGAGTAACGGTGAAAGTTCCGGCGAGTTTGCAGATTATAGTATAGAGCATATGGCGTATCACTATTTAAATTATCGCTCACTGCACTTGAATTGTTTGATTAGCTGTCAATTGTTTTTCGATTGGTAGGTAAGTACAAGTACGTTAATTTGTGTCCGCGGCGAAGATTCACTTTCGTATAATCTTTGCGCACCCCGTAAATTTTCGTTGCTTAAAATGTAATACCGCACCATTTCATAGTTTCATAGTATTTGCGGTTTGAATATTTTCGTTCCGTAATTGGCAACGAATCCACACTATTACTTACGAAAATTTAATAATAGTAGTAGCACACTTGTTCGTAATGAGATCACGGTCAACACTGTCAGCTGTCTGCTGTCGCCTAGCCCGACGGACGTAGGTAACTAGCGGTGTAATGGTTAATGGATAGGAAGTGCTCGGAAAGAAGCTCGACAAGGTACCAAAATTTTGTTACCGAGCGACGACTGTGTGCGTGTATAGTAAAACGTCAGGCATTAGAAATTTATGAATGATAATCAATTATACATTACCACGCATTCTGAATTTAAAGATAAAAAGGACAGAATGTGTGAGATTATTTAAACTAATTTTTCTTACCATTCGCCTATACTACTTATTAACCCTATATATTGCTTACTTGCTTGCTTAATATACAAACCTAAAAATTTTATGAATTTTAGTCACATTTAGACTAGTGATCGCCTTGTTCTTAAAAAAAATGTAAAAAATGGTACTTACCAGCTTTACAAGGATCCATACCAATATCATCGGAATGCTTGTGTTCATAATGGGACGACAGCAGCTCATCTATCGTAAACGAATGTGGCTCCTCCCTTCCTTTCTCCGAGGTTACTCCAATTGTTACACTGATAATAATGATCAGTGCCACACTGATCACTTTGGAAAAAACACATCTACACCAGAACGTCATTTTGGATTTCTAACACACTTATGAAGCACTGTTACATAATTTTGTTCGAATTCTGCAAAATCTGTAACAAGGAAAGAATATTAATTACGTATGTGATTTAATAGTAATGCATTTCATAAAATGTACTTAGTCTTTTACTTCCTTAATATTATAAATGTAAATGTATGTATGATATTCAATCACGCTTCCACTACGGACGGATGTATTCCAATGAAGTACTAAATAAAAGTACATTATATCTTGGAATAGAATGCATTAAAATTAAAAAGACAAACATTTTTACTATGATTTTAGTCCTAAGCTATATTTAAATTTTCAAACCTCCAACGCATGGGGAAGTGGGTTGAAATCGATTGCTTTTGTACTGATCAGACAAAAAGTAAGTTAATATTGCGTTATCATCCAGTTGTAAGCTATGTTTATAATATCCAGTCTTATCTAGTCTATTTCAAGGTTTTGGCTCATCAAAAAGTTTGTACTGAACATACAAGAAAGCGAGTTAAAACGGAAAAACGCGGTAAAAAATAGGATTAAATAAAGGGTCAGTTAACAGCATTAAAAATCTCACGCCTATCGCTTAGTGGGAGTAGGTAGAAACTACGGAATTCCATTTGACTTAATCTTTAGATGTCTCTCTCTCTTTGGCATCTTCAATATATCGCCAATTTGATCGATAAAATTCGCTTAGCACGTCACTTGCCGACTCTGCCACTCAATTTTGGAGCATAAACTCGTCACTACATCTTGCCACCACATGTACATTTTTGACACGTTCTGATTGAGCATAATAAAGAGCCCCATTTATTCTGTGATATTATAAAAATTTGATTCTATTTTTGTAATATTTGTCCTTCAATCACCCTTGAAAGACAAAATGGATCCTAAGGAAATTTGGTTAGGTTTGGAAGGGTAGTAGGTACTTTTCCAGGAGAATTGTGTGCTCGTTTGTCACCCTTATTCTATAAATGTACTTTTTATACTTTTTTAATGATTGTCATTGTCGATATAAGCTTAATAGTTAAACCAGTAATTAAAAAACTCGGACAAAAAAAGCCTTCCCCTTTGCTTTGTATTTGCAGGTGTAATATATTATAAATGTGTCATGATAATGAGGGCTAATAATAATCTGCTCACCAGATGTCGCTAGTTGACACCGTTTTTTGTTACACAATGTAATTTAATTGAGAAGTTGGTTTTTAGTAAAAGTTTATCAGTTTCTAGAGTATTATATTAATATACAAAACAATGCGTCAGTGGTTTGCTCATAATTTTTTTGCACATTGTTAACATTTTTTTAAATTTTTCTGCTTTTATGACTATCTGTGGTTTGGTTTATTTATTTTTAATCTTATTAATATAAAGTATAGCCAATAGTACAGAAAGAAACATTAATCTTTACATTTTCCTAACAAATTAACTTCCCCGCTATGAAATCTGTCAAATATTATACCTCACTTTCTAGTGGCGCCGCCCTGGTGACAGAAAAAGTCGTAGATGCCCTCATTGTGGGAGTGACTTATACAGTCTTTTACTTACTTTACTTTATATAGTCTTAGTCACTCCCACAATTATGACGACACTAACGACACCTCGTATGTTAAAATTCTTCAAGGCGTTTAGGTCACAGAGCATGCAAAAGAAATAGACATACATACCATACTCTCAAAAACATTCCCCTTTTTCTGGGGCAGTCAGGTAATAATAAATAAATTTATTACAATTTTACTAGGTGAGTAAATATGCAATTCACCCACAACGAGCTTCTAAAAACTATTATTTTTATTCTATGAATAATTATTCCACTAATGCAATCCGCAACATCATGTTTCTTCAGAAAAGATTATGCTAAGTCAACTTATCCTTTAATAAATTATAGGCTAATTTGGAACCTTTCTAGGTATAAGCGGTTGACAAATAGGCCGATTACTCAAGACTCAACGTAACCGCAATGGTCCTAGCTATTGGAAGCTGGAGGCGGTTTAGTGGTTAAAACGCTCGCTTCCTTACATTTCGAAATGAGACATTTATGCCGCGGTTTAAAAGATTAATAATAATAACAGTAAAATTTTAAAAAATAAACAGAACACGTAATTACGTAACGAGTCCGCGGTTTAATTATTATCCGAGGTATTATATCAGGATATTATATTTCTTTATTTATGGACTTTCGACTACAACTGTCTGCATATATTTGGATCCTATTTAACTAAAAAAGACTAGATATTTAATACTTTAGTTATTAAAATTTAATTTTCAGAATTCACAGCTCAATTATTTCATCGTTAAATTCGCGCTATTTCAGGCGCTTTATAGCATTCCCATTACTCTTGTAGAAATGACAGGAGGCCTGTGGATAGTTTTTACAATGTGGTCATAAATTTTTTATATGAAATAAAACCCGAAATTATTGTAATTTTAAATTATAATGAAGAAGCAGAAGAAAAAATAGTCTCATTTTGTGGCTTCGTATAAGATTTTTATTATGATTGTCATTAGGGAGACTTAAGTACACATGTGAAAGTATTATTATTTTTTATTCTATGTTATCCAATGATTTGTTATATTTACGCGAATATTACATATCGAATAAAACTATTTTTATAGATTTATCGCATTATTTTTAATTCCCGACGTTTCGGTGATGGTCATGGAGGGGGGAGGGGGGAACTGAGATGTTTGATGTCCCAATGTCGTACATAGCCCGGCTGCCTTCAGTTTTTGAATATTAAAAAACGGAATTAATGCTGCGGGCCCGTAATGAACTGTTTATTGGACACAGACCTCTCAGGGTGTAAGGAGCTACGTTTGCGATTAATATACTACTTAGATATATCAGAAGGTTCGCGCTACTATACCGCCATCTATCGTAGACCATAACATTTATCGGCATTTCTCTTACAGCTGCCATAGGAATACAGTACAAAATCCTTACAGTAACTAACATACAAATAATCACAACCATGACAAAAGACACCTGTCGCACAAACTAACCTAAACTTCCCTTTGATGTAATGATCACTGAACCTACCAACTAAACTAAACTTTCATGTTTGCACCCAACTTTGTCCAATGTTAGCGTCGAATTTCCGTCAGGACAGTTGGGATGTTGATAGAGAATTTTTGTTGAAAGTTTGTAAAGAAACAAAAGAAATAATTGGTGACTGGTGAAAGTAATTAAGTTTATAGGTAGTAATATTTCTATAGATTTAAATACTACATAATTCTTAGAGCGTGTCTGTCTTCGGCCATATTCAATACATCTCTCGCCATAAGGTTGAACAGACCATAAATCAAGAATAATTATCTAGATTAAATAAAAAAAAACATCTTTATTTCAATAGAAAAGACGACTAACATCCAATCGTCTTTTCTTCAGGCCACTTTGAATCCTGTTATAATAAAATTAAAATCAAACAAGTATTTAAAATTAATACTACGACAGGAATTCAAAATACAATAACTTCTTTAAAGTTGGCAAAAAATTACTTCGCTCACATGAGCTCGATAAAATAAAATGATGTGTCTTACCTAGTTTGAAGAGCAGAAGAGAGTCTGTATAAATGTTTTAAAAACGTGGTAGAGCCACGCTGCAGCTATATTACTGGTATAGTTGTAGCACGAATGGGTCGGCTCGACCGGGGAAGGACCACGCTCTCACAGAATACCAGCGTAAAATAGCAGCATAACGCTGCTGTGTTTCGTATAGTGAGTGTAGAGAACCGAAGACCCTTTTTACTGGAAACGAGGCATTCCATCTTAGTCCTCACGGGTGACAACGCATCTGCATTTTGACTCGTAATCGAGGATAGATGTAGATGTCTATGGGCCACGGCAGCCATTTGCCATCGGGTGGACTGTGTGCTCGTTAGTCACCTTGATTCTATAAAAAAAAAATAGGAGTTGTATTGGCTCGCCGCTCACTTAGCGGTCAGCCACCGCAGAGTCTAGATTACCTGAAGATGCCTCGTGTAGAGGCGAAACACGTGTCGTATTGTCGTCAGTGGTGTGTCTTTCCTAGTGTAGTGGTGTTGGGAGTAGTGGTGCTGGGATTAGTGGTGACGGTGATAGTGCACGCAATTGACACATCATTTTATTTTATCGAGCGGATGTACGCGAAGTAATTTTTTGCCAACTTTAATATAATGGACTTCCGCAAAGTAACACCTGATTATATTAATTAATAATTTCTTTATTCATAAATTGGACGATGATACGATAGTAGTTTAAAGCTAAAGTGATCCAGGGTTGACAATGGCATTAGGACATAAAACTCTACAGTCCTCCTGTGACCATAAGCAAACCGAAACGTCCTGAGCGAAAAATTAAGTTAAGAATAAATTCGATAAAATTTTCCGAATTTAAAAAAAGAAAAAAAAAAACTATTAGTGTACTCTTAACATTATTAAAACTCCTAATTCCTTGACATATATATGTTAAGATGAATGTATATTTAAATAAAGTAAAATATTTTGCTATAAATTTGGATTCTAATTTGAAGTCACTAAACTTTCAAAAAAATTGTTAAATCAATTGTTCACACATACACAAATTATGACGTTTAATCATTAGTAATATTTCGTTTAAAGCAAATGAATGTTAATAATAATAAATCGCATCATGATTGCAAATAATTAAAAATAAAAATGAGCTATAGTCCCAAGCCTGACGAAGATGCATATTATTAATAAGCGAAATTGATATGTGATAGGGAGCAACTCTTTTTTTACACACATTATCGGAGAAATGTTTATCAAAGATCAATGTACTTATGTTCAACTTAACATATATAAATATTTGTAACGTTTAATACACTTGAGATAATTTCAAACAAAATTCTGTTATCGTTTAGACAGGACGAAAAAACATTGGCCATGTTTGGTGAACTTTCACCGATAACGTGCAGAGGTCACGGCTGACTGATAGCGGACCTTTTCCGAGAGGCGGAGTAGTTTTTTCAAACGAAGTACAGTTAAATGGAGAGATAAGATGACAAAAATATAGGATTTATTGCAACGAATGTCAAGGCCTGTAGGAAAAGATATAACTGCAAAAATAAGCTAGTCCTCGAAAATCTAAATATGTATTTTATCATATCCATAATATTGTTCTACTGTTTATATTTTGTAATTGAAATAAGTTTGTTATTAAAATTAATTTTTTAATACGTACGTTTTAATTAAATGAGCCCACATATCCACCATTAAGAATAGAAAATGCAGATGCGTTGTCACCCCTGAGGACTAAGATGGAATACCTCATAACCAGTAAAAAGAGTAATCTTTTCACTAAACCAACTATATAAAACACAGCGACATTAAGCTGATATTTTACGATGGTATTCTGTGATGCGTGGTTCCAGTCGAGCTGAATCATTCGTGCTACAAACATAATATTTTTTTTATATTATTCTAAACCAGCGCTTAACTATATTCCCACCTGATGGTAAGAGGTGATGTAGCCTAAGATGGTGAAGTGCACTGACTTAACAAAAGCCTATTCACTCTTGCCTTGAAGACACCCACACTGTAATCGGAAGGAAAGGCAGATGCTGGCAACTTATTCCACTCCTTTGCTGTAAGCATGATGAACGATGTAGCAAACCGTTTGATTCGAATGCGTGGTAAGCTGGTAACGCAACAACGAAGGCGTGGAGACTGGCCGAATGTCTGTTGTCCAATGGCGGAAGGGAGAAGGAGGAATTAAATTATGTAATTCCTGCGCACACTCTCAGAAATGCATTCAGTATAAAACCTAAAAGCTACTTTGCGCCTGTGTTTAAGACTGGTAAGATTGGTTTTAACAAAATTCGGGTCACCAATAAGCCCCTTAGCACATCTTTTCATTGAGTCCAAAGCTGCTAGGTAGCATTTTGTAGCACCAGCCCATATATGGCAGCAATACTTCATGCACCACCGGACTTGCGTTTTATATAAAGTAAGTAGGTGTCCCAGCGTGAAGTATCGCCGCACCTTTGCAAAGACTCCTAGCTTCCTTGCAGCTGCTTTGGCCTTGGAATCAATGCACCGCCCGAAGTTCATATTTGAGGATATCTTGACCCCCAACAACTGAAGGCGGTCGGTGTACTAACGTGATACATTTCGGAAAGAAGGAGCCAAGGTGAGCTGGCTCCTTTTTGCAGTGAAGAGACACGCTTGTGTCTTGGAGGCGTTGAATTTCACAAGATTGGCATCGCCCCATTCGGATACTGCCTATAGTGTGAGATTCACACGCTCTACCTTAGTTTCTCTTTCAGACTGGATTTGAGACCCGACGGGCCCGAGGACTTGGTTGGTATCTCTCCACAACTGTGCTATCGTCTGCATACCTATAGATACCGGGCATAAGCAGATCATTAATATGCAGCAGGAAGAGAGTTGCGTAGAGAACGGACCGCTGAGGAACACCGGCGTTAGTCGCAACAGCATCGACGACGACCCGGAAATACCGTTCACCCAGAACGTCCTTTATCCAGTCAATCAGACAAGGGGATAATAAGCTGTACCCTGGAACCTTACCTAAAAGGCAAACTTTGTCAAAGGCATTCGAGATATCAAGTGAAACAGCAAGTGCTTCCCAACTGTTCTCGAGTGCCTCGCCCCATACGTGTGTGGCATACGCTAGAAGGTCTCCAGCTGACCGATTTCGGCGAAACCATATTCGCGGTCACTAAGGAGATCATTCTGTTCTAGGCATGCCATTAAGCGGGCGTTCAATATACGTTTCAAAATCTTGTAGAGTATGGAGGTAATTGAGATTGGCCGATAATTGGCAGGGCCGGCACGGCTGCCTTTTTTTGGAACAGGCTGCACGTTGGCCAGCTTCCAGGATTTTGGCACTATTCCAGTCCTAAATGAGAGGCGAAACATGCGTGTCATCATAGGAGATAACTCAGATGCACCAGCCTTTATAACTATAGCTGGTACACCATCTGACCCACTAGCTCTATTCATGTCTAGACACCGCAAGGTTTTAAGAATCTCCTTATTTGTGATACGGACCTTGGACATAGAGGTCCCGCAGTGAGGTAATTTAGGTGGAACGTTGTTGCCACTGTCCAGACGTGAATTGTAGGCAAAGAGAGACGCGACCAAATCAGCTTTCTCTTTAGCTGTATGCACCAGTGTACTATCCGGTTTTACCAGCGGAGGCAGTGTAGGCCAACAGAAGTTTGTTTCGACCATTTTGGCGAGAGACCAAAAAGCTCTAGTGCCGGATAGTCTGGCAGAGAGTTTTGTATTTAATAAATAAATAAATATTTTTATTGCGATCGAGACTAGCTTTCCGTAAAGATTTTTTGTAGTACTTGGCGGTCAGGTTGAAAGTTCTCTTTTTGGAGCTAATATCCGGAGCTTTGCGGTTTCGAGCGTCAACTCAGGATAGGTACGCTAAATGCTTGCGCTTTTCAGCTTGGGCGTATTCAGCGTTAAACCATGGGCGAGCTTTGCTACCGGTGGGAGCGTCAGAGAAGGGGATAAAATACTCCATAGCTTGACGCAACACATCGGTTATTGTATCCGCGCAGCTCGATGGCTCCGTAGAAGTAAAACAGACCTCCTAACAAGGACAAAATGCAAAAAAGTGTCGCATCTCATCCCAATCAGCTGACTTACACCACCATATTCGTTGCACACCTTGGGACTCGTAATCACGGGGAGAATTTTTTTTACAGAATAAGGGTGACAAACGAGCACACAGTCCACCTGACGGTAAGTGGTTGCTATGACCCATAGACATCTACATCTATCCTCGTTTGCGAATCAAAATGCAGATGCGTTGTCACCCGTGAGGACTAAGATGGAATGCCTCTTTTCCAGTAAAAAGGGTCTCCGGTTCACGTTTCGTATGGTAACACTCACCATACTAAACACAGCAGCATTTAGCTGCTATTTTACACTGGTATTCTGTGAGAGCGTGGTCCTTCCCCGGTCGAGCCGACTCATTCGTGCTACAACCATAATATAGCTGCAGCATGGCTCTACCACGTATAAAGATTATATGACGATACAGATTATAATATGGTTGGGTCTACCAGGTATAATTGTGACCAAGAATAAAGACTCTTCACCTATTAATGATGATGATGATCATGATCATATAATAAATAAATACAAAAAATGTCTACGTGTTATAACAATGTTACAGATATATAATGATTGCGGTATGAATGTGTCGACTCTACTGACAAAGAATCATGCTCTCATAAAATATCAGTGATATTGTTTTATGTAGTGACGAGAATCGGAGATTCCGGTAATGTGTCATTCCACCTTAGGCTTGACATCGCATTTTGATTATTTAATGAGGATTTATAAAGGTGTTCCTGGGCCACAGCATCCACATACCAACAGGTGTGATGTGTGCTTTTTCATCCTTACTTGGAAAGAAACAGAACGAGTATTATCTACAAATCTACTACCACTACCAGGCCTGTCTCACTCCCCGCTTTTGGTATTAAAATATACCCACGCTGCGCGGCACCCTATAAGGGTCTAATTCCGTGAGGGTGTCACGCGCGCGCTCGAACTGACGCGCGCCTTACGTTAACAAAAAAGTATTTTTTATAGGATAAGGATGACAAGGGAGCACACAGTCCACCTGATGGTAAGTGGTTACTGACTTAGACATCTATATCTATCCTCGTATGCGAATCAAAATGCATATGCGTTGTCAGCCGCGAGGACTAAGATGGAATGCCTCTTTTCCAGTAAAAAGGGTTTCCGGTTCTCTACAGTCACCATACGAAACACAGCAGCATTAAGCTGCTATTTTACGCTGGTATTCTGTGAGATTAATCTGTGAGAAGTATTTTCTCTTATAAGTATTTAGGCCCTTTTCTGCCGACTTCCAAAAAGGAGACGGTACTCAATTCGACTGTATGTTTTTTTATGTGTGTGTTACCTCATAACTCTTTACTGGGTAAACCGATTTCGATTCTTTTTTTATTTGAAAGCTGGTACTACTCGTGTGGTCCCATATGAATTTGATCAAGGTCAGTTCAATAGTTTTTGAATTATTCTTAATAACTTATATTGAAGTCGGCTGTACAAAATTTTAAATTTTAAATTATGATATTTCATTTTGAGTTTTATTCAAGTGTACCCACTCAAAAAGCCAAAATGTACTGCATAACACACGCAGCATACTTAAATAACAAAAGGAATGTCGAATTTTATTCTTTTCTGTTCCTAAGGATACTGAAAGATAAGATAATATTATTTATAGTCTAGATAATTAGGTACCTAGTTACTGACGCTATAGTTACAGATTTATTATTTGATTCGCGAACCGACCACAGCTTTATGTCACGTATAATGTAATATTTGTCAAATAAAATATTTCGCGTATGTCAATGACCTTAATAAATTCAGTGTAAGTACAAACACTTGGTCGAAAAAGAAAGGAATTGAAAATAGTAGCACTTGTCATTTCTCTAGCATGTTTCTAAATAGCAAAAAATGTGAAAAAGACAAGTAATGAAATTAAAAATTTTGTAGCATGTTTCTAAATAGCAAAAAAATGTGAAACACACAAGTAATGAAATTAAAAATTTTGTACAACCAAGTTCAATATAAATAAAATTAGAACATCATCAATGTAGTTGTAGTGAATTAAATACGTATTATTAACATTTTCATTGTCCGATTTGTAGACACAATAGTAAGACAATAGCAATGACCTATATGTAAATACACGTGACAGCGAAAGGCTTAAAGATATCTCCAAAACTACTGATGAGATCTTGATCAAATTTATTTGAAACCACATGAGAAACAGCAGCTTTCAAATAAAAAAAGAAACATCAAAATCGGTTCACCTAGAAAAAATTTCTGAGGTAATACACAAAAAATACAGTCGAATTTAGGTATCTCCTTCTTTTTCGAAGTTGGTTTAAAATAGTAAGTAGGTAAATTATCTGAGTTTCAAAGACTAAGTTGTTATAATCTAAATTTCTCTCGATGTTACATATTAACCTTCCTCGCATTGCACAATAGTGTTCTTATAATCAGCAAATCACTAATACATTGCATAACACCTCGGTGTATTCTACTACCAACTAATATCAATGGATTCAATTTGTTTTCTCACAACACCTAACCCTTACAGTAGGAGCTGCCTTAAAAAGGCGCATAACGGGCTAAGTGTTATAGACTCTCGCACGCGGACGTAAAGTACATTTTGATTCATACATGGTACACACATACGCACGCCGCAGCAATCGGTAGGCTATTTTAATGAAGGTCGCATCGTATTATGAACATTAGCGACGTTTTAACTAGGTTTAAACTCGCAAGTTTGCTATCAGAGAGTGATCTTTCTGTTATTGCACTATTCATCACTATTCATCATAGCTGTGTGAGATAGGCTGTAATGTGTCATCATTACAGCCTATCACACACAGCTATCTCCCATAGATATATCTCCCATATCCCTTATTAGGGAAATCTGCTATAATACCCTCGATTAGCAGGCGTGTTGACAGTTTTTAATAATTACTAGATTTTTATTTCACCTTTGATTGTCAAAACATTTCATTATTAAATACATAAATATATATTTTTGAGCCGTTATCAAGGAAGTTCTTGCTGCCCATTTCCTGTTTTACTTTGCTTCTTTTGCCTCTTACGACATCTACGGGATGATAATACGGGGTAGTGGAACGCCGCCTATACATCGTGTAATATGAGGTGTAAGGTAATATAAATAATATGCCAACTTTTTCATTTATATCGTGGTGCACCCTGAAACCAAAGCTCATATTAAACCGGATTTAAAAAAAAAGTTAACCCATTCGCATTGATTATACGTAGTATATACGTGATAAACGTGGTAGAGCCACGCTGCAGCTATATTATGGTTGCAGCACGAATGGGTAAGCTCGACCTGGGAAGAACCGCTCTCACAGAATACCAGCGTAAAATAGCAGCTTAATGCTTATTTCTATACTCACTATATGAAACACAGCAGTGTTTCATATAGTGAGTATAGAAAACCGGAGACCTTTTTTACTGGAAATGCGGCATTCCATCTAGTGTGATCCAGGGGTCACAACGCATCTGCATTTTTTATTCTTAATTGAGCATAAATGTAGATGGCTAGGGGCCACATCATCCATTTACCATCCGGTGGACTGTGTGCTCGTTTGTCATTCTATTATATAAAAAAATTGATCATGAAGTGTGATGATGCTAGTGAGAATACTAGTAAATACTAATTGAATCATTGTATTTCCATCGGTTCCATTCATACATACATACATACATATTTAGAACCGGAAAGTCTGCAGTCTATGAACACGTACAGAGCGCACCAGCCATTACATGAGATTTGATAGACCACAAAGCCTCGAGAAAGAACACAAGTTTTACCCAGGATAATTCGCGAGACTCTTGACATCAAATACATCCTAATTTTAATGGCTGGGCAGTACGTGTAGTGGCAGTGTAAGAATATCTACTACACCATATCCTCCCGTGGATGTCGCAAGAAGCGACAGAGGGAAACGAATCAGGAGATGGGCAGCAACGTTTTCTTAGTAACAACTAAAAAAAAAAGCTGTGGTTGCCAACCCGCTTGCCAAGCGTAGCAACTATGGCAAATATCCACCCTATGAGGCAATCTATAGGAGAGGCCTATGTTCAGCAGTGGACCTTAATAGGCTGTAACGGTAACGTTGGCTGTGCGCCACCGTCCTATAACTAATAAAATTAAATCCCAACCCAAGACTTCAAGATACTATAACCATACTACAAGACTTCAAGATACTATAACCATACTACAAGACTTCAAGATACTATAACCATACTACAAGACTTCAAGATACTATTATGTTCTTTTTGCGGAGACCGCATCATCATCATTCATCATCATCATTACAGCCTTTCATAAGTCCACTGCTGAACATAGGCCTCCCCCAAGGAATGCCACAAAGCACGGTCCTGAGCCACCTGCATCCATTGACTTCCTGCATGTCTTACCAGGTCGTCACTCCATCTCGTGGGGGGTCGCCCTACACTTCGCCTACCGGTACGAGGCTGCCACTCAAGAACCTTTCTTCCCCATCGGTTGTCGGTTCTTCGAGCTATATGGCCGGCCCACAGCCACTTCAGCTTACTAATCCGTTGGGTTATGCCGGTCATTCTAGTTCTACTGCGGATATCCTCATTTCTAAGTTTATCACGCAGAGAAACTCCGAGCATAGCCCTTTCCATAGCTCGCTGAGCGACCTTGAGCTTCCTCAGACGTGAACGACCACGTCTCAGATCCGTAAGTCATCACTGGCAACACGCACTGGTTGTATAATTTCGTTTTAAGTTTTGAGGAATGTCTGACGAGAAGATGTGTCGTAGTTTCCCAAACGCTGCCCAGCCGAGTTGAATCCGTCGATTGACCTCTCGGTCGAAGTTGGACTTACCTAGTCGGACTATTTGTCCCAGGTAAACATATTCGTCAACAACTTCGAGCTTAGTGCTCCCAACAACTACCGGCATAGGTGTGACATGGACATTGAACATCTTTGTTTTGTCCATGTTCACCTTAAGACCTATCCGTTGGGAGACAATATTGAGGTCATTGAGCATGGTGCTTAGATCCTCCAGCGATTCTGCCATAAGGACTCTATCGTCGGCAAATCGAAGGTGAGTGATGTACTCGCCATTGATGTTAATACCGTATCCTTTCCAGTCCAGAAGTTTGAAAACGTCTTCCAATGCAGCGGTGAAGAGTTTCGGGGATATAACGTCACCCTGTTTTACACCTCTCTGCAATTGGATAGATTTCGTACTCTGGTTCTTTACTCGGATAGCCATCGTAGCCCTACTGTACAAGCACTTCAGCACTTCGATATACCGACAGTCAACTTGGCACCGCTGAAGGGACTGCAACACCGCCCAAATTTCGATGGAATCAAAGGCTTTCTCATAGACCACATACGCCAGGCATAGTGGCAAATTGTACTCCTCGGACTTCTGTACAACTTGCCGAAGAGTATGTATGTGGTCTATGGTGCTAAAGCCCTTTCGGAAACCGGCTTGTTCGGGAGGCTGAAAGTCGTCAAGTCTGCGCGCGAGACGATTCGTAATGACTCTCGAAAAAAGCACGTAGACGCGGCTCAGAAGGGAAATTGGTCTGTAGTTCTTCAAGAGAGCGTTGTCACCTTTCTTGAAGAACAAGACCACCGCACTTCTGCTCCACGCCTCCGGTGTCATGCCACCATGGAGGACGGAATTAAAGAGCTTCTGAAGGACTTCAAGTACCGGTTTTCCACCCGCTTTCAGAAGCTCCGCTGTAATTCCATCCTCGCCTGGGGCCTTACCGTTTTTAAGGTGCTGGAGAGCCATTCTAATCTCGCTCAGACTGACGTCCGGGATATCTTCGGAATAGTGTCGAATAACACTCGCTCTTGGATCGTTACTCACACTTGCGTGTGGCTCCAACGATGACGTGTACAGCTGCTTATAGAACCTCTCAATCTCACTCAAAATCTCAGATTCCCCGGAAACGATGCTGCCACACTCGGTCCTCAGCTTTGACTGTTGGCTCTTTCTGGCAGACAGATCTCTAGCAAAGACTTTGGAGCCTGGGTTCCGCTCGATCGCTTCTTCAATACAAGCTGTATTGAAGTTGCGTAAGTCCCGCCGCATGCATTTGAAGATCTGTCTGTTCAGTTGCCTGTATGCTGTCAAATCTGTTAAAGAATGTAGCTTCATCTCCCGTCTAACAGCCATGAGATTAAGAGTGTGATCGGAGAGTTTTTGTGTTCTTCTGCGGCGGGTCTTGCAGAACTTAGCTCCGACCGCATGGACAGTTTCCACGAGCTTGTCATTCATATCGTCCACTTCATTGCAGTTTTCTAGGCACTGAAAACGGTTTTTTAACTCGAGCTGAAAGGTTTCAGGACTTTGGAACAGAGCACGAGGGGGACGGAGCGTTGACCTCATTAGACGAGACCTCTCCAACTTAAGGTTTAGGTTCAGTGTGCCTCTAACCATTCGGTGATCGCTATCAGTTTTCACCTTCGCAATCACGGAGACATCACTGAACAGTTGTCGTCTGGTCGTCATAATGAAATCAATCTCATTTTTTGTCGAACCGTCGGGGCTCGACCAGGTCCACTTTCTTCGAGGCCGCATCTGGAAGAAAGAGTTCTTCATAAAGAGTTCCTCTTTCTCCATGAAGTCGGCCAGCTGCTGGCCCCTTGGGTTCCGTTGCCCTATTCCAAATTTCCCTACTTTCAGCTCACCGTTCTCTCTTGTGCCTAGTTTTGCATTGAAGTCTCCCATTAATACCGTATATTGGGTTTTGGAGGAATGCATGGCTCTAGAGATATCCTCATACATTTCCACCACCTCCTCATCGGGGTGTGCCGAGATTGGTGCGTAAACCAGTATGACCTTCAGCGAATACCGTTTGGTGATTCTGAATATAAGGTACGCAACCCTCGTCGACACACTCTCAATCTTTACAACGTTGTTAACGAGAGACTTGTGGACGATAAATCCGACACCTCCTTGGGACAGATCGACAGTCGCCCTCCCGGTGATAGAGCAAGTTGCCGAATTCGAGGATTACCGTGTCCTCCCCCTCTCTTCGGACCTCGGATAATCCTATAATATGCCAGCGTAACTTGTCTATCTCTTCTTCCAGCTCCACGATCTTCTCGTCAGTCCTCAGGGTGCGTGCGTTGTATGCTGCCATGTCGAGTCGTCTAAGGTGGCAACCGAACCTCCACCGGAGATTCTTAGCACCCCCTGCCCCGCCGTTGCCATGGTTGCCACCGTAGCCAGGAATAGCGGGGCCGCTTGCCATAGTTGCCACGCTTGGCGAGCGGGTTGGCAACCGCAGTTTTTTTTTATTGTAATTTCGGCTACTATCAGGAAGATGCTGCTGCCCATCTCCTGCCTGTTTGCCTTTGTCGCCTTTTACGACACCCACGGGAAGATATCGGGTAGTGGATATTCTTGACCGCCACTACACGGCAACCGCATCAATTTAAATAATTTTAAACTGAAGGTGTCTATGGTTTACTATGACATTGGGACGTCGAACACCTCAGTGTACACAAATAGTCACACAAATGGTCAATCAGCACTTAATATAATCATTTCTTATGTTTACGCAAACACTACACATGAAACTTAGTTTCACGGATTTTATCGCGTATATTAACGTATTTTAAGATCCCGACATTTCGAGTACTTTATAGCAATCATTGTCACGAAAGCTGATGTGAAGAATCGACGGTCCGGAAAGTCTGCAGTCTGTGAACACGATTCAAATAAAGAACACTGATTCCTTCCAAGGATGATTTGCTAGGCGATTGAAATAAAAAAAACATGCTAATTTCAATAAAATTCAATAATGGCTGGGCGCTAGCATCTGCTTGGGATTCTATAATTAATAAAATTAAACCTCAACCCAAGCATACAACAGCAAGACCTCAAGATACTACGAGCTCATTCTGCGTAGATCGGACCAAAAGAAAGAATTGACTAAAGTGCATCACATGTTCCAAACATGAATTCACTTGTTACATAATATACAATGGTAAGAATGTGACTTGCGATACACGCGTTTCACAATGAAAATAGAACAATTATTGTTATAAGTACACAAGCAATTCGCTATAACATGTATCAGCTCCTGTTCTTTGACCTTTCATTCATATTTGCTAGAAATATCTAGACTTTTGTGTCACACAAACCGAAACTTTGCGCACTTTTATTATTGTCCACATTAATTTTCCTATTTGTGGCGCATACGACATTATTCTTCGCGAAATGCGATAGAGCGGCGGTCAACATTATCGGAGTGCGATAACATAGATACATCCCAATAATAAAGTGCTTGCTTTCTTTGTGTTCTGTCGAGTAACAGGTCGGAACAACCGAACACGAGAGGAACTGGACGGGAGTCAATGTTTTTTTTTTTTTATAGAAGAGGGGGCAAACCAGCATACGGCTCACCTGAATGTGAGTGACTACCGCCGCCCATGAACAACTGCAACACCAGGGGAATTGCAAGTGTGTTGCCGGTCTTTTAGAAAAGAGTAAACTCTTTTCTTGAAGATCCCTAATTCGTATCGGTCTGAAAAATCGCCAGGCTCTACTCTATGCTTGATAATTAGATATTTTAAGAAGGCAAATGTCACTTTCAAGAAATAGAAGATAGGCGGTTTTATGAATAGTTCTAACCTTCTTTACGATTTTTAAAGAGTAATATTATGTTGCTCAAGATAAAAGTGGAGATAATTATGAATTATTTACCGTCTAATTTATGTGGAATCGTTGTGTGTTCAATACTGTCTGGTTACGTCGTAATAGAATCCATAACTTCATTTCGTTCCGTGGTTGTCATAAGAGACAACTAAAGGAAAGGTTACAAAGATCTCATGGCTTCCCAGAAATGGCAGCACAACCAACTTGTCGACGAGAAGCAACATCATAGTAGCAAGTTACCTGATACTGCGCATCCACAAGTCAATTATGGCAAGTAAATTAAGGTTACTACTAAAACTATATAAATATATTAATAACGTAATACCAGTGTTCCCACAACAGTCAATAAATAAGTTTGTAAGGATTATTTTTAAAATTATTAGTTACCTAAAACATCTAAACCGTCCTTACAGTGCAGTGACGGTGTGAGAATATCCACTCCCCATATCATCCCGTAGGTGTCGTAAGAGTGGCGTTTATTACGTGGTAGAGTCAAGCTGCAGCTATATTTATACATATAGTATAGTTATAGCATAAATAGGTCAGCTCAACCGGGGAAGGAACACGCTCTCACAGAATACCAGCGTAAAATAGCAGCTTAGTGCTACTGTGTTTCGTATGGTGAATGTAGAGAACCGGAGACTTTTTTTATTGGAAACGAGGTATTTAATCTTAGTCCTCATGGCTGACAACGCATCTGCATTTTGACTCACAAACGAGGAGAGATGTAGATGTCTATGGGCCTCAGCAACCACTTACCATCAGGTGGACTGTATGCTCGTTTATCACCCTATTTCTATAAAAAAAATAGTGGAAAACAAATCGGGAGATGGGCAGCAGCGTCTTCCTAGTAACGACTAAAAATAAATGAGATGCAGTTGCCAACCCACTTGCCAAGCGTGGTAACTATGGCCAATATCTCTTCAATGTGGAAATATATGGTAGAGGCCTATGTTCAGCAGTGGACTTTAGTAGGCTGTAACGGTAACGGTAACAGTAAATCACCTAAAAAGATGTTTATATTCATCAATATATTATGTAAACTAGGCCAAAGTGAATTAGTTTTCGGTTATTGAAGGGGTTTTGTCAAGCTAAGTCAGTGCATCATAACATCTTTGGCTGCATCGCCACTAGCCATAGAATGGAATATAAATCTAGCAGTTACGAGGTAGAGCCACGCTTTAGCACCTTAGTTACGAGCCTTGGATTATCATTGTAGTTACGTGTTACCGCCATGTTTCAGCGTATTAATAATGTGGTAGAACCACGCATCAGCGTATTATTTACGTTGAACAGACACGCGTCAGCGTATTAGTTACGTGGTGAAGCCACGCTTCAGCGTATTAGTTTTGTGGTAGAGATGCACTTCAGCGTGTTAGTTCTGTGGTGGAGATACGATTTAGTGTATTAATTATGTGGTAGAGCCAAGCTTCAGCATATTAGTTACGTTGCACAGACACGCTTCAGCGATTAGTTTCATAGTAGAGCCACATATCAGTGTATTAGTTACGTAGAACTGTCACGCTTCAGCGTATTAGTTACGTGGTGAGGCCACGCTTCGGCGTATTAGTTCTGTGGTAGAGATGCGCTTCGGCGTATTAGTTACCTTGCACAGACACGCTTCAGCGTTTAGTTTCATGGTAGAGCCACACATCAGCGTATTATTTACGTAGAACCGTCACGCTTCAGCGTATTATTTACGTGGTAGAGATGCGCTTCAGTGTATTAGTTATGTGGTAGAGCCAAGCTTCAGCATATTAGTTACGTGGTGGGGCCTTGCTTCAGCGTATTATTTCTGTGGTAGAGATGTGCTTCAGCGTGTTAGTTCTGTGGTTGAGATGCGCTTTGGCGTATTAGTTAGAGACAAGCTTCAGCATATTAGTTACGTTGCAGAGACACGCTTTAGCGTTTAGTTTCATGGTGGAGCCATACATCAGCGTATTAGTTACGTGGTAGAGTCATGCTGCAGCTATATTTCTGGTATAGTTGTAACACGAATGGGTCGGCTCGACCGGGGAAGGACCACGCTCTCACAGAATACCAGCGTAAAATAGCAGCTTAATGCTGTTGTGTTTCGTATGGTGAGTGTAGAGAACCGGAGACCCTTTTTACTGGAAACGAGGCATTCCATCTTAGTCCTCACGGGTGAGAAAGCATCTGCATTTTGATTCTTAATCGAGGATAAATGCAGATGTCTATGGGTCACAGCAACCACTTACCATCAGGTGGACTGTGTGCTCGTTTGTCACCCTTATCCTATAAAAAAAAACGTAGAACAGTCACGCTTCAGCGTATTAGTTACGTGGTGGGGCCACACTTCAGTGCACTAGTTATGTGGTAGAGCCAAACTTCAGTGTATTAATTACGTTGTAGATGTATACAAGTACGTGGCATGGCTAAGCTAATAGCTTGCACTGTAGCACGAATTGGTAGGTTTAAAACAGTCACAGGCATTTCATCTTAGGGCATGTAAAAACATCTGGCCTATGTGCACGTCGGTTACTTTTACGACTATACATATATAAGGAAAAAAATGTAACAGTTTTTATAAGTAAAAAGTGTACTACAAAGCAATTACAAGATAAGGAACAAACACTAAACGCAATGTTTATATCCCTCATAATAGCTTTTAACAATATTTCACTGCAAATAATGGCCGTGTTCTTTCAAACATTATTTTTATGGAATTATAAAAATGAGAAAATACGGCTTGTTGTCTCATTATGGAGAATTCGTAAGACGAATTACCATTCTTAGCCTCCGCAAATTGTGATAAAATATAAAACGTTGTTATTAATGTGTTGCTAACGTAATGTTTTCTACTAAATAGAAATTAAAGTAGTTTAGTGTCTTAGTATAATTGTAGCTACTTAATATATTAGTGTGAAAATTGTAACTTAGATTTCTACAAAATTAATCACGACTATCCTACAAAGCAAAATAAATATTTTTATGAGAATGTACAAAACGTCCGACGTCTCTGCATGATGATGGAATTCCCGTGTCCGTCTCGTCGATCGATTTTGAACAGACAATAGATTCAAAGTGTCCATTAGTGTTAAAATCATGATATTAGTACTAAGTATATTTACTACATTTTTTTCATAAAACTGAAGTGACAAATGAAGTTACAGTTTAACTGACAGTATGCGGCTACTGTAATCCATGAATATATGTAGCCAACTTCAGACAAAGAAAGCCACAGATATGTTGTGTGACGCACCGCTAGCAATAGAAATAGGTAGGAGAGTGATACCAACCCAACCGGACTCCTATGAAGAAAAGTAGAGCCCCACCGCCTATTACCATTTTAAGGTAAAATAAAAATAATAAAGTATCAGTTTGTGATACGTTATACATAATAAATAAAGCAATGATATATATTATACGACTATAGTTTGGAGTTTAATGTCGCCAGCTCTTTTTACGGATTGATATGACTTTATTATTTCCATGAAAAGAGTCTACCTACGCTTTTCCTAAAGACCAGCTATGTGCCTGGAATTAATCTGCTATTGCAAATGTTCTAACCCTCAGGTGAGCCATATGCTCGTGTAGTATTTCTTCACGATTTTATAAATTTAATATTTATATTTAAAATAAGATTAATTTATATGTTTTTTGATCTTAATAATATAATAATACTACAGATAACAAAAAAGTAAACGGCATGTAGTAACGGCGTTGAAAAATCCCCAATCTAAAGTACGTGGTGTCGTAAGAGGCGAAATAGGGAAACTGAAACAGGAGGTGTTAACTACGGAAAGTACCCCCCCCCTCCCCCAGTATGTGGCAATCTATGAGGAGTCCTGTAATGGATGAGTGACGGATGGTTTTAGATGCAATTTCTGTCAGCATTAGGTAAGGTCGGAAAATTTTCCAAAATTATCTGCACGTAGTTAAAGTTAGAAGTTAAAGATACAGCCTGTACATATACACATCCCACTGCTGGGCACAGGCCTCTCATTGCAGAGAGGGGTTACGGCAAGGAAGTGTCCGCCGCGTTGCCCTAATGCTTTTGTCGAATTTCATGTGTCTTCGAAATATTTTTTTCTTATTACTCAGACATGCAGGTTTCCTCACGATGTTTTCCTTCACCGCCGAGCACGAGATAAATCAGCACTTAAAATTTGCAATAAACAATGTCATTGGTGAGGGCTGGGATCAATCTCTAAATAACTAATTGATACTATATTGATTTCGTTTTATATAAAATAGTCAAAACATATATTTTATTTGTGTGCGTTGCGACTGCCTTATTATACAAGTACGGTGACAAACGAGCACACAGTTTACTTGACGATAATTGAATGCTGTGTCATACGCTTATTCGATATTAGGAATCAAAATGCGGATGCCTTATTAATAGTAAAAATTCAGTTTTCAAAAACAGAAGAGCAGTATGCTGCTGCTATGTTATGACTTTTCATAGTAAAAGGCACATATCAATTAAAACAAGATCGGGTTACATTCCATTAAAAAAAAAATTATCTGATGAAGAACACTTGATACAACTGATGGTGAAACTAGTGGACTAATAGAAGATTTACATAATTTTTAATTGAGTGTGAGCGGAACCGAGGAGCCAGGGAATTCATGAGAATATAATATAACATAAATATAAGACAAAAATTGATTGACAAAAAATTGTACAAGGCATTCTACAGAACGCAGCTTTAGAAATTGTATTGTGTATGTGTAGATTTATGGACAATATATAGATTTAAATTTTTTTATATCAGGATTGTAGACGTACAAAGAAAAATCTCTAAATAAATGTTTATTAAGAAAAAAAAAGGATATAAAGATTTCTGATTTTTTATGATTATTTTTAGGTTTTTCCTACAAAGTTTAAATTTTGAATTTTTGATGTTATGTTGGCAATAATAAATAATTATGACATATTTTTATGATTTTGACAAAACTCTTGGCAAACTTTTGATGTTTTTGGTTTTAGGTAACTTTCTAACTTTTGATTTCTTATATTTACGCGAACATTACACATTTAAATAAAACCAGTTTTTACAGATTTTATCACGTATATTAACTTATTTTATATTCCCGACGTTTCGAGCACTTTAGAGCACCCATGGTCACGGGCGGAGACTGAGGTGTTTGACGTCTTAATGTCATAGTTAATCACGGCTTCCGCCAGATTAAAATTATTTCAAGAATTTCAGCCATTTCAAGGATTAAGACAAGAAATCACTTAATGAAAAAATATAAATATAAGTTACAGTTGCGACACAGTGTTTCTTCTTTATTTGTTTAATGTGTAAGTTGGAAAAAAAACATTTAACAAAAACTATTTTAAATAACAAAATTAACAATTTCGTAGGTGTCATTACCTTACTAATCATTACTACACGCAAGTTCTATATCTTTTCCTAAAAATACGAATATATGTATAATTTTCATTAAAATATAATTAGACTCTTGTGCATTTGACAGTATTTAAGCATTACTTGTTTCTCTGGCTCCTTATTAATTTTAATTGAATATGCGTGAGTTAAGTAATTATCACATCTACTGTTCTTTGTACCAGGCACTGGCACTTTCATATATCACTCTGACGTTTATCTGTAATTGTAATGTTGGTATTCGTATAACTGTTAGTGAAATAAAATAAAATGATGATGACGGAATGGCTAATCATTATTTCTTGACTAACTTCTTATACTTTTTTATACTTGGTAGAGCCATGTTGCTATGCTATGGTTGTAGCATGAATGAGTCAGCTCGACTGGGGAAGGGCCACGCTCTCACAGAATACCAGCGTGAAATAGCATCTAAATGCTGCTGAGTTGATTATGGTGAGTGTAAATATCCTTTTTACTCTAAATGAGGCATTCCGTCTTAGTTCTTAAGGATGTCAACGCATTCTGCGTTTTGATTCTTAATCGAGGATAGATATATAAGCCTATGGGAACACAGCCTCCGTTTACCGTCAGGTGGATTGTGTGCTCGTTTATCAGTCTTATTATATAAAAATGCTCCTACCACAGTTAAAACTGAAAACATAATGTAAGTTAAAATAGTGAGTTCCAATCAATCCGAATATCGATTCATCATTTGACTATTGCCGTAAGAATATAAATTTAAAGCTCACAACTTGGAGCGGTTAACGGAAGTACAGATCACAGTTTGCGACTCGTACAGCTTCTTTGGTAGTTAAATTAGTTTAAAGCTATGTAGTTTAAAGATAGTTTGAGACGATAGCACGTAAGTTTAAGGTGGCGTATAAAGTAAGCACACGTGTTATTACTTTTACTACACACACCGAGTTTCATATGAAAATAGGTAAGTAAAATAAAACTAAAAGTGTGTATAAAAACGGTTATTTAAGTTAAGGGCTAAGGCTTTAAGGAATTTATGGATTATAATAAACCCTAGGAATGCGGTGATTGGTACCAAGCTATTTCTAATTTGTTTTGTGTTGTTAATTGTATATATGATAATAAGCTGTTATTTTTTAACGTCTCTCAGCACTTGGAAACAAGAAGTTTTTACATCCAGTACGTGTTGCCAGTGATTAAATATGGACCTGAGACGTGGTCCTTCACTGCTCTCCGTATGAGGAAGCTCAAGGTAACTCAGAGAGCTTTGGAGAGAGCTGTGCTCGGGATTTCTCTGCGTGATAGACTTAGATATCTTCATAGATATCCGTAGTAGAACCAGAGTAACCAACACAGCCCAACAGATTATTTATCTGAAGTGACAATGGGCCGGCCATATAGCTCGAAGAGCCGACAACCGATGGGGAAGCAAGGTTCTCGAGTAGCAACCTCGTTCCGTAAGCGAACTGTAGGGCTGCCCCCCCAGTAGATGGAGTGACGACATAGTAAGATATGCAGGAAGTGGATGGATAGAGATGGCTCAGGAACGTGCTTTGTGGCATTCCTTGGGGGATACCTGCGTTTAGTAGTAGTGGACTTCTACGGGCTGATGAAGGACAACTCTGTTAGTTATGATAGTAAACTTATGTCAAGCTGTGGGGTATATATTTATATATAGGCTGCAGCATAAATTTACTGCTGATATAAATCCTAATATCAGCAAAAAAAAATTATAAGTTTCTAAAAAACGAACAACTTCGATGAATTGATAAAAATAGAAATCGCTATAACTCTTATTTATAATACATGATTGAAAACAAAACATCGAGCTCAATCTTGACCCCTTGTGGAACATCCGCAAATTCGGTAGATAATATTTTTAATAGGCTATTATTTTATCAGTCCGTAATATAATTAAAAAAAATAAATGTTCAATAATGGATTGGGTAGTTAAATATAAGCAGCAACCGAAATTAAATTAAACCGAAATTAACACATACACTTATGTGTACGAGTGTACATTATATATATATACTGATTTACAATGTTCTTTTTATTTTTGGCACCTATTATTTTCATACGTTCGGGTTGACTGGGAGAAAATGCCAAAAGGCATATATCTACCCTTTGTAATCCTTTTTATTAAGTTGTACACTAAAGTTTCATACATTAAAATAAATATTTTAATGTATGAAAATCAAATTGGTCAGTAAAATTAATTACTGGGCGGCAGTAGAAGAAAAAAAACGATTCAAATAGAGCTCTATATAGAGCTCATATTTTAACGGGAAAAAGTAGTAGTAGAAGACAAAACTCGTGAGCAGTTGCTGACACATGTTTATCGTGCACACACTGTTCACTAGAAACTGAGGAAAAGCAGCTTTATAAATTTTTGTACAGTGAAAATTAACATGAGTATATAAAATGAAAAGAGATGTGTGCAGTTCACACGCGGTAGAAGTGAAATCTTAAAAAAAAAACTAAACTTCGAGAGAATGAGACGAATGTAGATAGTATCAGAAGTAGGATTATTGTAGGGTTTAATTATTATGTTGTTAGCAAGTTTTAAAATTATATAATACATTTTATATATTACTAGCTGTGCCCCTCGGTTTCACCCGCGTCATCGCGTGACTAAGACGCGTGACATGACATGACACCTAGTTCAAGCATTTTAGACAGCAATGTATGAAATAATTGGCAAAATTAATGAAGGACTTTTTGGCAAGTCGGTTGTTTCCAGGAAGATGTTGCTTGTATTCGTCTGTTTCATTTCCTTCTCTCGTCTCTTATGTCATTCAAGAGACGATATGGAGAAGCGGAATATCTTATCTGTCCTATCTCTTGTTTGTACTATTACCAGATCCAGTCACTTAATCATATAAACTGAACCCGCTTTAAATTTGCCGTTATTTTCAACCAAATTATGTTCGGATTTTACGATACGCAAAAACTTACAAACTATTTCTCGAACTATCAAATCACTAATTTTACCACTCGAATGTATTTTCTACTGGTACGGTTTAGCTAAGTACCCAAAGAAAGGTTCCTAGTAAATTTTCACATTCACGATCAGCTTAAATATTGCCCAAAAAACTTACTACTTCCTGAACTATTTACTAACTGTCAAACATGACCGCCCAAATGTTCTAATACCTGTTTAATTTACGTAATTTACATGGTTAAGCCATGGTACAGCTATGTTGTGGTTTTAACACGAATGGGTCCTCTGGGCCGGGGAAGGACTACCAATATAAATAGCAGCTTAATGCAGCGGCGTTTCGTATAGTGAGTGTTAACGAAAACGAAGCATTCCATCTTATTCTTCAGGGGTGACAACGCATCTGTATTTTGATTCTTAACCGAGGTTAGATGTACCACAATGTCCACTTACCATCAGAAGGACTGTACGTTCGTTTGTCACCCTTATTTTATACAAAAAAAAATTAATATCGTCTTTAATATCATTCTTGTTACAACAGTAGAATAAACGTATATATCAAAGGACCATACTGTTAGTATAATTGTAAACAAAAAGCGGAAGGTATTGTTATAAAACTGTTTGTTTCTTCAAACTTTTTTATTGGAAAGTTTAATTGACCCTGAAGCGGTTTTTAAGATGAAAAATGTTTCTTACTTTCAATACGGTATTGTTTCAACTTTTATTTGATTCTGACTAATATAAATGTTTTGTTTTATGTGGATATTTATTTCAGCTTAAGATTATTTGCCTGCTGAGTATGATGGTGACTATTGAAATTCTCTACTATGGAAGGGGACCACTCTGATATTCCAGCAATGTTTTCTTATATTTACGCGAACACTACACATTTTTAAATAAAACTAATTTTACGGATTTTATCGCGTATATTAACCTATTTTTATATTCTCGACGTTTCGGGTGCTTTCCAGCATCCGTGGTCACGGGGGACTGAGGTGTTTGACGTCCTGCTGTCATAGTTAGCCCGGCTACCTTCAGTTTCTGCGTAAATCGGACCAAAAATTAATATTAAAAAACTGAAGGTAGCCGGGCTAACTATGACAGCAGGACGTCAAACACCTCAGTCCCCCGTGACCACGGGTGCTGGAAATCACCCGAAACGTCGGGAATATAAAAATAGGTTAATATACGCGATAAAATCCGTAAAATTAGTTTTATTTAAAGATTCCAGCAATGGTCTGTGTATGACTGATGAATGGGAGTTACTACAACTAGGTATATTATATTTTCCGTGAATAATGTATATGGTGTAAGATGCTACGTAGTAGATCCATGCTACAGCTATTTAACAGTTTTAGTACAAATGGGTCGGCTTGGCTGGAGAAGTACAACGCTCTCACAAAATTCCATGGTAAAATACTAGCGTAATGCTGCTGTGTTTCGTAATGTAGTGTCGAGAAGCGGAAATCCTTTTCATTGAAAAGAAGGCATGCGTTTTGATACTTAATCGAGAATTGATGTAAATGTCTTTTAGCCACAGCATCCATTTACTGTGTGCTCGATGTGTGTAAAGATACCATGTAGTATTGTGAGTGCAGTGCGAATGAGTCGGCTCGAGCGGGGACGGATCACAAGAAGCAAAGAATACTAGTGTTAAACAGCAGCATAATGCTGCTGTTTAACACTACCTTTTACTGGAAAAGAGGCATTCCATCTTAGTCCTCACGGGTGACAACGCAATTGCGTTTTGATTCGCAAACGGGGATAGATGTAGATGTCTATGGGCCACAGAAACCACTTACCATCAGGTGGACTGTGTGCTCGTTTGTCACCCTATCCTATAAAAAAAATTAATTCATGTCTAAAGCGGTGGGCAAGTGACGGTTAATATTATAAATATTTCTATGTATAAATATCAATTACTGTCAGATAGTCTCAATAAAACCGTTTTAACCGATTTTAATGTTTTTTTTTTGTGTGTTTAAATCGGTCTCTAGATGGTTTGGATTTACATTTGGACCCAGTAGGTGGCGCTGTTGTCCAGAAATCACCCATGCGAAGCTGGGGCGGATCGCTAGTAAATTGTAAAAAAGTAAAATAAACTTAAGATTTGTTACAACCTACATAAATCCTGTATATTTTCATACGTGGTAGAGCCATGCTGCAGCTATATTATGGTTGTAGCACGAATGGGTCGGCTCGACCGGGAAAGGACCACGCTCTTACAAAATACCAGCGTGAAACAGCAGCTTAACGCTGCTGTATTTCGTTTGGTGAATGTAGAGAACCGGAGACCCTTTTTACTGGAAACGAGGCATTCCATCTTAAGCCTCACGGGTGACAACGCATCTGCATTTTGATTCTTAATCGAAGACAGATGTAGATGTCTATGGGCCACAGCAACCACTTACCATCAGGTGGACTGTGTGCTCATTTGCCACCCTTATCCTATAAAAAAATATATAAGTTTTATAACGTTAAATAATTGTAACGGTAGCGACAAAAATAGTCTACTTGTGAGTTTCTTGCGAATTCTTCTCACAAGGTCTCCCGCAGTATGAGTAGCAACTTGTTAAACATTAGCATAGCTTTCTTGTCTCTTAGAAACCACTTTGAAGAAGCCAAATTTGAATAAAAATATTTTAAATTTAACTTAACACCCCACACATACTGTTTTGTGACTTAACTGTATATTTAAATAAAAAAAAAGTCAAAGCATGATGTGCTTCATCAAGAGCTGATTGACTGTTAACCGATGTTTTCTAAAATATTTTTGTCGGTGAACAGTGCGCAGCTAATTTACTTTTTGGGCGAACAGTGCGTAGCTGCGTGAAGCTACGAACTGTAAGGGAGGGCTTAGTAAATTTTTATGTGATAAAATTTAACGGCGTAGATTAGAACTTCGATATTAACATATATACATATTAACAAAAATATTAACACTTCACTAACTTGTAGATGGCCGATTGACTTTATAATTTGCACTAGTATCAAGGACCTTATGACAATACAATAATTTAATAACTTTATCTTAGTGTCCCGATCAGGATCACCAGAATAAAAAAAAATAACTCGGAAGAAAAAAAATAAAGATCATCAGATATCATGATGAATGTTTGTTGTTTAATTTTTTTAAACTCTTTTATTATTATTTTAAGTAAGAGTAAGTAATATATGATGATTAGATAACATATTATTTAGTATATTTACGTTATACAGCATTTAATAATGGATCGCTGCGAGTTATTTATGTATACAATTATAAGCTCCAGGTCAAACTTATTATGTCTGCAATATATTTATCTAAGACATTGGCGCCTCTATGCGTCTTCTTAACTATTGTATTAATAAAATTTTAACTAGGAATATTATATTTACTATACATTAGCATTTTTTATTACCGCTCAAAGTTACATACGAAATATTGAGGTACAAATTCAGACCAAGCGTCGATGTAATTACGTCTTTCTGATAATAACTCAAAATAAGAATAATTTAAAATTAAAAATTTTCTACAATAGACTTTAATATAAATTATTAAGCATAACTCAAAAACTATTAAGTGTGTACTTGATCAAATTTATATGGGACTACATGTGAAGCACCAGCTTTCAATTAAAAAAAAGAATCATCCAAATCAGTTCACCCAGTAAAAAGTTATGAGGTAACACACATTAAAAAAACATACAGTCGAATTAAGTACCGGCTCCTTTTTGAAGTCGGTAGAAAAGCTGCGGTTGCCAACACGTGGTAACTACGGCAAATATCCCTCGCTGCTCTCAATGAGAACATCTCCTGGAGAGGCCTATGATCAGCAGTGGACTTAGGATTGACTGTAATAGTAATGATAATGGTAATTTCTGGCAATGACATTATGCAAGCAGTTACATACAAATAACAACGAAATTCTGTTAGTTACAAGGGTCTAAATAGTTTTTTTTTTTCAAAGAAGATAAACAGGTAAAGTTAATTTAATAAAAAAAGTTTTTAATTGTTTTACTAAAAAATACAACAATTTAACGACCATTAAGTATTTTAGTATTTTATATTTAAAAAAAATACAATATTTAAGAATACCAACACTTCCATCTAACGAATAGATTTAATACTAGCTGTTCCCTGCGTTTTCGCCCGCGTTTAATTTGTTACGATTAGATTTCACGTGTTTTAATTTTTTTGCGCGGAACCCTAGTTCTTTTTCAAAAACAAAAGTAGCCTAAGTTACTCCTTATAACATCAGTTATCTGCCAGTGAAAGTCACGTCAAAATTAGTCAACCCATTCCGGAGATTAGCCGGAACAAATACAACGTGTAATAAAACCCTGTGGTTCACTTTAAGTGCGTTATCAGACTCAGTATGCAAACGTAAATGACGGAATGGGGGTGGGGGGGGGGGGGGGTCTTTCACAATCCTCTTATTCTCCGGATAATGCAGAGGTAATAAAACCACATACAATTCGCAAATTATTTTTTTTATATAAAATATTTTTTTTATGATCAAGGCTTTTGAAAAAAAAATTCTTTACGTTTGAATACTGACTCTGATAACGCACTTAACGGGAACCACAGGGTTTTTGTTACATGTTGTAGACAGACAGATAGACAGACAGACAAAATTTTTAAAAATTGTGTTTTTGTTTTAAGTACCGTATACACTTTCATATGCATTTAGTAAAAAGCTGTTATTTTGATATTACAAACAGACACTTCAATTTTATTTATTTGTGTAAAAATGATTTAATTTAGGCGGCAATCATATTAAAGTTTTTATTAATACTTATTCCTGAGTCTGAATTTTTTAAATTTTTGTCAGTCTGTCTGTCCGTCTATCTGTCTGTTTGTTCCGGCTAATCTCCGAAGTGGTTGGACCGATTTTGACGGGACTTTCACTGGCAGATAGCTGATGTTATGAGGAGTAACATAGCCGAATTTTATTTTAAAAAAAGAATTACGGTTCCGCGCAAAAAAAATTCAAACCCTAAATTGAACGCTTGTGAAGTCGCGGGGAACAGCTAGTCTCTATTATTTATTTAATTTTTAAGAAATTTGAAATTACTTAATAATGTGTGTTGTGACTGACAGACAAGACCGTGCTTAGAGTTTTAACATACATAGTGACTGTGGTTTACTAAAAAGGTCTACTACATGTGGCTCTACAACATATGAAATATCTATTGGAATGCTTTAAGTTATATTACATACTAGCTGTTCCCCGCGACTTCGCTCGCGTGTTAGGGTTTTTATGTTTTTGCGCGGAACCCTAATTATTTTTCTAACATAAAAGTAGCCTAAGTTACTTCTTATGAAATCGGCAATCTGCCAGTGAATGTCTCGTCAAAATCGATTCAGCCATTTCGGCGATTAGCCGGAACAAACAGACCGACAGACAGACAGACAAAAATTCTAGAAATTGTATTTTAGTTATAATTACCGTATTTACATTCATATGAATAAGTAAAAAACTGTAATTTTGACATTACAAACAGACACTTCAATTTTATTTATTTGTGTTGATTATTGAAATTAATTCGTAGATCTGAGGTAATGTGAAATAAAAAAAATTGTGAGGATTATCAAGGAGGCCGGAAAACAATTGAAGTTGTTAAAACTTAAATTACGTGGTAGAGCCATGCTGCATTGATAATATATTTCTAGCACAAATGGGTCGTCTCGACCGGGGAACGACCATGCTCTCACAGAATAACAGTGTAAAATAGCAGCTTAACGCTGCTCTGTTTCGTATGGTGAGTGTAGAGAACCGGAGACCTATTTTACCGGATATGAGGCATTCTATCTTAGTCCTCGTGGCTTCTGAAAACGCATCTGCATTTTAATTCGCAAACGAAGATAGATGTAGATGTCTATGGGCCACAGCAACCACTTACCATCAGGTGGACTGTGTGCTCGTTTGTCACCCTAATTCTATAAAAAAAAAACTACGGTGACAGCATCGCATTAAATCCTCAAGAAACAACTGATTTTCTTGTGAATTTAAATGCTTAATAACAGGAACTAACTTCCCGTATCAATGTAGTTTCTATCACCAGTATAATCTGCTATAAATAATTATATGAAGCAAAATTTTACATTTTTTTTAATATGATAAGGATGACAAACGAGCACACAGTCCACCTGATGGTAAGTGGTTGCTGCGGCCCATAGACATCTACATCTATCCTCTGTTACAAATCAAAATGTAGATGCGTTGTCACCCGTGAGGACTAAGATGGAATGCCTCATTTCCAGTAAAAAGGGCCTCCGGCCACCTGCACCCACCAAGCGAAACGCAGAGGTAAACCTCTACTTCACGCTGGTATTCTGTGAGGTCGTGGTACCATCCCGGTTCGAGCCCATTCGTGCGACAGCAAAAGCTGCCGCGTGGCTCTACCACTGTTGTTGTAGAGCCACATTTGTTTATATAATGTAATTACATACCTATAAAAAATTATTGCGAACAAACCAAGAGTCTACATGGTTCATTTATTTTTAATTTTTTCGTAAACTCTATTTGTTCTCCAAATAACTTAATTAACTAAAAAAAAAAACAGATTAATTGCTTATAGCTTTTTAAATATTGACATCCTTTAATAATTTTGGCATCTTGAAATTAATTTTACTTTTTTATCACGATTTACTAACATTTATAGTTAAGTTTTGTTTTGCTTTATATCTATGTATTTTTAAACAGTATTCAATACAAAACAATTGAACTTATTTCCTTATAAATTGCACAATTTAAAGAGCAAGTTTGAATGAATTATGTCTAGGTTTAGTTTCAATATTTATAGCAATTTTCCTTAAGGTATAAAGTCTACGTAAATAAAGTCGTAGACAATATTTATTTTCACAATTCATCAACTTATATACAGAGATAACAAAATAGACTCAACTAAGATTACCTATCTGTTAAAAAATATAGGCTCAAAAATATACTTACAAAGTGTACACCGTGTTAAAAAGTTAAACTACAAGCACACACTCGCGACATTGAATGCTGACAGACGGGATATTAGCGCGGGATGCGGACACGCTTGACGGCGTCCCGAGGATAACTGGCACCCGCCCGTTATGCTCGGGAGCATCTGCCTGTACAGTCACGCTAAAAATTAGGAGCAAACCTGTTTTTAAGCATTTTTTTTTTTAAATTTCATTTTTCAACACCATTAAAAATATTAGGAAATATATTAAATTTTTTGATTACTTACGATATTGAATATGGTCATTGATAATTGACTTTTTTTAATGTAAGCAAAATCCTTACAAAAGTTGGTTAAGGTAGATATTTTAAAATTATTAAATTACTTAAGGTTACTTTTAATTATTAACTCTGGTTTTCAATTTTTTTAAGTTATAAAATCCTTGCAAAAGTTAAAGTTAGATCATGTAAACATCCCACTGCAGAGACAGACCTCCTCTCATTTCTAGGGTTTTTTGGTCAAACAAGAATATTTAGGCAAGGAAATTAACATGGTGGATTATAAAAGTACTGTGAATTCGTACCTTACTCTCTCATCGTACTCATGGTACGCTTCGGACAGAACGTCATCAAACGGACTTGAGAATTTTTGGTGTTGAATTCTTTGTAGTCATATAAGTGCGCCCACTGACCAGCAGTGGACAGCAGGGTGTAAAGAAACAGTTTAAATACTTGAAGAATTTTACTTGGTCGTTCAGCTAATCGGGAAATAAGAAATGACATTCCCCGTTGCGATCTCTTTTTAAATTTGTCATTTATCTACATGTCATGCTCCCATTCTCCCTTTCTTCACGCATATGTCATTTATCTATATGCCATATTTCCTTTTTTTCTTTCCTCTTTTGTGCAAACAAACACGACAAGTTCTTTATCACTTTCTATATTGTATCTCGTACACAAAGTAATCATTCGTCCACAAGCTAAGAAAAAACATATGCTATTATATTGTATATAGCCGTCGCATTGGTAATCCGATTGCTCCGATACAGTGGACGAAATGCCGTAGATTATCCCGTTTGATACGATCCGTCCGATGCGTACGATGCAAGCCTGTGGACGCGTACCTTAATGACTTTTTAGTCAACTTTAAAAAAGGAAGAGGCTTACAATTCGACAGTACGAGTATGTATTCTTTTTTAATTATGCTTAGTATGCATATTACGTGGTATATTCGCCAGTTGTGAACAGATTTAAACGGTTTTTTTTTAACAAATAGGTTATACTTTATACGTGGTAGAGCCATGCTGCAGCTATATTAGTAGTATAGTTGTAGCAGGAGCGGGTGCGCTCGACTGGGGAAGGACCACGCTCTCACAGAATACCAGCGCTAAATAGCGGCTTAACACTGTTGTTTCGTATGGTGAGTGTAGAGAACCGGAGACCCTTTTTACTGGAAAAGAGGCATTCCATCTTAGTACTCACGGCTGACAACGCATCTACATTTTGATTCGCAAACGAGGATGGATGTAGATGTCTATGTATCACAGCAACCACTTACCATCAGGTGGACTGTGTGTTTGTCATCCTGTCCTATAAAGAAAAATAAAATATACTTCATGGGTGATATCATATAAATTTGGACCAAAAATTCTACTCTTCCTAAGTGTGGCAAAATATTAACTATTTAGACAATATTGAGTTTGTGATATTTTTTTGTCTACTACAAAGGTTAAAAAAATTCAAATTACTATTTTACCTTTTGTTAAAATGTTTATTTTTTACAACAGTGACATTGTATTGTACTGTTCATTCATTACAGCTCACTTATGAACATAGACCTCCGACATACATTTCTCCACAGGGATAGGATGTTTGCCATTATTGTCACGTTTGGCAGGCGGGTCGATAACCACAGCTTTTTATGATTTTTGGGCTGTTATCAGGAAGATACCCTGCCTAACTCTTGGTCCATTTCCGTCTGTCGACTACTTCGACACCCACAGCATGATATGATAAAGAGAATTAATTACCTTACGCTGCCAAAACGGTGATGTCATTGTAAAAATACAAATAATTATGAAAACTGGTTATCACCTGATGCCATACTTGACTCCGACATCCTTCAATTTATAATAATGATTTTTGGTCCGATTTACGCAGAGTGAGAGTGCGTGTGATGAACTTGAAGTAGTGTAGTGGTATACTCTGTTTTGAAGTAATTTTCATATCTTATCTTCCATACCATTAATTCTCAAAATATATTATCTTTTAAAATCTCTACAAGGACGTGTTCAAAGCGTTAAACAGTTCACGCAAATAACCAAAACTCACGATTAGCCACGCAGATAAAAGAAATGCTACGGTAGCCTTTGGATAAGTCAAATAATAATTTTAAAACACTAACATAACTTTTATAAGATGGAATTAAATACAAAAATGTTTTTTTTTTTATAGGATAAGGGCGACAAACGAGCACACAGTCCACCTGATGGTAAGTGGTTGCTGTGGCCCATAGACATCTACATTTATCCTTGATTGCGAATATCAAAATGTAGATGCGTTGTCACCCGTGAGGACTAAGATGGAATGCCTCGTTTCCAGTAAAAAGGGTCTCCGGTTCTCTACACTCACCATATGAAACACAGCAGCATTAAGCTGCTATTTTACGCTGGTATTATGTGAGAGCGTGGTCCTTCCCCGGTCGAGCCGACCCATTCGTGTTACAACTATACCAGAAATATAGCTGCAGCATTGCTCTACCTCGTAAGATTAAAAATGTCAAAAGAGATCAGTAACTAATACGCTTAATACAACAAGGAGACCTTGTGTAAAACACTCGAAAAAATTTAATTTCAACGTTAATACGATAATACTATTATACGCCAAGCCTATAAAGTTTTTGTCTGTCCAAAGATACAAGCCAAACGCGCCATTGCGTTTAATATCGATCCACCTACCAGTGAGATCAATTCACCAATCATAATAAATATTGCGCAAAGTATTTTATGTAAATAATATTTAGATATTGGACTAATAATTCGATTCAGTGGTTTTGCGGTGAAAAGGTAATAAATACTTAATACATACTTATACAATTTAAAATTTTTAATAAGGATTTCTATGGATTTGTATCCAGCGCTATAATATTTTTGGAATTAATATTAATAGCCATTGAGCTGGTTTTTTCCAAAAATAAGCTATTAACGACACTTTTGTATTAACAAAAATATACATATAAGTAAAGTAAAATGTGTTTATTTCAATAGTATAACATATTACATAACCGTGCGTCAATCCACTACCCCATATCGCCCCCGAGGTTGTCTTAAGAGGTGATAAAGGGAAAATGAAACAGGAGATGGGCGGCTGCATCTTCCTGGTAAAAACCCAAAATGATAAAAACTACGGTTGCCAACTCGCTTGCAAAACGTGGCAACTATGGCAAAATCCCCCCCCCCCCTCACCATGAGGCAATCTATGACGGCGGCCTATATTCAGCTGAGATTTTTTATAAGCTGTAATAAATGGATGGATAAATAATTTAGAAAAAAAAATTATACAGACTTCAATTTCCACCGCTCTGTCAGAAATGTTAATGAAAATTATGTATATTTCGATTAAAAACCAGTGAAATCGCTTAAGCAACCTCAAAGATATTATTTAACAAACATTAAACATGCATTGTAAACAATAACCTCTTCTTTCTTAGTCAGCTATAATATTAAATTCAAAAAAAATTATGTAAATCTATTTTGTTTTGCCGACTATACCACGGACCTTTTAACGTCTGTCAAAACTGTGCACAACAAGTCATTCATATTATGTTAAAGTTTATCACATTGTGTAAATATCTCTTATTTACGTTCCTCGGGAGTCGATACGTCCGCACTGTTTACATGGAAACCGCTAATTGCTCCAATTCTATTGTTTAATTTTATTATAAATACGCTATTTAAAATATTTAACATACCAGTATCTCTGTGAGTGTAAGAACGTCGCCATTCAATCTATAGTGTCGTAAATGTGTGATGTAAAATTATTGATATCTTGCTGCTTTATTTAAACATTTTAATCCTACAGAATACCTTCAGAGGTTATTCCTGAATGGTGACAGGAAGATTTTTTTATAGGATAGGGTGACAAACGAGCACACAGTCCACTTGATGGTAAGTGGTTGCTGTGATCCATAGACAGCTACATTTATCCTCAATAAAGAATCAAAATGTAGATGCATTGTCACCCGTGAGGACTAAGATAGAATGCCTCTTTTTCCAGTAAAAAGGGTCTCCGGTTCTCTACACTCACCATATGAAACACAGCAGTGTTAAGCTGCCATTTTACGCTGGTATTCTGTCTGTGAGAGCGTGGTCCTCCCCCGGTCGAGCCGACCCATTCGTGCTACAACTATACTTCTAATATAGCTGCAGTATGGCTCTACCACGTAAAAAGTTTTCAATTCTTTACTTTTTTTTTTCATGTGGGCCATCCAACTTATTAGTTTTAGTTTATCTTGCATCTTCCGAACGTGATGATAGATTTCCTACCTATTTTCATTGCATTACAAATAATATCTTAGCTTTTCGGACAAAATATAGCACAGATCACTTTGCCCTCTATCTGTTCGTAAAGTTTCATCACAGTCGATTCAGTCCTTCCAATGATTAGCTTGCTCAGAGATATATTTGGACACAAAAAATTAAAAAATTATTATTCATGACTTGATGGCATGCAATTGATCTCAATAAAAAGTAGTTATTTCGTTATTACAGACAGACTTTTCAATTTTATCTATATGTATAGATTTTTTCTTTACTGATCATTTTGTTATTTATTGACAGACTCCTAGACCTCTATTCAGAGATAATCTCGAGTTTAAATTCAAACTTTACATAAACAAAATTTGTGTAGCGTGTGTAGCCTAGTCTAAAATTTTGAATGAGCTTAAACTTGAGAGTGTCCCTCAATATCGGCCTAAATCCTTTTATTTATTACTGTCCAATATTTATTTTTTGCTAGATTTATACCTCTAATGGCTTCTTGTTTCTCATTTTATTTTAATTGACTTCAAAAAGGACGAGGTTCTCAATTCGAGTGTATGTTTTTTTTTGTATGTATGTTACGCGATATCTTCGCAGGTTGTAAACCAATTTTAATGATTCTTTACAGTGTCCTTAATTTGGTCTGTAGGATATTATTATCATTTGCGAGCAATCCATCTTAGTCACACGGCTGGGCATTGGCATTCTTAAACTTTAGAGAGGGGTGCAGAGCAGAGAAGAGTCCGGCACGCTGCAATAATGCGCGTTGATGATCTGCATTTGTATCCGAAGTATGTTTGATTCCTCAGACATGCAGGTTTCCTTCACCATTGAACACGTTGTAAAGCAGCACTTAAAATTCATCAAACCCGATTTTGCTCGTGTACATTAAAATTAGGATCTCAACAAATGCGGCTCTTTAAAAAAATATAGGGTAAGCAGTATAATGATTCTAAGTGGTTAATTCTCGTAAATAAACAAATTTGTTGTATTTTTTATTGTTTTGTTGGATTATAGTTTAGATAGCCATAAATAAAATAACGCATTACGTTTGAAAAGAAATGTTTAATTAACTTAAAAATCTAATTAAACTTTTTTCTAGGGAATGTTACAATCATTGGCACTTTAGCATAGTGAATGGCACTCACTGTAAATTAAGTATAATCATTGGCACCATTTGAAGTCTTAAAATCAAAATCAGATCTTTCTAAGCTCCATCTTATTATTATAACACTTATTTTGAACAAATCTTCTTCAAAAAATTTCCTTAGATCTTCATCTGGAAGCGGTTTCGTTTGTCTACCATGTTTTTTTCTTTCTTCGTATACATTTTTGATGTGACTCTTTTAGTAAAACCTTTCGTATTTTCTCAATATTTTGTAGAAATAGAACTTTATTTCGGTATTTTAGATTAAAAATTTAGAGAGTATTATAATGTCAGAGTTTTTGGCTTCGTTCTTCTTGTTTTGTTTGTCAGTTTGTTTCTATATTTGGCTGACTAATTCAATTCTGCTTTTTCCATTTGTGCCCCATTTTTCCATATTTTTTTTAGCTCCGCTGCTTCCGAATCTTCACTTGTTAGCACAAAATAACGGCGTTGTTTACCTGCTTTTTGCTTTTTGATACGTATTTGGCAATGGAAAAAATTCTATAAATATTTTTAGGGCTTTCTAAAAGATTTTAGTTTATTTCGAAATCCACAATCACCCATTCACCTCCAACAAATTCTAAATTTACTGCCTAGTTGATGAAAAACATAAGGGTTAGTTTTCTTTCTGATACTCAACAATAATCTCAGCAGGTTGTATACGCTCTGGTACTGATAAACCATTATTAAGTGAAAGGATACAAGGCAAATTTGATACAGGTATTTCTGATTCAGTCGTTATTAGTCGTTATTTTTAAAATACTAGGTAATTCGGCGTAATGACAAGGAACGGTGATCATCTAAAATGGCTTGCTGTGATTTCGAGGGCACTGGACATTTTGTTTAATCCACTTTGTCTGGACTAAATGGGCACAACCCACATGTCTCAAAACCATTTCATAATGTAGATTTATTTCAATACGGTAAAAGTCTTGCTAATATAGGCCCGCATCTCTTTTAGTAACCTTTTTGTCAAATTGTTTGTCCGTCATTCGAAGACAGGTTTACGCCACATATCTTTGGTGGGCCGAAATGCAGTAATATCAGCTGATTGCAATAGTCGTGTTGCATTCAGGTTAAGGGCTATAAGTATTATGGCGAGACTTGGGCAAAGTTGCGCCGTATTTAAGATAGCAAATAACCCTCTCTCTAGGCACTAACTTTTGAACGTCTGATCACATTTTCTATAGGGGGAAAATAATAGGTTTTACCGTCTACTCTAAAGAACAGTGATGCAAGATTTCGATTAGGCATGATCCAGCTCATAGACGTTTTATTCTCCCTCTATAAAACTGTTTAGTATGTATGGGGTATTTATTCAAAAACCTCACATCATTGACATTTTTATGACATCGAAAACTGTTTAGTGTGTATGGGGTATTTATTCAAAAACCTCACATCATTGACATTTTTATGACATCGAAAACTGTTTAGTGTGTATGGGGTATTTATTCAAAAACCTCACATCATTGACATTTTTATGACATCGAAAACTGTTTAGTGTGTATGGGGTATTTATTCAAAAACCTCACATCATTGACATTTTTATGACATCGAAAACTGTTTAGTGTGTATGGGGTATTTATTCAAAAACCTCACATCATTGACATTTTTATGACATCGAAAACTGTTTAGTGTGTATGGGGTATTTATTCAAAAACCTCACATCATTGACATTTTTATGACATCGAAAACTGTGCCAGTACCAGGTCGGCTTTTTAGCTTGTTAGTTTTTTTTTTATTTTACTTATTTAGTGGGAACTGTAAATTCGCGCGTGGAATGTTAAATGTTAGTGCGGCAGTTATTTTTCTAAAACGCCTCTCTTAATAGCAGTATTCTTCATCAATTCAAAATATGACAAAATTCAGTCATAATCATTGGCACTACTCTAAGGATATAGTCATTGGCAGTGTCAAGAATAGATTTTGGACAAAAGAAAGAAAGTATAGTGATTGACACATATGCCAATGATTATGTAGTCAAACAAAGTAAAATATAGTCATTGGCACAATTAAAAAAACCGATGCTTCTATTTCACAACGATAAAATAACGTTTAATATGCTTTAATGACGTTAATTGATTAAAATAGACAGAAACTTGCATATAAACTTACCTAAAAATCACATTTTTGTCTCAAAACCTAGTCACAAAACCTTAACTTTTTGTTAAATTTTAACGGATTTGTCCGCACACATTTTTAAAACAGCCCTTATAGGAAAATAGTTGATGCTTTAAATATAAATGTGTATTGTTAGTATAATTAATTATATATCGTAGCAATATCTGTGTAGCTGTGATATAGAAAAAGGAAAACATTCTTAATATTCAGATTAAAATAGCAAAGTGCCAATCATTGTAGTAGTGCCAACATTAGTACTGTTTACCCTACTTCCTAAAAAATCTTATTTATTACTAGATGATATCAGGCGCGTAGTTGCTGCAGAAAAATATTTGTGGAAATATGCTTTTACATTCGAAAGGGTTATATTGTTTAATTAGGAATGATAATACATCCATTGAAATTGGATGACATATTATGACTTTCAAATAAATATTTCGGTACGACACGCGCGCCACCTACTGTAATTTAATTGACAAAATTTTAGCGCAACATGATGAACGGTATGGCAGTGTATGAAATATGAACAAACTAAAAATATTTTTTATATATTAGATATATAAAATTGGAACATCTTTCTAAAGTGGGTGAGAGGGTGACATTTAAAGGGTGTGGGGTGTTAGGGGCTGCTACAGGTGCGTTGTTTTCTCTGGGGATTAAGATAAAATGCCTCACAGTCTCTCATATTACCTCTCTATAGCCTTCAATCCTGAACGCGACAAAGAATTTATTGCCGCTTGGACATCTAGAAGTTGTAGAATTTGGTGAGAATTGCATAGCAAGACTTCATTGAACTCATACATGTACACAAATATTTGGAAGTCAGGTAAATAAATGGTTGTGGAGAAGCATTTGAATTTTATTCAACTAAAAAAAATAGTAATATGATAAGTCAAACCGCCTTCCAAGTCTGGCAACTGTGGAAAAATCTCACCTACGAGGCAATCTGTGAGGAGGTCTGTACTCATTGGTGGAGCTTTATGAGCTGTAATGGATGGATTGCTGGATGGATACAAAAATGGTCATTATTAAAAGGTATAATCAGATTTTGTACGTGGTAGAGCCATGCTGCAGCTATACTACTAGTATAGTTGTAGCACGCACGGGGAAGGACCACGCTCTCACACAATATCAACGTAGGATATCAGCTTAACGTTGCTGTGTTTCGAATAATAGGTGTAGAGATCCGAAAACCCTTTTTACTGAAAACGAGGCATTCCATATTAGTCCTGACAATGACAGCGCATCTGCATTTTGATTCGTAATCAAGGATAGATGTAGATGTCTATGGGCCACAGCATCATTTTACCATCGGGTAGACTGTGTGCTCGTTTGTTATCCTTATCCTATAAAAAAATATTTTTAAGTCCATGAATATAAATAACAACTTTAGCAAGTGGCACTTGTAGCCATTAAATTTATAAAAATATTTCTGAAATATCAAAGGTCATTGTTCTTAAAACGCCTCTTAAACTAATGAGTCGCGCTTTACGAGGACATCGTCACGCGAATATCACTCAGGCTTCTAATTAAGGTCAATATTACGTGATCTTCACACTGAAAACAGTCGTAAAAAAGATAACCGGAGTTCCAAATAACATTCGTCCTTAAAATACGTAGCTCTTATATTATAAATAGATAAGAGTAACTTAACATTTTACAATAATTTAAGTAATGATACTTATTTTCGTCAAGCTTTGTCTTTAACGCGCCAAATAGACTTACTTTGTGATTTAATTAATACCATACAATGTTAATTAATAGCTGTTAGTTTTTTTGTTGAATAAGAAATATATTTTTTTTATATTACATTGATAGACAAGTTAACAATCCCTCCGATGGTTTGCGGCTACTACATCTCATGGTCACAAACATATTCAAAATAGAGGAAGCTAAAGATTGCTTTTGTCAATCCTGCTGAATTTATTTTTCCTGTAAAAGTTGAAATTTACTCTAAACAATATACCCTTGTATTCCAAATCTAAAAGGGGATATCCTATCGTATGTCATATAGTATAGTATCGTATGTATATAGTATATTTTTATACGTGGTAGAGCCATGCTGCAGCTATATTACTGGTATAGTTCTAGCACGAATGGTTCGGCTCGACCGGGGAAGGACCACGCTCTCACAGAATACCAGCGTAAAATGGCAGCTTAACGCTGCTGTGTTTCGTATGGTGAGTGTAGAGAACCGGAGATCCTTTTTACTGGAAACGAGGCATTCCATCTTAGTCCTCACTGGTGACAACGCATCTACATTTTGATTCGTAATCGAGTATATATTTAGATTTCTATGGTCCACAGCAACCACTTACCATCAGGTGGACTGTGTGCTCGTTTGTCACCCTAATTCTATAAAATAATGTCCTAAATACAGATTACTAAGTGGCCTAGCTAAGAAGCTTCAAATTCTACCCGTTTCTAATTATGAGTGGTCCACATTATTTAGTATATATCTTTGTAACGAGTATGCAAGCTAAACTGTAGAACTGTCAATAAAAAGTTATTATAATTAAAAAATTAATACGAACAAATATTAATATTTTGTTTATACCTTCTTTATTAGCCCATGAAAGTCCACTGCTTCCTCTCTCGTTGTAGGGACAATTTGCTACAATCGTCACGTTTGTCAGGCGAATTGAAGATTTAAAAAAGGTTATAAAAAGTTATTTCGCAAACATCCGCTCTATAAAATAAAATGATGTGTCTATCTAGTATGAAGTATGAATAGCACCTCCCGCCCTCCCTCACATGCATGTCATAAAAGGCAGTTGTTTTGGCTCACCGCTCACTTAACGGTCAGCCACCGTAGAGTCTACATCATCTAAGGATGCCTCGTGTAGAGGCGAAACAAGTGTTGTATTGTCGTCAGTGGTGTGTTTTTCCTAGTGTAGTGGTGTTGGGAGTAGTGATACTGGGATTAGTGGTGACAGGGATAGTGCACGCATTTGAGGGAGGGCGGGAGGTGCTCTTCATACTAGGTAAGACACATCATTTTATTTTATAGAGCGGATGTTTGCGAAATATCTTTTTATAACATTTTATATAATGGATTTCCGCCAAGTAACGCCTGATTATATTAATGAATTGAAGATTTGACGCTGCTACTCGTCGGTCTGAGTATCTCACGTCGGTAGTAAACGAACATGATTATACCGACATCGATTGCTAGCCATAAGATTTTTCTGAAATTTCCCACAGTCTTCTCTTACGACACCCACGGGACAAAATGAATGAATACATCGTGCATTGAAGTAATATGTACTACGTACTAGAAACACGCCGAGACTTGGTCACTTGCAACACGGGAACAAACATACGTTTCTTCTGTGTCGTTGCGTTACTTTTGTCTCATAAAAAAGTCCTCTGTGCCTCCTTCCACGCGCCCAGAACTGTCATATAGATTTTGTCTGCGGTATCTGTTCTAGCACGTAGTACATATTACTTCAATGATGCAGTGATGGATTTCTTATACTGTCACAAGCCAGTCGATGTCATTGTGTCAAGATGCACGCTTCATGAGAGTTTTATTTAATTTTGATGAAAAAATAAATAAAAGTAGTGACGTCAATTTTTGCCAAAAAAAAAACATAGAATAATCGACTTTCATTAATAACTTTTAAACAATGTTATTATTAACGTTGCAATAACTACAGACATTGGATTATAAGATTAGTTTATTTTGTAATTGATTCACTTTAGATTACATAACAAAAAATGTGATTGAAGAAATAAATGGACTGCCGTTCGTTGGTCTGTGCGTCGGTGAGTCTTCTCGCTTAATAGAAATGTAAGCAATAGATTGAGATATATAATATAAAATATGATTCACTATATTCTAAGGAGGATCTCAATTGATTTTTGTTATTGAACTCAACACCGTTTAAAAGTTAAAATCGCGCATGAGGCGTGCTCTTTTGAATTTTCCAAATTATTTGAAATCATCCCAACTTGAATGTGATTTATGGGCAACAACGTTTTTGCCTACCGATCGATCCTTACGAATGTATGCGTGCGCAATAAAAATCAGTTAAAATAATGCATTACCACGCATTTTGCATTTAAAAGATAAGAAGGACAGAATGTTTGAGATTTTTTAAAATTAATTATTCATCACCATTTGCTTATATTACTTATTCTGAACCTTCTCTGCAAATTTGGCCGGTTAATGCAAAATAATCCTATATAACACTATAAAATATAGCGGAAATGAACTGTGATAAATTTACTATTTAGAAAAATATAAAAAGTAAAATAGCGCAAATGTACAGTGTTGGGTATCACAACGAATAAAGAAACCACTCTAACAGAAACTTATCTAAATATTTGGAGGAAAATTTGTATTTAGATATTGTTATACTTTTCAAGTTTATCTAGATAGGTGTAGATTTATCCATCGACCTGCAAATCTTTATCGTTCTGTACGCCTATTCGCTAATTATGTTGACATCAAAATGTTCAACACTTTGTACTACATTGCGTTGTATGCTTGATAAACAATGTTAAGTCTTATAAAAAGCTACACAGAATATGCAATCTACTACAAAATGACTATCATTTTTAAGTCAACATGGATATGCGAATAGGCACACAATTATGTAAATTGAATGAGATATTATTTAGCGAAATCTAATGATTAGTTTACTAAATAATTTACCTAAAAGAAGTTTTGGACGAACATAATTACGGGGGTATATATGCCGTAGTTGAGTACAAAATTGAGCCCATTCACTACTGGTTTGTTGCGGCTCTACATATCGTAAAACTCATTAAAATTGTGCTCCTAAACCGCGTTAAATAAGGTTATTTAATTAAAATAAGCTGACTTTAACGAGTTTTCGCTTCGCGTCTGTAATATAACATTTAACTTTAACCTTATCCACCTCAGCTACCAATAAAAATAAAAAACTCCCGACCCTCGTCATAACATGACAGATGTGATGATTCGGAAGCAATTTATTATATAATTTTATCAATTTACACCAGCCATCGTAAATTTTTGATTTTTTCTTTGGTATTTGTTCCTAGCCTCCACACACACAATTATCTAATGTTGGGCGAGGCCGATGGTGTATGTCGAGTGGTGGACTGTCAGTATACTTTTTTCATAGAAGAGGGGGCAAATGAACAACTGCAACACCCGGGGAATTGTAAGTACGTTGTCGGCCGTATAAAAAGAAGTAAGCTCTTTTTTTAAGGTCCCTAAGTTGTATCGGTTTTGAAAAGTCTCTGGTGGTAACAGATTTAAAAAACTATTAGCAAATCGCAAAGTGGCATAGATGGTATCAAAAATTTAGTCGCGATGTGCGATGATAAAATTGTAAACTTGAGATTAAGTGGATACTGTGGTTCATGTTAGATCTATATCCTAGATTAGGAATCATAATGCAGATGTATTGTCACACCTGAGGATTAAGATGGAACTTTTCAACTACATTTTTAACTACCTAGTTACCAATGAAAAATATTTTCGTTTCTCAGATGGATGCTCTTCAGGATGTCCTCCTTCGCCGTATAAAACTCTGCTGATATTTATACGGTGAGTGAAGACATCCTTAAGAGAGGTGAAAGTGAGGCGAAACACATCTGTAGTTTTCTCTGTTTGAAGAACAACAACCAGTAGGTGTCCATGGATTGCAGTGACCACTTACCATAAGGAGGAGAAAGTAAATTGTTACAAATCTTAAATACATGATATTATATTATTACATTCCATTACCATCATCATAGCGGTGGCAGCTGTAGTGCGTTGTGAGCGATTTGACATATACGATAGGCTGCCGACAGTTTGTCGATTTCGATACGAAATAAATAAGCCAATAGATCTTCCATTATTAAAAAATTATAATATATATTAAATTAAATTTATAAACTTATTATTTTTTTTTTAGATCTTCCATTATTATCATTTTCCTTTGTTATCTCTAATGACACCCACAGGGTGAGAAGAGTTGGTAGAAGGAAAACTCGGTAGCGAATCCCGCACTACTAATTCTACGACTTATATAAATAAGATGATTGATTGAAAAAAAATACATAGTTTTTTTTATTAATTCAAATCATAACTTAAAAAAGCTATCAAAACAAACATTTCAATTTTGCAAATGATAAAATTGTACGAATAAAAAGTGTAATGACACTATAGTTTTTATGGTCAAATAATCATCATAATTATATATTTTAAATACTAAAAATGTAAATATATATATATATATATATATATATATATACATATATATAAATATTGTTTTTCAATTTATTATTTTAACTATCTATGAAGCATAATATATAAATTTGGTATATATTAATAGATAAACTATAAATCGAAAATTGAAAACATTCACTTAAAATATAACAATAATGATTTTCTATATTTACGCGAATAGTGGTATTCATTCGAACAGTGGTATATGAAGTAAAATAAGAAAAAATGATTCCCAGTTCCAAAGAAGCTATCTTCAATGTAAATTTAATTATATAAATTTGTAAGTGTTGCATAGGAAAAATCTTATTCGAATATTAAAGGCTGGTCTGCAGTTTTAATATAATATTTTATGTTGAAGTCTCAGGAAACTGAATGCGGTCTATTAATTATACGATTCAAGCATAAATGGTAAACATTTAGCAAGTTGCATTAATAAAATGGCGCGTAATTATGTTACATAATAAATTATCAACAATAAACAATATGTGCAGTGACGACCTGGTAAGACATCCAGGAAGTCGATGGATCCAGGTGGCTTAGGACCGTGCTTTGTGGCATTCTTTTGGGGAGGCCTATGTTCAGCAGTGGACTTATGAAGGACTGCAATGATTACGATGATCATGATAAGACAATCTGTACAGGTAATCTTTAAAACTGCATAAATCTTTCTTACCATGTGCAAAAGGCCCTTCTTACACCACGACTTGTAGCCGTGGCTTGGTCACCCACTGTGAACAAAGAGGAAGCCATTTTGAATTGTAGGGCCACGCTACAGCTGTAATATAGTTGTAGCACGAATGGGTCGGCTCGATCGGGGAATAACCACGCTTTCGTACGGAGAACTCCGAATAGACTTGGCTCGCTAACTCTGGAAGCGTTTCATGTTACTTAACTTGACGGGAGGGTTGTCATTTGCCCACGCCCGTTGCAGAAAAAGAGTCGTAACGGAATAGGAGTATCAGTATGGCGATGCATCACTCACCCTGACCTCCGCAACTTGCGCGGGCCCGCACCGGTGATGCAGTGGTGGTGGTAAAATTTTTCCCGTGTTGGTAGAATATACATATTCATAAACTCTCACGTCTCCTAGAGAGGACAGTAGACAGACTTTATTTTGGCACGATCCTGATTCTCACTCTAACTTCTTTTATATCCATATAATCTACGCATACATCGTCGATTAAAGGTTCTCTTCATATCGATTCGACCGATAAAATTCCGTCTAGAGCGTCCCTTGACGACTCCGCCACTGGCACACAGGCATCATATTGCATTGTTTTTTATATGGATGACAAGCGTGCACCCAGTCCACCTGATGGTAAGTGGTTACTGTGGCCCATAGATATAAACATCTACCCTCGTTTGCGAATTAAAATGCAGATGCGTTGTCAGCCATCAGGACTAAGATAGAATGCCTCTATTCCAGTAAAAAAGGGTCTCCGGTTCTCTACACTCACCATACACACAGCAGCATTAATCTGCTATTTTACGCTGGTATTCTGTGACAGCATGGTCCTTCCCCGGTTGAGCCGACCCATTCTTGCTACAATTATACAATTAATACAGCTGCAGCGTGGCTCTACCACGTAAAAAATTGTCTCTCTTTTCTCATTCAAAATGTCTACATATCTAAACTACCGAACCCTGGTTACAGCATCTTCTAGCAAACCTTTCTATTATCTCACAATTTTTTACCCTATCATACGGAGTCAGCCATAGTATATTTCTTAATAACTGCATTTCTACAAAATCAACTATTTTCTCATGTTTCTTCTGCCACACCTAACTTTCACTACCATAATATATTAAGTTATTGATTAACACAGCATTGAAAATTGCCATCCGTGCATTTTTAACACATTCTGACTTCCCATATTAAAGTAAAAATCTACTATGTCCCGCATTCAAACTTCCTTCTATATACCAACCTCGTAATGTCTACCAACTCTGCTAAATACCCATCCTAAATTAACAAACTCATTCACTTGCTCATCTAACATCTCTTCATTCTTATTTCCCATATCGTTTTACTCCTTCAAAACCGTCTCTTTCGTCTTACTTAAGTTCTCTTACTATATTTATATATAAAGAATATATGATTTCAGTATTCAATATAAAATAAATAGATAATGCCGAATAACTTTCAAGTTCAATTATAATCTAAACCGGTGATTATGGTCCCTGAACGCATCCAAAGTGGTCCTCGGAGACATCATTATATTCTCTCATATAATATAAAAAAGTCGAAAACATTTTTGAAGATGATGGTCGGTAAACCGTATTGGCAGTATCTGCACTGACACGATTCAGTTTATAATACAATAATGCTGCATCATTAATAAGTATAATCACAATCATTAAGTTTCGTACTCGTATCTATTTTATTGGAAGAACAAACTTAAAAATCAACTTTACCATAACCATAATTTATAATATGTCAAAAAGTTGGTGGTCCATGGTAAGACAAAAAATTGTTCAAACGGTCCTTTGTCATTAAAAGATAACAACCACTGATCTAAACACAGAACAATAAGCTTATTTATCCTGTACTTAACATGAAAGGTATGAGAACATTCGAACTGTACTCATTAATACACCTATGCTTTTACCTGCAACTTATATAGGAAGTATTTGAGCAAGTAAGTAGTTCACTTATCAAAAAATCACTTTAAACTTAGCTTGTTTGCTATTATCTCGAAAACTATACATGTTTACAATAAAAGTTGAAGGTCGTATATCGTATATAACTTATCCTTGTCACATATCTTTTAACACTCGTACGTGAGGGTAATATGGTCATTCGGTTAATATAGTCACATTCTGATATCTCAAAAACTGCAGCCTTGTTTGCATAGATGGCTCTGTAATACAATAGCTCATCATCAGTCAATCAAATAATAAAAGGTCAAATTGGCTCTGCATTATTAACGCCATTTTAACAGTTGACACTAAAGTTAATATTTCAGTATTGTGTTGTGTTTTTGTTATATTTTTCGAAGAGTTCTTAATTATTAGCAAAGCTTTTTTACTATATTTTTCTTAATATAATAGTTATAGTATACGACTTTGTATTTTTGTCTCTGTACTCGTCGTAGTTTTGGTTTTATAGGACGGCAAAGTTTAAGGTGACCATATTACCCTCACGTACCTTAATAGTATTGTTGTAAAATGGTGTTGAAGTAAAAAAAGGTTTAAATCGATTTTGCATCGAAACTTGATCTATTTTATATATCATATAGTTTGAGAGGTATTCATCAAAAATCATTTATCAGTTTTTCAATTTCACAAAAAGATCCTCATGTTAGTCGGATATAAAATATAGTCCCAATCACTCTGGCATTACTTTCTATTTGTTCGTGAAGTTTGATCATAATCGTTTGGCTATTCCGAATATTAGTTCGTACAGACAAAATATTATTTATTGTACTCAAAATAATTGGTACAAAGGCGAACTTAACGCCGAAATAGCATTCTCTGCTAGCCAACCTTTGGCAAACCGACAAAAATTTTAAATATGGTTTCTTATGTCTTTAAAAGCATGCAAATAACCCTGTCAGCTTAATAGAAGCCAGTTTTTAAATATTGCAGAAATACGCAATTGTATTTACATGTATAACATTGTATTCCGTACAATAAAAGATAACTCTATATAACGTTTCTTTCGTACCGTTACCGTCACAGCCACCCTCAAATCAAATTCCACAAAACCAAAAGTCCACTGAAAGTCCACTGCTGAACATATGCCTCCCCATTGATTGCCTTATTGGAAGGATATTTAGCCATAATAATTTCTTATGTTTACGCGAACACTACACATTTAAATAAAACTAGTATTAACGGACTTTATCGCGTAAATTAATTTATTCTATATTCCCGACGTTTCGAGCACTTTATTTACAGCAACCATGGCGCCCCCGTGACCATGGACCAAGGATAATTGCCATAGTTGTCATGCTTAGCAGGCGGGTTGGCAACCGATTTATTTCTTAGTTGTTATTAAAAAAGATGCTTCTGCTCACCTTTTGATTCATTTCCCTCTGACACCTTTTACGACACATACGGAATTATATGAAGTAGGGGATTCTCTTATGTAGCCTCTACACGGGGAATAAATCACATCATAATCATCATTATCATCATTATAGCCGTTCACAAGTTCACTGCTAAACATATGCCTCCCCCAAGGGATACTGAATCCATCGATTTCCTGCATGTCTCACTAGGTTGTAACTCCATCTAGCGGGGTCACCGTGTACTTTGCCTGCCGGTACGGGGCTGCCACTCGAGAATCTTTCTTCCCCATCGGTTGTCGGTTTTTGGAACTATTTGGCCGGCCCATTGCCACTTCAGCTTACTAATCTGTTGGGATATGTCGGTTACTCTGGTTCTACTGCGGATATCCTCATTTTTAAGTCTATCACGCAGAGAAAACCGTGCGAAAACGGCGAACCAATCACATAAATGGACAAATTATTAATTGCACCCCAAGGAAGTAATATTTGCTGTCAATAACACGCTTTCTATACAACCCTCCATTATACTAATTGATTTTAAATGGAGAGGAACTGAGTCTTGTAGATACCACCTTTTTTATTGGAATCACACTAGACGCGAAGCTTCAATGGAGCCCTCATATATCAAAACTAGCAAGTAGACTTAGTTCTGCAGCATATGCTGTAAAAAAGATTAGAAGTCTTACTAGTGTTGAAACAGCTAGACTAGTTTACTTTAGCTATTTCCATAGCATAATGTCGTATAGTATTTTGCTATGGGGACACGCAGCTGAAACTGAAATTAAATTTGTTTTACAGAAGAGGGCCATAACAGCAATTTATGATTTAAAGCTTAAAGAGTTGCTGCGACAAAAATTTAAGAAAATTGATATATTAACTTTGGCACTTCAATACATTTATGAAAATGTAATGTACATACACAAAAATAAAAGTAGTTTTACAAAAATAAGTGATATTCATTTTGTAAATACTAGGAACAGACCAGTTTCTCGAGTCCACCGAGTAAGTAATTCATTCTTAGGGCGATGTATACGCTTTTACAACAAAACCCTAGAAAATATATAAAATTTGACCTGTTCAAAGTTCAAAAACTTTATTAAACAAAGTTTGTATAAAAAGGGTTACTATAATATTAAGGAATTTATTGGAAGGATGATAATAACCGCTGGGAATGAGATGATCGCTACCAAGCTATTTCTAATTTATTGTGTTGTTAATTGTGTAACATACATGATTGTAAGCTGTTATTTAAAAACGTCCCGCTAGGTTTCTTGCTGGTTCATCCCAGGACAGTGGTTTTTTTCGAACCAGTGGTAATTAAACAAAAGAGTGACTTTCAATAAGTATTATTTATAATCTGTATTGAATAAAATAGTTTCTTTTTCTGTTACTAAATGATTAAATAATACCCGGAAATCGATATCACCTGTTAGAAACATGAACTAAATTACATAGATTTTTCGTCAGGTTTATTTATCTCCAAAATAACAAACGATGTTAAAATACTATTATATAGAGATTAGCGCCCCGCCCGTCATTTAGATTTTTTAAAATAATAGTCTATGAGCAATATGATTGTGAATTCTCAAAAAATATTTAATATAAAATATTAAATATAGCCCTGATATTTAATACGAAAAACTTGGCATTACTGTCCATGTTCATTTTAATCGGTATAGCCATTTCGGAGATTAGCCCGGACAGACAGACACACATTTTTTACATTTATGTCTTAATGGCATGCAAATACCTTTATATTGTTTTTCGATATTACAGACAGACACACAGACTTTCTAATTTTATAACATGTATAGATCAAACATGCGTTGGTACTTAGGTTACTTTTAATATGCCTTGTGCCAGGCATGTGAAGTGCCTTTTTGTCCAAAACATTCGCGGGCGTTGCCACAACTCACCAAATCTTCATCGTATATAATATTGTAATGTATGCCTATATCGTACCTACATGTCATTATGCCGCACACTCTGATATGCATTCAGGCCTTAGCATCGCAATTATATTATTACATACATTATTACATATTTATTTAATACGTGAGAGAGCCACGCTGCAACTACATTATAGTCGTAGCACGAATGGGTCAGCTCGACTGGGGTAGGACTACACTCTCACATAATATTAGCTTGAAATAGCAGCTTAATACCGCTACTTCAAGCTGATATTCAAGCTGATTATAAGTGAGTTCTTGTGTATTTACTAATGCGATAGTGGCACTGACATGCCTTATACGATGAATCGGTGCTAACAGAAAATGTTTCACTAAATTCATCAAATCATGACTTTCACTAAATTATTCAGGAGAATAGTGTCGTCTTTTTGACTTTAAGTATTTTAGAAAGTGTGTTTATATAATAAATATTAAACGCTTTATTTTCAATCTTTTCTTATGTAACTTAGACGCCTTAGCAGGGTAATCGATGCAGAAAGCTTTCAATACTCGTAAAGGCTTCTCGCTAAGCATCGAATAACCTTAATTGAAAAGAGTTTTCGTGTGAATTGGAACAGATCCGTCCTTTTAAATCTTAAATTTTTCCTTTCAAAAGAAGTAATCTCTTACCTCACAAAGATTATTTAGTCTTTTGTGACTAACTTATACCGCTACACTAACTTAAAGATCAACGATTTAAAAAAATATTTTTTTCGTAAACAACAAAAAATATATATATATATAGATATATATATATATATATATATATATATATATATATATATATATATATATATATATATATCAGTACTTTTTTACACTAGGATTTTCCCCTGTACCGTGGAGGCAGTTCTACAAACATAAATTGCACAAGAGCAAACATCCAGACCCGGAACACTTATTTGCAGGCCTTGTATGGCCTGCAAATAAGTGTTCCGGGTATACTTGTTCCGTGCGGGATTTGAACCCGCGGCCCCCAGCGCTGCAACTCATAGCTAAGCCATTATTACAACCTTTGCTTCCTTCAGCAGTGGACTTTCATTTGGTCTGGTAAATGACTGAATGAGTGAAATGTATATTTAAAATTGTTAAGTTATTTTGTCATTTCAAATATACTTTAGATCTCATTTATAAAACGTCACCACCACACCCGCATACACTCCCACTAAACGTGTAATGGCGATGTAAGAATATGCACTACCATATATCGTCCCGTGGTTGTAGTAAAAGGCGACAGAGGAAATCTGACACAGGATATTTGCCGCAGATACCTGATAACAACTCGAAATTATTAAAAAAAACTGCGGTTGTTAACCAGCCTGCCAAGCGTGGCAACTATGGCAAATTCTTCCCTAAGTGGCAATCTATGGAGAAGCCTTATATTCAACAGTAGACTTTGAAAGGCTATAATGGATGGGCACCCTCATACTAGGAGTTTCCCTTGTGTCATGATGAAGTTTGACAAACATAAATCACAAGACTGAAAATGTGGTGAGAAGGTCGACATATCTCAGAAAAATATTTTTGGTGACGTGAATACGCTCTGTAGCAAGTTCTACTATCGTTTCCGCTTCTTCATCTTCTTTATCTCTATAGTGAAAGCAGTCATGTTTCCAGCAGCAGGAGTTTTATTAAGCCTTAAATATATGTATACTTCAAATATAAAGTGAGACTAATGTTGGAAGTAGTTGCATTAAAATTATAGTATACAACAAAAAAAACCTATTTTATATTATTCGATTGAGTTACCGCACGTTGCGAAAACGGTAACTTTATAAAGTTTGTCTTAGAAAGAATGTAATAAAAATAACCTTTCACGAATCCCTTATTTGCACGACGTGACCGAGTGGCGAGGAATCTCGACGAGAGTGTAATAAACGGCGTAAAAAGGAGTCGCTATGACTACAATTTGTAAAATTTAGCTCAGAGAAGGATAAAGACCGTTACACACAAAACAGAAATGTGATGATGAAAATAAGTGTTTATTTATATACTCATATTTGCAACACCTTCTCAAAATTTCTGAAGTTAATTAGAACATATTCGTTCTAATAATTAAAAAAAAAAACATTTTATGCTGCGGCAGTTTTGAGTACGTGGCGTAAAAAACTGATGGGTGCATAATATTTCCTGGAGACCTGTGTTTCTTTTAAGGTCTCTGAGAATACCTACATTTCTGATTTTCTTTAAAAATATAATCTCACTATTCTTCAGTTTTTCAAAATAAAAAAAACATGTGTAAATGTCGTGGAACACTCGGTTGGAGCGAAGTTCCTTTCATATTATATTATTAATGAGAAACGTATTATATTATTGATTAACAAAATAAATACAAATAAAGGAATTAGCTAGCGTCTATTACAATTAAGCGTCATTTAAAATTAAAAAAAGTTCCTTTCGTAGTATATTATTATTGATAAACGTATTATATTATTGATTAACAAATACAAATAAATAAATAATACAAATAAAAATTGTTTGCGTACTATGATACAAGGGGTAGCAACGAAAAAATCTTACACTATTTGTCACCTAGCTCCCATCCGCCAAACCCGTACTGTCCGATAAGGAACTTCGTTCCAATAGTTCTTCCCCTTACCTGTGACTGGTTGCCATCGCCGATGAGAAGGAAGGCAGGTTCTCTCTAAGAAAACGCGTCTATAAAATACCGGATGGATCGAGAGTGAACGAGAGGTTGCATCACTCTAGCGAAGTGTCATATCGATGGTGGCGTGGGAGAATTGAGGATATATCAAAACCCCCACTTATTTGTGCAGTATAAAGTTGAATGTAGGTGCTGTGCGTAAGAGATTCCGCTTAAATCATTCTACGAGTGCTAAGATAGTGTCGTTGTGGTGGTTCTTCTGGTGCAGACAAGGATGGCGTTGCTGAGAGGCTGTCATGTGTTACGTTCAGATCGGTGGTGTTGCTGTTGGTTTGCATATCTTGGTGTTATCATGTTATTATGTCCTTCACGTTCCACCAGTGTGTAATTGTTACGGGGACATATTACGGTATGGTCGAACTGTAATTGCTATTGAACTGTAATATACTGATTGTATAATGCGTTACGTTACTGACTTAACAAAAGCCTATTTACTCTTGCCTTGAAGACACCCACATAGTAATAGGATGGAAAAACAGATGCTGGAAATTTATTCCACTTCTATGCTGTACGCATAACGAACGATGTAGCAAACCAATTGGTTTGAAGGCATGGTAATTCGACAACGAAAGGGTGGAGACGGGCCAAGCGTCTGGTTGTCCGTTGGTGGAAGGGAGAGAGAGAAATTAAGTACAATTCCTGCGCACACTCTCCGAAATGTATTCTGTAGAAATCCGAAAGTATGGTTATTGTGCGCCTATGTCTGAAGCTGGTGAGATTGATTTTAACCAAATCCAGTCACCAGTAAGCTTCTTATCACGCCTTTCCATTGATACCTTAAATTATAGGTTTCATTTTGCAGCACCAGTCCATATTTGGCAGCCATACTCCATGCACGACCGGACTTAGGCATTATATAGAGTAAGTAGCTGTCCCGAAACGCCGCACCTTTGCAAGGACTTCTTTGTTCCTTGCTCCTACTTTGGCCTTTGACTCGATGAACTCAAATAGAGGTTGTATTTTTTAATGTAAGTATTTTTGTTATATTGTTGAATTTATGATATTCCTTGTTATACTCAAGGGTAAAGTAATTAAACTAAACTAAAATTAAAAAGGAAAACCGACTGCAAAAACAAAGAAGAATAAAATAATTTCTACCTAATTGTTTCTGAAGTAAGAGCTATAATTAATTAACTATTTTTCAAATTTAGTTGTTATTAATTTTACTTCGTGTGTAAACTTTTTGATAATTTTAATTAAAATTATTGCATAATTGTCTACATAAATTATTATGTCATAATGTCAGTAGCCTTAATAAATAAATAATTTACAATACAAAACAATACATTTATCTCATATGCGCACACCAAGAAAATAACAAATCTGACAATAACATACACAAACAGAGATAAAATAAAAAGCGATCTTACTTTTACACGGCAATTTCTTCCAGACACCTTCAAAAAGGATATAATAAAGGAAGAAAATTTTATGAGCACAGTGCAATATAAATAATATTATGACTCTGTTTGTCCCTTCAATTTTATAAAAAGAAATCTATAATATGTACTATAAAGACAACGTACTAAAACGACATACTAGTAACCAAAACTGGAAAGGTAAAGATGAAAGAGGGAGACGTTAGAAGAACTGATAATATCCCTTTGCCTGTTTCGTTTTATTTTATGAGTGTTCCTATTTACCTTCTACTTCTATCTGAAGGAATCGCAACCCTGGATGCACAATTGCTACGTAACGTAATTGAAAGAAGGAAAGAAAGAAAGAAAGAAAAATGATTTATTACAACAAACACCAACACACATTTTACAAAAGATATTATACAATAAAAAAAGTTATAACTACAATGTAAAAGAAAACTAAAACCTAAATAAAATACCATCAAAGCTTTATAATGTGTGCGGGTTTGGTATAAAAGTGTTACACTCAGCATATAAGCTGGTTTTCAGTGCACCATCTAGTGAGTAACATACGGATGAATATGCAAAAACCAGTACAAATATTACGACGCTACACTTGTTACACCTACCACACATAAACATATGGTGTATATTTTTTACGTGGTTTTACGTAACACGAATGGGTTGGCTCGACCTGGGAAGGAACACGCTCTCACAGAATACCAGCGTAAAAAGCAGCTTAATTCTGCTGTGTTTCGTATGGTGGGTGTAGAGAAGCGGAGACCCTTTTTACAGGAAAGGAGGCATTTCATCTTAGTCCTCACGGCTGACAACTAACTTAATTCGCAAACGAAGATAGATGTAGATATCAATGGGCTTACTGCAACTACTTACCATCAGGTGGACTGTGGGCTCGTTTGTCACCCATATACTATAAAAAAAATTGCTGGAACCCCCAACAACAAAAATTTTGCCTGGAACTCGCATGCAAAAATTGGAACGGTAACACACTGTTCGATCTCACGAAGCGACTAAGCTTAGATGATATTGTACTAATGACTGGTAAACATTCTTTACCTGACATCAACCGCACATGTTAGACGAAGCCTTTGATGACGAACTCAAAGATGTCCGTCTGTCGCTAATATCGATTGTGACTGTTTAAGCCGAGCCAGCTGTGAATCTGTAAATGAAGCAGTAAAAGCCGACTAGCTGACAGCGTTCACATCACAGAAAAAAGAGGTACTAATCCCGTCGGAGAGACAGACAGACATCCTTGTCTCCCTATGAGATTTTACTATCATTTTGTAGTTTGTGTACAAAAAAAGGTCCCATTAATAGTGATATTTTCATACTTTAAGTACTATTTCACGTAGAACATGTCCACATGTTTATGTGCGGTGACGGCAGTCGGCGCAGTGGTTTGTGAGCTCATGTTCACGTTGGCCGCCAGGCGTTTGCGCAAGTGTAACGTGTTGTGAGGTTGTGAACATGGATGACGAACTTTTATTTTTAATCGAAAATTCTTACCTAAAGTGGGAGATAACCAAATTAGAATTGGTGTGCTCGAAATTAATAGAGAAACAGAACTGGCAGAGGGAAATAATCATGTGAGTTCATTGGATTTAATGGTCGATCGTTTGTAGCGACAAGTTCAAAATTTTTGATCTTACATCGATGTGAACACACAAACAATTTCATACGTTTGACATTGCCACCGCGCCCGCGAGTTGACGTGAACGGGCACTTACTTGTATTTAAGGTCCGTATTTTGTATAAAAAAGCAGACGCCGCAGTACGCGGTGAAAAAATTAGTGAAGAAAGTAATGAATGAGACGAGTGTTATTAGGCTCGCCTCCTTATCTTAAACAATCTGCAAAAGGCAAATTTATGCTTTCTATGTGTGTGTGTGTGTGAGCGTGTGTCTGCGCGTGTGTGTGCGCGTGTGTGCGCGTGTGTCTGCCCGTGTGTGTGCGCGTGTGTGTGCGCGTGTGTGTGCGCGTGTGTGTGCGCGTATGTGTGCACGTGTGTATGTGCGTGTGTGTGCGCGTGTGTGTGCGCGCGCTTGTGTGTGTGTGTGTGTGTGTGTGTGTGTGTGTGTGTGTGTGTTAGTAAGAATAACGAGTTATTTTATGTATGAGTAACGAGCATTGTAAAAACGCTTACTCTTAGTTCTATTGAATAGGAAAATGCTTTCTCATCTTCTTTCACGTAGTTAGTTAATAATAAAATACAAGTAGTTTATCAAAGTTGTTTTAGTTGCAAGTTTTTGTACGTGGTAGAGCCACGTCACAGCTCTATCATGGCAAGTACCATTTGATCAGTTCCACTGGGATAATACAACACTTTCAATTTGTACAGTTTACGTATGTAAGCTGCCTACACGGTACAAGATAAAATCCTAATCTGGGGGTATATTATTTGTACGTGGTAGAGCCATGCTGGAGCTATGTGTACGTGGTAGAACCATGCTGCAACTATATATACATGGTAGAACCATGCTGCAGCTATATGTAAGTGGTAGAGCCATGCTGCAGCTATACGTACGTGGTAGAGCCATGCTGCAGCTATATTAGTAGTATAGTTGTAGCACGAATGGGTCGGCTCGACCGGGGAAGGACCACGCTCTCACAGAATACCAACGTAAAATAGTAGCTTAACTCTGCTGTGTTTCATACGGTGAGTGTAGAGAACCGGAGACCCTTTTTACTGGAAGTGAGGCATTTCATCTTAGTCCTTACGGATGACAACGCATCTGCATTTTGATTCGCAAACGAGGATAAATGTAGATGTCTATGAGCCACAGCAACCACTTACCATCAGGTGGACTATGTGGCCGTATGTCAACCTATCATGTATAAAAAAAACATAATAAAATTACCATTTGGTGTTTGGTATGCTCGTTTATTTTAGCATTATTTAAGCACGAAATCTGCAGATTAAGATCGTTTATTTGCATGAATGTGTAACATGGAAAATAATGGTACAGAACGATCTGATCAACGTTTTTAAATCTCTTATTCTACCTATAATTTCGGTGTGCAAATTTTATAATTTTATTCCTATATTATATGTATTCTAAGCATATTCATACAATATACACATAGAAGAGAGCATAATATATAAGAATAATTTAAATTAAATTCATAATGTAACCATTATCACATGAACCACTTTTACAGAAACACAAATGACAGTTAGTATAGTAAATGACTTTTCTGCACCTATATTTCAATAAGGATATAGTAGTTATATTGTTCATAAGTTAATTGGAGTTAGAATAATCATTTTAATTCAATATTATCGTGAACATCAACATATCATGAAGGTTCTGTGTCAATTTGAATACGAGTATTTTTTTCAAATCGCCGCGTCCGTAACTCATTGGCGAGGGTCGGATATCGTTTGTCATTGAGCATTTTAAAGTGCTTTATTTTGTAATAAAGAACATAATCTTAATCCGGAAGCTTAAAAGAAGGTCGTAGCAAGCAATTTATCATCTTTTGCCCTTTTGTTCAAATCGTGGAAACGATGTTTATATATCAAGTAAACAAATAGTTGGTAATATTTATATGGGATTTCTCCTGTTAATGAGATTTTTTTTAATTAAAAAGAAACAAAAGCATGTTATTCGCAACTCTCTGTACGCGGTTCAACCTCAAAGTGTTCATCGATATGTGAGCAGTTTGACCTACTTAGGCCCCATATCTGAAAAAGTAGCTAATACTCTTCGACAAAACGGCGTTCATGTGGCGTTGAAAACAAACAATTCTCTTAGAAATATCTGTAATAGTAAAGATAGGTTGGATATTCGTCAAAAGTCAGGTGTTTACAAACTTGTTTGTGACGAATGCCACGCCGTTTACGTGGGTCAGACTGGTCGCAATTTCGAGACACGTTATAAAGAGCATTTAGCCGCGTACAGGAATTGCAATCCCGATAAATCCCATTTTGCCAAACATCTTTTGGACACTGGACACAACCTGGCCAACGACCACTCCTTTAAAGTCTTACATACGTGTAATAAAGGGCTGCGGCTGTGTGTGCTGGAACAGTTAGAGATATTAAAAATAAATAATAATACCGTTGCATTGCTGAATGAACAAACAAATGTTACTAACTCACCTCTCTTAAATATCTTTAATCCTGCTCTCTAATAATAGAGAGCCTCGCAATATGGTAGTTTGTCACCCTCACGGTGATCGGCGATTGGTTGCATGGTTGGAGGGTGGGCGTTGCGCGGCGGTTTGTTTTTAATTTTACAAACGGCTGCGTAAGTCCAGCGGTGATTGGTCGCATGTTTTATCGCATGACGCAGTCGCTCACTCCTTAGGTAGAGAGCGGTTGCATCATCGATTTGTATAAAAGGCACTGGTTTTGGCGCGCCGCTCACTTAGCGGTTAGCCACCGTAGAGTCTATATCACCTGAGGATGCCTCGTGTAGAGGCGAAACACGTGTCGTATTATCGTCAGTGGTGTGTCTTGCCTAGTGTAGTGGTGTTGGGAGTAGCGGTGCTGGGATTAGTGGTGACGGGGATAGTGCACGCAATTGAGGGAGGGCGGGAGGTGCTCTTCGTACTAGGTAAGACACATCATTTTATTTTATAACGCGGATATTTGCGAAGTAAAAATTTTTGTAAAAGTTATTATCATCCATAAATTACTTAATATTATAACGTTTCAATAGATATTTTACATGGTAGAGCCATGCTGCAGCTATATTAGTAGTATAGTTGTAGCAGGAATGGGTCGGCTCGACCGGGGAAGGACCACGCCCTCCCAGAATACCAGCATAAAATAGCAGCTTAATACTGTTGTGTTTCGTATAATGAGTGTAGAGAACCGGTGACCCTTTTTACTGGAAAAGAGGCATTCCATCTTAGGACTACCTCACGGGTGACAACGCATCTGCATTTTGATTCTTTATTGAGGATAGATGTGGATGTCTATGAATCATAGCAACCACTTACCATCAAGTGGACTGTGTGCTCGTTTGTCACCCTATCCCATACAAAAATATAATCGGAAATGAGTACACGATTCAATACGTTTCTTTCACTAAGCTCGTGTGGTACCCAAATATCGAGCTTTTTTGTATAGCCTATAGACTTTGTCAAATGGGTCAAAACTGTTTTGTGGTCAATCCTCAATTCCTCAGCTATGTCGTAACTACTACTAGTACTCCACGTTTTCAAAAATGGCATCTACTTTATCAGTATGAATGTAACCAGAGCGAGCTGCTTATTTGACATAAAAATTCTCCAACTGAAATCGCTTAAAACAACTTTGTGCTACTCTTACTGACACTACATTAGGTCCATAAAGGTCACAAGCTGTTTTTGCGGCTCGAGTCCCATTTTTCCTCTTTTTTTTAATAAAACTTCAGAATGTATCTAATTTCTTCATTAGATTCACTCATTTTGGCGGACTGAAAAACAATTGAAAAATGTTTGACCTTTTAAAATCTTTTTACTTTTTATTTTTCTTTTTCTTAATGTCCTATATGTATTGATATTAAAGCCAGCCAGATACAAACAGTACAACCAAAGAGATTTTTCTATAATTTTATACAAACAAAATACGAAGAAACTTTTTCCTCGACCTATTACTAGCTACGTTTGATACATTATATTACATAACAATATATGACTTATATTACGTTATTCATTTCGCGCTATGAGATGCGCGAGTAGGTATGTTGCGCAGAGGAAAACCATAACAGCTTCGCTTTTTGTTAACGCTTGATTTTACTACCCATCCATTTTTCATTGTGTTTTCATAATATTATATAAACCATTTTTAAGGAGTTAACTCCAGATATAAAAGCTTCGGATGCTAATCCGCTTGCTGAGCGTGGCATCTATGATAAAATTATGAGGCAATCTAGGAAAGGCCTATGTTCAGCAGTGGACTTTTATATGCTGTGATAGAAGTGGGTGGATGGGGGTTATAATTATATGCACATAATATAGACATATGCGAAATATTATTTTCAAATAATTATGTCAAAATATTGTTCCGGTGTTTCCATCCATCTAAATATCGAGAGTAAGACAAAAATAATGGATTAAAAACATCTATTGTCAGGCAAACGACATTTGCTCAGTGGCATTGAGTGACGCAGTGACAAATGTATTCCCGCTTTGCAATTCAATGAAGTATTTCGCGATTTCTTCGTAAATGTGATAAAATAAAAAGTTTCTTACTTATATAATATATATACATAATCTTCAGGAGAGTGAAAAGCTGGGTGATTAATATTGTAATGATTGTAATTGGAAAAAATATTTGGAATGAAATTTTACGCAGAGAAAGTATTTTCTTTTAGCACTGTGACATTGATACCTTTATGTCTCGGGGCTCTGTCAATTTAACATTTATACATTTAGAACTTTTTGTAGTTTGTTTCCTGTTATTTATATATAAAATAACAAAAAATATATTTAATGGTAAAGTTTATGGACAGAATTGGCGAAATATCATATATTGCATACCTTAAGCGAAAGCGCTAGGTATGTTCTACTATCGCCTAAAAATTAAGATTCCGACGTTTTATCGAATAAAATCGTATCTAGCACTCATATTATACATATAAATGATATAAAAAGCACATTGTTAGAAAGATAAATGATTGTTGAACTTATTAATTTATTTTTTAAATCGATTAATTGCTATTTTTAAATAAAAAAAAAGGGTTTTAGTGGCTTATGGTGTGGATTTATCATGCCCCCAAGGCTTGTAAACACAATAACTTTTGAATATGTCAATTGTTTAACTCAATCTATTTTTTAAACTCTTCATGTATCATGTGGAAAGCCAATGAATGTAAATGGCAGTGTAATTTTGTTTTGTTTAGCTATAATTAATTTTTATCGGCTCCAAAATGGCGAAATTTTCGTTGATTTGGTAGCCTTGTATATAAATTATTTCTGTAAATGGGGAGCTACAGCCACAGAGTAGTTTATTAACACTCAGTTTGGCGTCAATCGCCGTCGTGAGTGGATATTGTTTCGGTTATTTGCAGCGGCTTCAAAAGATCGCTGTATAAATACACAATATTCGAATAACCAAATTTCTTAAATACTTGATTATAATTATAATAAGACATTTTTTTTATTACAATATTTTAAAAGCACAGAATAAATAACAGTAGTACGTACTAAAAGTAAGTAGTATAAATTTTTTTTGTCATGGGTGACATTTTCATGGTTTTCGAGGGTGTTGAAACCCATAGGGTTGTCGAAATGTAAATCCAAGATGGCGGCCGCAATAGGTATTAATTTTTTCATCATGGGTGTCATTTTCATGGTTTTCGAGGGTGCTGAAGCCGATAATGGTGTCGAAATGTAAATCCAAGATGGCTGCTGCAATAGGTATAAATTTTTTCATCATGGGTATCATTTTCATGGTTTTCGAGGGTGTTGAAGATGACAGTGCTGTCGAAATGTAAATGCAAGATGGCGGCTACAATAGGTATCAATTTTTTCATCATGGGTGTCATTTTCATGGTTTTCGAGGGTGTTGAAGCCGATAGTGCTGTCGAAATGTATTTAAACTACTTTAAAAAATTCCGTATAACCATGTTATACGGAATTTTTTTAATGCGCTTAAGGTATACCCAATTGGATTTACCAATATATTTCTTCTTTAAGCAACTAACTTTTTTATTTAAATGTTTCTGCTTAAGTGTATTATAAATTATTTAAGCTGTTTTTGTATAATATGTTTGTATGTATGCTTAAAATGTATGTATTATGTGTTATTTAAAAATTATGTATGTTATGTATCAGGTATAGAGTATATTATTTAGGTTATTTGTAGTTACATATATATTTATTTTTGTATTTACATGTATGCTATATATATTTTTGTATTTACATTCACGTATAGATATTCTCAAGTGTTTATGGCACTTACTTAAGGGGCTACTCCATGCGAACGACCTTGAGCATTTGACCTAAGCGTAGCTGTAACGAGCGGCTCGCCGGAAGAAATATGTAAGACGCCACCTATTGTACGAAAGTAGTATTATTTTTTCAACATCAATAAACTATTTTATGGAAATACACATAGCGTACAAAGATAAATGTATTCTCTGCTTAGCTCGTAGTTGACTGGTAGAGAATTCCTAAAGGTATTAAGTCCGCCAATTGTACATTTTTAGTGCAATAAACATTTTAAATACATAAATATTCAAAATGGGCAAAAATAAGTATACCCTTAACCGACGAGCATGTATGTATATATATATAGATGTTAAGGAGACGAGAGAAGTGTATCAAGATCGAGCCAAATGGAAGTCCGTAGTCGTTGCTCACCACACTGGATGGTGGCGTGAGTGCTCATACTACTTGTATATATTCAACGGCGTTTAATAGCATATATTATGCCATAATTAACTGCGCGATTTACAAAAGGCTGCGCTTTTTTTTTCAGAAACTTTTCGTAGTGGCGACCCATAGGACGATATGTAAGGAATAGTTTGTATCACACCATGAGAGATAATTCTTAGCCTGAGCCTCAGGGGACAGCATTCGGTGGAGTGTATTTAGAAGAGCTTTCATCATAGGTTCATAGGGGTAGTTGCCCTAGTAGAGAAAACTTTAGGTTTGTTAAAGATTAGAAAAATCCACACCGATTTATTAAATGATTTTGTGATTAAATAATCAAGTAAACACTATAAGAAATATAAACAAATAAGGGGAAGTGATAAACGATACAAGTCACATTAATGCCCATATAAAGAAAAGAAAAAAAGTAAACTGGCACCTATAATTAACACATTCAATTTTGAAGCCAATATTCTATAACTGTTATGAGCATTTTGAATTATTTGCACAAGCTTTGTGAACACAAATCGTGCGAATTGGTGGACGAAAGGTACAACAAACAGCTACAACGTCTCAATAAAAGTTTTTTTTTATCTTGAAAAGTAACAGACAGTTCAAAAACTCCTTTTAGTAAGTGGCGGACATCTATTTGACTAATTTTTACAACTGCTCTACAAGTTTTGTTTTACTCTGGAAAACAGTTTAGATAAGTCGCCGGTCTTACCTCTTAATTCTCTGATAGTAGCCTTGTAAAAATATCCACCACCCTAAATCGTTTCGTGGATGTCGTTTCAGCGTCTCCCTAATCACGACTAGAAAATAAAATGTGCGGTGGCCAATCCAAGGGGCCTGCAAAGCGCGTCTTATGAGGCAATCTCTGGGGAGGCCTATGTTCAACAGTGGACTATAATAGGCTGTAAGGTAGATTTTAAACTCCAATGTTACTTCTTTATTAGCCCATTAGAAAGCTACTATAACAATACGCCGCACTTCTTGAAATGTCTAACTGTAATATTTTGTATTTAATTGGTGCAACGTTCTTAATCGCTATTTATCTTTGCTGACAGCAGCATCCATTTGTTTACTGGTTCATTTTTTTATAGGATAGGGTGACAAACGAGCACACAGTCCACCTGATGGTAAGTGGTTGCTGAGACCCATAGACATCTACATCTATTTTCGATAAAGAATCAAAATGCATATGCGTTGTCATCCGTGAGGACTAAGATGGAAGGAATGCCTCGTATCCAGTAAAAAAGTCTCCGGTTTCGTACACTCACCACACGAAACACACCAGTGTTAAGCTGCTATTTAACGCTGGTATTCTGTGAGAGCGTGGTCCTCCCCCGGTCGAGCCGACCCATTCGTGCTACAACTATACTACTAATATAGCTGCAGAATGGCTCTACCACGCATAAAATGTTCATGTAATTTTTGCACCACCTCGATGATTATATTGGCTGCCTCGTTGGTCTATTAGTCGTAAGTTCGATTCCTGATCTCGAGGTTCCGGGTTCGGGGTCAGGCCGTAATCAGTAACTGGTTTCTTCTGTCAAGAAATTCTCAGTAGCAACCTGGAGCCAGGACGTTAGCGGTGTTACACTCCTGTGCAACGGAAAGCACGTATTGTCGTTAGGCCTGCGCCTTATCTCTGTTTTGTCGCCCCATCTTAATATGAGAGTAAGAGCATAGAGAGTTCACCTGTTCTAGCGAACACACCCTTGCACTAAATCCTGTCCTACGCAGATGGCTAGTCTTCGTTGAAAATGGCCGCCGTGACTGAAGTTCGGTTTGGAGGACACTATTATTACTAAATAATACAAAGAGCGGACTTAATCCATTAGGCATTCTCTACCAGTCTACACTCTACGATTTTTATGAAGTCTAGAAATTGAAAATTAGGTTTGGCTGACAATATAATTTGCATGCTACCCCGCCCCGGTGCATGCTAAAGCAGTGCGGCTTTCCCATGACAGAAGCCAATACAGCTATATCAAATTTTTGAACAATTACAATTAATCCCTAAAAAATAATTAGGAATTTTGTTTTTTATTTATAGTATAAAGGGGTCAAACGAGTGTGCTTGTCTACCTCGTAGTAAGTGGATGCTAAAGCCCACAGACATCTACACCTCTACGTCTGTAGAGGTGTAGATGTCTATGCTGGCATTTTATGAGAGCGAAGTCCTTCCCCGGTGTAGTCGATTCAATCGTGTTACATCTATAATATAGCTGCAGTAAGGCTCTACCACGTATAAAACTACTAAGTTGTAGTTACTCGATTTTGAAATGGGACAGCCAAGTAGGTGTACTGCTCTTCGGTGACGGAAGTCGGCAACAGAATGGTATCAACCCAAATAGACTTAAAAGAGCTACACCACCAAGCAAAATATTTGTTACTTATAATGTATGTGGTTTTATATTCTTCCGGCTCGCACGAAAACAATACAAATGAATACTCTTAAGATATGAAAAGGGTAGCCTAGTTATTTCCTATTTTTAGCCGTTTAGTTCTAAGTCTATTTCTGTCTCAGTTAAAAGCAAAAAAAAAATATCAGCTGCAAGGCTGAATGAAAACTTGCACAATTGAAATTGTCAGATATCTAATGAAACTATATTTAACATGCTTTTATCTGCTTCAACTGTATGTACATGTATGTATGAATGTAATGCAATTGCAATTTTCTAAGCTGGTTTTGGACGTCTGTGTAATTTAAAATTTTGCAGATATATTAAGAACCGATGACAATACAATAATTTCATGACTATGATCTAGTATTCTCACTCGGATGGACTTCCTATGACCTCAGCCCCGTAATAATGGGTGCTATGAAGCACCCAAAACGTCGGGATTTAAGAATAAGTGAAATCAATTAAATTAAATGCGATAAAATCGGTAAAATAAGTTCTATTCAATGAACGAAGTTTTTTATTTTTAAAAAATGCTTCATAATTGGTGTGCCGCTAAGAGGCTACGAAAATGCCTGTGCCTAAATAAAAAAATTATATTATTTATTATCATTTACATTTGCATATACCGGTATTCGAACGCAGGATTCATGGCGGTGAAGCCCTGTATTCTTATCGCTAGACTGGCTATAAGGTTGTTACAAAGTTAGATATAAACGGAGGAAAAAAAGAAATTTCAACGCGGGAGCTACGAGTAAGCCGTCAAAAACGGCATTCATCTTTTTCTTAATCGTCTCATTAGCGAAGGCTTAGCACAGATCAAAGCAGATAAAGCTAGCCGTCACGTCCCGTCAGATGAGTCGGATCTTTTTTTCGAGTTTCATTGGAATTTGATATAATCTAGTTCTCGTTCATATTATCCACAGAACCGTTTTGATACAAAATGTTTTTTTTTATCGAATAAGGGTGACAAACGAGCACACAGTCTACCTGATGGTAAGAATTTGCTCTTGCCCATAGACATCTACAGTTATCCTCGATCAAGAGTCAAAATGCAGATGCGTTGTGACTCCTGAGGTCTAAGATAGAATACTTTGTTTAAAGTAAAAAGGGTCTACGGTTCTCTATACTCACCATACGAAACACAACATTAAGCTGCAAATTTACGCTGATATTCTGCAAGAACGTGATATTATCCCAAGCCAACGCATAATATAGCTGAAATATGGCTTTACTACGTATTTTGTGATTATGTGATATTATTTATTGTTTAAAATAAAGTAATGTACAGCCTATACACATCCTACAGCTGGGCTCGTTCCAAGAGGGTTTCTAGAGCTTATCGCTCTAATATAATTCGTCAAAATTAACTGAAAGTTGTTTAAAATATTAGACTGTAAGGATGTAAAAGCAGACTCAAACAACTTAAAGTAATTAAAATATAATAGAATCAGAAGTCGGTGCTAAAACATGGTATTAGAAGTATTAAAACCCCTCTTCAAAAGCTATTTATGAATAAATTATTTGATTACTGTAAACTCTTCGTAGTTGGCTTTTACTTTTTAGTAAACGTCTTTTTTATTTATTTTCTATATTTTCTTCATAAGATTTATTGGACTAAGGAAAATTGCAAGTCGAAGCTAACAACTGGAATATTGTTAGCTTGGACTTGCAATTTTCCAAACATGCAGTGGAACAATGTAACGGACTAATCGCTCCAACTTTTTTCATAGGATTGGGTGACAAACGAGCACACAGTCCACCTGATAGTAAATGGATGCTCCGGCCCATAGACACCCACATCTATCCTTGATTAAGAATCAAAATGTAGATGCGCTGTCACCCCTGAGGTCTAAGATGGAATGCCTCGTGTCCAGTAAAAAGGGACTCCGGTTTCTCTACAATCACCATACGAAATACAGCAGTTTTAAGCTGCTATTTCACATTGGTATTCTGTCAGAGTATGGTTCTAGCATGTTCGTGCCTAACCATTCGTGCCACAATCATAACAGCTGCAGCGTGGCTCTACTACCAAATATAAAATAGAAAATCTGAGAAATGAGAGAAGACATGTGCCCAGCATTGGAACTTATTAGGATCTTACTTTACTTGTTGTGTTATTAATGTTACTTTTATTTTCCGATACCTTGATCAAAGCTGTGGTAGGTTCTGATCTGTAAAATTTGCGTATATCTGAACCGTTACCGTTATCTTTACAGTCTATTAAGGTCCACTACTGAACATAGGTGAACCCTACAGCCCTACAGGTGAACACTGCAACGGAAAACAAACGTTCGGACACAATCAGCATTCTCATTCCCTTCACCATCATTATCATCAGTCCCCCATTTCATATAGATCAGGCTCTCGGTCTGAGTCCGATAAAACAGTAAAAGCCAACTGGCTAACAGCACTTACATCACAGAGAACAGAGATGGAGTGACAAACTGGTAAGACGTGCAGGCATGTCTTTCAAGTGATCAAGTGGCTCAGGAGCGGCCTTTGTTAAGCGGTGGACTTGTCACTGGCTGTAATGATGATGACGATAAATTAACACCAATAATTTTAACGGAACTACGTAATAAACTATGACACTCGCATAAGCTGATTCAACAAAGTAAACTAAATCTAAATCTCTCAAAAGGATATCCAACTATTTTGTTAATCGCATTTAGATTTCAAGTGCTATTATGAACTCTTTGGTGTGGAATTCATTATTCATTTCTTCGTAAGTCGCGTTTGCAACTTTTTATTACTGGAAGCTCGTTGATACGAGTTACAGTGTATCTTTTTAAGAGGCGTTTTGTCGGGATTTTTATGTTGTATCGTAACTATGTCCTTAAACGTTTTTTAATCGTTTTAAGTTCTTACCAAGAATTTGTTGGGGGCTAGGCGAGAAAAAGTGTAAGATTTTGCCGTCACGAACCCTTCTGACGTAGTGTAGACGGCCTTGGCGGCTATAAGCTTCGCACTTTTTCTTATTTTGCCATGAAAGAAATATTATTTTATTTTAAATGACGCTTCATTTTAATAGACACTAGTAATTCATTTATTTGTATTTATTAATCAGTTATATAATACGTTTATCAATAATAAAATACTACGAAAGTATTTTCGTTCCAAGCGATCGTTCCACGACCCTCACGCATGTTTTTGTTTTTTTTTTGTTATTTTGAGCTGTTATCCGGAAGATGTAGCTTCCCATCTCCTGTGTTAGTTTCACTATGTCGCTTCCTACGAGATCCATGGGATGATATGGGGTAGTGGCATTCTAACACCGCCACTCTTACACGTATACATAGGTACCTATTAGTTAATTTGGCATATCCGAAGTTGAATAAATCATTCATCGAAAGACTTGTTGGTATGACCCACAATGGCATTGGAATTGGTTGCAATAAGATGCTTCAACAAGGTCCTTACCATCACCACCCTTACCACCACCCCGGTGGTGGTGTAATGGTAACCAGTAAGAGTATTGTAATGTAATACTCATATGTACCGATATGCAGTATAACGAGATGGTCGTCATTACATGACAACGCCAAAAAATATTAGCTATGCATAACACAGTAACAGCAGCACTCACACACAAGAACAGTAACGATGAACAAGTTATCGATTAACGAGATTAAAATAACTTTCGCGGAATCACCCAGCGCATTGCTTGCGTTGAACTGCTAAAACGAGTGGGCGGCATTCAATGTCACTCTAAGTTCTATTTATCTTTATTTTTTATATTTAAGCACTTTTCTTTCTTTCATCTTTTATTTCGATATGTTATGTTCTCCAGACCAAATTTCGGTCACGGCGGCCAGTCTTAACGGAGACGAGCCATCAGCGCAGATCAGGATTATAGTGCCCGAGTGTATACGCGAGCACAAGTGCACTCTCTATTCCCTTACTTTCATATTTCGATCGTACGGTAAACCGACAGGATCAGAGAGAGTTTAGGCGCAGGAGCAACGGTTTCACGTGCTTTCCGAGACACGGAGGTGAAACTCCGCCAGCTTCCTTAATCCAAACTGCTACTGAGAAATTCTCATCAGAAAAACCCAGTGATTGATTTTGACCCATCCCGGGATTCGAACCCGGGACTTCAAGATCATAACCAAAAAGGCAGTCATCTTATTTTAAATTACACAACTTTGTTCACAATTTGTATAAAACTATTCTAGCTTAGGATAAAAACTACGACAAATTCTTGAGATCATCTCAACTACGAAAGTAACAAAGTAAAGCACTAACTCTCAACTAAACTCGTGAAACTTCTACTATTTTATTAATCGGATATAAAGTTTAAGACCCAAATTAATTATTCATAGTCTCGTAAAATGTAACACCAACTTTATGTCCAGCTCGGAACGGGGCGCCTTTCAAAAGGTTTGAAGTATTGTTCGACATTTTAGTGTTTTGAATGGCAAAACTACTGCACTTTGCCTATCCTTCGGAATTATCTTAATGTCCGCAATGAACTCCTAAACTACTGAACTAATTTCAATGAAATTTCGCACGCTGTGATGGGTCCAAAGATAAATGACCCTCAACATTTTTGTTACGAATCTAAAGATTTCTTATGGGATAAAAGGTCGTTTAAGAGGACAGAACAACGTCTGCCTTGTCAGTTAATTTGTTTAAAAGTAATTATTTATAAGTAATTATAAATAAATAATTTGCCCCTATGGTAGCATGGTCGATGAATTTGGGCTCCACAAGAAAAGTGCTGGTAGGTTTTCCCGTCACGGTTGTTTGAACGATGTCATCCGAAGAGCTCTTGTCTCTCTCTAAAATATTCGCTTAGTTTTATAGCTCCAGTTTCGCCAGCGATGAAAGGTTTTTTTTATATAGGATAGGGTGACAAACGAGCACACAGTCCACCTGATGGTAAGTGGTTACTGTGACCCATAGACATCTACATCTATCCTCAATAAAGACTCAAGATGCAGATGCATTGTCACCCGTGAGGACTAAGATGGAATGCCTCTTTGCCAGTAAAAGGGGTCTCCGGTTCTCTACACTCACCATACGAAACAAAGCAGCGTTAAGCTGCTATTTTACGCTGGTTTTCAAAAAACTTCGTAAACTTCCTTCAGTGTTTCTTAGTATGGGTCTTGATTGCGTTGGATACTTGCCCCAGAAACTGCCAAGCCAGCTACTATGTATGTTATGTTACATGAAATCATATTGGCTATGTAGAAAAAAAAAGAATACTTCCTACATAGCCAATATGATTTCAAATTCAATTTCAATAAATTTCATACGTGGTAGAGCCATGCTGCAGCTATATTACTAGTATAGTTGTAGCACGAATGGGTCGGCTCGACCGGGGAAGGACCACGCTCTAACAGAATACCAGCGTAAAATAGCAGCTTAACACTGCTGTGTTTCGTATAGTGAGTGTGGAGAACCGGAGACCCTTTTTACTGGATAAGAGGCGGCATCCCATCTTAGTCCTCACGAGTGACAACGCATCTGCAGTTTGATTCGCAAACGAGGATAGATGTAGATGTCTATGGGCCACAGCAACTACTTACCATCAGGTGGACTGTGTGCTCGTTTGTTACTCGATCGTATAAAAAAAAATGAAAACATTGTGCAGCAAAAAAAGAAGTTTTGAAAAACACGACACACAACCCATTGGCCCCATTCGAGGACGGAATTTTTTTCATAGGGATGCTTTTCTTTTTTCTTTTTTGTAATAAAGTACCTAAGTAGCCTCCAATAGTTACGTAAATAATATGTAATTGGGTCCAAATGGGTTAATTGGGATAAATTTCTCCGTTCAGAACCTCTTTAGTGTTGGCAACTTTATTACTGGCAACATCGTCCACCCCCCCCCCCCCTTCGTGCACAACGGAAGAGAAGTGGAAAGGGAAATGTTATAAAATAAGGTGCATCATGATTCTTAGGCATTCTGTTTTGAGAACACACGTCGAATTAGTCAAAGTGTAATTAAGTGTCGTGATTACAAAAACTGTAAATATTGAGTGCTCTGTACAAATATTAATTGAATACAATACATATAATTGTGTTATAAGTGCATATTTATTTATAATATAAATTATTTCATTGTGTTAACATTAGTTATTTATAAAAGAATATACCTTTGGAGTTAATGTACAACAGATGCTTGATTTAAGAGTTATAATTTTGATTTATCCTAAGTAAAGTAACCAACAAAATTTATTGTAAAAAAAATATTGTGTAACATTAAAGAACATGTTAATAAAACTAGTTTTTGCGGATCCTATCTCGTATATTAACTTATTTTATATTCCCGATGTTTCGAGCACTTTATAGCACCCATGGTCACTGGGGGTCTTAATGTTATAGTTAACACCTTGCGCCACACTGTGTATAGAAAAAAGACCCATACAGATAGATATTTAAACAGTGATTCTCACCACCATCCTTCACTGTTGGCTACCGTGGGTAATCTTTAATAAATAAAGCTTTGTTTCAGAGTGCACGAGGGATCTGTGTGAGTAAACACATGGTCGCCGAGCTCCAACACGTCAAACAAGTTTTGCACGTTAACAAGCTTCGGATCCCGAGGCTACGTCACAGTGATCGTGTGAAGCCGGCCACGGTCGAGCGTGTGCCTGCTGTACTGCCATATGTCAGAGATGTCACTAACAAGATTTGCTACATCTTGAAGCGTGCTTCCGTTAAAACATACTTCAAGCTACCGAAGAAGATTAGTCAGTTTTTACCATCAGTCAAGTGTAATGTCCCTCTGCAAGATGCAAGAGTGTATTAAAAATTTTGTACAACTGACTTCAATATAAATTATTAAGAATAACTCAAAAACTATTGAAGAACCAGCTTTTAAATAAAAAAGAATCATCGAAATCGGTTCACCCAGAAAAAAGTTATGAGGTGAAACACATAAAAAACATACAGTCTGAGTACCTCCTCCTGTTTGAAATCGGTAGAAAATAAAGTGTATAAAAGAAGAAAAAAAAACTAATTATTAAATAACATTTATATAAATGATATATATGTACCGTATATGAATGATATCATATGTATAGTAATAAACACAAGTGGAATAACATTACCAATTTTATTAAGGAAACGAAACGATAGGCTTTCGATAACGGTCGGTATTTGTCACAGCCCTCGATCGTGACGTACCAGCTCTGGATTATCTTGGCTGGAGGAATTCCAATATTATTTCACTAGCCACCCTTTGGAGCTCATTGTAGTGCAAACCATAAGCGTTTCAAATATGTTTGAAAGGTACAAAAATTTTTTGAAAATTATAAAAAATAGACTTATTTTGGAATTGATGAAAAACTAATCGTCTAATTTCATTAAGATTTTTTTCCGAGTACTATGTTGGTCTGAGACTTGTGTTAATTGCCTAGCATGTCGTAATAGGTAACTAATAGGACATTGGGTGTCTGATTGTGTAAGCGATGGACTAGCCACCTAATACTTCTTTCGTATTTTTTCTTCTAAACCCATTTTTTTGGATTGTTCATCAAGTTCGCTATTTACCCCACAGGGGTTACAGGCGTGACACTGTGTATAAGGCTAGAAAAAGGATTGATTGATTATTAATACTACATAGGTATAAAATATTTGTTACATCGCCTATAAGTAATTAAATTGTCGCATAGGCTATTGAAATTCTCCTTTCGTTAATTTAAGGCCGTCTGTTCTACTTAGACCACGCGCTACAGCCGTGTGTTCTATCACTTGGGCCCGTGCATTGGGGTGTCTGTATCTGACATCCCATTAATTTGTGTGCAACTGCCGCCTACCAAATTCTAGATTAGGGGTTAGCTTTAGGGTTGAGTTGTAAGCAAAGCGACACAGCCTCGGTGTTATTAGCGTAAGTAACCCCTCGATATTAACGCGGCCTAACATGTTGGCAATTTTCCATGTATGATTATAAGTGTACGGGTGTAATTACTACTTCAGAGACATTTAATCTTCCTCAGAGGTGATAGCACATGCGCCTTTCATTATTTGAATTTGCTTGGTGGTTTCCGTGTGCCGCAGTAGCCACTATCAGGTGAGTTAAGAGTTACATTTAGATCACTAAAACATATTTAATATACATTTTAAAAACAATTGCATTCCCGTTCGCATATTTTTAACTCGTATAAAATTGTAAGAACCACCATACTTTCAGTAGTAAAAGTTAAGAATGATTTTCAATAAAAATTACATGCAATATAATCTATATCGAATGAAAAATTAACCTGTTCTATTCTATTCTCTTCCATTATATACCATTCTATTATTTGCTATTCTAATCTATTTAAGTCACCGTTGACGTTATATCCGTTAAAATACGAGATTGTTATCTTTCTAGCTTTTATGATATTTTGTTCAAAAACCAGTGTTAAATGTCCTCCAGAATTTCTGTCACGGTGGCCAGGATTATAGTTGCCAAGTGTATCTTGTTGGCAGTTCCGTCCTCATTGTCTAGCGATATATAATTAATCGTCATTATTTTTCCTCTAGAAAAAAAAATACACTAAATAGGTATTGCCAGTAGGCATATTTAGTTTCTTTCATCAAAGTAATTATTTTCTTTGCGAAAAAATTATAAAAATATTCTAAATAGCGGAGTAGGACGGACATATTTTCATTAAACTTCTTCTTTAAAAGCATGATGATAAACTTTAAAAGCACCAGTGGTAAGTTAGTTAGAAGTTCTTAGTCTCATTCTTCTATTGTGTTTGCAAACTTACGAAGTTTGAAAACGTAACGGAAGAAGAGAATTCGAAGTTCAACACCTTTTATACTTTAAGTTTCAAAAAAGTTATTTAGGATGTCATAATGTTAGGAAAGGTTATTTTTTTATTTCATTTATTCTATAAATTATTTGACCGTGTAGTGGCAGTGTTAAAATATCCACTACCCCATATTCTTGGTATCTTAAGAGGCGACATATGGAAATTAAACCAGAAGATGGGCAGTAGCATTATTATGATAATAATTCACAGTATTAAAAACCCACCTGTCAAGCATGGCAACTATGGCAAAATCCTCCATATGAGGTAATCTATGGGAGTGGCCTATGTTCAGCAGTGAACTTTTATAGGCTGCTATGGATTACGGACTTAATTAATAATTTGAATCTTTTTTTTTTAAACTGGTTTTGCGGCTCTGGGTTCTAGCCCTTCTGAGCCTGAACATAATTTGAATCTTTATGATTTATTGTCTAGGCCATTTCAAATTTACAATATTAAACGAAGTAAGCCCAAAATATTTTCTGCAATGCCATAACTTTAAGTTTAAGTCATTTAATTCTGACCTAAAACGTTCACGGGATTATCGGAATGTATTAAATTCCATTTTCAACGATTTCAACTAAATTGAATGAGTTTAGATACGATCGTCTTCTTTCCATTACAAAGTGGTGACGACAAACCTTTACGATAATGGAAGGAAGATTAGGATTTAATAGGGTCATTGGATTATGTGGACAAAGAAAGGTAACAGTTAAGTAATAATATTTAATTGGATATAACCGTGGATTAGCAGCTGTTAAAAAGTTATAACCGTGTAATAGCCGGCTTAAGAGAAACCACTACTGTGGGCAGGGTAAGAAGCGACTATGCGACAAGCCCGAAAAACCTTAGGGCTATTTTACATAATACGGGTAAAAGACGAGCACACAGTCCACCAGATTGTAAGTGGATGCTGTGACACATAGATAAAATGCAGATGCGTTGTCATCCTTGAGGACTAAGATGGAATGCCTCGTTTCCAGAAAAGGAGTCTCCAGTTCACTATACCTTCCCCGATCGAGCCGCAACAATTCTAAATCTATTTCACGGCTGCGATTTATGTAGAATTTTGTGCGATGAATGTAACCAACCCAATAACAATTCACTTCACTCTATTTTATATACTTACGCCATTTAATCGTTTAAAAAAATTTAATATACATGAAAGGATTCACATATTTGAATAGCTGTGACGCATTGAAATGGAAATCCAGATCTTTTCGTACCAACTACTCCGCTTACGGATGTTATAAATCTACAATGACTAGGAAAATACACTTGGAATTTGCTCATCGGTTCGTTTTTCGATGTACGAACAAATTTTAAATAAATTTTCTTATATCTGCGCGAATACCTACACATTGAATAAAACCAATTTTACCACTTTCATATACCATAATTCCGAATGCTTCGTAGCAACAACTTGGATCAGAAATTAAAAATAAATTAAAATTAATTGCGATAAAATCCCTTTTTGCATTTTTAATTGGATTTTTTGTATATATATATATGTTTAGGCCCAAAAATCATTGTTTAACTGTGCCTTCGCGTTAAGAGCCTTTTGTGTGTTGACTCTGTAGCTAGTTTGCTCGTCAGCTAGGTTGATTTTAAATTGTTATTGCGGCGTAGTATTTAATATCGAACGAAGGAATTTAGTATTGTTTGTAACGCTGAACTTTGTGACTCGTGAAGAGATCGCGTTAGTTCCCTATTTGTAATTTGGTGATAAATGAATCCGGAACCTTGAATGTGGAACTTTGAACTACTGTTCGTTACTTGCGTCGGGTACTACGTGTTTGATTTTAAGATGAACGTGGAATTAGTTGCGTTGAAGTTAGTTAAATGTACAATAAAGTCGATAGACTGAAATAGTGACATGAAGAAAGAAATTGTTCATTGGTGAGCCCTGCTGGAGTGATGCAGCATTGTGGGGCAGCATGGGACCAGGCCGCTGCCGGTCACCTCAGCTGGGCCAGGTCACATAAATATACACACCACTAAAACACCACTCACACGCACCTACACCTACCTACGACCTGACCGAGCCTTGGGGCGGTCTTAGCTTCGGATCCAGGTACGTACTATTTATTTACCTAGCCTTATATCTATTTTGTAGAATAATAAGTCTCCATAGACCGTTGGGCCCCACCCTAAGTTGTCCGTCGAATCTACCGCTCATGGGCCCCGGGATATTTGACCTTTGTCGGGACAGGTAGGGGCGTGTAAAGTATATGTGTTATATATAAATATATGATAACACGGACAATGTTCAGTGCACACCTAATACCTCTACGAAATTGAGAGATTAGTTTTGTTTTCACACTTGGAACAAGTATTGACGATTCCAATAAGCCTTACACTGCAGAAGTTGCTCCCATCACCAATATGGATGCTGATCTTCACTTCCCGCCCTCCCCGCCCTCCCCGGCCTCCTTACCATGACAATACGTGAACCCTTTCGAGGATATGATTTTAATATTCCGTTCAAGAATTTCGGAAATTTCCCGTACCAGATAATGGGAACTTTTCTCTTAAGTTTGCGTAAGGGCAATACTTAAGTAGCTTGGCTTATTTTTTGTAAAGAGCTCTTTTTTTCTTTTGTAGTTTTTTTTTCGTAAGTTTATACTGAGTTCTAAAGTGTTAACTATAAACAAAAACATTTTACATATATTATGTATACAGTATATTCTGAGAGAAGGAAATCTTAATTACTAACCATTTAATATTTAATAAAATCAATAGTTCACAGTTTTGCTTGAACTGTGAACTATTGATTTTATTACATTACATTACATACAATACATTTTCCAAATTTCAATAAAAGCACTTAAATCTGAAAGAACAAAGGAACTTTAAGGGGAGATTGGCTTCTTTATGCGAACTTAAACCACAATCGTTTCTAAATAGAACCTAGTTTTAAATGAACCGTTTTGTTCAGTCTAAAAATTCTGGAGATTTAAGGCTTATGAGAAACCTTCTGTGCGTCTATGTGTTCATTTCTCCTTAATATACTTTCTTTCTAAGCATATTTTAATATTAACCAGTTACTAAAAGTCAATACAATTTCGGTAAGTATAAATAAACTTTATTTCGGGTAAATTTAGAGATATCTATAATAAGGTCTAGAATTATAGAATACAATCAAAACTAGCGCATTCGTTTCGTTTAGATTGACATTCAGTACACTGAAAGTTTACCATGTAGTGGAGATGTAAGAATACTGCACTGAGATCCAAAAGTGTTTGTACAGCAATGTCTAACTGCAGAAGAGTATTAGACGTTATATGCTCGAAACTCTCTTGCATTATTCTCTTTTAGACGGGGTAGAGCCATGCTGCAGCTATATTATAGTTGTAGCACGAATTCGGATCGGCTCGACTGAGGAAGTACCTCGCTATATATTATATGATTATATCTAAAAATAAAAATAAACTGCTGTTGCCAATCCGCTTGCCCAGCATGGTAACTAAGGCAAATATATAAATGTCTGACTGCAGAAGAGTGCAACACGCTATATGCTCAAAACTCTCTTATATTGTCTTTTAAACGTGGTAGAGCCATGCTGCAGCTATATTATGGTTGTAGCACGAATTTGGAGCGACGCGTCCGAGGAAAGAGCACGCCCTTTTAGTATTCCAGCGTGAAATAGCAGCTTAATTCTGCTGTGTTTTATGTGGTGAGTGTTAAGAACTGGAGAGCCTTTTTTAAATTTGACACTGTAAATAATGCTCTATCGAAATTAGTACATTGGTTCAATGCGGACAATTTGCTCTTAAACAGCAATAAGACAAAATGTATAAATTGTCAGCCGTGAGGACTAAGATAGAATGCCTCTTTTCCAGTAAAATGGGTCTCTGGTTCTCTACACTCATCATACCGAACACAGCAGCATTAAGCTGCTATTTTACGCTGGTATTCTGTGAGAGCGTGGTCCTTCCCCGGTCGAGCCATTCGTGCAACAACTATACTATTAATATAGCTGCAGCATGGCACTACCACGTAACATGACTCTTCTTTTAATATAAGAGTAAGACAATAGAGATTTCGCCTGTTCTTGCGCACACACCCTTGCACTAAATCCTGTCCTACGCAGTCTTCGTTGCAAATGGCCACCGTGACCGAAATTCTGTCTGGAGGACATATAATTTGCATGAACCTCGCCCCACTGCATGCTAAAGCAGTGCAACTTTCCCATATCAAAAGCCAGTACATCTATAGCAAATGGTTGAACAATTGCAATTAATCTCTAAAAAATAATTATTAATTATGATTTTGTTTACTTATATAATAAAAAAGACAAACGAGTGTGCTTGTCTACCTCATAGTAAGTGGATGATATAGCCCACAGAGATCTACACCTCTACATCTGTAGAGTATTTATGCTGGCATTTTATGAGAGCGAGATCTTTCCCCGGTGTAGTTGACACAATCGTGTTACAATCGAACCATTCGTGTTACATCTATAATATAGCTGCAGTAAGGCTCTAACACGTATAAAACTACTAAGTTGTAGTTACTCGATTTTGAAATGGGACAGCCAAGTATGTGTACTGCTCTTCGGTGACGGAAGTCGGCAACAGAATGGTATCAACCCAAATAGACATAAAAGAGCTACACCTCCAAGCAAAATATGTTTGTTACTTGTAATGGATGTGGTTTTATATTCTTCCGACTCGCATGAAAACAATACAAATGAATAATCTTAAGATATGAAAAGGGTAGCCTAGTTATTTCCTATTTTTAGCCGTTTAGTTCTTAGTCTATTTCTGTCTCAGTTAAAAGCAAAAAAAAAAATAGCAGCTACAAGGCCGAATGAAAACTTGAACTAGATTTTTTGATTAAATTTGAAACTGTCAGACATCTAATGAAACTATATTTAACACGCTTTTATCTGCTTCAACTGTATGTATGTATGAATGTAATGCAATTGCAATTTTCTAATCTGGTTTTGATCCATTTCTGGACGTCTGTGTAATTTAAAATTTTGCAGATATATTAAGAACCGATGACAATACAATAATTTTACAAAAATGATCTAGTGTACTCTCTGGCCTAATAATGGGTGCTATGAAGAACTCAAAACGTCGGGATTTAAAAATAAGTGAAATCAATTAAATTAAATGCGATAAAATCGGTAAAATAAGTTTTATTCAATGAACGAAGTTTTTTATTTTTAAAAAATGCTTCATAATTACTGTGCCGCTAAGCAGCTACGAAAATGCCTGTGCCTAAATAAAAGAATTATATTTACTTACTTACTTATCTTCACGCACAATCCCTGACGGGGTAGCCAGAGAGAACAGATCGCCAAGTGTCACGATCCTTACATATCTCTTTCGCTTCTTTCAGATTCATTATCTTCTTCATACATGCACGTCTAGGTATCCGAGTACTCTTGACCCTACCCTCTTCGAGCAATTTGCTCACATGGTCTTCGAAAGTTAGTCTCGGTCTACCTCGACACCTTTTAATATTAACTTTCGCGCTATATATTTTCTTCACCATTCGGTCTTCACTCATTCGCTCAACGTGCCCAAACCACCGAAGCACGCCCTTATCAATTTTTGTGATAAGGTCATCTTTCAAACCTGCCATATTGCGAATCTCTTCGTTTCGCTTTCGGTCGGCCATAGTAACGCCGCACATTTTACGAAGAGATCGCATCTCCACTGCATTCAACTTACTTTTATGCTTCTTCTGGCATACCCAGGTTTCGCTGCCATATAACAAAGTCGGTACCAACACTGCGTTATGTATTGCAAGGCGTGCACTCTTCGCTACGCCTTGCCTTTTGACTAACGCAGTCAGGGCACCATTGACTTTGTTCCCGGCAGCGACACGCCTGTCCACATCTAAATCACATCTTCCATCCCGGCTAAAAACACTCCCCAAGTATACAATTTCATTTACCTGTTCTAGACATTCCTGATTTACCCATATTTCACACTTCGTTCTCTCTTCGTCCCTTTCAAATACCAGAACCTTAGTTTTATTAACATTCAAACGGAGACCTTTAATTTCACATTCCTCTTTCATACACGTGACTAATGCCTGCAGTTCTGCCTCTGATGGTGCAATAAGCACTGCATCATCAGCATACAGCAGACAATTTACTTTTATGTCACCCAATTTCACACCCAAACAGCTATCTTTCAGCTTTTGTAAACAGCTGTCGAGATACAGTATGAACAGCCAGGAAGACATGACACAACCCTGTTTTACGCCCGTTTGGACGCTAAACATGGGTGACAGGTCATGCCCTACCCGCACACAGGCTTTACAGTCACAGTAAAGAGACTGCACAGCCCTTAGCAATCGGCCATCCACACCATACCCCGGCAACAGTTCCCACATTTTCTTCCTTACAACCTTATCAAATGCTTTCTCAAGATCCACAAAAGCACAGAAAATCTTCTGGTTAACAGCCAGAAGCTTTTCCGTGATCATACGGAGAGAAAACATTTGATCCGTGCATCCTCTTCCAGGTCTAAATCCGCATTGTGCCTCCCATAGAAATCTTTCCGATTTCTCTTGCATCCTACGTGTCAAAACCTTCGAGTAAACTTTACTTGCTAAACTGGTCAAGCTGATCGCCCGATAGCACCCGCAGTCAAAATGTGAACCTTTACCTTTATATAAAGGCACAATGACTGCGGATCGCCAATCATCCGGGACATCCCCCGTCCGCCAGCACAAATTGCACAGCAGATGAAAGCTGTCCCAGACGCGAGGCCCACCATACTTGACCATTTCAGCAGTAACTCTGTCTAGTCCCGCAGCCTTACCACATTTCAAACTTCGAATCGCACGTTCAATCTCTTTCATACTGATGACCTCAGTGTCATCGAGGTCCGGGTCTGGCGTGCCAGTCACGGCGTCATCCCCGGATCCCTCACTAAGATCATCACACGCATACATTTCTCTATAAAATTCGCTCCATCGCTGCATGACGTCCGATTTTTCTGAGAGGACGTCATTAGTTCTCGAAAGCACTTTGTTCATTCTTAAGGCCGTCGCACCACTTCGGGTCCTTCCAACCTCTTTCCAGAAGAGTTTGGAGTTCTCCTTAAAGTTGTGCGACAACCTTTCATCCGCTTCCATTCTACACCTTTCACGCACTTCCTCAATCAATGCTTTCGTGTGAACTTTCTGCAGCTTATATCTTTCTTTCATCTTCTCTCTCATATCCTTATCATTACTAGAGGCCAAGTAGTCTAACCATGCTTTCTTCTTCTTCTTTACAGCTTCTTTCACTTCATCATTCCACCATGCATCTCTTCTTTTACTACTGCCTCTTTTTATTGTTCCACACACTTCTTCCGCTGCACTTACCATTCCATCCCTAAGGTTCTGCCATGTTCTTTCTACACATTCGTTTCTGCCATCGATGGTGTCAAGCTTTTCGGCTACCCTCGCATGATATTTGTCCCTAGTATCCGCTTCCTGAAGCTTCCAGCTTCGGATGCGACAGACCGACTGTGGTTCTGTCACTGTCGTCCGGTAGCGCCAACCCGCGAACAGACCCCTAAATCTAGTAATCACCAGATAGTGATCCGTTCCCAGGTCAGCACCCCTGAACACTCGCGTATCCATAACCTGTTTTCGCAGTCGGTCATCCACCAGGAACAAATCGATCATACTTCTCTCATTCTTTCTTTCTCTAGTATACATATGGATTTTCTTGTGATTAAACATAGTGTTTGTCACAAGAAGACCCTTTTCCTTGCATACCGCCAGTATAAGCTTGCCAGCATCATTAACCCTTTTATCGCCAAACTTTCCAAGTACCGACTCGTACCCTGGTCGAGCGGTACCAACCCATCCATTCAAATCACCACATACAACAATCCTTTCGTTTCCCTTTGCCAAATCTAGAACTTCTCTTACATTCTCCCAAAACTCCTCCAGCTCAGCCCTGGACGACGAAGCCACCGGCGCATAAACAGCCAAAAGGAATAACTTCGTCAGTCCCAATTTAAAGCGAACCCAGAGAAGTCTTGAGTTCACAAACTTATATTCAGTCATAACATCGACCAACCGAGAAGACAGCAGCACCCCCACTCCCTGGCAGGCGTTCTCGCTCTCCGGGACTCCGGACCATAGAGCAAACGCCCCGCCAGGGAGCTCTTCAGTACCACTGCCCTTCCGTTTGGTCTCCGACATACACACGACATCTAATTCTCTTTCTTTCATTATTTCGATCAACTCATTCGTCTTATCTCTCATGCCTCCTCTAACATTCCACGTGCCAACTCTGCACTCCGTCCTCCACCTTCCGCCGTGTCGGGCTGTGCGTGACGGGTGGCGGTCCCCATCGCCGCTTTGCGCGCTGCATTCCACACCAACGGGGACGAGCTGGTGTGCGTCGCCTTGGGGGGACGCCCTAACCCTCGTTGACATGGGTGCGCAGCTGAGTAGAATTGCAGCCCTGAAAAGGGCTGGCAGGGGTCGCGACGAGCACGCTTCTACAATGACCCCCTAAAGAATTATATTATTTATTATCATATAAATTTGCATTTACTGGTATTCGAACGCAGGATTCGCGGCGGTGAAGCCCTGTATTCTTATCGCTAGGCTGGCTATAAGGTTGTTACAAAGTTAAATATAAACGGAGGAAAAAAAGAAATTTCAACGCGGGAGCTACGAGTAAGCCGTCAAAAACGGCATTCATCTTTTTTCTTAATCGTCTCATTAGCGAAGGCTTAGCACAGATCAAAGCAGATAAAGATAGCCGTCACGTCCCGTCAGATGAGTCGGATCTTTTTTTCGAGTTTCATTGGAATTTGATATAATCTAGTTCTCGTTCATATTATCCACAGAACCGTTTTGATACAAAATGTTTTTTATTTATCGAGTAAGGGTGACAAACGAGCACACAGTCTACCTGATGGTAACAAAATGCTGTTGCCCATAGACATCTATATTTACCCTCGATCAAGAGTCAAAATGCAGATGCGTTGTCACTCCTGAGATCTAAGACGGAATACCTTGTTTCAAGTAAAAAGGGTCTACGGTTCTCTGCACTCACCATACGAAACACAATATTAAGCTGCTAATTTACGCTGATATTCTGCAAGAACGTGATCTTACCCCAAGTCAACGCATAATATAGTTGAAATATGGCTTTACTACGTACTTTGTGATTATGTGATATTGTTTATTGTTTAAAATAAAGTAATGTACAGCCTATACACATCCTACAGCTGGGCTCGTTCCAAGAGGTTTTCTAGAGCTTATCGCTCTAATGTAATTCGTCAAAATTAACTGAAAGTTGTTTAAAATATTAGACTGTAAGGATGTAAAAACAGATTCAAAGAACTTAAAGTAATTAAAATATAATAGAATCAGAAGTCGGTGCTAAAACATGGTACTAGAAGTATTAAAACACCTCTTCAAAAGCTATCTATGAATAAATTGTTTGATTACTGTAAACTCTTCGTAGTTGGCTTTTACTTTTTAGTAAACGTCTTTTTTATTTATTTTCTATATTTTCTATTTTTATTTATTGGACTAAGGAAAACTGCAAGTCCAAGCTAACAACTGGAATGTTTTCTTAACCAAACATTCAGTGGAACATGTAGCGGACTAATCACTCGCAACGTTTTATAGAATAAAGGTAACCAACGTGCACACAGTCCACCTGATAGTAAATGGATGCTCCGGCCCATAGACACTTTTTTTTTTTTTTTTTTTTTTTTTTTGCGCCCGAAGCAATTGGAAAAGGGCTACCCCGAAGGGAGGCAGAAAATGCATTACGCATACCACGATGGCCGGTCCATCGTGGTTATGAGGGACTCACTACCTACAAGGGGGAACCTAAGTGATACCCTCTAAAAACTGCCTTTGGGGACTGGCAACCAGCTGTTGAAAGCTTCACATGCCGTATCGTAAAGCGACCCTCTTTTGGGAAAAGAGGGCGCAGGCGGCTATAAGCCGCTGAGGGAGTGCCTGGGAAGGCAAATTAATTATGAATGAATAACTTAATTAGAGTTGGCCTGAGCCGCCAGGAGGCAGTTCAGGTCGTTTGAAAGTTTATTAGGCGGGTCCGAGAGGGAGTTCCTCGGCCTGCGGACGCTATAGCGGGAGGGGAGTGGGGCTGCATAATTAGCAGCCTCACGAATAAAATGATTGGAATGCGACTCTGAGGCTTTGAAGAAGTTCTCAGAGAGTTTTTTAAGGAATTGTTGAATTGTAGGGAGCTCTAGGTCCCGATGAAGGTCGGCATTGCGGACGTACCAAGGTGCGTTCGCACCTCGACGACAGAAAAGGTTTTGAACTACTTGGAGTTCATTAATAATTTTAGGGTTAGAGTGGGCGAAAATGGGGCCCGCGTAGGACATGACTGGTCGTATACAGACCTTATAAAGGGTACGCTTGTTTCTGAGGGACATTTTACTGTGTCGGCCCAACATACTGTTGAGCCTATTCAGGTAAAAACGTGCGTGACGGGTTACTCTTTTGACGTGGGGCCTGAAAGTTAGCCCTGTGTCTAGAGTGACACCTAAATATTTGGCAGACGTATGCCAGGGGACAGGGGTCCCTAGCATACGTATTGGTGGAGTGTTTTTGAGACGGCGTCGTTTATAATCGAAGTGAACGGCGGAGCTCTTCTCCGGGTTCACATCGATGCGCCATTTTTTGAACCAAGCTCCTAGGTCATCAACTGACTTTTGGACCTTGTTCCGTATGAAAGGTAGCGAGATACCTTTGCAGTAGAGAGCAGTGTCGTCTGCGAAGAGGGAGAGCTGAACACCTTTCGGCGGAATGGGAATGTCGTTGGTGAACAGTATGTACAGCAGAGGAGCAAGAACTGAGCCCTGAGGGACACCAGCTTTGATGGGGCGCTGTGAAGATAGCGTGCCTTCGTGTCTAAAACGAAAGGTACGATGATTAAGATAAGAGGCCACGAGACGTACTAGACGATCGGGGAGACCTATTTTGTATAGTTTGTAGATAAGGCCTGTATGCCAGACTCTATCGAAGGCTTTGGCGATGTCGAAAAAGACGGCGATAGTCTTATGACGACGGGGATAAAAACCGCTGAGGATATATTCCACAATACGGTGAACTTGTTGGGGGCAGGAGTGTTTCGCTCGGAAACCGAATTGATGGGGAATGATAAGAGGGTCACCGTCTGTGGGAAACAGATGGCGCCTCATGCGATTTTGAATGACTCTTTCAAAGAGCTTGCCCATGGCCTTGAGGAGGCTAATGGGACGATGACTGGAGGGGAGATTAAGAGGCTTGCCTGGCTTGGGAATACCAATTACAGTTGCCTCTTTCCACGTAGTGGGAAAGTAACTAAGGTTGAAGCAGGCATTGAAGATAATAGATAAAAGGGTTAGCACCTGCTCAGGAAAGTTTTTTAGGGCTTGGTTGGAGATGCCATCCGCGCCCGGAGCCTTTTTAGGCTTAAGTCCTTTGATGAGGGATGAAAGCTCATCATTGGACACAGAGATAGGTTCGGAGGCTGTAGGGGGCGAGTTCCGGCGGCGGACCTCATCCTCCACTGCCTGGACGTGTGAGGGGTCTACGGGTTGAGAGCTAGGAGAGCATTGAGCGGCAATGCTGTCTGCAAAGCACTCAGCCTTTTCCTCGTCCTCGAAGGCTACCGTACCGTCGGGACGGGAGAGAGGGGGAGTGTGGAAGATAGCGTCTATGCGGAGGGCTCTTGCCATCTGATAGTACGCTGTATGAGAGGGAGAGATATTCTCCATGAGCTTACTCTTTTCGAGGTCTCGAAATTCAGAGAGGCGGAAACGGAGTTCTCGTTGAAGACGATTGGCCGTGCGCCTATATTCGGGCGTGGGATATTTTGCTGCTCTCCGGAAAGCAGCTTTTTTGGCTTTTAATAGGTTGCTAATATGCAGGGGAAGCCCACTATTATTAGCAACCGGGACGACCCTTTCATTCTCCTTAAGGGAGGTTTTAATAAGGGTGGAGAGTGAATCGACCGCGGTGTCGATTTTTTCAGGACTGTCTAAGTCCGAAGATAGGGAGATGGGGGAGTCCTGTGAGTCCAGAGCTTTCGCTAGGGACTCCTTGAAGCCCTTCCAATTTGTGAAGGTTTTAGTAGAGGGTGTTGGGAGTGGTGGCTGATGGCCAAGAATGAGAGAGACCGGTCGGTGGTCGGATCCTAGATCGTCTAGTGTCTCGATTGCCCTAAGGTTGAGAGAAACTCCTTTGAGTAACGCAAAATCTAGTACATCGGGGGCATAGTCGGTGTTATCGGGAAAGTGAGTAACACCGAGAGGACTGTGGACGGTAATATCAAGAGACTGCGTGATATCGAGCAGTAACTTGCCACTACGGGTGGTAGTACGGCATGTCCATTCAGTATGCTTGGAGTTAAAATCTCCAAACATAATGACTGAATTGCCTAGAGATAAAATAGCCTCAAAATCTTTTTTGAGGGGAAGGGTTTTAGAAGGGATGTAACAGGAGGCTATGAAGATGGACTGATGTCCAGTCATAGCTAGCCTGCATACCGTGGCTTCCATGTTGGAAAGTTGCGGAGTAGAAATGGGAGAACAGTGAAGTGTCTTCTTGTAATAAATGGCCGTACCGCCGCCTCGGCGGTCGGGTCTATCATTACGAAGAAGAGAGAAGTTTTTGATGGAAAGGCCTTTAGTGTCCTTAGTATTGAGATTAGTTTCCTGTAGGAGGAGGAAATCGGTTTCACGATTTTGAAGAAAGAGCTTAAGCTCTGGGAGGTTATTTCGCAAACCGCGAATGTTAAAGGATACAAGCGATAAACCCTTAGGTTTGATACGACCGTGGGATTTTGGTAGAGCAAACTGCTCTGTCATTGTGAGTTAAGTTAATTAAGTTAACTTAACTTACAATGAGCACAAAAGATTATGATGCTCTGCAAGAGCGAGGAGACGGTCCTGAGGGGACCTCGCAGCGCGCAATTTGCGTGCTAACACAGCGATTTCCTCAACGTTGATGTTCCTAATTGCGGAATACACCGTTTTTAGGTCATCAGCCATTGAGGGCTGTGATTGTTGTGGTTGAGGGGCGGAGGATGTCCGCGGTGGTACTGCCTTTTTGGGGCCCCAGGGAAAAACTGGAGGCTGCATAGGCTGAGAGAAGCCCGGAGGGGGCCGAATAGTGCCCTGAGGGGGCCTAGGAGGACCCTGAGAGGGTCGAGAGAAGCCCTGGGTGGGCTGAGAAAGGCCCTGACGGGGCATCCGTTGGTAAAGAGCCGGGAATGAGCGGTCATTGACCGGCGGTGGAGCTTGCCTACTGGGGCGAGGATGAGGTGCGCAAGGGCAGCCTCTGTAGTTAGCCGGGTGGCCCGTTTGTTTACACAGGACACACGCGGGTGGAGATTCGGCGTCTTTGGGCCGAGGACACTCTTTAGTGTTGTGGGGTTCAAGGCACTTAACGCACCTGGGTGGGGCGGAGCAGTTGGCCGCCGCATGACCATACAGCTGGCAGCGGTGGCACTGCGCCGGGAACCCGCGCCTATGTGGAGGCTCAACCCTCACTCTCGACAGGCCGCACACTGTGCGTACCTGCCGGAAGATGGCTTTCGCCTCCGGCACGTTGGTTAAAATTACTAGGGCAAGAGAGAACCTCTGGCCTGTTCTACTGTGCATTTTGTGCACGGCTTCTACGGGGAAACCTTGGGACTTAAGGTCCTCAAGGATTTCTTCGTTTGAAAATTCGAAGGGGACGCCGCGGATGACGGCCCTGACTTTGCGCTCTTCCGGAAGAGCGTATGTATGATAAGAAACTCGTTCGGCTGTGAATAGCCTGGTGAGTCGCCGGAAGTCGTCGATTGATTGGGGGATGATCTTAATAGCCTCCCCGAGGTTGATGGCGTGGTCATATTTTATGCCTGCGTTGTAGCAGGTTTTGGAGAGTTCTGTGAATTTAGCCTTGTCTCTTAGGAAGACAGGGGGCGGGACTTGCTTCTTGGCAAGGACTGGAGCACAGCGAGAGGCTGGCTTGGTCGGAGCGGGAATGTCTAGTGACATAAGTGGGGCTGAGGCAGCGGCGGGGGCTGCGGGGGCAGAGGCGGCAGCGGGAGCTGCGGAGGTTGAAGGAGCGGCAGGGGCCGCTGAGACAGGGAGGGTGCGGTTTTTAGCGGCGCGTTTACCGTTGCGCTTGGAGTTCACCGTGGTGAACGAAGAATCCCCGGTTCCGTCGGAGTCACAGGACTCCGATGAGCCGGTGCCAGAATTGGTGGCGGGCCTCTTCCGAGAGGCCGATGCAGAGGACTCGGAGCATGCGTACTCCATTTCTAATGGGGCGAAAGAGTTCTTTGTCTCTAGGTAGGCCGCAAGTACGGGCGGCGGTTGGAGTGCCTGACGGGCAGGGGGAGTAACATGGGCGGCGATGGCGGCAAGGGCCGTCTCATCGAGGTTTAGGCCCAGACCAAGAGTTTGGTTTAGGGCGGCGACGAGGGACTTAATTTGGGTAATTGTGGACATGTTGAGGGCAGTAGTTTTACGAAACGTATTTGATACGGAAGGGGCTAGTGGGTGCTGTTCTGAAAAGAACAGAGACGTTATGTACCTAAACAGTAAGGGCGGGATCACCGTTCTGAGAAGAACGGGACGTTTTTAATTCTAGGAGTAAGTGCCCCTGCTCTCAAAAGAGCAGGGCCTTGCTCTGAAAAGAGCAAGTAACTCCCTAGAAACAGTATATACACGTACACGTTATACAAATAAATAACGAAAACAAAATTAGAAATAGTTAACAAAAGAATTAACAATAAAAATAACAATAACAAGCAAGACCAACAGTCAAACCGCCCCGCCCGGAGACAGGGAGGTAATAACTGGAGTTAGCGTAAAATGACTCACCAAGGCGTCGACGCTGTAAGCGCGAGCAGGACAGCGGAGGCGCGAGAGCGAGAGAGCACTACCGTACGGGGACGGATGCGCGGACTACCTGGACACGACCGCTCGAGAGCGGTGCCACAGGCGGAATTACCCATAGACACCCACATCTGTCCTTGATTAAGAATCAAAATGCAGATGCGCTGTCACCCCTGACTGGTCTAAGATGGAATGCCTCGTGGCCAGTAAAAAGGGACTCCGGTTTCTCTACAATCACCATACGAAATACAGTAGTATTAAGCTGCTATTTCACATAGCATGTTAGTGCCTAACTATTCGTGCCACAGTCATAACAGCTGCAGCGTGGCTCTACTACCATGTACGAGTATAAAATAGAAAATCTGAGAAATCAGACAAGACATGTGCCCAGCATTGGGACTTATTAGGATCTTATTTTACTTGTTGTGTTATTAATGTTACTTTTATTTTCCGATACCTTGATCAAAGCTGTGGTAGGTTCTGATCTGTAAAATTTGCGTGTATATGAACCGTTACCGTTATGTTTACAGTCTATTAAGGTCCACTACTGAACATAGACCTCCCCCATAGATTGTCTTTTAAGCGGGATATTTGCTCTACGGGTGAACACTGCAACGGAAAACAAACGTTCGGACACAATTAGCATTCTCATTTCCATCACCATCATTATCATCAGTCCCCCATTTCATATAGATCAGGTTCTCGGTCTGAGTCCGATAAAACAGTAAAAACCAACTGGCTGTTAGCACTTACATCACAGGAACAGAGATGGAGTGACAAACTGGTAAGACGTGCAAGCATGTCTTTCAAGTGATCAAGTGGCTCAGGAGCGGCCTTTGTTCAGCAGTGGACTTGTTACTGGCTGTAATGATGATGACGATAAATTAACACCAATAATTTTAACGGAACTACGTAATAAACTATGACAGTCGCATAAGCTGATTCAACAAAGTAAACTAAATCTAAATCTCTCAAAAGGATATCCAACTATTTTGTTAATCGCATTTAGATTTCAAGTGCTATTATGAACTCTTTGGTGTGGAATTCATTATTCATTTCTTCGTAAGTCGCGTTTGCAACTTTTTATTACTGGAAGCTCGTTGATACGAGTTACAGTGTATCTTTTTAAGAGGCGTTTTGTCGGGATTTTTATGTTGTATCGTAACTATGTCCTTAAACGTTTTTTAATCGTTTTAAGTTCTTACCAAGAATTTGTTGGGGGCTAGGCGAGAAAAAGTGTAAGATTTTGCCGTCACGAACCCTTCTGACGTAGTGTAGACGGCCTTGGCGGCTATAAGCTTCGCACTTTTTCTTATTTTGCCATGAAAGAAATATTATTTTATTTTAAATGACGCTTCATTTTAATAGACACTAGTAATTCATTTATTTGTATTTATTAATCAATTATATAATACGTTTATCAATAATAAAATACTACGGAAGTATTTTCGTTCCAAGCGATCGTTCCACGACCCTCACGCATGTTTTTGTTTTTTTTTGTTATTTTGAGCTGTTATCCGGAAGATGTAGCTTCCCATCTCCTGTGTTAGTTTCACTATGTCGCTTCCTACGAGATCCATGGGATGATATGGGGTAGTGGCATTCTAACACCGCCACTCTTACACGTATACATAGGTACCTATTAGTTAATTTGGCATATCCGAAGTTGAATAAATCATTCATCGAAAGACTTGTTGGTATGACCCACAATGGCATTGCAATTGGTTGCAATAAGATGCTTCAACAAGGTCCTTACCATCACCACCCTTACCACCACCCCGGTGGTGGTGTAATGGTAACCAGTAAGGGTATTGTAATGTAATACTCATATGTACCGATATGCAGTATAACGAGATGGTCGTCATTACATGACAACGCCAAAAAATATTAGCTATGCATAACACAGTAACAGCAGCACTCACACACAAGAACAGTAACGATGAACAAGTTATCGATTAACGAGATTAAAATAACTTTCGCGGAATCACCCAGCGCATTGCTTGCGTTGAACTGCTAAAACGAGTGGGCGGCATTCAATGTCACTCTAAGTTCTATTTATCTTTATTTTTTATATTTAAGCACTTTTCTTTCTTTCATCTTTTATTTCGATATGTTATGTTCTCCAGACCAAATTTCGGTCACGGCGGCCAGTCTTAACGGAGACGAGCCATCAGCGCAGATCAGGATTATAGTGCCCGAGTGTATACGCGAGCACAAGTGCACTCTCTATTCCCTTACTTTCATATTTCGATCGTACGGTAAACCGACAGGATCAGAGAGAGTTTAGGCGCAGGACCAACGGTTTCACGTGCTTTCCGAGACACGGAGGTGAAACTCCGCCAACTTCCTTAATCCAAACTGCTACTGAGAAATTCTCATCAGAAAAACCCAGTGATTGATTTTGACCCATCCCGGGATTCGAACCCGGGACCTCAAGATCATCACCAAAAAGGCAGTCATCTTATTTTAAATTACACAACTTTGTTCACAATTTGTATAAAACTATTCTAGCTTAGGATAAAAACTACGACAAATTCTTGAGATCATCTCAACTACGAAAGTAACAAAGTAATGCACTAACTCTCAACTAAATTCTTGAAACTTCTACTATTTTATTAATCGGATATAAAGTTTAAGACCCAAATTAATTATTCATAGTCTCGTAAAATGTAACACCAACTTTATTTCCAGCTCGGAACGGGGCGCCTTTCAAAAGGTTTGAAGTATTGTTCGACATTTTAGTGTTTTGAATTGCAAAACTGTTGCACTTTGCTTATCCTTCGGAATTATCTTAATGTCCGCAATGAACTCCTAAACTACTGAACTAATTTCAATGAAATTTCGCACACTGTTATGGGTGCAAAGATAAGTGACCCTCAACATTTTTGTTACGAATCTAAGGATTTCTTATGGGATAAAGGTCGTCTAAGAAGGCAGAACAACGTCTGCCTGGTCAGCTAATTTGTTTAAAAGTAATTCTTTATAAGTAATTATAAATAAATAATTTGCCCCTATGGTAGCATGGTCGATGAATTTGGGCTCCACAAGAAAAGTGCTGGTAGGTTTTCCCGTCACGGTTGTTTGAACGATGTCATCCGAAGAGCTCTTGTCTCTCTCTAAAATGTTCGCTCAGTTTTATAGCCTTGTGTAATATCTAGAGACGATGGCAAGAGACCGGACGTTATGAGTTTGGTTACTTGAGAGAGAGGTAAACCCCTTGTGTAAGATGCTACTTGCGTAGACACTGTTGTCTCAGGGGTACCTCGTTTAGAACCTGAACTAAGTAAGTGGTGCATATAGGAATCTCTGAGAAATGACTTCAAACTCGTGCCATTTGCTGTAGATACTAATCGGTCTGTGGGGTCAACGTGCGGTGAAGTTCCTGAACGAACTGTATCCGTTATTAAAAATAAATTATTTCGACAGTATTTTAATGGTTAAGGGTGCTGCAAACTTAATCATCAACTTAAGTATCAATTAAATCAATTTAGAATCAATTAAACATATTAACTAAAATGTCGTACTATTTGTTTGACAATTTTTTTAATGTTAACTATACAATTTATTGAATAGCACCACATAAGTTTATTTGACTAGGTTATTTAATTTAAGACATTATAATTAACTTTCACTATTATTTTGACCATGAGCTCAGATTATGTTTTGGAACTCTACTTTTCACTGGATATCACTAAATTCTACGAGAACTGAGATAGTATTGGTCTCTAGATGAAAACTGCAATGTTACCATTGTTTCAAATACAATGTCAAGAAAGCTGAGTTGATCAAGCTGACCAGTCATTCGCAATATACTGAAGAACTATAAGAAGCAAGAAATGGCGGTAGATTTTGTTCACATACTGCTCAATTTGGCTCTAACTAATGCTTAACGTATCCATATCCTAACCACTGAACACAAACTAGACCAGCTCCAGTTTCGCCAGCACTGAAAGACTCGATGAAAGGTTTTTTTTATAGGATAGGGTGACAAACGAGCACACATTCCACCTGATGGTAAGAGGTTACTGTGACCCATAGACATCTACATCTATCCTCAATAAAGACTCAAGATGCAGATGCGTTGTCACCCGTGAGGACTAAGATGGAATGCCTCTTTGCCAGTAAAAGGGGTCTCCGATTCTCTAAAATCACCATACGAAACACAGCAGCGTTAAGCTGCTATTTTACGCTGGTTTTCAAAAAAACTTCGTAAACTTCCTTCAGTGTTTCTTAGTATGGGTACCAAGCCAGCTACTATGTATGTAATGTCACATGAAATCATATTGGCTATGTAGGAAATAAATGAAAACATTGTGCAGCAAAAAAAGAAGTTTTGAAAAACACGACACACAACCCATTGGCCCCATTCGAGGACGGAATTTTTTTCATAGGGAAGCTTTTCTTTTTTTCTTTTTTGTAATAAAGTACCTAATTAACCTCCAATAGTCACGTAAATTAATTTTTTTTCAAAATTTTGCTTGTAGTTTGTAATTGGGTCCAAATGGGTTCATTGGGATAAATTTCTCCGTTCAGAACCTCTTTAGTTATTTATAAAAGAATATACCTTTGGAATTAATACACAACAGATGCTTGATTTAAGAGTTATAATTTTGATTTATCCTAAGTAAAGTAACCAACAAAATATATTGTAAAAAAATATAGTGTAACATTAAAGAATATGTTACGAAATTTCTGACTTATAATTAAAACTCAATGTTGTCTTATATATAGGTTACCAAGGCATACGTAAAGATGCGCCTATGGTATAAATAAATTAAAAAATATATTATATAAAACTAGTTTTTACGGATTTTATCTCGTATATTAACTTATTTTATATTCCCGATGTTTCGAGCACTTTACAGCACCCATGGTCACGGGGGGACGTCCCAATGTTATAGTAAACACCTTGAGCCACACTGTGTATAGAAAAAAGACCCATACAGATAGATATTTAAACAGTGATTCTCACCACCATCCTTCACTGTTGGCTACCGTGGGTAATCTTCAATAAATAAATCTTTGTTTCAGAGAGCACGAGGGATCTGTGTGAGTAAACACATGGTCGCAGAGCTCCAACACGTCGAACAAGTTTTGCACGATAACAAGCTTCGGATCCCGAGGCTACGTCACAGTGATCGTGTGAAGCCGGCCACAGTCGAGCGTGTGCCTGATGTACTGCCATATGTCAGAGATGTCACTAACAAGATTGGCTACATTTTGAAGCGTGCTTCCGTTAAAACATACTTCAAGCTACCGAAGAAGATTAGTCAGTTTTTACCATCAGTCAAGTGTAATGTCCCTCTGCAAGATGCAGGAGTGAATTAAAAATTTTGTACAACCGACTTCAATATAAATTATTAAGAATAACTAAAAAACTATTGGTCAGACCTTGATCAAATGAGACCACATGTAAAGCACCAGCTTTTAAATAAAAAAGATTCATCGAAATCGGTTCACCCAGAAAAAAGTTATGAGGTAACACATAAAAAACATACAGTCTAATTGAGTACCTCCTCCTGTTTGAAATTGGAAGAAAATAAAGTGTATAAAAGAAGAAAAAAAACTAATTATTAAATAACATTTATATGAATGATATATATGTACCGTATATGAATGATATCATATGTACAGTAATAAACACAAGTGGAATAACATTACCAATCTTATTAAGGAAACGAAACGATAGGCTTTCGATAACGGTCGGTATTTGTCACAGCCCTCGATCGTGACGTACCAGCTCTGGATTATCTTGGCTGGAGGAATTCCAATATTATTTCACTAGCCACCCTTTGGAGCTCATTGTAGTGCAAACCATAAGCGTTTTAAAAAAGATTCAAATGTACAAAAATATTTTGAAAATTATAAAAAATAGACTTATTTTGGAATTTATGAAAAATTAATCGTCTAATTTTATTAAGATTGTTTCCCAGTCCTATCATGGTCTGAGATTTCTGTGTTAATTGCCTAGCATGTCGTTATAGGCAACTAATACGACATTGGGTTTCTGTTTGTGTAAGCGATGAACTAGCCACCTAATACTTCTTTCGAATTTTTTCTTCTAATTCCATATTTTTTTGGATAAACATTGTCCATCAAGTTCGCTGCTCTCTGCCTTACCCCACAGGGGTTACAGGCATGACACTATGTATACAGCTATTCTCGATAAACCAATTACTAGAAAAAGTATTGTTTGATTATGAATACAACATAGGTATAAAATATTTGTTTCATCGCCTATAATTAGTTAAATTGTCGCATAGGCTATTGAAATTCTCTTTTCGTTAATTTAAGGCCGTCTGTTCTACTTAGACCACGCGCTACAGCCGTGTGTTCTATCACTTGGGCCCGTGCATTGGGGTGTCTGTATCTGACATCCCATTAATTTGTGTGCAACTGCCGCCTACCAAATTCTAGATTAGGGGTTGGCTTTAGGGTTGAGTTCTAAGCAAAGCGACACAGCCGCGGCGTTATTAGCGTAAGTAACCCCTCGATATTAACGGGGCCTAACATGTTGCCAATTTTCCATGTATGAGAATATAAGTATACGGTGTGTAATTACTAGTTGAGAGGCAATTAATCTTCCTCAGAGGTGATAGCACTTGTGGCTTTCATTATTTGAAGTTGCTTGGTGGTTTCCGTGGGCCACAGTACTCGTAGCCACTTAGTATCAAATGAACTAAGAGTTACATTTAGATAACTAAAAAGATATTTAATATACATTACAAAAACTATTGCATTCCCGTTCGCATATTTTTAACTCGTATAAAATTGTGAGAACCGCCAAACTTTCAGTGGTAAAAGTTAAGAATGATTTTCAATAAGAATTACATGTAATCTTATCTATATTGAATGAACAATTATTCTGTTCTATTCTATTCTCCTCCATTATACTCAATTCTATTATTTTCTAATCTATTCTATTTAAGTCACCTTTGAGGTTATATCTGGTAAAATACGAGATTGTTATCTTTCTAGTTTTTTTTCAAATCAAACCATGACTAATATGATATTTTGTTCAAAAAACCAGTGTTAAATGTCCTCCAGAATTTCTGTCACGGTAGCCAGGATTATAGTTCCCAGGTGTATCTTGTTTGCAATTCCGTCCACATTGTTTAGCGATATATAATTAATCGTCATTATCTTTTCTCTAGAAAAAAAATTACACTAAATAGGTATTGCCTGTAAGCATATTTAGTTTCTTTCATCAAAGTAATTATTTTCTTTGAGAAAAAATTATAAGCATTTTCTAAATAGCGGAGTAGGACGGACATATTTTCATTAAACTCCTTCTCTTTTTCTTTAAAAGCATGATGATAAACTTTAAAAGCACTAGTGGTAAGTTAGTTAGAATTTCTTAGTCTCATTCTTCTATTGTGTTTTCAAACTTACGAAGTTTGAAAACGTAACGGAAGAAGAGAGTTCGAAGTTCAACACCTTTTATACTTTAAGTTTCAAAAAAGTTATTTAGGATGTCATAATGTTAGGAAAGGTTATTTTTTTTATTTAATTTATTCTATAAATTATTTGACCATGTAGTGGCAGTGTAAGAATATCCACTACCCCATATTCTTGGTATCTTAAGAGGCGATAGAGGAAAACTAAACCAGAAGATGGGCAGCAGCACCTTTCTGATAATAATTCACAGTTTTAAAAACCGGCCTGTCAAGCGTGGCAACTATGGCAAAATCCTCCTTATGAGGCAATCTTTGGGAGTGGCCTATGTTCAGCAGTGAACTTTTATAGGCTGCTATGGATTACGGAATTAATTAATAATTTGAATCTTTTTTTTAAACTGGTTTTACGGCTCTAGGTTCTAGCCCTTCTGAGCCTGAAAATAATTTGAATCTTTATGATTTATTATTGTCTAGGCCATTTCAAATTTACAATATTAAACGAAGCAAGCCCAAAATATTTTTTGCAATGCCATAACTTTAAGTTTAAATCATTTATTTCTGACCTAAAACGTTCACGGGATTATCGGAATGTATTAAATTCCATTTTCAACAATTTCAACTAAATTGAATGAGTTTAGATACGATCGTCTTCTTTCCATTACAAAGTGGTGACGACAAACCTTTACGATAATGGAGGGAAGATTAGGATTTAATAGGGTCATTGGATTATGTGCACAAAGAAAGGTAACAGTTAAGTAATAATATTTAATTGGATATAACCGTGGATTTGCAGCTGTTAAAAAGTTATAACCGTGTAATAGCCGGCTTAAGAGAAACCACTACTGTGGGCAGGGTAACAAGCGACTATGTGACAAGACCGAAAAACCTAAGGCCTATTTTACATAATACGGGTGACAGACGAGCACACAGTCCACCAGATTGTAAGTGGATGCTGTGGCACATAGACCAAATGCAGATGCGTTGTCATCCTTGAGAACTAAGATAGAATGCCTCGTTTCAAGAAAAGGAGTCTCCAGTTCACTATACTCGCTATTATCGCATTAAACTGCTATTTTACGCTGGTATTGTGTGAGAGTGTGGTCCTTCCCCGATCGAGCCGCAATAATTCTAAATCTATTTCACGTCTGCGATTTATGTAGAATTTTGTGCGATGAATGTAATCAACCCAATAACAATTCACTTCACTCTATTTTATATACTTACGACATATAATCGTTTAAAAAAATGTAATATACATGAGAGGATTCACATATTTGAATAGCTGTGACGCATTGAAATGGAAATCCAGATCTTTTCGTACCTACTACTCCGGTTACGGATGTTATAAATCGGCAATGACTAGGAAAATACACTAACTTGGAATTTGCCCATCGGTTCGTTTTTCGATGTACGAACAAATTTTAAATAAATTTTCTTATATCTGCGCGAATACTCCTACACATTGAATAAAACCAATTTTACCACTTTCATGTACCGTAATTCCGAATGCTTCGTAGCAACAACTTGGATCAGAAATTAATAATAAATTAAAATTAAATGCGATAATATCCGTTTTTGCATTTCTAATTAGATTTTTTGTATATATATATAAATATATGGTAACACTGACAATGTTCAGTACACACTTAATACCTCTTCCAAATTGAGAGGATTTATTTTTGTTTTCACACTTGACAAAAGGGTTGAAGATACGCCTTACACTTACACGCAGACGTTGCTCCCATCACTAATATTTTAACAGTGGTAGAGCCAGGCGGCAGCTTTTGCTGTCGCACGGATGGGCCGGCTCGCACCGGGGTGGTACCACGACCTCACAGAAAACAAGCGTGAAGTAGAAGTTTACCTCTGCGTTTCGCTTGGTGAGTGCAGGTGGCCGGAGGCCCTTTTTACTGGAAATGAGGCATTCGATCTTAGTCCTCACGGGTGACAACGTATCTACATTTTGATTTGTGACAGAAGATAGATGTAGATGTCTATGGGCCGCAGCAACCACTTACGATGGTAAGTGGTTGCTGCGGCCCAGCTGCGGCATCTGTGGACTGTGTGCTCGTTTGTCACCCTTATCCTATAAAAAAAAATATGGATGCTGATCTTCACTCCCCCCGCCCTCCCCGACCTCTTTACCAAGACAATACGTGAACCCTTTCGAGGATATGATTTTAACATTCCGTTCAAGAATTTCGGAAATTTCCCGTACCAGATTATGGGAACTTTTCTCTTAAGTTTGCGTAAGGACAATACTTAAGTAGCTTGGCTTATTTTTTTGTCAAAAGCTTTTTGTTGTTTAGTAGTTTTTTATCGTAAGTTTTTACTGAGTTCTAAAGTGTTAACTATGAACAAAAACATTTAAGACGTATATTCTGAGAGAAGGAAACTAACCATTTAATTATTAATAAAATCAATGGTTCACAGTTCGAACAAATACATTTTCCAAATTTCAATAAAAATCACCTTAATCTGAAAGAACAAAGGAACTTTAAGGGGAGATTGGCTTCTTTATGTGAACTTAAACTACAATCGTTTCTAAATAGAACCTAATTTTAAATGAACCGTTTGGTTCAGTCTAAAAATTCCGGAGATTTAAGGCTTATGAGAAACCTTTTGTGCGTCTTTGTGTTCATTTCTCCTTAATATACTTTCTTTCGAAGCATATTTTGATATTAACCAGTTACTAAAAGTCAATAAAATTTAAGTAAGCATAAAAAAACTTTATTTCGGGTAAATTTAGAGATATATATAATAAAGTCTAGAATTTAAGAACTCAATTGAAACTAACGCATTCGTTTCGTTTAGATTGACAGTCAGTACACTGAAAGTTTACCATGTAGTGGCGGTGTAAGAATACTGCACTGAGGTGCGAAAGTGTTTGTAGTATGAGAGTATTAGACGTTATATGCTCGAAACTCTCCTGTACTATTCTCTTTTAAACATAGTAGAGCCATGCTGCAGCTATATTATAGTTGTAGCTCGACTGAGGAAGTACCTCGCTCTTATCGAACGATATTATATAAATAAATATATATATATATATACTATATAACTTTAATGATTTCTTATATTTACGCAAACACTACACATTTTTAAATAAAACTAATTTTACGGATTTTATCGCGTATATTAACTTATTGTTATATTCCCGACGTTTCGGGTGCTTTCCAGCACCCGTGGTCACGGGGGACTGAGTTGTTTGACGTCCTGCTGTCATAGTTAGCCCGGCTACCTTCAGTTTTTTAATATTAATTTTTGGTTCGATTTACGCAGAATGAGCTTACAGTATCTTGAAGTCTAGCAGTGGTATACTTGGGGTTGGATTTGATTTTATTAATTATGGGATCCCAAGCAGATGGCAGCACCCATCCATCTTCTCTATTGAAATTAGGATGTTTTTTAATTTCAATAGCCTCGCGAATCATCCTTGGGAGGAATCGGTGTTCTTTTGCGAGTGCTGAAAAGCACCCGAAACGTCGGGAATATATAAAAATAAGTTAATATACGCGATAAAATCCGTAAAATTAGTTTTATTTAAAAATATAACTTTAAGTTGAATATTAATAAGTTATATTATAACATAATATAGTAAGTTGAATTCTATTCTATTCTATCCTTTTTTACAAGATACGAAGTATTCCATCTTTGTCCTCGGGGGTAACATCGCATCTGCATTTTGATTCTTAATCTAAGATAGGTGTAGATGTCTATGGATCACAGCATTCACTTACCAGCATGTGGACTGTGTATGCTTTTGTCGCCCTTATTCTATATAAAAAAACACCACCGCTGCATTGCTAGATATGTTCAAGCTACTGGAGTGGAAAGAAAATGGTAGCAATATCAAAGCCAAATACGTCACTCATCTTCCGATCGCCGACGTCATCGTCACTATAGCAAAATCGTTGAAGGTACTCAAGAGTAGTTCCCAATAGCAAGTTCATAAAATGATCATGGATAAAACTAAAATCATGTCTTACGTCAATATCACAACTGTACTAATAGTGTTTGGAAACAACGCACTCGAAGTTGCTAACGATTAGCTGGCGCAAAAATATTCGATTAGGTGAGTCCAAATTCGTACTCATTAATCAATGTTTGGGAAGTTAATATGTTTCTAAATATTTTCCTTAACTGAACAATACAAATAGTGAGTAAAAAAGAACATAAGTATTAATTCGTTACAACAAACACACAACAACATTAATAACATAATAATAAACTTATAAAAACGAACTTCACATTAGATTGCAGCAAAGTAAAGTCTGCCGACTCAGCACAATGCTGAAAACATACCGCAGTGCTGTTCTGTCGGAACCACACAAGGTGACTCGCATGATGACTGCACGTAATTATTATTTAAAACAATCACTTAAACAACACACTATGCAACGTTCACATTAAACATTGTTTGAAACACATTATTAATTACATTTTGATTACATTACATTTTTATATGATGTCTGTGGACTCTTCTATTATATTAGTAATTAAAATTTAAAAAAAAATTAATATAGTTTATTTCCTTAACATTGATCTGTTACAGTATTATGTCGTGGCCAGAACCACCTGAGATGCATGTAAAATGCACGTATAAATGGTTCTGCTCTTCCCATGGATTATCATTAAATGTATAGTGTAGTAAATAATATAATAAAGTAAATATAGTAATACATGGTAAGTTTATAGAGTGAACCTAAAAATTTCGGAATAAAATTATTTATATAGTAGAGCTACGAATTACGATGTAACTATATAATAGCTACATCACAAATGGGTTGGCACGACCGGGGTAGGACAGCGCGCTCGCAGAATACCAGCTTGAAATAGTAGTAAATCTGTATTTCGTATGGTTTCCCCCTTTGTAAAAGATCCATTTTTATTGGTATCGAAGCATTCCATCTTAGTCCTCAGGGGGGATAACGCATATGCATTTTAATTCTTAATCGAGAATAGATGTAGATATGTATGAGCCGCAGGATGCACTTACCATCTGGTGGACTATTAGCTCGATTGTAAACTTATTCTTTAAAAAGAAATAGTTAAAAGAATTAATTCCTTTGAATTTTAACTACTTTACTTACGTGGTTGCCTAACCATTTTGCCACAAAAAGTATAAGTAACGGTCCGTCGATAGAAAGGTTTGGATATACGATAGCTTACGACGCATCGATTCGGAAATCAAGATTTTCTTAATAACTAAGTAGTAACGAATGATGAAAGTCGACATTGACAGGGTGTTGGAATTTATCCAACATTTTTTTTTGTTGAAATATTATTTTTAGCTTGACCATCGATCTTGTGAATAATGAGTCTTGTCATAGTAAAACAATGAAATTATAACTTCTAAAAAGAGATCCATTCATTCATTGCATTAACAGATTGCTTCATAGGGGTAATGTTTGTTGACATGTGGGTAGGCAGCCGTGTTTTTTTTAATTGGCGACGAAAACAGACGGATGTTTTAAGGTTAACGTGTGTCTGTGGCATTGTAGCGCCCAAAAGATTTTTTTTATAGGATAAGGGTAACAAACGAGCACACAGTCCACCTGATGGTAAGTGGTTACTGTGGCCCATAGACATCTACATCTATCCTCGATTACGAATCAAAATCAAAATGCGTTGTCACCCGTGAGGACTAAGATAGATTGCCTCTTTTCCAGTAAAAAGGGTCTCCGGTTGTCTACACTCACCATACGAAACACAGCAGTGTTAAGCTGCTATTTTACGCTGGTATTCTGTGAGAGAGTGGTACTTCCCCGGTCGAGCGGACCCATTCGTGCTACAACTATACTACTAATATAGCTGCAGCATGGCTCTACCACGTATACGAACGAACGAACGAACTACACGAACGGACTGATTTTGATTTAGTTGTTTTTTTCTTGGAAGATAACATGATCGAGAGTATTCTAAGCTATGAATCAAGAAAATTTGTTCAGCCGTTTGAAGGTTATCCGCTCCTTTTGTTTCTGGGGTTTTTGAATTTTTTTTTAATTTTTGTTAAGTTAATGTTTTCTGGCTGATAAAGTAAAGAAAGACCGTGATCCTTGTTGAATGTGAAGTAAGAACGTATATAATTTCAATAAAAAGATAAAGGTACTAAATAATACGAATTCATTTGAAATGAGAAATGAGAGATGACAACACATCTCATTCATTGTGTACTGCAGACGATGCTTTTCCTGAATGTTTGCTCCCCTAAGGTGTTTTCGAAAATCGTCGGCATAAACTCCCCTTCCTCACCCCATCTTTGTCATCAAATCTGCGTAAACAGAAAATGTAATAATGCTGAATTATATTGAGAAATTATTGTCGTTTATAGTTAAATGTAACATACATACATATTATAATAAAGCGGTGCAAGATTGTTTAATATCGGCCAAGATCCATTTGATCTATCTTATTTAACACCACGCCACTTCTTTTTTATACATATAGTAATAATTTAGAACATTCCGAAGATAATTAAATATCGGGTATCCTGTAGTACCTATTATATCTTATGTACGAATACGATATTGTGGTATCGTATTGGATAACGATTTCTAGACTTCATAAAAATCGAGTGTAGACTCGTAGATAATGCCTAATGGCATTAAGTCCACCCTTTGTACTCTTTCGTAATAATAGTGTCTTTCAAACAAAATTTCGGTCACGGCGGCCATTTTTAACGGAGACCAGCCATCTGCTCCGGACAGGATTACAGTGCGCAAGCACAAGTGCACTAAATAGTCCCATGGGACAGTTATCCCACACCAACGGAAAGGGGTCAGGCGGAGATCCAACGGTTTTGCGTGCATTCCGAAACACGGGTGTGAAACACCGCAAATTTCCTAAGCACGAGCAGTTACTAAGAATTTCTTGACAGACAAACCTAATTATTGGTTTTGGCCCGACCGGTATTAGAACATGGGACCTTGAACGAAGACAGGTACAAAATATGTCATCATTTTTATATGAGTGGCAAACAAACAAGATGTGGAATGAATCCGGTGGGCATGGGAAATAGATATATAATAATAGACACGTGCATCTATCCTCGATTATGAATCAGAATGCAGATATAATTTTAACACAGAAAACTAAGATGGAACGCTTTGTACCTATTATGAAAATGTCTCCGTATCGTCAATAAGGACTTATAATCTTCCCCTCACCAGATGTCGCTAATTGACACTGATGTGACATTTTTCTTTACACATTGTCATTTTAATATAGAAGTTATTTTTAAATAAAAGTTTATGTCCCTAGAATATTGTAGTTAATAACACACAAAACAATGCCTCTGTGCTTTGCTCTTTAACTTTTGCTCATTTTAAACACTTTTTTTAATTCTTCTACTTTTATGAATATCTATGGTTTGGTTCATTTATTTTTAATCTAATTATTATAATATACAACTGATAGTACAGAAAGAATCATTATCCTTTACATTTTTCGAACAAATTAACTTTCCCGCTATGTAATCTGTCAAATATTACACCAAATTTTTAAGTGGCGCCGCCCTGGTGTCTGAAAAATTTGTAGATGCCCCATTACCATAGAAAACATTGGAGCATCAACGGTATTTTACTCTGGTATTCTATTAGGAGGCGGTACTTGTCTGGTCGAGTCGATTCATCCATTGTTGCAAATATGATTATGCTACAGCGTGTCTCTCTCTACCATGCATAAATTTTTCTTCATTTTTCTTATCATTCATCTTTCGCTAATTGTATTTATCTCATTCTTAGCTTCAAAAAATGGCTTCACACAAATTGAGCTGTGGTAGAAGTGGCTTACCCATGGTGTTGTAAACGAGTTTAGCTCGAAATCCATCTCTATCATAATACTGATTAATTATAATTTGCATTGCAATATATTATTACATTAAACGTCCCTAGCAACGAGTGACGAGCACAATGGTGTCATATAATAAAAGACATTTAAGTAGTAGTAGTAATTTAAATCAAAAACCATCGCGAAGTAATATCAACTTTTGACTGTCTTCGTCCAGAGTATATAATAAAATAGAAGCTAATGAGCATAGAGCAACACGGGCCACCGGCAGACCGGGTTGGTCTATGTCAATGAACGATGAAGTTTCATTAAGATACTCTTTAAAATTGTATGCTATGTTACACACCTTAAAGTAATACTTCCATGTTTCATTTGTATTCACTGCATCAAGAGACAACGCATAATTACGAGTGCATAGCCATACAGAAACATCATAACGCAGCTTATAGGCTCCGGTAAATCCTTAGACTGAAATTAATTGAACATTCCCCGATATAAATCTCATTCTCTTGGCCCCCTATTTTCATTTGGTAAAAATTAAAAATGTTGTACAGCCGACTTCACTATAAGTTATTAAGAATAACTCAAAAACTGTTGGCTTGACCTTGATCATATTCATATGGGACCACACGAGAACTACCAGCTTTCAAATAAAAAAAGAATTATCGAAATCGGTCCACCCAGTAAAACGTTATGAGGTAACACACATTAAAAAAAAAATACAGTCGAATTGAGTAGCGTCTCCTTTTTGGAAGTCGGCAGAAAATGTAGACTTCGATCATGGTAGAATGTTTTTATAGTTGGCGTAATTTATTAATATACTAGCTGTTCCCTGCGACTACGCCCGCGTGGATTTTTTTTGCGCAGAATCCTAAAATAAAAGTAGCCTAAGGTACTCCTTATAATATCAGCTATTTGTCACGGAAAGTTCCATCCAAACCGGTTCAAAGGTTTTTGCGTGATGCGTGTTCAGACAGACGTCGTGTTAGAGTTTTATTATAGTGCTCGTAGATTATATATAAATTCGCTTTCTTCTGAATTTAAGCACAGCACAGTTGCTCCTCAATAAGCATAGACTAGTGATAAAATATCACGAATACAGTTAATAGAGAAAACATAAAACAGCTAATGAGGCTTCAATCTCTATTAACAAAAAAGTGGAACCCCCTAAAGGCACGATTCCATACTACTTTAAGACAGTAAAAAATACGTCTGTACAAAAAAAGACACGGATCAGCTTTTTCGTTAGGAACGATAATAAACACAACTCTTTTCGACTTCTTCATCAAAATATAGCTGGTGAACTAAACAAAATTGACATTATAGACTTGACGCTAACGGAATTATCACAATCTCATAAATCTATTGACATTGTATATTTAACTCAAACGTTTATACAGCGAAGTTGAGAGGCCAATTTGAATTTAAACGGATATAGGCTGGCTACGTCGTTCTGTGGGCCGAAACAGAGACGGGGTTTGTGTTCTCAGCAAAAAAGGATTGGAATGCAAACCTATTGATATTGCTAACCAACTTGCTTGTCCCTACCACTTCGTATGTTGTGGAATAGAAATCGCGCAATATAACCTTACCATTATTTGCATTTATAGAACACCAGATAGCAATGTTAATCTATTTTTTTACAAATTAAATGAGCTTTTATATAATTTAACAAACAAAAAAACGTGCAAAAATATATTTTATGTGGCGATTGGAATATAGACATCCTCAAAGAAGGAAAAAATACGTGCGAGCTATTTGAAATATTAAAAAATTACAATGTATCTATCCACATTAAGATCCCCACTAGGAAAAATGCATGTATTAATCAAGTAGCCAGCAATATAAGCAAGGTAGATGCCGAGGTCTTAAACCTGGCATTATCAGACTATGAAACAGGCCAAGTCATATCGTTTCAAATTCAAAGAAAACCTACTGTAACAACCTGGCATGAATTTCGCAGAGACTACAGTAAAGAAAACATTCAAAAGTTTTCTGACTGTCTATCGCGTCTCTCTTTTTCGGAAGTATACGATCAGACCAGTGTTTATGAGGCGTATAGATCATTCGATAAATTGTTAACTCTATTTTATGGACTTTGCTTTCCTATAATTAAACTTAAAAGAAACAACATGTGTAATAGAGGTAGGTGGAAAACAAAAGGTATAAAAAAGTGAAGTATTACGAAAAGAAAACTTTACCTAACCTATAAATACTCAAAAACTAATAAAATGTTACATAAAAATAAATACGAAAAATATAATAAATCTTTTGAAAAAGTGCATATATAAAGCTCAACAAAAAACCAACTTAAAATACATTCTAAATAGTAAAAATACTTGCAAAGCTACTTGGAATTCAGTAAATTCAAGTATAAATGAAACTACCCAAATTCATAAAATTGACGTAATTAAATATAATGACCAAACAATTAGTAACCTTGACATGATATGTGAATTATTTAACAATTTTTTTATTGACTTAAGTAACATTAAAAATACATATGGCATTCTCTACCAGTCTACACTCTACGATTTTTATGAAGTCTAGAAATTGAAAATTAGGTTTGGCTGACAATATAATTTGCATGATACCCTGCCCCGGTGCATGCTAAAGCAGTGCGGCTTTCCCATTTCAGAAGCAGCTTATATCTAATTACAACAGCTTTATCAAATTTTTGAACAATTACAATTAATCCCTAAGAAATAATTAGGAATTTTGTTTTTTTATTTATAGAATAAAGGAGTCAAACGAGTGTGCTTGTCTACCTCGTAGTAAGTGGATGCTATAGCCCACAGACATCTACACCTCTACGTCTGTAGAGGTGTGGATGTCTATGCTGGCATTTTATGAGAGCGAAATCCTTCCCCGGTGTTGTCGATCCAATCGTGTTACATCTATAATATAGCTGCAGTAAGGCTCTACCACGTATAAAACTACTAAGTTGTAGTTACTCGATTTTGAAATGGGACAGCCAAGGAGGTGTACTGCTCTTCGGTGACGGAAGTCGGCAACAGAATGGTATCAACCCAAATAGACTTAAAAGAGCTACACCACCAAGCAAAATGTTTGTTACTTATAATGGATGTGGTTTTATATTTTTCCGGCTCGCACGAAAACAATACAAATGAATACTCTTAAGATATGAAAAGGGTAGCCTAGTTATTTCCTATTTTTAGCCGTTTAGTTCTTAGTCTATTTCTGTCTCAGTTAAAAGCAAAAAAAAATAGCAGCTGCAAGGCCGAATGAAAACTTGCACAATTGAAACTGTCAGATATCTAATGAAACTATATTTAACACGCTTTTATCTGCTTCAACTGTATGTATGTATGAATGTAATGCAATTGCAATTTTCTAATCTGGTTTTGATCCACTTCTGGACGTCTGTGTAATTTAAAATTTTGCAGATATATTAAGAACTGATGACAATACAATAATTTCATGACTATGATCTAGTGTACTCTCTAGGATGGAATTTCTTTGACCTCAGCCCCGTAATAATGGGTGCTATTAAGCATCCAAAACGTCGTGATTTAAAATTAAGTGAAATCAATTAAATTAAATGCGATAAAATCGGTAAAATAAGTTTTATTCAATAAAGGTATTTTTTATTTTAAAAAATGCTTCATAATTACTGTGCCGCTAAGCAGCTGCGAAAGTGCCTGTGCCTAAATAAAAAATTATATTATTTATTATCATTTACATTTACATTTACCGGTATTCGAACGCAGGATTCGCGGCGGTGAAGCCCTGTATTCTTATCGCTAGTCGGGCTATAAGGTTGTTACAAAGTTACATATAAACGGAGGAAAAAAAGAAATTTCAACGCGGGAGCTACGAGTAAGCCGTCAAAAACGGCATTCATCTTTTTTCTTAATCGTCTCATTAGCGAAGGCTTAGCACAGATCAAAGCAGATAAAGATAGCCGTCACGTCCCGTCAGATGAGTCGGATCTTTTTTTCGTGTTTGATTGGAATTTGATATAATTTATCTCTCGTTCATATTATCCACAGAACCGTTTTGATACAAAATGTTTTTTATTTATCGAGTAAGGGTGACAAACGAGCACACAGTCTACCTGATGGTAAGAAAATGCTGTTGCCCATAGACATCTACATTTATCCTCGATCAAGAGCCAAAATGCAGATGCGTTGTCACTCCTGAGATCTAAGACGGAATACCTTGTTTCAAGTAAAAAGGGTCTACAGTTCTCTGCACTCACCATACGAAACACAACATTAAGCTGCTTTTACGCTGATATTCTGTAAGAACGTGATATTACCCCAAGCCAACGCATAATATAGCTGAAATATGGCTTTACTACGTACTTTGTGATTATGTGATATTATTTATTGTTTAAAATAAAGTAATGTACAGCCTATACACATCCTACAGCTGGGCTCGTTCCAAGAGCGTTTCTAGAGCTTATCGCTCTAATGTAATTCGTCAAAATTAACTGTAAATTGTTTTAAATTTTAGATTGTAAGGATGTAAAAGCAGACTCAAAGAACTAAAATAAAGTAATTAAAATATAATAGATTCAGAAGTCGGTGCTAAAACGTGGTATTAGAAGTATTAAAACCCATCTTCAAAAGCTATTTATGCGTAAATTATTTAATTACTGTAAGCTCTTCGTAGTTGGCTTTTACTTTTTAGTAAACGTCTTTATTATTTATTTTCTATATTTTCTATTTTTATTTATTGGACTAAGGAAAATTGCAAGTCCAAGCTAACAACTGGAATGTTTTCTTAACCAAACATTCAGTGGAACATGTAGCGGACTAATCACTCCAACTTTTTATAGAATAAAGGTGACCAACGTGCACACAGTCCACCTGATAGTAAATGGATGCTCCGGCCCATAGACACCCACAATTATCCTTGATTAAGAATCAAAATGCAGATGTGCTGTCACCGCTGACTGGTCTAAGATGGAATGCCTCGTGTCCAGTAAAAAGGGACTCCGGTTTCTCTACAAAACCTGCTATTTCACACTGGTATTCTGTCAGAGCGTGGTTCTAGCATGTTCGTGCCTAACCATTCGTGCCACAATCATAACACAGCTGCAGCGTGGCTCTACTACCAAGTATAAAATAGAAAATCTGAGAAATCAGAGAAGACATGTGCCCAGCATTGGGACTTATTAGGATCTTACTTTACTTGTTGTGTTATTAATGTTACTTTTATTTTCCGATACCTTGATCAAAGCTGTGGTAGGTTCTGATCTGTAAAATTTGCGTGTATCTGAACCGTTACCGTTATCTTTACAGTCTATTAAGGTCCACTACTGAACACAGACCTCCCCCATAGATTGTCTTTTAAGCGGGATATTTGCTCTACAGGTGAACACTGCAACGGAAAACAAACGTTCGGACACAATCAGCATTCTCATTCCCATCACCATCATTATCATCAGTCCCCCATTTCATATAGATCAGGCTCTCGGTCTGAGTCCGATAAAACGGTAAAAGCCAACTGGCTAACAGCACTAACATCACAGAGAACAGAGATGGAGTAACAAACTGGTAAGACGTGCAGGCATGTCTTTCAAGTGATCAAGTGGCTCAGGAGCGGCCTTTGTTCAGCAGTGGACTTGTCACTGGCTGTAATGATGATGACGATAAATTAACACCAATAATTTTAACGGAACTACGTAATAAACTATGACAGTCGCATAAGCTGATTCAACAAAGTAAACTAAATCTATTTTCTTGTGGAGCCCAAATTCATCGACCATGCTACCATAGGGGCAAATTATTTATTTATAATTACTTATAAAGAATCACTTTTAAACAAATTAGCTGACCAGGCAGACGTTGTTCTGCCCTCTTAGACGACCTTTTAGCCCATAAGAAATCCTTAGATTCGTAACAAAAATGTTGAGGGTCATTTATCTTTGGACCCATCACAGTGTGCGAAATTTCATTGAAATTAGTTCAGTAGTTTAGGAGTTCATTGCGGACATTAAGATAATTCCGAAGGATAGGCAAAGTGCAATAGTTTTGCAATTCATAACACTAAAATGTCGAACAATACTTCAAACCTTTTGAAAGGCGCCCCGTTCCGAGCTGGAAATTAAGTTGGTGTTACATTTTACGAGACTATGAATAATTAATTTGGGTCTTAAACTTTATATCCGATTAATATCCGTTTAAGACCCAAATTAATTATTCATAGTCTCGTAAAATGTAACACCAACTTAATTTCCAGCTCGGAACGGGGCGCCTTTCAAAAGGTTTGAAGTATTGTTCGACATTTTAGTGTTATGAATTGCAAAACTATTGCACTTTGCCTATCCTTCGGAATTATCTTAATGTCCGCAATGAACTCCTAAACTACTGAACTAATTTCAATGAAATTTCGCACACTGTGATGGGTCCAAAGATAAATGACCCTCAACATTTTTGTTACGAATCTAAGGATTTCTTATGGGCTAAAAGGTCGTCTAAGAGGGCAGAACAACGTCTGCCTGGTCAGCTAATTTGTTTAAAAGTGATTCTTTATAAGTAATTATAAATAAATAATTTGCCCCTATGGTAGCATGGTCGATGAATTTGGGCTCCACAAGAAAAGTGCTGGTAGGTTTTCCCGTCACGGTTGTTTGAACGATGTCATCCGAAGAGCTCTTGTCTCTCTCTAAAATGTTCGCTCAGTTTTATAGTCTTGTGTAATATTTAGACACGATGGCAAGAGACCGGATGTTATGAGTTTGGTTACTTGAGAGAGAGGTAAACCCCTTGTGTAAGATGCTACTTGCGTAGACACTTTGGCAGCCTGTTGTCTCAGGGGTACCTCGTTTAGAACCTGAACTAAGTAAGTGGTGTGCAAATATGAATCTCTGAGAGATGACTACATGTTTGTGCCATTTGCTGTAGATACTAATCGGTCTGTGGAGTCAACGTGCGGTGAAGTTCCAGAAGGAATTGTATCCGTTATTATAAATAAATTATTTCGACAGTAGTTTTGTGGTTAAGGGTGCTAACTGCAAACTTAATCATCAACTTAAGTATCAATTAAATCAATTTAGAATCAATTAAACATATTAACTAAAATGTCGTACTATTTGTTTGACAATTTTTTTAATGTTAACTATATAGTTTATTGAATAGCACCACAAAAGTTTATTTTGACTATGTTATTTAATTTAAGATATTATAATTAACTTTTACAGTTATTTTGACCATGACCTCAAATTCTGTTTTGGAATTCTACTTTTCACTGGATATCACTAAATTCTCACACATGCTCAGACCGGAGGTCGATAGTGCAGTCCGATTGCCGGTGCGTCCTTAATGCCGGTGGGGAATGCATGCTGTGTGCGTAAGGGCAAGTGACGCCGGTGCGAACGTTATGCCGATGTATAATTCATGCCATACTACGGACTTGGAAATGAATGGTAGGGGTTCTTGAGGATAATGACGAAAACTTCAAGTTGTAGTTTTCCGAAGGTTGTTGGTTGCGTGTTCACATCACGTCAGTTGGGCACCACTTTGGCGGGTAGAAGGAAAAGGGGAGATCTCCCGCCGGGCAAGGTATTCTGCCCGGGGAGCGGCCAACGTTCCGAGTGGTAATTCGTAGCTATTCTATATATACTGCTCTTACTTCGGAACTTCGATAGCGCGATGTAGGCTTCGATGTGTTTCGCTTGTGGCGCGACTACAGCGCCGCCACAAACTTATTTTACAGCACATTACAGCACCCATGGTCACGGGGGGACGTCTCAATGTTATAGTTAACACCTTGAGCCACACTGTGTATAGAAAAAAGACCCATACAGATAGATATTTTACAATGATTCTCACCACCATCCTTCACTGTTAGCTACCGTGGGTAATCTTTAATAAATAAATAAAATCTTTGTTTCGGAGAGTGTTCAGTGAGTGCTCTCGCACGAGGGATCTGTGACAGTAAACACGTGGTCGCCGAGCTCCAAAACGTCAAGAAAATTTTGCACGACAACAAGCTTCGTATCCCGAGCCTACGTCACAGTGATCGTGTGAAGCCGGCCACAGTCGAGCGTGTGCCTGCTGTACTGCCATATGTCAGAGGTGCCACTAAAAAGATTGACTACATCTTGAAGCGTACTTCCGTTAAAACATACTTCAAGCCGCCAAAGAAGATTAGTCAGTTTTTACCATTAGTCAAGTGCAAGATGCAGGAGTGTATAAGCTTGATTGCAAATGTCTCTCTCTCTCTCTCTTTCTCTCTCTCTCTCTCTCTCTCTCTCTCTCTCTCGGACAAACCAAACGCATAAGAATGTAATTTTATATTTTGACGTATAGATGCAAAGTGTAATATACCTAGTCAGGTCATAAATTCTGTCACATGTTTAATATAAAATAATTGAAACAAGTTTATTCATTATGTAACCATTTATATACCAAAATGAACTTAACAAAACATAGATTCTTATGACACTAAGGTTTATCCAAAATGACCTCCGTGATTTTGAATACAGGCCTTCAATATGTGCGGCCAGTCGTCTATCGCAGCACGAACGAGGTCCATGTCAATATCGGCGGCTGCCTTAATCAAGGATGTCTTGAGTGACTCCAAATTGGGATGAGGCTTTGAGCACGCCTTTTCCTCCAAGTGTTGCCATATCTTGTAACCTAACGGATTCAAATCTGGACTGGAGGAGGGCCAGTCTTCGTGCCGGATGAAGTCGATTTCACGCGCCGCCAGCCAGTCTTGTGTGCTCTTCGCTCTATGAGCTGGCGCCGAATCTTGTTGGAATACCCAGTGCCTGTTATTGAACATGGTATGAGAAACAGGTTCCACAAGGTTCATCAGGACTGTATTTTGATACACAACTGCATTCGTTTTTACACCTTTCTCACAAAAATGTACCTCTGTTAAGCCCCAATAAGAAACTCCCAACCATACCATGAGCGAGGATGGAAAGGACCTCGTTGGACACGCGGAATACGGTTGCTCGCTTCTTCACTACTGTGTGCGTACACCTTATCATTTTGTTTGTTGTAGTTCCCTTCTACGGTAAAATTTTATTCATCCGAAAAAAGAATTTCCCGATATTTTTTTCCCACGTACCGCTTCAACAAAGCGCGGCATCTCTTCAGTCTCAGGTCCATTAGACGAGTATTCAAACGATGTCCTATTTTTCTTCGATATGCCCGAAGCCCTAAGTCTTCGTTTAACACCCTTTTCACCGTGGTTCTGCTTAACCCCATCTGAAGGGCCAACAGTTTCTGCTAACGTTTGGGATTTCTTTGAATTCGCACCTTCATAGCTTTTATCACTGCTGGAGTCCTAACAGACCGAGGGCGACTACTTTTTGACCTGTCATCTATACTAGAGTCTTCATTGTATCGTTTGATGGTACGATAAACAAATCTTTTGGTTATATTCAAATTTTTCAGTATGTCAAAAATTTGAATTGGCGCGTAACCGCAACGATGCAACACAATAACTGCAACACGGTCTTCTTTAAGCGTCCACTCCATATTTAAAAATGAGTAAAATTCTAAAAAGTATACAGTTTTATTTTCATGAACAATTCGATGAATATATCATATATATGAATGATATCATATATACAGTAATAAACACAAGTGGAATAACATTACCAATCTTATTAAGGAAACGAAACGATAGGCTTTCGATAACGGTCGGTATTTGTCACAGCCGTCGATCGTGACGTACCAGCTCTGGACTATCTTGGCTGGAGGAATTCCAATATTATTTCACTAGCCACCCTTTGGAGCTCATTGTAGTGCAAACCATAAGCGTTTTAAAAAAGTTTCAAATGTACAAAAATATTTTGAAAATTATAAAAAATAGACTTATTTTGGAATTTATGAAAAATTAATCGTCTAATTTTATTAAGATTGTTTCCCAGTCCTATCATGGTCTGAGACTTCTGTGTTAATTGCCTAGCATGTCGTTATAGGCAACTAATACGACATTGGGTTTCTGATTGTGTAAGCAATGAACTAGCCACCTAATACTTCTTTCGCATTTTTTCTTCTAAATCCATATTTTTTTGGATAAACATTGTCCATCAAGTTCGCTGCTCTCTGCCTTACCCCACAGGGGTTACAGGCATGACACTATGTATACAGCTAGTCTCGATAAACCAATTACTAGAAAAAGTATTGTTTGATTATGAATACAACATAGGTATAAAATATTTGTTACATCGCCTATAATTAGTTAAATTGTAGCATAGGCTATTGAAATTCTCCTTTCGTTAATTTAAGGCCGTCTGTTCTACTTAGACCACGCGCTACAGCCGTGTGTTCTATCACTTGGGCCCGTGCATTGGGGTGTCTGTATCTGACATCCCATTAATTTGTGTGCAACTGCCGCCTACCAAATTCTAGATTAGGGGTTAGCTTTAGGGTTGAGTTGTAAGCAAAGCGACACAGCCTCGGTGTTATTAGCGTAAGTAACCCCTCGATATTAACGCGGCCTAACATGTTGCCAATTTTCCATGTATGATTATAAGTGTACGGGTGTAATTACTACTTGAGAGACATTTAATCTTCCTCAGAGGTGATAGAACATGTGCCTTTCATTATTTGAATTTGCTTGGTGGTTTCCGTGGGCCGCAGAAGCCCATTACTATCAGGTGAGTTAAGAGTTACATTTAGATCACTAAAACATATTTAATATACATTTCAAAAACAATTGAATTCCCGTTCGCATATTTTTAACTCGTATAAAATTGTAAGAACCACCATACTTTCAGTAGTAAAAGTTAAGAATGATTTTCAATAAGAATTACATGTAATCTTATCTATATTGAATGAACAATTATTCTGTTCTATTCTATTCTCTTCCATTATACTCCATTCTATTATTTTCTAATCTATTCTATTTAAGTCACCTTTGAGGTTATATCTGGTAAAATACGAGATTGTTATCTTTCTAGTTTTTTTTTTCAAATCAAACCATGACTTATATGATATTTTGTTCAAAAAACCAGTGTTAAATGTCCTCCAGAATTTCTGTCACGGTGGCCAGGATTATAGTTCCCAGGTGTATCTTGTTGGCAGTTCCGTCCACATTGTCTAGCGATATATAATTAATCGTCATTATCTTTCCTCTAGAAAAATAATACACTAAATAGGTATTGCCTGCAGGCATATTTAGTTTCTTTCATCAAAGTAATTATTTTCTTTGCGAAAAAATTATAAGCATCTTCTAAATAGCGTAGTAGGACGGACATATTTTCATTAAACTCCTTCTCTTTTTCTTTAAAAGCATGATGATAAACTTTAAAAGCACCAGTGGTAAGTTAGTTGGAAGTTTTTAGTCTCATTCTTCTATTGTGTTTTCAAACTTACGAAGTTTTAAAACGTAACGGAAGAAGAAGAGAATTCGAAGTTCAACACCTTTTATACTTTAAGTTTCAAAAAAGTTATTTAGGATGTCATAATGTTAGGAAAGGTTATTTTTTTTATTTAATTTATTCTATAAATTATTTGACCATGTAGTGGCAGTGTAAGAATATCCACTACCCCATATTCTTGGTATCTTAAGAGGCGATAGAGGAAAACTAAACCAGAAGATGGCAGCAGCACCTTTCTGATAATAATTCACAGTTTTAAAAACCGGCCTGTCAAGCGTGGCAACTATGGCAAAATCCTCCTTATGAGGCAATCTATGGGAGTGGCCTATGTTCAGCAGCGAACTTTTATAGGCTGCTATGGATTATGGAATCAATTAATAATTTGAATCTTTTTTTAAACTGGTTTTACGGCTCTGAGTTCTAGCCCTTCTGCGCCTGAAAATAATTTGAATCTTTATGATTTATTGTCTAGACCATTTCAAATTTACAATATTAAACGAAGTAAGCCCAAAATATTTTTTGCAATGCCATAACTTTAAGTTTAAGTCATTTATTTCTGACCTAAAACGTTCACGGGATTATCGGAATGTATTAAATTCCATTTTCAACAATTTCAACTAAATTGAATGAGTTTAGATACGATCGTCTTCTTTCCATTACAAAGTGGTGACGACAAACCTTTACGATAATGGAGGGAAGATTAGGATTTAATAGGGTCATTGGATTATGTGGACAAAGAAAGGTAACAGTTAAGTAATAATATTTAATTGGATATAACCGTGGATTAGCAGCTGTTAAAAAGTTATAACCGTGTAATACCCGGTTTAAGAGAAACCACTACTGTGGGCAGGGTAAGAAGCGACTATGCGACAAGACCGAAAAACCTAAGGCCTATTTTACATAATACGGGTGACAGACGAGCACACAGTCCACCATATTGTAAGTGGATGCTGTGGCACATAGACCAAATGCAGATGCGTTGTCATCCTTGACGACTAAGATGGAATGCCTCGTTTCCAGAAAAGGAGTCTCCAGTTCACTATACCCGCTATTATCGCATTAAGCTGCTATTTTACGCTGGTATTGTGTGAGAGTGTGGTCCTTCCCCGATCGAGCCGCAATAATTCTAAATCTATTTCACGTCTGCGATTTATGTAGAATTTTGTGCGATGAATGTAACCAACCCAATAACAATTCACTTCACTCTATTTTGTATACTTACGCCATTTAATCGTTTAAAAAATGTAATGTACATGAAAGGATTCACATATTTGAATAGCTGTGACGCATTGAAATGGAAATCCAGATCTTTTCGTACCTACTACTCCGGTTACGGATGTTATAAATCTACAATGACTAGGAAAATACACTAACTTGGAATTTGCCCATCGGTTCGTTTTTCGATGTACGAACAAATTTTAAACAAAGTTTCTTATATCTGCGCGAATACTCCTATACATTGAATAAAACCAATTTTACCACTTTCATGTACCGTAATTCCGAATGCTTCGTAGCAACAACTTGGATCAGAAATTAAAATTAAATTAAATTAAAATAAATGCGTTAAAATCCGTTTTTGCATTTCTAATTAGATTTTTTGTATATATATAAATATATGGTAACACTGACAATGTTCAGTGCACACTTAATACCTCTACCAAATTGAGAGGATTTATTTTTGTTTTCACACTTGGAACAAGTATTGACGATTCCAATAAGCCTTACACTGCAGAAGTTGCTCCCATCACCAATATGGATGCTGATCTTTACTCCCCCCGCCCTCCCCGACCTCTTTACCAAGACAATACGTGAACCCTTTCGAGGATATGATTTTAGTATTCTGTTCCAGAATTTCGGAAATTTCCCGTACCAGATTATGGGAACTTTTCTCTTAAGTTTGCGTAAGGGCAATACTTAAGTAGCTTGGCTTATTTTTTTTGTCAAAAGCTTTTTGTTGTTTAGTAGTTTTTTTTCGTAAGTTTTTACTGAGTTCTAAAGTGTTAACTATGAACAAAAACATTTAAGACGTATATTCTGAGAGAAGGAAACTAACCATTTAATTATTAATAAAATCAATGGTTCACAGTTCGAACAAATACATTTTCCAAATTTCAATAAAATTCACCTTAATCGGAAAGAACAAAGGAACTTTAAGGGGAGATTGGCTTCTTAATGTGAACTTAAACTACGATCGTTTCTAAATAGAACCTAATTTTAAATGAACCGTTTTGTTCAGTCAAAAAATTCCGGAGATTTAAGGCTTATGAGAAACCTTTTTTGCGTCTTTGTGTTCATTTCTCCTTAATATACTTTCTTTCGAAGCATATTTTAATATTAACCAGTTACTAAAAGTCAATACAATTTAAGTAAGCATAAAAAAAACTTTATTTCGGGTAAATTTAGAGTTATACATAATAAAGTCTAGAATTTAAGAACTCAATTGAAACTAACGCATTCGTTTCATTTAGATTGACAGTCAGTACACTGAAAGTTTACCATGTAGTGGCGGTGTAAGAATACTGCACTGAGGTGCGAAAGTGTTTGTAGTATGAGAGTATTAGACGTTATATGCTCGAAACTCTCCTGTACTATTATCTTTTAAACATAGTAGAGCCATGCTGCAGCTATATTATAGTTGTAGCTCGACTGAGGAAGTACCTCGCTCTTATAGAATGATATTATATAAATATATATATATAACTTTAAGTTGAATATTAATAAGTTATATTATAATATAATATATTAAGTTGAATTCTATTCTATTCTATCCTTTTTTACAAGATACGAAGTATTCCATCTTAGTCCTCGGGGGTAACATCGCATCTGCATTTTGATTCTTAATCTAAGATAGATGTAGATGTCTATTAGGTTACAGCATTCACTTACCAGCATATGGACTGTGTGTGCTTTTGTCGCCCCTATTCTATATAAAAAACACTTCACCGCTGCATTGCTAGATATATTCAAGCTACTAAAATGGAAAGAAAATGGTAGCAAGATCGTCACTATAGCAAAATCGTTGAAGGTACTAAAGAGTAGTTCCTAATAGCAAGTTCATAAAATGATCATGGATAAAACTGAAATCATGTCTTACCTCAATATCATAACTGTACTAATAGTGTTTGGAAACAACGCACTCGAAGTTGCTAACGATTAGCTGGCGCAAAAATATTCGATTAGGTGAGACCAACTTCGTACTCATTAATCAATGTTTGGCAAGTTAATATGTTTCTAAATATTTTCCTTAACTGAACAATACAAATAGTGAGTAAAAAAAGAACATAGGTATTTATTCCTCACTACAAACACATAACATAATAATAACCTTATAAAAACGAACTTCACATTAGAGTGCAGCAAAGTAAAGTCTGCCGACTCAGCACAATGCTGAAAACATACCGCAGTGCTGTTCTGTCGCAACCACACAAGGTGACTCGCAAGATGACTGCACGTAATTATTATTTAAAACAATCACTTAAACAACACACTATGCAACGTTCACATTAAACATTGTTTGAAACACATTCCTAATTACATTTTTATTACATTACATTTTTATATGATGTCTGTGAACTCTTCTATTATATTAGTAATTAAAATTTAAAAAAAAATTAATATAGTTTATTTCCTTAACATTGATCTGTTACAGTATTATGCCGTGGCCAGAAACACCTTGGATGCATGCAAAAATGTACGTATAAATGGTTCTGCTCTTCCCATGGTTTATCATTAAATGTATAGTGTAGTAAATAATATAATAAAGTAAATATAGTAATACATGGTAAGTTATAGAGTGAACCTAAAAATGTCGGAATACAATTATTTATGTAGTAGAGCTACGAATTACAATGTAACTATATAATAGCTATATCACAAATGGGTTGGCACGACCGGGGTAGGACAACGCGCTCGTAGAATAGCAGCTTGAAACAGTAGAATAAATCTGTATTTCGTATCGTTTCCCCCTTGGTAAAAGATCCCTTTTATTGGTATCGAAGAATTCCATCTTAGTCGTCAGGGGGGATAACGCATATGCATTTTAATTCTTAATCGAGGATAGATGTGATAGTGTGATGAGCCGCAGCATGCACTTACCATCAAGTGGACTATTAGCTCGATTGTAAACTTATTCTTTAAAAAGAAATAGTTAAAAGAATTAATTCCTTTGAATTTTAACTACTTTAATTACGTGTTTGCCTAACCATTTTGTCACAAAAAGTATAAATAATGATCCTTCGAAAGGTATGGATATACGATAGCTTACGACGCATCGATTCGGAAAACAAGATTTTCTTAATAACTAAGTAGTAACGAATGATGAAAGCCGACATTGACATGGCGTTGGAATTTATCCAACATTTTTTTGTTGAAATATTATTTTTAGCTTGACCATCGATCTTGTGAATAATGAGCATTGTCATAGTAAAACAATGAAATTATAACTTCTAAAAAGAGATACATTCATTCATTGCATTAACAGACTGCTTCATAGGGGTAATGTTTGTTGATATGCGGGTAGGCAGCCGTGTTTTGTTTTTAATTGGCGACAATAACAGACGAATGTGTTAAGGTTAACGTGTGTCTGTGGCATTGTAGCACCCAAAATATTTTTTTAATAGGATAAGGGTGACAAACGAGCACACATTCCACCCGATGGTAAGTGGTTATTGTGGCCCATAGACATCTACATCTATCCTTGATTACGAATCAAAATGAAAATGCGTTGTCACCCGTGAGGACTAAGATAGATTGCCTCTTTTCCAGTAAAAAGGGTCTCCGGTTGTCTTCACTCACCATACGAAACACAGCAGTGTTAAGCTGCTATTTTACGCTGGTATTCTGTGAGAGCGTGGTCCTTCCCCGGTTGAGCGGAACCATTCGTGCTACAACTATACTACTAATATAGCTGCAGCATGGTTCTACCACGTATACGAACGAACGAATGAACTACACGAACGGACTGATTTTGATTTAGTTGTTTTTTCTTGGAAGATAACATGATCGAGAGTATTCTAAGCTATGAATCAAGAAAATTTGTTCAGCCGTTTGAAGGTCATCCTCTTCTTTTGTTCTGGGGTTTTTGAAATTTTTGTGTCGATGTTTTAATTTTTGTTAAGTTAATGTTTTCTGGCTGACAAAGTAAAGAAAGACCGTGATGCTTGTTGAATGTGAAGTAACAACGTATATAATTTCAATAAAAAGATAAAGGTACTAAATAATACGAATTCATTTGAAATGAGAAATGAGAGATGACAACACATCTCATTCATTGTGTACTGCAGACGATGCTTTTCCTGAATGTTTGCTCCCCTAAGGTGTTTTCGAAAATCGTCGGCATAAACTCCCCTACCTCACCCCATCTTTGTCATCAAATCTGCGTAAACAGAAAATGTAATAATGCTCAATTATATTGAGAAATTATTGTCGTTTATAGTTAAATGTAACATACATACATATTATAATAAAGCGGTGCAAGATTGTTTAATATCGGCCAAGATCCATTTGATTTAACACCACGCCACTTCTTTTTTATACATATAGTAATAATTTAGAACATTCCGAAGATAATTAAATATTGAGTATCCTGTAATACCTATTATATCTTATGTACAAATACGATATTGTGGTATCGTACCGTGATAACGATTTCTAGACTTCATAAAATCGAGTGTAGACTCGTAGATAATGCTTAATGGCATTAAGTCCACCCTTTGTACTCTTTCGTAATAATAGTGTCTTTCAAACAAAATTTCGGTCACGCCGGCCATTTTTAACGGAGACTAGCCATCTGCTCCGGACAGGATTACAGTGCGCAAGCACAAGTACATTAAATAGTCCCATGGGACAGTTATCCGACACCAACGGAAAGAGGTCAGGCGGAGATCCAACGGTTTTGCGTGGATTCCGAAGCGCGGGTGTGAAATACCGCAAATTTCCTGACACTAAGAATTTCATGACAGGAAAACCTAATTATTGATTTTGGCCCGACCGGTATTAGAATATGGGACCTCGAACGAAGACAGGTACAAAATATGTCATCATTTTTATATGCGTGGCAAACGAACAGAATGTGGAGTGAATGCAGTGCAAGTGGAAATAGACATATAATAATAGACACGTGCATCTATCCTCGATTAAGAATCAAAATGCAAATATAATTTTAACCCTGAAAACTAAGATGGAACGCTTTGTACCTATTATGAAAATGTCTCCGTATCGTCCATAAGGACTTATAATATATATCGCTAGTTGACTCTGAGGTGACTTTTTGTTACACATTGTCATTTTAATATAGAAGTTATTTTTAAATAAAAGTTTATGTTTCTAGACTATTATAATATTAATACAAAAAACAATGCCTCTGTGAACTTTTGCTCATTTTAAACACTTGTTTTAATTCTTCTCCTTTTATGAATATCTGTGGTTTGGTTCATTTATTTTTAATCTAATTATTATAATATACAACTAATAGTACAGAAAGAATCAGTAACCTTTATATTTTACGAACAAACTAACTTTCCCGCTATGAAATCTGTCAAATATTACACCAAATTTTAAAATGGCGCCGCCCTGGTGGCTGAAAAACTCGTAGATGCCCCATTAGGTAGCATAGAAAACATTGGAGCATCAACGGTATGTTACTCTTATATTCTGTTAGAACGTGGTACTTGTCTAGTCGAGCCGATTCATTCATTGTTAGAAATATGATTTTTTTTTATGGGATAAGGGTGACAAACGAGCACATAGTCCACCTGATGGTAAGTGGTTGCTGCGGCCCATTGACATCTTTTTTTTTTCTTTTTCTTTTTTTAAAAAACGTTACCCCCACACTAGGATTTTCCCTGTATCCCCGTTTGCGAATCAAGATGCAGATGCGTTGTCACCCGTGAGGACTAAGATGGAATGCCTCATTTCCAGTAAAAAGGGCCTCCGGCCACCTGCACTCACCAAGCGAAACGCAGAGGTAAACCTCTACTTCACGCTAGTATTCTGTGAGGTCGTGGTACCACCCCAGTTCGAGCCGGCCCATCCGTGCGACAGCAAAAGCTGCCGCGTGGCACTGTTATAATTGGGCTACAGCGTGTCTCTCTCTACCATGCATAAATTTTTCTTCATTTTTCTTATCTTTCATCTTTCGCTAATTGTTTTTATCCGTTTATTTGTTATTTATATGAAAGCATACTTAGCTTCAAAAAAATGGCTCCACGCAAATTGAGCTGCGGTAGAAGTGGCTTACCCATTGTGTTGTAAACGAGTTTAGCTCGAAATCCATCTCTATCATAATATTGATTAATTATAATTTGCATTGCAATATATTATTACATAAAATAAAATGTCCCTCGCGACTAGTGACGAGCACAATGGTGTCATATAATAAAGTAAACGATTTTGAAGTACCTATGGTAATTTAAATCAAAAACCATTGCGAAATAAAATCAACTTTTGACTGCTTTTGACTGTCATCGTTCAGAGCAGAGTATATAATAAAATAGAAGCTAATAAGCATAGAGCAACACGGGCCACCGGCGGCGAACCGGGTTGGTCTATGTCAATAAACGATGAAGTTTCATTACGATACTCTTTAAAATTTTATGCTATGTCACACACCTTAAAGTAATATTTCCATGTTTCATTTGTATTCACTGCATCAAGAGATAACGCATAATTACGAGTCCATAGGCATACAGAAACATCATAACGCAGCTTATAGGCTCCGGTAAATCCTTAGACTGAAATTAATTGAACATTCCCCGATATAAATCCCATTCTCTTGGCCCCCTATTTTCATTTGTCAGAAAATGTAGAATTCGATCATGGTAGAATGTTTTTATAGTTGGCGTAATTTATCAATATACTAGCTGTTCCCCGCGAGTTTGCCCGCGTGGAATTTTTTTGCGCAGAACCCTAAAATAAAAGTAGCCTAAAGTACTCCTTACAACATCAGCTATTTGTCACGGAAAGTCCCATCCATATCGGTTCAAAAGTTTTTGCGTGATGCGTGTTCAGACAGACGTCGTGTTAGAGTTTTATTATAGTGTAGATTATAGGAAAATTCGCTTTCTTCTGAATTTAAGCACAGCACAGTTGCTCCTTAGCTAAGAGTATTCAACTAAACTTAGTTTAATACAGTATTCAACTAAACTTAGTTTAATACAGTATTCAACTAAACTTAGTTTAATACAGTATTCAACTAAACTTAGTTTAATACAGTATTCAACTAAACTTAGTTTAATACAGTATTCAACTAAACTTAGTTTAATACAGTATTCAACTAAACTTAGTTTAATACAGTATTCAACTAAACTTAGTTTAATACTCTAAGCTCCTCAGTATCACTAAGCATAGACTCGTGATAAAAAATCACGAATACAGTTAATAGAATAAAGATTAAAAGAAAATTATCATAATTTCATTACTTTTCTCTGTGTACTCTTAAAGTTGCTTTCACTCTTATTATGAAAGGGATTGTATTAATAAGAACCAAAAAAGACATAAAGTAAAGTTATAGCCTATATACGTCAAACTGCCGGACACAGGCCTCCTCTCATTTCTGAGACGGTTTATGTCCGCTGCGCTACCCCAATGCTTGTTGGCGAACTTCACATGTCTTCGATTGTTTTTTCTTATTTCTCAGACATGCAGGTTTCCTTACGATTTTTTGCTTCTCTGCCGATCACTGGGTAAATCAGCACTTAAAATTGCAACTAACAATTTCATTGGTGCCGCCGGGTATCGATCCCGGGTTACTTGCGTACTGTGAAATTTATAGCGAGCGATTAGTCCCTGAGCTGACTTAGCTCAAAAAAAAAGACATGAAATTAATCAATTTAATGAGTATTCAATTTTTTTTAAAAGAGGATTAAAAATTTGTACTGTTGCAAACAAACTATTCAATAATTTAGGGCGGACACTAACAACACGAACGATCACGTCTCTTATTACGTTACGACTTATTATAATTTAATTAAGCTTCGATCAGCAAGCTAAACTTTCCAGATTTAGGGATATTTCAATAATCAAATAATTTTAAAGAATGGTATGAAAAGCCCACACACACAACCACCTGATGGTAATCCTGTGGCCCATAGACATCTACATTAATCCTCGATTAAGAATCAAGATGCAGATGCGTTATCACCCTTGAGGTCTAAGATAGAATGCCTCATTTCTAGTATAAAGGGTATCCGGTTCTCTATACTCACCACACGAAACACAGCAGCATTAATTATATATAGATAAATGTATACCGCTACCGATACAGTCTATCAAAAGTCCACTGCAGAACATAAGCCTCCCTATAGATTGCCTCATAGGGATATTTGCCATAGTTGCACGCTTGGCAAGCGAGTTCGCTACAGCAGTTTTTTCTGTCGGCTCTTACGAAAACTACGGGACGATATAGGGTAGTAGATATTCTTACATCGCCACTACTTGGTCCACCAACTAAGTTATAATCCGTCTGAAAATAAAAGTGAAACAATTGTATAACCCTATTTATAAAACTTGGAATAATTTTTGATTTGTTTGTCATAATTGTATGAAATTAATAACTTTTATCTGATTATAAAAAACAGTACTTATTCAAGAACGCGAAAATAACTTAGACACAATTTTTTTATTTGTTATAATTTATGGATATTGGCTTCTTTTTTTAATAAATTGTAAGATCTATCTTTGTTTCATTTGTTGTGGAAATCTATAGTCAGCAGTGGGCTTGTGAAGGGCTGTAATGATGATATATCTTAGATAATATTAGTTTTTTTGCTTCATTTTGTTGTAAATAATTCATAATATACATATATAATATTATATAGATAATTACATATATGACTCATAAAATACGATGAAGTATAAGATAAGACAATGTGTGTGCAAAGTCTGCGAGGTCTCATTGAGGTGACGTAATAGTCTACGCTTCAAACACTTTCATTGTGAGTCGAGGTTATGCCAGGGACGCATAGAGGCTTTAGCTTTTATTTTAGAATTAACGCCGACCCCTTTACATGTAATATTACAAAAGTGTCAGTATCAGTTTAAAATATTTCTTTATTTGCGAATTTCTTGTTTGTCTTTAATATTCTCCTTACTTTTTAACAGTCCACTTCACACCACATATACCAGCGTAAAATAGCAGCTTTATGCTGCTGTGTTTCGTATGGTGAGTGTAGAGAACCGGAGACCCTTTTTACTGGAAAAGAGGCAAAGAGGGAGAAGATAAATGTAAATGTCTATGGGTCACAGCAACCACTTACCATCAGGTGGACTGTGTGCTCGTTAGTCACCCTATCCTATAAAAAAATCTCTTTTAATTTGTACAATCATCACCGTGGCTGCGGGTTGGCAACTGAGGTACCAAAGTATTCTTCACCCTGTGTCATATCTGAGATAATTTACATTTGGTGTACATATGTTTGAGTGCAGAAGAGGGAGAACATGCAATACTTTTATTTTCTCTAAATGTTTACCTCATCTATACATAATATATTCTTTGCCTTCACTGTACACACCTCATAATTGGAAAGAGAAACTTTGACTATGGAATATTGGCGTGAAATGTATTCAGAAATTCCAAACTCAATCCTACAGATTAGTAATACAGTTCACATAAGAGTGAATGTGGGAAAGGCACCTTATTTGAAAGATATGTATGCAGTCTGGGCTTAATAAAGCTGTATGTGATGATGATTTAATATCAGATGGCTTAAAACTTACTCAGATTTTCACTCACTCGATTTTGCAACGTCTTTGGAAAATATACTGTTGAAATCCATTAACAAAACTTTCATATACATGCGATTCAATTAAGAATAGGAACGTCAATTACCTCGAATCGTCTAGAAAATTAATTTGCGTATTAATATCGTTCTTTTTGCGCTGAGTTTTAATATTACCAAATCTCATTAGATTAGACTCATAATTATTTTTATAAATTAATTTAAAATATTAATACTAGTCGGTGGAATATTTAATATACCTACATAAATCTATGTTCTATTTTTATGAGGGAAAGCAGCAGTGATGATAATGATGACAATTAAGACTACTCAGACAGTGATGCAGAGATGAGCGAAATTGAAGTGCTAGATTCAGATTAATACTTTTTCGTTCATGGTACTTTTGTAAATAAATATTATTTCATAAATACCTGTTTTGCTCACTCTACCTAACTGGTTTAAATTGACAGCTACGACGTCACAATATGGCGCCAGGTCAGCCCTATTCTTATTTGAATCGAATAATAAAACGAAGAATAAACTGGTCGCTAATGTACATTAGGAGTCACTGGTTGATTTCTGGGAAGCATACCTCTTAATTTTGTAAGAATACCTTTATAAATCTATAGTTGTAACAGCTGACACAATATTTTACGCTCTTTATATTAGCGTTACTTGTATGTTTCTATGTATGTATGAATGTAATGGGATTTTGTAATTAAATTTTCAACCACTTCCAGACATTTGAATAATCTGAACCGGACCATAGAGCTAACGCCCCGCCAGGGAGCTCTTCAGTACCACTGCCCTTCCGTTTGGTCTCCGACATACACACGACATCTAATTCTCTTTCTTTCATTGTAGAAGCGTGCTCGTCGCGACCCTTGCCAGAACTTTTCAGGGCTGCAATTCTACTCAGCTGCGCACCCATGCCAACGAGGGTTAGGGCGCCCCCCAAGGCGACGCACACCAGCTCGTCCCCGTTGGTGTGGAATGCAGCGCGCAAAGCGGCGATGGGGACCGCCACCCGTCACGCACAGCCCGACACGGCGGAAGGTGGAGGACGGAGTGCAGAGTTGGCACGTGGAATGTTAGAGGAGGCATGAGAGATAAGACGAATGAGTTGATCGAAATAATGAAAGAAAGAGAATTAGATGTCGTGTGTATGTCGGAGACCAAACGGAAGGGCAGTGGTACTGAAGAGCTCCCTGGCGGGGCGTTAGCTCTATGGTCCGGAGTCCCGGAGAGCGAGAGCGCCTGCCAGGGAGTGGGGGTGCTGATGTCTTCTCGGTTGGTCGATGTTATGACTGAATATAAGGTTGTGAACTCAAGACTTCTCTGGGTTCGCTTTAAATTGGGACTGGCGAAGTTATTCCTTTTGGCTGTTTATGCGCCGGTAGCTTCGTCGTCCAGGGCTGAGCTGGAGGAGTTTTGGGAGAATGTAAGAGAAGTTCTAGATTTGGCTAGGGGAAACGAAAGAATTGTTGTATGTGGTGATTTGAATGGATGGGTTGGTACCGCTCGACCAGGGTACGAGTCGGTACTTGGAAAGTTTGGCGATAAAAGGGTTAATGATGCTGGCAAGCTTATACTGGCGGTGTGCAAGGAAAAGGGTCTTCTTGTGACAAACACTATGTTTAATCACAAGAAAATCCATATGTACTAGAGAAAGAAAGAATGAGAGAAGTATGATCGATTTGTTCCTGGTGGATGACTGACTACGAAAACAGGTGATGGATACGCGAGTGTTCAGGGGTGCTGACCTGGGAACGGATCACTATCTAGTGATTACTAGATTTAGGGGTCTGTTCGCGGGTTGGCGCTACCGGACGGCAGTAACAGAACCACAGTTGGTCTGTCGCATCCGAAGCTGGAAGCTTCAGGAAGCGGATACTAGGGACAAATATCTTGCGAGGGTAGCCGAAAAGCTTGACACCATCGATGGCAGAAAAGAATGTGTAGAAAGAACATGGCAGAACCTTAGGGATGGAATGGTAAGTGCAGCGGAAGAAGTGTGTGGAACAATAAAGAGAGGCAGTAGTAAAAGAAGAGATGCATGGTGGAATGATGAAGTGAAAGAAGCTGTAAAGAAGAAGAAAGCATGGTTAGACTACTTGGCCTCTAGTAATAATAAGGATATGAGAGAGAAGATGAAAGAAAGATGTAGGCTGCAGAAAGTTTACACGAAAGCATTGATTGAGGAAGTGCGTGAAAGGTGTAGAATGGAAGTGGACGAAAGGTTGTCGCACAACTTTAAGGAGAACTCGAAACTCTTCTGGAAAGAGGTTGGAAGGACCCGAAGTAGTGCGACGGCCTTAAGAATGAACAATGTGCTTTCGAAAACTAATGACGTCCTCTCAGAAAAATCGGACGTCATGCAGCGATGGAGCGAATTTTATAGAGAAATGTATGCGTGTGATGATCTTAGTGACGGATCCGGGGATGACGCCGTGACTGGTACGCCAGACCGGGACCTCGATGACACTGAGGTCATCAGTACGAAAGAGATTGAACGTGCGATTCGAAGTTTGAAATGTGGTAAGGCTGCGGGACTAGACAGAGTTACTGCTGAAATGGTCAAATATGGTGGGCCTCGCGTCTGGGACAGCTTTTATCTGCTGTGCAATTTGTGCTGGCGGACGGGGGATGTCCCAGATGATTGGCGATCCGCAGTCATTGTGGCTTTATATAAAGGTAAAGGTTCACATTTTGACTGCGGGTGCTATCGGGCGATCAGCTTGACCAGTTTAGCAAGTAAAGTTTACTCGAAGGTTTTGACACGTAGGATGCAAGAGGAATCGGAAAGATTTCTATGGGAGGCACAATGCGGATTAAGACCAACGTGTATGAAAGAGGAATGTGAAATTAAAGGTCTCCGTTTGAATGCTAATTAAACTAAAGTTCTGATATTTGAAAGGGACGAAGAGAGAACGAAGTGTGAAATATGGGTAAATCAGGAATGTCTAGAACAGGTAAATGAAATTGTATACTTGGGGAGTGCTTTTAGCCGGGATGGAAGATGTGATTTAGATGTGAACAGGTGTGTCGCTGCCGGGAACAAAGTCAATGGTGCCCTGACTGCGTTAGTCAAAAGGCAAGGCGTAGTGAAGAGTGCAAGCCTTGCAATACATAACGCAGTGTTGGTATCGACTTTGTTATATGGCAGCGAAACCTGGGTATGCCAGAAGAAGCATAAAAGCAATTTTAATGCAGTGGAGATGCGATCTCTTCGTAAAATGTGCGGCGTTACCATGGCCGACCGAAAGCGAAACGAAGAGATTCGCAATATGGCAGGTTTGAAAGATGACCTTATCACAAAAATTGATAAGGGCGTGCTTCGGTGGTTTGGGCACGTTGAGCGAATGAGTGAAGACCGAATGGTGAAGAAAATATATAGCGCAAAAGTTAATATTAAAAGGTGTTGAGGTAGACCGAGGCTAACTTTCGAAGACCATGTGAGCAAATTGCTCGAAGAGGGTAGGTTCAAGAGTACTCGGATACCTAGACGTGCATGTATGAAGAAGATAATGAATCTGAAAGAAGCGAAAGAGGTATGTAAGGATCGTGACACTTGGCGATCTGTTCTCTCTGGCTACCCCGTCAGGGATTGTGCGTGAAGATAAGTAAGTAAGTAAGTGAAATGTTGCAGACATTAGATGACTTTGCTTATTATCATTGCATGTTGTTCAAATTCTCTTTAACACTGTTTTTGTTAAAAAAAAAACAGCCCAGCGGTGCTGGCGCATACATTCCTGCTATCAATAGGGCGCATTCGTATTTGTTCAGCTAATACTAAATGTTTCGTTGTGGTACGTTCTCTTTGATTTTTATTTTACAGAAAGATTCTCTCAATAAATCTGCAACTCCTAACGTTTTTCTTAAACATCGAATAAAAGTCAGTTACCTGAGGGATTCTTGAGCTACTCACGTTCACTATTTATTAAAATTAATGAGGTTACCCTTCTCTATGACATATTTCGTTTTGCCTTTGTGTTCCAGGTATAGGTACGTCACTACACTAATCTCGTTCTCTAAATCAAAAATCTTTGTTCCAATTTATGATCTCTAACTGTAATTATATTATTATAAGAAGCATGGCCATACATACCTAACGTTACAATTTAAAAAAGTTTTTCTTTTTTTTTCTAAATTTAAATATACTTTATTATATAACAAATATTATTATAATATATAAAATACTTTAATATAGATATGTTGCCATTTAACATATTTTTTTCCGTGAACTCTAATTACATTACTGAGGGGCGTTAAAGAAAACAGAATTGCAGTGATTACTTTAAACAAAGTGGGTAAGGCACCGTCAGTCATTATATTATAGACGCTTCAAAAGTAAGGTATTAGCCGTATGTTTGTTACCGCACTATCGACATGTAGAACAACAATCCTTCTGTCGAAAACCAAAAAAGAACGGGCGTTGCTGTTAGAATCAGACGGATTGTGAACACTGACAAAGCTTTAATTTGACTAAACGCTAAAAATATCGCTTGAAATGAAGTTTCCCGCCTATTATTAAACAAGACAAGATGCTGATCGTCGATACACGAGACTTAGACTAAAGCAGTCCCTTTCAATTTACGATTCAACAGCACTTAAATAAGATAAATTACAAAGTGTATGCTTACAGCATAAGGATTAATAAAATGGCCTTTCGTCCAGTCCAGATATGAAACCATTACCCTAAAAATTGTTTTCAACCTATTTCGGTTGCAAGCAAGTAAGCAATAATTGGTATTAAATTTGTTAAATTTAAAACTGTAAATAAAATTTAAATTTCATTTAATAACGTAACAGAAAACAAGTCCTAGAATATATTACCGATTGAGGGTAATTGTATAAATATGACCTTGTAACAGAAGATAGTAATTTGGCAAAGAGAGTTCGTGTCAGACGATAATTTGTTTATTTTATACAAAATGTTGGCTTCCTTCCCCTTTATACAAACGAAATCAGAGTGAATGATATAACGAAATATCAATAGACCGAACTTCTTATTTTTGTATCTTTTAAATTTATTAAGTCAACATATTTACATGTTACATAGGTAATACAACACTAAGGATGTTCAAGATTTTTTTAAAGATTAGCTAGCCTAGTTCAACCAGATTGGTATGGTATAATTCGTGTACTGATAATGGTGCTTCCAGTACCAGTATGACTTGAGTTAGACATATTTTTAAAAGTCAGAAGAAAGTGAGACAAACGAGTATAGATAACTGTATATATGCCAAACGAGCATACAGTTAGATCGATCGGAATATTCCTAAGCGTTGGAGCTCATTCCTTTAAGACATAGACGTTAACAATAAAAAAAATTAGATTTTGTTTTATTATAACAAAAACGGTAATTCGAAATTCAAACATCACAAATTACCACTCACTCGTTTATATAAGTCCCATTGTTGTACCTTTTATTTACCTTTTGGCTTATAGTTAATATAATTCATCGATATAATATACCTGTTACAACATTATTTTCTTAACGCATATTAATACTAAAAAGTTCAGGAGACAGAATATATAAAATAAAATGAAATGAACAAACATATTTAGGTTATAGAATAAAAAAAATAATATAAAAGTAATGCAATCGCAACCAGATAAGTATAGCTATTTCATGTGCAAATGTATATATACTAATTCACAAATAAGTAAAATGTTTAGGTTTGTTAGAAACGCATACTTTAAAAGAAAATATGGGTACAAGTAATAAAAATCCTCTGAATAAATTATTAAAAGAAACCCTGTATTAAAGAACTCACCGGTAGTTTCCTAGCACATAATATTCGAAAGTGGCGGGAACTTTTTACGCGAATCTTAGCGATCGAGGAGAGTACACGACAGACAGAACCGAATCGTGTAGCAACCCGCGGTGATCTAACGCACCCTGGGTGGCTTTAGATTTCTAAGGGTGCGTCTAGCGTAATCGGGAAAACGACAATGTCTTTGTAAGGAATTTCAACAAGCTTGGTTAGATAAATAGATAGATAATTCTTTATTTCACAAACTAAAACACAAAATAAGAGAAAATTAATATTATCAATACAAAATGTTAAAAGGGAGTACAAAGACTTATCGTTTAAAGCGATTTTTTTTTTCGAAAAACTTTTAATAGGCAGGATTGTAAAACGACAGAAATCTGAGTAGTGTATGGTACTATTTTTTTTAAAATATAAAATCTTATATCTTAAATAAACTAATAAAACTTATATATACATATATATTATATGTAGCGGAGATCCATTATATTAAAGTTGGTAAAAATTACCATAAAAATAAAAAAATATCATACTTGATTATATCTATGCTTGCTCGGTGAAAGAAAAATATCATAAGGAAACCTACATGTCTGAGAAATAAAAAAATATATATCTCGAAGACGTGAAGTTGGCCAATACGCATTGAGGCAGCGCGGCGGACATTTCCTTGCCCTAAAACCCTCTCAGAAATGAGAGGAGCCTTGTGTATTGTGTATATAGGCTGCAACTTTACTTTTATACCTATTTAAAATATGAAATTAAAATAAGTTTTCACTATCGGTCTGTTAGGCAGAAATCGCCATCGTTCTTGTACATAAGTTTTTTAGTGATTGCAACAATTTTTGGGTTTAAACGCAATACAAAACTATCTAACTACCTACCTATAATGATAGTCAAACTGTTATGGATATTTGAGGTAGTGTTTTGCGAATTGTGATTATTTTTCACTCTTGCCTTTGGCATCTGCTCTCTAAATAGCTTAGTGAAAATCACCTGTGGATTAAAGTTACCTACATATTATTAAAGTTACAGCCTATATATATATATATATATATATATATATATATATATATATATATATATATATATATATATAATAAATAATAGGCGTACTATTGAGACTAACACATTCCTCATTAAAGCAAAAGATAAATAATTCTTCACAAGTTTTTACCCGAATACCCCAGAAGGACTGTAAGATTTTTCGAGTATAATATTATGTGTGTAGGTATGTCTATTTCCTTGACACGACCTGTAGCATAAACTACTTGATGGATTTGAACATACAGGTTGTCGTTAGATTGGTCGTAGTTGTGGAGGTGACATAGGTCATATTATTTGAATTTACCTCTTTTAAGTGTTTTTTACTACTATTTTAAAGCATTGGGATTGTTGAAATGATAATAAAAATTAAGTGATAAATTAGTAAAGGTAAAGTTCAACGTTAGTCAGTAGTTTTAAATATTATTAAAATATTTTAGTTTACTAGTGTAGTTTCATTTTACTTCTTATGTCGCCCACTAAAACTGTACTTTTGTATAATAACTACATATATACTATTCAAAAAGCTAGAATCACATTTCGACTAGTGGCATTAATAATTGTTTATTGAAGTAGAACCTTCTCTATCTAGGAGTCTGGCTAGACTATATAGTCTAGTTGTGTAGCGATAAGACTACCAATTGTAGATCATAAGGTTATTTTAAGTTTAAATGCAATAAAGTGTTATTTATCTTTCTACGTATCTACTACAGATTTCTTCGCGTTACCTGCAGTACACCCATGGATTTTTTTCGCGTTAATTTCAGAAAATATTTTTCTACAAAATCATTGGGTGTACTGCAGAAATTCAAGAAGGTATTAAGAAAGTAGCATAGTTTTTTGTTACGTACCTTTTTTTTCACAATACTATGTTGATGCATCATATTGCGGCGTTTTTGGGAGACTTTGACGACAACCTAAAGTTTTGAAGGCGCCTAAACGGACAAAATGTATATCAACATCCTAGCATTTGTTTCGTCGTTTCCACCTAATTACCACCATGAGTCATAGGATATATTTTGATTTTTGTATTGTATTTAAAATGTACTTTTTTGAGTTTATTACATTAACAGTCTTTAAAAATGAAGTATTAGGTTTTACCTAAAAAAAAAACATGTTGTTCTAGAACTAAAAAAAATATTCTTCTTAAAAAACACATTACGGCCTAATATAAAACGTGTTACTGGCAAACATACTATACTGCTACACATTTTTGCCATATCTTTTTGGCACAAGTGAGCTTAATCGATTTCTATCCTGGTTTGTCAGAATATTCAGACTTGGTATCGTGATCACTCAAAATAAATTCGGCGTCATTGTTCATCGGAATACGGCTCCGGATCAAAGTTTGTTGAATGTTTCTTCATCTTCGCTGTGTTCATCGTCTTCTTGTGGCCAATTATTTTGATTATGTCTGGGACAAAAACCTCTGCAAACCTCTACGTTTAGATGTCATGATTGAAGCCTAAAACCAAAGAAATAAGTAACCAAAATATTATTTGTAACATAAAATACCACCATGAATCCCCAGGACTCACACTCCATCAAAACTCACCTTTGCAAATGACGTGCCCATGCGAACGCTTACCTACGCGTCCCGCGATTCACTCCAGAAAGGTACCGAATCGTATGACTCCAAACGCTAAAAATGCACTTGATTTTTGTTGCATAAAAACTGTGGTAATCTCCGTGGACTCGGGGTGGTGAGTTAAGGGTTAATACACAAGTTCGCATCACTTTTACGTATCAAAATCCACTTTCAAACTACTATTTAAGAGAGTAAACAGGAGCAACAATTCGCCGACGGTGTAGTTCCCCCCTAAACCTTGAGTACTTACATTTTCTATAGTAACGGACTTAATGTTGTAACGTTGCTAATGTCAACTAAGAGCAAATTCTTTAAAATAATTTGCTTACAAACTTCTTCGAAATATGTTAACGCTGCTCAATCAATACTGAAATCGCAATCTTAGAGCGACTCTTACAAATTATGGAGTATCAACATATTGTGAACATTATATTGAAATTAATACGAAATTAGGGCACCTGTATATATACAAGTTTAGTATAAGTGTTATGTTACTTTAAATATCTTTTAATATTTAAGATTATTCTTAATATGATTGTGAAGCTGTAAATTTTCATACACAAAATGATAACGTCTTACCACCCGTAAACATAGTCTTATTTTCATAATTTTTGATAATGTTGTAGATATAATGAAAAACTAGGTCCATACGTTTTTCTTTCAAAGAAATATTGCGTACGATATAAGTTATTAGCATAGGATCTATATTTTTGTCTTAAAAACTTCCTCGAGCGTTTTTATTTTTTTTATTATCCTAAACTGAATTACTAAAAACTACAGACCTAAATAAATGTGTACTGAATGTAATGATACCAAAATTGTTTCATTTCGTAAAGATTTAGAGGGTGAAAACGTTATCGCCCGAAACAATATTTCAAAAAGGAAATGTGGGCAATTGCCAAAGAGAATATAATCACTACGTTTAGCAATTGCCTTCAAGACTTGCAACTCTCTCTATCGCACGATACGAGATCTATACTTGCTCGGTGAAAGAAAAATATCATAAGAAAACCTACATGTCTGAGAAATAAAAAAATATATCTCGAAGACATGTGAAGTTCGCCAACACGCATTGAGGCAGCGCGGCGGACATTTCCTTGCTCTAAAGCCCTCTCAGAAATGAGAGGAGGCTTGTGTATTGTGTATATAGGCTGCAACTTTACTTTTATACCTATTTAAAATATGAAATTAAAATAAGTTTTCGCTATCGGTCTGTTAGGCAGAAATCGCCATCGTTCTTGTATATAAGTTTTTTAGTGATTGCAACTATTTTTAGGTTTAAACGCAATACAAAACTATCTAACTACCTACCTATAATGATAGTAAAACTGTTATGGATATTTGAGGTAGGGTTTTGCGAATTGTGATTATTTTTCACTCTTGCCTTTGGCATCTGTTCTCTAAATAGCTTAGTGAAAATCACCTGTGGATTAAAGTTACCTACATATTATTAAAGTTACAGCCTATATATATATCACATATCTTCGGAATCTCGGACATGTAGGTTTCCTCAGGATGTTTTGCTTTCACCGAGAAATTGATAAATTAGCATTTTAAATTGCAACTAACAATTTTACTGGCGAAAATCAAAGCCGGGTTGCTCGCGTACTATGAAATTTATAACGAATGCTTAGCAGAAAAAAATACAACAGCTAATATAATTATCGCCCAAATAATGTAATGGCGGCGTATCATGAAATGCCTAGGCATATCACGATGTGCCCAATTCTGTGATTGGACTATAACATATATGACATATACCCGCGAAATACTAGTCAGTTTATATAGGTAGATTTTGATTTTATTATTGTACGTTACTTCCGCCCGGAAAAATGTGGTTTACCCTCAAATCGCGCCTAAAGAAGTTCTACCGTAGTACTATTATTTATTTTGTGATTCTCCTTCAAAAAATCTTAATTCATTAACAAGTAGACCACAGTATATATTGATGTTGGCTTAAAAAGGAAAAGTAATGGTAGCAAATCATGAGTCATTATCAAAAATATGCTTTGAGTCGAGTTGGGCGCTTCCGGTTATCTGCCTGTCTCACTTTATTTCCTTACTTTGTGCTGCGGATTTTTGTGAAGTATATAACCTGTCTTGTTTAATTTAAAAAAGTAATTCTTAAATTCAATTTTTATATTTAGCTATTTACCTTAAAACGCCGTGGTAACTCAGAGGCTTAGAGCGCGCCGTAAATTTTACACACATGGACTAGCCTTAGTTTAGCGTGACAACACTAAGGCGAAAGAAGAAAAAGAAAAATAGTTTGGAAGTTACTCTAAAAATTCTTATGCTCACTTAAATAAATAAATATATAAAGTATCGTATCAGTAGAGGAGCCCCCTTTAATTTTGAATTTATATTTATTATTTTTTGTTATAGTGACAACAGAAATACACATTCTATGAAAATTCCAACTGTCTACCTATTACGGATCATAAGATACAGCCCGCTGATAGATGGACGGACGGACGGACGGACATCGGAGACTTAGTAATAGGGTCCCGTTGGTTACCCTTTGGGTATGGAACCCTAATAAATAAAGTTAAAGCCTTGATATGACCTATTTATTTTAGTTGTTTATTCCTTTGAGAAAAGTTTCCTTACTATATTTTCCTTCACCATTATCGCGTGGTAAATAAGAACTTATTTAGCATTTGAATATCCACCATATCGTCCCATAGGTATAATGATAGAAGCGGCAGAGAGAATATGACACAGGAGATGGGCAGCAACATCTTCCTGATAATATACTCAAAGTTATAAAAACTGCGATAGTCAATCCATTTGACAATTGTGGCAACTATGGGACAGTCAACTAGTGGACAGTCAGGCGTATGTTCAGCAGGGGACTTTTACAGGTTGTAATGGATGTATGGATGAACATATATGATAACACATATGAGATCAATTTGGAGGGTCTATTTCATAAGGATACCTCAGTCTACGCGTTTTCGTGGGCCCTATGTATTCAAGTTTTATAAAATCAACACAATTTCTGCTATTCATTTAACACACTGTTTGCATGTACTTTTTATTGAAAATGGTCACAATGGCCTATAGTAGATTATATATAGATGACATTCATTCTAGATTAACGATCGAGATGTAGGTTTATTGTCATCTCTCAGGACCAAAATGGAATATCACATTGTCAGTAATTGGATCCCATCCCAATTGTTCTTGTCAAATCAATTTCGTATAGTCACCGTTGACACGTATTAAAGACTCATGAAATTATGATTTAATTAACTTTTTTAAAGTTATATTTATTAAAATATTTATATGTGGTGAGCACATAACCGCTAAACTATGACGGCTCCATAATAAGAGTAGAATATCATGTTCTCTCCTATTAATTGATCATGTTTTTTTTTTCCTGAAACGGTTTTTTTTTCTTATTTAGGTAATAATTTCTCATTGTATTGAATGGATGTTATTCCTACTCCTAATTAATCCAAAATTAAGTTGCATGACTCAATCTGTAAATGTTATGTACACTTGTAATTGATAGGCATATCAGGGAGTATAAAAATGTGTATTTTCTGCCGCGTTCCAAAAAGGAGCCGGTACTCAATTCGACTGTATGTATTTAAACTTAAATAACTGAATAAATTTAAATTGACTGTATTTTTTTATGTGTGTTACCTCATAACTTTTTACTGGGTGAACCGATTTCGATGATTATTTTTTTATATGAAAGTTGATATTTCTCCTGTGGTCCCATACGAATTTGATCAAGGTCAGACCAATAGTTTTTGAGTTATTCGTAATAACTTATATTGAAGTCGGCTGTACAAAATTTTTAATTTTAAATTATTATACTCCCTGATAAGCCCTGATATGATTTTGTGGTAATGTCATATACTTATGTGCATTAAAAGTGTACTTGTAAATAAATATGAATGTTTAGGTGCTAAGCGCTCGAATTACCGCGTACGCGATCGACCCAGGTTCGATCATCGCCGGCAACAATGATATTATTAATTATAATTTCAAATGCTGATTTACCACACTAAAATACATCGTGAGGAAACCTGCAGACTGAGAAATTTAAAAAAAAACATTTTTGAAGTCCGCCAAGAACTCCGCCAACACAAAATGGAGCAGTGCAGCGGGAACTTCCTTTCCCTAAACAAGTGGTAAAATTTAAAAAAAATGGTAATGTCAAAGCATTGCCAGTATTATTTTAACAAAAAAAAATTCTTAAGCTGCCATTATACGGCTACTTCCTCGTTTTACCTCTTTATTTTTAATTACTGTATATAATTTATAAATCCTCACTTGTACAGAAAAATAGAAAACTAAAGAAGCGTGCATCTAAAAATGGGAGTAGGCCTGTACACAAGAGTTATATAGGCAGTTAAGTAATTTTTAATACAGCGTGCTCGCTATAAAAGCTTTTAAATGTTGCTGTGTGAAGTAGATAAAGCGCGTAAGGATCCCCTGTCAACGTTTCTTGCGCAATGCAAACAGTCTTTTGAACTCCATTACGTTAACGAGTTTCTTTAGAATGTTTTGCTAGAAACGGCATTAATATTTATTTTGTTGAACGAGCGATCATCAAATGAGTATTCGATTCATCCGATAGCAAGTGATCACCGCCGGCTGTGTATATCTGCAACACCAAAGGAATCGCAGCTACGTGTTCTATTTGATCATGAAGGTCCCTTATCTGATGATTAGATACCTTCAAGAAAAGATCCTTTTTATGATTATGAGCCCAGAAAAATCGCTGGTGACGGCAGATTCTCTCTGGAAGAGCCAAGCAGCAGGTTATTTGACATGACCGGAGAGGACCAACGGCTTTAAATGCTTTCCGAGGAATGGTGGTGAAACACTACCAACTTTCTGACTATGGGCTACTACTAATAATTCTTTAACAGAATAACCAACCAATAACTGATTTTGGCCCTACCCAGGATTCGAACACAGGGCCTCATAATTATCACCCGAGTTTACAACCACTAGACCGACGAAGCAGTCGAAATCTGCTAATTAACTTTATATAATCTATACAAATAAATAAAGTTGAAGTGTCAAAATTACAGTTTTTAGGGTTCCGTACCTCAAAAGGAAAAAACGGAACCCTTATAGGATCACTTTGTTGTCCGTCTCTCTGTCTGTCAAGACCCTTTTTCTCAGGAACGCGTGGAGGTATCAAGCTGAAATTCATAACAAATACTCAAGTCTACTGTCCCTTGGAGCTGTGAAAAAATCAAACTTCTAAGCCAACGCAATCAAAAGATACAGCCGTTTATGCCGCAAATTTTCAACATTCGCAAGGGAATCAAAATCTACAGGGTACTTCCCGTGAACTCAGAATCTTGAAATTTGGTACGAAGCAACATATTATAGCACAGATAAAGGAAAAATTGCGAAAAGCATAAATTTTTAGTTACATCATATAATAAAAATATTTTTAATAATTTTAAACTTATATACCTACGGATTTGTCCGGAACCCTCGGTGCGCGAGTCCGACTCGCACTTGGCCGGTTTTTTTTAACTAATTTCATCAAGCGTTAGGCAAGCCTCGTGAAACATTGGTTAACGACTTAACATATAATTACGGTTGTAACAGGAAAGTACGATAATCTTAATAGACCCTCAAGGAAAATTTGTTGCTGTGATTAATTTTATCATAAGGCATTAACTTGGGACTTTGAGATTTGTTAATGGCTATGTGGCGCAGTGGCTTAGCAACGAACTGCGGCTTGCGGTGTTGAGGACAGTTTCAAATCTCGCACGGAACAAGCATTTGTAATGCCTCGAAATATTTTTCGACTTTGGATGTTTGTTCCTATGCAATTTATCTATGTCAACTACCCCCACGATACTGGAGGAAATTCTAGTGTGGGGGATAGTGATAGTAATACGAGTAACGTCATTAAAAGTGAAAAATGGATTTAATAATAAAATATAGCTTAATAGCGATGTAAGAATATTCACTACCTCATATCATCCCGTGGTCGAGAGTCGTAAGAGGCGCCGAGGAAAACATATCAGGAGATGGGTAGCAGACTCTCCCTAATAACGACTAACAATAAAAATAAACTGCGGTTGCCAACTTCATAGGGGGATCCATATAAGACAATCTATAGGGGAGGCCTATGTTCAGCATTGGACTTTAATAGGCTGTAAAGATAACGGTATTAATAAGATAATTTCCAAGTGCTCTACATTATCCTTATGTTAATCTTATAAACATTATAAAAATAAAGATACAGTCTATAGAAGTCCCACAGCTGGGCGTAGGCCTCGTGTCATTTCTGTGCGCAGGAATTGAATGACTTAATTCCTCCCTCTCCATTACATCATTGGACCTCCAGAAGTTCGGCTGGTCTCCCTCCCTTTGTTATCGATATACCACGCATTCGAACCAAACGGTTTGCTTCGTCTTTTGTAATGCATACAGCAAAGGAGTGGAATGACTTGCCAGCATCTGTCTTTCCATCCGATCATAACATCTTCAAGATGGGAGGAATAAGCTTTTGTCGACTCAGTGCGCTTTACCAGCTTTAATTGCGTTATACAGTAGACAAGCACTCACTTATAATACTAAAAAATAAAGTTTTTAACCGACTTCAAAAAGGAGGAGACACTCAATTTTCCTAGGTTGACCGATTTCGATGATTCTTTTTTTATTTGAAAGCTGTTGCTTCTTCTAATTTTATTTGATCTCATTTGTTCTGGCCAGTAATTTTTGAGTTATCCTTAATAATTTATATTGAAGTCGGTTGTACAAAGTTTTTAATTTTAACCACTTTTGTATCTTATCCATTATATATCCTCCATCATATTTTATTTTATTCAAAGACTGATTTCAATGTGTATTTAATTTTCCGAAGCCTAAGCTGATGCAGCATTACTAGTGCGAAGTTATCGACAATGGACGCGGCTCACTAATATCGGTTTTCAATTATGTAGAAATGGTAATTAAACTTAAATAAAAAAGCGCCCTTTACACATCTGTCGTCACTTGTTTCCAATTTGTACGATTCGAAGAAGTGAAGGAGCTAATCCGTTGCAAATACACCGAAACACAGAAACGAGTAGAGCTGAGTCACTACGGATTGCGACTTTTAAAAACTTGTAGTTTTACGGGTTGCATAGTACAATTTAAATATAAAACGTTTACGTATAATTTGAATATATTTATTTACCTAACAAAATAGAGTACTATATTTATCATAATGTCCTATACCCCGCGGTAGAGCTAAAAACGCTCGCTCCGTTTCCCCACGGCCATACTTAGCCTTTAGGTAGTCGCGGATAGAGTTTCTTTAGGAACTTTACCACACTAAGGACCTATTGTCTCTACAGAAAATTGAAGAAATATGTTGTCATCTCTCAGAGACTAGTTTATGAAAAAAGCACTCAGGTTTTAGAACGTCAATAGGCTTACTTTAACAAATAACCTACGATTTACATACAGGGTTATTTTCCAATGACCGGCCAAATTTGCAGAGAAGGTTCAGAACAACAAATATAGGCAAATGGTCAAGGAAACTTAGTTAAAAAAAATCTCAAACTTTCTGACCTTTTTGCTCTCTTAGCAGCCTTTTAGCAGTATCTGCAGTCCCTTCAGCGGTGCCAAGTTGACTGTCGGTATATCGAAATGCTGAAGTGTTTGTACAGTAGAACTACTATGGCTATCCGAGTACAGAACCAGAGTACGAAACCTATCCAACTGCAGAGAGGTGTAAGACAGGGTGACTTTATATCTCCGAAACTCTTCACCGCTGCATTGTAAGACTTTTTGGCTCAAGAAGTTTCTAATAATTTATATTGCAAACTTTATTTTACAAAAAGGTTAATTCACAACACGGTACTGTCGGGAGTAGGCCGGTTGACCCTTTGGGCTATGTCGGATACTCAACTAACCATTCTATTACGCAGAAATTCTCGGAGTATAGTCTTTTCATAGATCACTAATTAAACCTGCAAGATATTTTTATTAAAAAAAATTATATGAAAGTGGAATGATACTAAGTGAAATTACACAAAACTCAACTGTAAATAAATAGAGAACGTATTTCTATTCAAATTTGTAATAAAATATACAAGTATATGTTGAGGGCGCATGATGAATTAATTCTAAATGAAACGAAACCGTCGAAGAAAAACTACGAAAGAAAGTTAAATGCCTAGATTTCTAAAGGAAGTCGACGTTTTAAGGTGACACTAGTCGACAATATTTCCATACAAATTTCGGAGGGGTTTTACTACGCTGTTTGACAGTGTACATCCAAAGTTAAACATGATATCGTTTTGTCTCATTATTAAATTTGTCTGTACGGAAACAGAATAGTAAAATAAAATGTTATTAAAAAGTTACGGGCTACCAAAGATTCGTTTTTATTGCCAATTTTAACACAAATTTGGGCGTAAATTAGTAATAAAAGAAGTGTAAAATTTCCAAAACAAAGTCGGTACCGACACAGCTCAATTATCGAAGAATTCAATAAATTTTATTCGTAATTGATTTATGCAGTGGTTTTTTCATAAAACCCCTTCTTCCAAAGGCCTTTTCGTATTTTTTTACGCGCGTATGTTACTATGAATTATCGTGCATCTCACTGAATAATGTTTCCCCCGGTGCGGTGCGGGAGGACGACGCTTACACACACATGCACGGGCGGTGACGCGCGCTTATTCGTGTTTTATTCCAAACGAAAAGTTTTGCTATTTTGTAATTTGGACGCCAAAGACAAAAGACAGCATGGAAATTGATATAATTGAAAGAGATGATGCGTTTTGGACGACAGACAATATTGTAAAATTTTCGTCTGTAATATAATATAATTATAAAAGTAAAAAAAGTAAAGTCTATATACGATTACTATATAAAATTGCAACAATTTCATTGGTGCCGACGGGGATCGAACCCGGGTTGCTCGCGTAATGTGATACTTACGGCGAGCGCTAACCGTCTGAGCTACCACTCTTGCGGCGGACAAACAAGGTATATTATGTGGGATTTTCATAGGTACCTACTGTTATTACCTAGATACCTACAACCTACAATACAACAAAATGTCACAAAACGTCACCGCGTCGTGGCCACAAAATTGTAAACTTTAGGTAGGTAGGTACGTCAGTACTAAGAAAACAATCTTGATGGGTCACTTGTCTTGATAAAAACCTGTGTTTACGTTTAGTGATATTGAGTATATATAAAAAAGTACGAAGACAGGTAAGTATTTTTGAAAACAATTTATAGGTAGGCAGAACTAATTACAATTATTATCTAAATATTATAAATGCGAAAGTTTGGATATTTGGATGGACGGATGAATGGATATATGTTACTCAATCACACCAGAACCGCTGAAGGGACCTGGATGATATTTTGCTCAGAGATAGGTTATAGTCTATAAAAAAATAATAATTTTATTATTTTTTTTATTTTTTAAAAAAACGTTACCCCCACACTAGGATTTTCTCCTGTATCGTGGAGGCAGTTTACAAACATCCAGACCCGGAACAACTATTTGCAGGCCATACAAATACTTGTTCCGTACGGGATTCGAACCCGCGGCTCCCAGTGCAACAATTCATTGCTAAGCAACTGCGCCACGGAATTGTAAATAACATATATGATACCGTTTATTCAGGTATTTCGTTCCCGTTGGATAATTTTTGCAGTTATACACTTTCGAAGCCGAACTCTTGAGTGATCGCTGCATGAACACTCGGAAAAAACTAAACATAATAAAGTAAGCAATCTATATTAGGTATATAGACCCACAGAGGTATAATATGAAGCGATAAAGCAGCGCCTAATAATTTCGCGGTTTCACCCGCGTCATCACGTGTCCGAGATGCGTGGCATGACATGACACCTAGTTCAAGCATTTTATAATTGCAATCAAATATTTTATTTGATAATAATGTATGGAAAAATTGTCATAATTAATGGAGTACTTTTATTTTATCTGTCGGCATACTATGCGCGGTTTTATCCAGTTTTAAAGAAAAACGTACACGATACATGAAAGTGTGTAGGCAAGAAATGATTCTTGATAAATTTGCTATCAACCTCTTATACTTATTAATCAATTAAACTTTCAAAATACCATAGCAACGTGAAATGAAAGAGTTCAGAAATAAAGATGTAACTAATCATTGTTACGCTCACCTAGGAGATAGATAAAAGCACTCAGTTAATTTTGAATTCATTTTAGCTACCAGCTGTTCCCCGCGATTCGTCCGCATTTAGTTTAGGGTGTTAATTTTGTTGAACGGACACCTAATAATTTTTCTAAAATTTAAGCAGTCTAAGTTACTTCTTATAACATGAGCTATCTACTAGTGAAAGTCCCGTCAAAATCGGTCCAGCCGTTTTGGAAATTAACCGGAACAAACAGACTGACAGACATACAAAAATGTTAAAAATTGTGTTAATGTTATAAGTAGCGTATATAATTTCATATGCAATTAGTAAAAAGCTGTTATTTTGACATTACAAACGAACACTTCAATTTTATTTATTTGTGTAGATATAGATAATGATTGAACTAACGGCTAACCTAACCTCGCTCATAGAAGCTTTCAATACTGGCTTCTCAGTTCGCACCGGGCTAGGGGTTATGCGTTGTTTACGCGTCAAGGCCAAGTATTGAATTATTTTAATTTTACATTATCTCTTAAACTATGTACTATATAAACATGGTATAAAGAACGAACTTTATCTTCAAAAAATTGTCTTGATAAATTATCATATTAATTATCAATGATAATGAAGTAACTTTCGTTCGTAAGGATAAATATGCCATGCCTAGTAATTAAATTTTCATTTTTTTTGTCAAAATCAAAATGCCTAATTGTGACTTATATATAAAAAATAGACATATGGTATCGCGGACTTTTTTTTAGACGGAGTAAAGATCTATATTTTCTGCTTTATTATATTAGTATAGATGTTGCATCGTGTTCGTGTAACTTCGTTTTTGTTCAAACGGTTCTGAATGCCGTACGAACAAGACGTGCGTGAATACTAGTGTCGATATGCTCATCACTGATACTATCTCTGTCGGGCACGATGCCAGGTGAGACAGCGTGCTTTTTGGCCGCGCCCACCAGCGAGTTCGAGCCCGCGACTTGTGCCACCTTAAGGCTTCGTGTAATTTTAGCGTAAATATACATGCCTACGTTGATTGCTAGAAAGAAACCTGAGCTATTTGTACTTACTGTATACTCATTATTAATTTTCATAATCTATTTATAATCATTCTATACAACTAAATCAATTGTTTATGGCATTCAAGTATTATGTGGTATAGATTTAACTACTAAAACTTTAAATTAAATCTTTAAATTACAAATATTCACGTTACTTAGATAGAAAAATGAAGTGTAATTTCATCGTTGTCATTATAATCAGTCTTTTTAAGTCTGGACATAGTAGATCACTCTACTAGCACTCTACTAGCGCTTTACGGTGCGTACACATTATATAACATAACATGTTATAAAAGGTTTTGTATTACATAGTTGTTATATAACATGTTTCAGTAATGTGGGGGCTGGATGTTATAAAACGAGTTATATAACGTGACACAAATGTTACATAGCTCGAACGGCAGAAAGACAAACGACAATGTCATACGACAATGTCATATAACATTGTTATTTTTCATTGTTATTCTAAGGTGTACAGTATTGTTATATGTTGCAATGTTGAAAAACAATGTTACATAAGGTGGACGTGGAATAAAACAAAAGTTATACAACATGTTACTTGATCTGTACGCTCCCTTACGTGACACAAATGTTATATAACTCGAAGGGCGAACGACAAACGACAATGTCATATAACATTGTTATATTGCATTGTTATTCTAATGTGTACAGTATTGTTATATGTTGCAATGTTGAAAAACAATGTTACATAATGTGGACGTGTTATAAAATAAATGTTACACAACATGTTACATGATCTTTACGCACCCTTACAGGTGGATTAGTGAACAAGAACTGTCCAGCCGATATCATTGTACTGTTTTAAAAAACACTGAAGTAAAGATCGACCTAAATGCAGTCCAATTGATAAATAGCTGCTGCAGTCCATGGACACCTACAACCAACTTCAAACAAAGAAGGCTATAGATACGATGTCATCTCTGATGACTAAGATAAAATGCCTCACAGTCCATAACTATACTGACTCTCTCCATACCCTTCACACCGAGATACAGCAGTACAGGCATTACTATTTGTTGACAGAAATAAGTAAGAGAGTGGTACTACAGTTCGACTACTACAGATCTATCCTATAGACATACCACCTAGTTTCTAATAATGCTTTCCGTCAACGGTCTATAATGTTGAAAAAAACTATGGATTATAAATAGATTAGATATCGAATACCGTGTAGTGGCGGTGTAAGAATATCTACTATCCCATATCATCCGTGTCGTAAGAGGCGACAAAGGGAAACCAATCAGGAGATGGGCAGCAGCGTCTTTCTAATAATGACTAAAAATAAAAACTGGGATTGCCAAGCCGCTTGCCAAGCTTGGCAACTATGGCAAATATCCCCCAATGAGGCAATCTGTGGGGAGGCCTATGTTCAGCAGCGGACCTTAATAGGCTGTAACGGTAACGGTAGATATCGAATATAAATTTATAGATTTCCCGACATTAATTGGTGCACCGAGAAACAAGTGTATAATATTTGGAGAAACCGTAAAAATATCTTCTCTCACCATTTTGTTACTCTTTTAAGTAATTAATTATGGAACAATAGCGTAAATAATTAGGCTATTTTTATTAAACTTCGAACATAGCACTGTATTTATTTAGATGCTCGAATCGAATCCGATATATCGCACAAACACGCAAGTACTTGTTCGCTATGGAATGTTTTTAAAGAGCTAATTATATTGCCTTAATTAATGTCATATTTGTGGATCCATTGCAACATTTTTCTTGTTTAGTTCGCTGGTATTAGGCTTACAGGCACCATGCGGTGTAATTAATGGCATCGCATGGTGGCGATTGCGAATCAGTCACTCCAATTCGTAAACTGACAATGAAACCATGGGCTTACTATTGAAGACTGCAACTCTTTTCTTTTTTAAATTCATCTGGATATCTACCTCTGTACCTCTCATAGTATCCGACATATTCTTGAAGGATTTTGAGGAGAAAGCGCTTCTTTCTGCGCCTGTAAATCCAAGATTCTACAAGCGGTACGTAGACGACAATTTCGCAATTTTACCATCTGACGAAGTAACTGCATTTTTACACCACCTTAACTCCATAAACTCTAAAATACAATTCACAATGGAGTTAGAGGCAAGTAATTCTTTAGCTTTCCTAGATGTTTTAATCATCCGAAATCCTGATAACGCTATTGGTCACTGTGTACCTATAGAAAAAAACGATATTTAAATTTTGAATACTCACCAATTTTCCATCACAATTACCAACCGTGGAAAAATCTTTGTTTCAGAGAGCACAAGGGATCTGTGACAGATAATATTTGGCCGCCGAGCAAGTATTGCAAGACAACAAGCTTCATGTCTCCAGCGATCGAGTGAATCCGGCCACGATTGAGCGTGTGCCTACTGCACTACCATATCTCAGAGTAGTCACAGACAAGGTTGGCTACATCTTGAAGCAAGATTCCATTAAAACATACTACAAGCCGCCGAAGAAGATTAGTAAATTTTTACCATCCGTCAAGCGTAATATCGCTCTACAAGTTGCAGGAGTGTACAAGCTTGATTGTGAATATGGTCTTCATTACATAGGTCAAACAAAAAGTTATATAAAAACTCGCGTAAAAGACACACTGACGTTCTGGGAAGTTTGCAGTCTGTAAACATGTTCAAAAGAACACCGATTCCTACCAAGGATGATACGCGAGGCCATTGAAATAAAAAAAAACATCCTTATTTCAATAAAGAAGATGGATGGCTGCTGCCATCTGCCTGAGATCCTATAAGACTTCAAAATACTGTAAGCTCGTTCTGCGTAGATCGGACTAAAAATGTATATTCAAAAACTGAAATAAGCCTGGCTAACTACGACATCAGGAAGTAAACATCTCAGTCCTCCCCATAGATAGTATATTATATAGGGCAGTCCTCCTAATGACCATGGGTGCTACAAAGCACCCGGAACGTCGAGAATTAAAAATAAGTTAAAAAAAGTAAATTAAACGCGATAAAATCCGTAAAAATAGTATTATTCAATGTGTGGTGTTTGCGTAAATATAAGAAATCACTAAGTAAATGTACTTTATAAATGTTTACTTCAGAGATGTCGTGTTACATAAATACTATAATAATTTTAAATTTATTTTAAAAGAAATACAAAAAAGATTATAACCTCCGGGGTTTTTTTTCTCCTTTTCATCTCCGATCGCAGCAACCCATATACCTATCATAATGTTTGAGACCATTAGAAGATGTTTGAAAATGTAATTTTATTTAATTATGAGTACTTCACGCTTTTTGATGTCGTTTCAAATGCGTGTAATATAATATACTTTTTGTATAAATTAATATTACGCTTTAAATTTAATTTTTATTCCAAAAGATAGAGATTAAATAGTTATCTTTAAGTCTAAGTAATTAAATACAACATAATATGATCCTTCAAGAATAAATCTCTTCTTTGAAACTCGATCTTGTAACTTTAGTCGGTTAAAAATTAGATTGCGTCTTTCCATCAAAATGCTTTTCTATCGCTGCCTTCGTGCAGCTAGACAATGATCCATTCTTATAAAAGTATATAACACAAAAAATATCATATAAAGTATAGTTCTAAAATTTCTTACAGACTTCTCTATTTAATGAGAAGCGACTAGGAACACATAAAGTATATAATAGTTTTTGTCCCCTTGTAAGGGGAATGACCCGTTTAATAATGAATCTGTGGGTAATTTTGATCGCACCCTAATCGCAAAAGCGTCAGATTTTTTTTATAGGATAAGCGTGACAAACGAGCACACAGTCCACCTGATGGTAAGTGGTCGCTGTGACCCATAGACATCTACATCTATCCTCGATTACGAATCAAAATGCAGATGCGTTGTCACCCATGAGGACTAAGATGGAGTGCCTCGTTTCCAGTAAAAATGGTCTCCGGTTCTCTACACTCACCATACGAAACACAGCAGCGTTAAGCTGCTATTTTACGCTGTTATTCCGTGAGAGCGTGGTCTTTCCCCGGTCGAGCCGACCCATTCGAGCTGCAACTATACAAATAATATAGCTGCAGCATGGCTCTACCACGTGGATTGGGTATAGCCTAAATACGAGGCCATGTAAGTGATACTCAGATTGAATTTGTTCGTGGATAATAACCGTGTAGTGGCGGTGTAAGAATATCCACTACCCCATATCATCCGGTGTCGTAAAAGGCGGCAGAGGGAAATGGATCAGGAGGTGAGCAGCAGCGTTTTCCTAGTAACGACTAAAAATAAAAAAACTGCGGTTACCAACCCGCTTGCCAAGCGTGGCAACTATAGGAAATATCCCCCCTATGAGGCAATCTATGGGGAAGGTCTATATTCAGCAGTGGACAGTAATAGGCCGTAACGGTAACAGTGGATAATAAAGTTGCAAGCTTTGAGTTGTAGAATAATGAATTTAATTATTTTTAGATTTTACTTATCGAATATAATACAACTACAAAGTAGACGATAAACAGCACTTTAAATACAACTTACACAAACTCGTAGACGACTCTGATTGCGAATGAATGCAGCGGTGATTTTGAATGACGTCGCTACGTTAGTCTTCCCCTTTTGCTTAACTTCTTAACACTGTTTTTCAAGCTTATATCAACCACAATATAATATTTTATGTTAAGGAGATATAAATGAAAGTATTCAAACTTCAACCTCAATAGTATATATATCGGGTAAGGACCTGTACTGTGTATAAAATTACACAGTACAGGTCCTTACCCGATGTCAATAAAAATTTATAATAAATTGCCGGAATACATAAAAGCCGAAACAAATATTAATAAATTCATTAGATTTTTAAAAGCTATACTCATTAAAAAAGTTATTATTCAATTAATATATATAATTCTGCCCCTCTCCTGTTCATTGCTATGCCTTTCGAGGTGCATGTGATTGTTAGAAGATTGTTTTGTTTAGTCTCTAAGTCACATGTAACGCAATTTGTGAATAAATAAATAAATAAATAAATAGTACTTAACCCTTAAATTGTCACCCCTAGATTCTTTTGGTATTTTACGTTCAAATCTCGGTTTTGGGTTGGAATTGGGATAGAAAAGAATCGATGCAGTGACAAACGGGATTTTGGATTTTTCGTTTTCGTTAGTTTTCATTTGAAATTAATAATTCACCGAAATCCAAAACACTTATTTGTACCTATTAATCGACAAACTTCTTTGCAATTGAAAATATTTGCCGAAATCACATAAAGGAGGATTGGCGATCGCAGATGAAGCTGCTTTACGACGTATTAATTGCTGTTCTGGCAAATGAATTACAACAGTAATACTAAATGTATTAAATATTACTTTGTACTTTGTTTGTTAAATATTATATTGTATTAATACAATTTCCCACATCGTATTACCTTAGGTTATAAAAATGCATATTGGATTTAGACGCAATTTTTATTTGTACCCATATTCACGCCGCAAAGTCGTGAGACTTTACCTAATTTATCATTAACTGCTTTTATAGATTACGGTTTTATTGCTGACGTTTTTAGAGATAAATATATTAAATAATTAGCACGTATCAACAGGATGAAACTGTATATAATTTTTCATTATTTTACAAAGTACAAATATTTTTACGTGTTATTTTATACGCGATAGAGCCAAACTGTAATGTTTGTAGCAAGAATGGGACGGCTCGACCGGGGTAACATCACGCTCTCATAGAATACCAGCGTAAAATTGCATCTTAATGCCGCTGTGTTTCGTATGGTGAGTGTAGAGAACCGGAGACTCATTTTACTGGAAACGATGCATACTATTTTCGTACTCAGGGGTGACAACGATTCTTAATCGAGTATAAATGTAGATGTCTATGGGCCACAGCATCCACTTACCATCAGGTGGACTGTGACTATTCTATAAAAAAATATTTACTCATTTTCACTTTTAGTCTACCTTGTGGTGGCTAGACAGGGAGGGTATGTAGAATTACTAGAGACTGAGAATAAGAGAGAGTTGATAAAGGATTGAAGAATTTATGATATTTTAGTGAATATTAGAACTTATTTAACAAGTTGGGTCATTTCAGACTTTGATTTCGTGCATCGTTACAAATTAAAGTACATGACAGCCTTTACGCGTCCCTATGTGTTAAATTACTGAAGGGGTTCGTATTGAGTTTGTTCGCATAGTACTCTGACTGCTGTGACCTTACAGACAATGAGATTATAAAGAATAAGGTGCAAAGTAAAGAGAAGTTAACAGCGTTTTACGTAACCTGCTATTATCTCATGGAAGATTGCTAGTAGTTAGAAATTTGTTTGTATTATATACATAATAATCATTCTTTTTTCATGTAAAACAGCGCAATAAATTAAAATTTCATTACTATATTAATACGCTAATAGAAATTACTTCTTATATTTACGCGAAGACAAATTATTACAAATTAAATGAAACTAATTTTTACGGATTTCATCGCGTTTAATTTAACTTTTTAATTCTCGACGTTTCGGGTGCTTTACAGCACCCATGGTTACGGGGGGGACTGAGGTGTTTGACGTCCCGATGTCATAGTTAGCCTGGCTACCTTCAGTTTTTGAATATTAATTTTAAAAAAAAAATATTTCTTAACGACCCAAAAACAAGTTTATGAAGCTAATAAAATTTCACTACTGATGTGCAGTCCTACGATTGACAGTTTTTTCGTTATTATTATAAATTGTTATCAGGAAGAAGCGGCTTCTCTTTTATTTCAGTTTTCCTTTCGTCGCCTCTAAACGCACCCATGGAATGACATGGAGGAGGGGATTTTTCTTAAATCCCCTCCTCCATGCCACTACACATCGTTCTTCAGGGATATAAAGTATCCCACCATATAGAAAACAATTTCTTACAGTATGCAATATATTTTAGGAACTATTTTTCTAATCCACGGTAGTTGTATGAATAGGGACAGTGCGCTGTTAATTAAAGTGTATTAAAAGCATAAGCTAATTGTGATTTTAAGCACTGCATTTCGCTTGCTTGTCGGTGAATAAGCATTATTAGAAAAGATGCATAAGAAATAAGTATCATCAAGGACTTGTAAAATCCAACAAAGCCTGTGTCTTGTGCTGGTGATGCTATATAAACTCAATGTTACTTTATGAACCCATTTCGCACCTTTCTGAAAAATACGAGTGATTTTTTTCACAAACATTTAATTGACAGTTTAAAGATATTGAGGAAAACCGCATCAACACATACTATGTGCACTCGTATATCCAATACATCGCTATTATTTCAGGAAATGAATTTGCATGTTGGTGATTATCGCCAAATGCAAACGCAGCCATGTACCTATTTATGCTGACCTCACGAAAGCATCTGAATTCACTCAGAATCAAATAATACATTAACGAATTCATATACATACCACTACCTACAGTTTATCACCAGAGAGAGCGGGATTTGGTATAATTACTAATACTCTTTGTGGTGGGAATAAAATAAACATACAAAAATAGAACGTGCGGGTTCAAAAGTGAATGAAACGTCAATGTGACTGCATCGTTCACGTGAAAATTATCAGTTTTACATTTATGCATATAATTCTTCTCAATTTTCTATTTTTCTGTGATGTGAAATGAACAAAACTGATTTAATAACTGCACTGGATTTTGTGTATATCAGATCAAGGAACACAGTCATCCGGTCTTTGGATCTGCAAGACGGTTGGTTGTACCAGTTACGCTCATTGTTTAGTAAGTATATTTGCATTAGGGCATTTATTAAATCAGCGATTTTAAAATTTTATTGCAAATTAGCTCGCCTGGCAGCCCATGTTCTACTCTTTCCTGTAGGTGGCGCAATTGGTTTCACTATGTATTCACTTCGGATTTTTGTATGCCTATTGTGTGAATTATGACTTCAATTGATCGAGTTGTGCAGAAGTTACACGATCATGGATCACTATTAGAACAACACTTATATTATAGTTTATTACGAGCTAGCCTGGCAAACGTTATTCTGCTCACTACGAACTTTTTAAACAGTAAATCATCATTATCTTCATTACAGCCCTTCACAAGTCCACTGCTGAACATTGGCCTTTCCCAACGAATACCGAAAAGCACGGTTCAGTGACTTCCTGCATGTCTTACCAGGTCATCACTCCATCTAGTGGGGGACGCCCTACAACTCGCCTGGCGGTATGAGGCTACCACTCGAGAACATTTCTTCCCCATTTGTTGTTCCTCGACCCACTTCAGCTTACTTATCCGTTGGGCTATGTCAGTTACTCTGGTTCTACATCGCATATCCTCGTCTTTAAGTCTATCACGCAGAGAAACCCCGAGCATAATCCTCTCTATAGCTCGCTGAGCGACCTTGAGCTTTCTCATACGGCCAATAATGAAGGACCACGTCTCAGATCCATAGGTCATCACTGGCAGCAACTGGTTGTACAATATTTTTTTGAGGTTTTGAGGAATACCTGACGAGAAGATGTGTCGTAATCTACCAAACGCTGCCCAGCCGAATGGAATCCGTCAATTGACCTCTCGGGCGAAGTTGAACTTAGTCGAACTATTTGTCCCACGTAAACATACTCGTCAACAACTTCGAGCTTAGTGCTCCCAACAACTACCGGCATAGGTGTGACTTGGACGTTACACATGATCTTTGTTTTGTCCATGTTCATCTGTAGATCTATCCGTTGGGAGACACTATTGAAGTCATTGAGCATAGTGCTTAGGTCCTCCAGCGATTCTGCCATAGGACTATATCGTCGGCAAATCGAAGATGAGTGATTTATTCTCCATTGACGTCAATACCGTATCCTTTCCAATCCAATAGCTTGAAAACGTCTTGCAGCAGTGAAGTTTCGGGGATATTACGTCACCCTGTCTTACACCTCTCTGCAATTGGATAGGTTTCGTACTCTGATTCTCTAGTCGAATAGCCATTGTATCCCTGCTGTACAAACACTTCGGCACTTCGATATACCGACAGTCAACTTGGCATCGCTGAAGGGACTACAGCACTCCCAAATTTCATCGGAATCAATGGCTTTCTCATAGTCCACATACATACGTAAGACAAAGTGGCAATTCGTACTCTTCGATCTTTTGTACAATTTGCCGAAAGGTACTTATGTATGTGGTCTATGGTGCTAAAGCCTTTTCGGAAACCAGCTTCTTCAGGAGGCTGGAAGTCGTCGAGTATGCGTGCAATACGACTTGTAATGACTCTAATACAGCAAGCAGATGTGGCTCAAAACGAAAATCGGTCTGTAGTTCTTCAAGAGTGCGTTGTCGTCTTTAGAGCAATACAACCGCACCTCTGATCCATGCCTCCGGAGTAGTGCCACCATGGAGGACGGAATTAAAGAGGTTTTTAACTGGAAATGAGGCATTCCATCTTAGTCCTCACGGGTGACAACGCATCTGCATTTTGATTTGTAATAGAGGATAGATGTAGATGTCTCTGGGCCGCAGCAACTACTTACCATCAGGTGGACTGTGTGCTCGTTTGTCACCCTTATTGTATAAAAAGAAAGCCTTCAAGTACCTGTTTTCCACCCGCTTTCAGAAGCTTCGCTGTAATTCCATCCTCGCCCGGAGACTTGCCGTTTTTAAGGTACTGGAAAGCCATTCTAATCTCGCTTAGACTGACGTCCGGAATGTCATCGGAATAGTGTCTGATAAGACTTGCTCTTGGATCGTTACTCACACTTGCGTGTGGCTCCTACGATGACGTGTGCAGCTGCCCGTAGAACCTCTCCATCTCACTCAAAATCTCAGGTGTCCTGAAAACGATACTGCCATATTCGGTCTTCAACTTCGACAGTTGGCTCTTTCTGGCAGATAGGTCTCTGCAAAGACTTTGGAGCCCTGGTTCCGCTCCATCGCTTCTTCAATACAAGCTGTATTGAAGATGCGTCCTGCCGCATGCATTTGGAGATCTGTCAGTTCAATTACCTGTATGCTGTCGAATCTGCTGAAGACTGCAGCTTCATCTCCCGTCAACAGCTACGAGATTAAGAGTGTGATCGGAAAGTTTTTGTGTTCTTTTGCGACGGCTCTTGCAGAACTCAGCTCCGACCGCATGTACAGTTCCCACAAGCTTATTCATATCGCCCACTTCATTTCAGTTTTCTAGGCACTGAAAACTATTTTGTAATTCCAACTGAAGGTTTTCGGAGCTTTGGATTAGAGCACGAAGGGAACGGAACGTGAGCTCTTCAACTTAACGTTTAGGTTCAGTGTGCCTCTCACCATTTGGTGATCGCTGTCAGTTTTCACCCTCGATATCACTGAGACATAACTGAACAGTTGCTGTCTGGTCGTCGTAATAAAGTCCAATAACATTTTTGTCGAACCGTCGGGGCTCGACCAGGTTCACTTTCGGTGGGGCCGCTTTTGGAAGAAAGAGTCCCTCATAACGAGTCCCTCTTTCTCCGTAAAGTCGGCCCTACTTTCATCTCACCGTTCGCCCCTGTGCCTCTATTTACGTTGAAGTCTTCCAATAACACCGTATAGTGGGTTTAGGAGGAATGCAATCTGCAGATATCCTCATACATTTCCTCCTCATCGGGATGAGCCGAGGTTAGTGCGTAAACCTGTATGCGAATGCCGTTTGGTGATTCTGAGTATAAAATACACTACGCTCGTCGCCAACACACTCCTAATCATTACAACTTTGTTAACGAGAGACTTGTGGACGATGAATCCGACACCTCCTTGGGATAGATGGTCACCCTCCCGGATATAGAACAAGTTGCCGAATTCAAGGATTACTGTGTCCTCCCCCCCTCTTTGATCCTCAGATAATTCTATAACATCCCAGCGCGACTTGTCTCTCTGTCATCTCTTCTTCCATCTTCAGGATCTTCTCGGCAGTCCTCAAGGTGCGTGCGTTATATGTTGACAGGTCGAGTCGTCTTAGGTGGCAACCGAACCTCCAACGGATGTTCTTAGCACCAAAACAAACGTAACAGTTTTGCGACTTTCTTTTTAGGCACTAATCCATAAAATTAAAATTTGTTAATAACATGACTCTTATTAGATTCTAGAACGTCTATAAATATGAAGCATCATTTAGAAACAAAACTATTGTGTGAATACGACCTCCATCAGACCCTCGTTCAGAAAATCCGTAATCAAAAATGGACGCACCAAATATTAGTTATCAAAGTTAACTTAATATACCTTAATATATTATCTTAATATAGTTATGTATTTAGTTTTGACAAGACTTTTAATGGATGTCTCTGTCAATTTATTACTTTTAACTAACTTCACACTTTTAACTTCACACTTTAAGAAGTGATAACTAAATTAAAAAAATCGATTTCATAATGATCATAATAATACAACCCATCATATAAGTTCTATATTCCTTGATCCATAGCTCCATCCCATCATTCTCCCTGCAGGTATCATTTCACCACGGACAATTTTGTTGGTGCTAGTTTACGCAAAATTCAATTTTAGCATTAAAGTATATGGTTGGGCACTTTTAGTTATTGATCGTGCTTGCACCAGTGGCTGACTATTGGACAAATAACAAACTAATCGGGTAGCAAGATAAGTGTTGCCGCCTTTGCATTTTTACGCATACATAGGGTTCAGTGGGAGCAAGTATTTGAAGCCATCATTTGGTTTGGGTTACCGTTTTAATCTTAAATAGTTGACAATATTATGTACATCATAAGCTCAAGCAGACCTAAATGTTCACAAGCCTAACTATATGAATAGGTAGCGTATGGCTATAACCATTAATAAAATCAGTCCTTTTATGTAAATCTATGGTCACATTAAGTACCTACACACACATCTTGTATGTATGTTCATTAATTGCAATCTGTGTTAGTCTTTCTGGATTCACCGCTGTTACTTGTGACATGTGGCTTACAAATATTTGGAGATTGAACACTTTCACTTGCATAACACGATTTATTTCTCATACATAAATCTATATATACATAATTCTCTAGCCGTTACCACCAACATAATAAATTAATTTCTCAAAAACCGTACCTACCGCGCATATATAGCATAAGCGCCAAGCTTTCTGTATCAGGTTGCCACTGCTTACTATTATTACTTACACTTTTTTTTATAGGAGAGAGGGCAAACGAGCATGCGGCTCACCTGATGGTAAGTGACTACCGCCGCCCATGAACAACCGCAACACCAGGGGAACCAGGGACATTGCAAATGCGTTGCCGACCTTTTAAAAAGGAGTACTCTCTTTTCTTGAAGGTCTCTAAGTCCTATCGGTCCGGAAAAATCGCTGGTGGTAAACTATTCCACAAGGAAGTTGTGGGAGGCAGAAAACATCTTCTAAATCGCACAGTGGTGGACCGCCAATCATCCAGATGGTGTGAATGGTATCGGAAGTTCTGCCGAGATGTGCGTTCGTGAAATTTGGCTGCTGGGTTTAATCCGAACAATTCCTCAGAGCACTCCCCCTGGTAAATGCGAAAGAAAATGCAAAGAGAGATCTCTTCGCAGCGTCAATGAATGGAGCCGATCGGAAAGGACTCGATCGTCAACGATTCGAGCCGCTCTGCACTGGACGCGATCAAGTGGAAGGAGCTGGCACTGGGAAGATCCAGCCCAGAGATGGGAACAGTATTCCATGTGAGGCCGAACCTGCGCTTTGTAAAGTTGCAGGCGTTGTGCGGGCATGAAATACTGTCCCGCTCTGCTGAGCACGCCAAGCATTTTAGAGGCCATTATTTTGGAGAACAAGGGGGTGATGGCGATAGGCCTGTAGTTGGATGGGTCTGAGCGGTCGCCTTTTTCAGGGATCGGGTGGACAAAAGTTGTCTTCCATGATTTCGGCACTACGCCTAGAAAGTAGGAGTACCGGAAAAGTCGCGTTAGAACCGGTGCCAACTCCGGAGCACACGTCCTCAGCACAATTGGGGGGATTCTATCAGGCCCACTCGACTTGTGGATGCCCAGGGAGAGGAGTGCTTTGCGGACCGATCACTGTGAGAACCGCACATCCGGCATGGAGCACTCACACCGCGGGATGGTCGGCGGTGTGTTCCCCCCGTCATCAAGAGTCGAATTAGACGCAAAAATGAAGCCTAAAAGGTCGGCTTTCTCTTTTGCGGCGTGAGCCAGTGAGTCGTCCTAACTGTGCAGAGATGGTAGTGATGGCTTACAGAAATTTCCTTGGACAGCCTTGGCGAGAGACCAGAATGCACGGGTTCCCGAAGGAAGGCGAACTAGTTTCTCGCCAATTCTGCCTATGTGCTCTGGGACTTTGCCTTGGCAATAACTCTTTTGAAAGACCTGGAGGCGAAGTTATACTTCTTTTTAAGCATGCTGGTATTTACATCCCGAGCCGCCGAAGCCTCAGCCCTGGCCTGATAGCACTCCAGCTTACTGCGTAATGCATTCTTACAGGAGCAACCAAACCAAGACTGAGATCTGCCTCCGATGAGTAAGTACCACAGATGATGGAATAAATAGTTCCATTCCCTGTAGCACCAGTGATAACCTGCAGAACGCAATCGCGATGGGAGCGTGAGTGGCACCACACTTCGGATCAGACAATAGTCCGAAGAGCTGAGAGGGGCATCGACGGAAACTTGATATCCGTCCGGATGAGAGGTCAACAGAAGGTCCAACAGGGAAGGTGTATGATCCTTCACATCTGGAATCCGCGTAGACAAAGTAACCAGTTGTGTCAGACCATATGCCAAGGCAAAGTCATAAACAGATCTACCCGCATGATCGGTTAAACGTGAACCGAGCCATTGGGCGTGGTGGGTGTTAAAATCGCCAAGGATCACGATGTCTGCGGATGGAACCTGTTGTGGCAAAGAATCTGTAGCCATTTGGACGTGGTCGATGAGTCGGTCTGTTTCGGCATTACGCTACAGGAGTGGAGTAACATGGTCGTGGATGCTCAGCAAGAGATTCTCCAGGGGTGCTGTTACCCTTCTGGTGTACTCTGTGATGTAATTTCGCTACCATGTTGATGGGGGGGGGGGGGGGGATTGGGCCTCCGGTCACCTGCACTCACCAGACGAAACGCAGAAGCGGAGCTTCCACTTCACGCCGGTATCGACGGCGTGAAATGTACGGATACAGCCGGCCCATACGTGCAACAGCAAAAGCTGCTGCGTGGCTCTACCACCGTTACTCACACACTACAACTTTTTCTTTACTATTATCAATTCAGGACCTCCTTCCCGATTTGGAATGACTTAAGTTTAATTTTATGGTCATAGAATTGTCAATGCGACAAAAAATACAATATGGCGCTCGATTGAAGCATATTCTGTTAACCACATGTTCGAATTTATTACTAGTAAATTTATCACATCGATCAGGTTCTTTATTATTAATAATAATTTACTTCTTTGCAGAGTAATAAGAATACTATAAAATAATCTAGAATGGTGGATTTGGAGCTCCCTATCATTAAATTTATATTAAATCAACAAGACACAACGTCTGGAAATTTAAAGAATAAAAGTAAATTGGATTTAATGTTTTGAACTTCGAGTATATTTATGATGTCACAAATTATTAGAAGAAACAACATACTGTTTAAATATATTTGAGCGGTAAAGCAGCGTATCTCGCTATTATGTTTTGGTGTTTGGATTTGATTCCTGGCTAATTGCCTGGATTAAAATCGGCAGGAGATTGTTAATCAATCATATTATCAACCATGCATTTTTTAATGTCGTCTGGTTGTTTGCTGTCAGGAATACTACAGACATCGTATATTATGCCGCTTTTCGTCGTTAGTTTAGGTAGGTACCTATAAAGATATAATGTCGGGCAAAGAGACTATATGAAATGAGGTGTCCAATATATGGATAGATAAACGTACGCGACGTACGAACGTAGCAAAATCAAATAAAAAGAAAAAAAAATATCAGCATATTGCTGCTGTGCTTCGTATGGTGAGTTACGAGAATCGGAGATCCTTTACCCATTATACTAATAACCAGGCATTACATCTTAGTGTAACGAGTATAGAATTAGGTGCCTATGGACCAGAGCATCCACTTAACATCAAATAATACACAAGTGCATGCACGCACACGTAGTTGTGTATCGCTAGGAACGCAAAGTCGGGAATTTGTATTTGGAAAAATCCAAAATTAGGTGCTTTTTAGGTGCTAATTAGGTGCCAAGTTTAAAAATTAGGTGCTCTAAAATTTTCACCGCAACGAACTGTTGAAATTTGCGTTGCTAGCAAAACGTCTCGCTAGCAACGCAATGAAGTTATTAGACATACGATAAATATTAATAGCAAGGAATTAAGTGCTAATTAGGTGCTGCAAGTATACGCAATAACAAGGCTCCCCTAATAAAAATAAAGTCGTTATTCAGAACATAGCAGATGCAAAATTCAGATTTCCTGAAAATCAAAATACAATCAAAATTGCTTTCAGAAAAAGTCCAAATTAGGGGCTTTTTAGGTGCTAATTAAGTACCAAGTTTAAAAATTAGTTGCTCCAAAATTTTCACCGCAACGAACCATTGAAATTTACGTTTCTGGCAAAACGTATCGCTGGCAACGCATGAAGTTATTAGATATACGATAAATATTAATAGCAAGGAATTAAGTGCTAATTAGGTGCTGCAAGTATACGCAATGACAAGGCGCCCTAAAAAGTCGTTATTCCAAACAAAGCAGATGCAAAATTCAGATTTTCTGAAAATCAGAAAATAATCAAAAATGCTTTTAGGAAAAGCCCAAAATAAGGGCTTTTTAGGTGCTAATTAAGTACCAAGTTTAAAAATTAGGTGCTCTAATATTTTCACCGTAACGATCGATTGAAATTTGCGTTGCTGGCAAAACGTATCGCTGGCAACGCAATGAAGTTATTAGATATACGATAAATATTAATAGCAAGGAATTAAGTGCTAATTAGGTGCTGCAAGTATATGCAATGACAAGGCGCCCCAGATAAATATAAAGTCGTTATTCAGAAAATTATTCAGTAAACCAAATGCAAAAATCGGGTCTTAGTGTTTGTGCTATCTAGCGTCTATCGTACTTACCACCTTGATAGTCCATCGATTTTGATTCGATAAAATGACTAGAACTATAGAACGTTGTAGATGGCGCTATTTATTACAAAGCAATTTACTGGAAAGAAAATATCCTTTCGATATAGTACACTAAAGTTTAGGCTTCACCTGTCTAAAAATAAGAATAATAACGTTTATTTAGTTGAAAATTATATTAAATAATATTATAGATTATATTAAATCTGAAAAACATAAAATGCCGTTCATACCTTATAGTAATTGTGGTTTTGAATCCGATAATTTCCAGAATATTACCGTCATCTACATGCGACCTCAATAATCTTTCAGCCCCTAATTAGCATTTAATTTTTAGGCACTGATAAATAACAAAAATACCGGACCCCATAATTCCCAGAATGAAATCTTAATCTGTATCGCGTTTCGATAATCGTTCAGCACTTAATCAACACTTAATTCCTTGCTATTAATGTTTATCGTATATCCAGTATATCTTGCTAGCGATACGTTTTGCAAGCAACGCAAATTTCAATCGAACGTTACGGTGAAAATTTTAGAGCACCTAATTTTTAAACTTGGTATTTAATTAGCACCTAAAAAGCCCCTAATTTGGACTTTTTCTGAAAGCAATTTTGATTGTATTTTGATTCTCAGGAAATCTGAATTTTGCATCTGCTATGTTTTGAATAACGACTTTATTTTGATTAGGGGCGCCTTGTTATTGCGTATACTTGCAGCACCTAATTAGCACTTAATTCCTTGCTATTAATATTTATCGTATATCTAATAACTTCATTGCGTTGCTAGCGAGACGTTTTGCTAGCAACGCAAATTTCAACAGTTCGTTGCGGTGAATATTTTAGAGCACCTAATTTTTAATTCTTTCGGTTTTCGTAAACTACGTTTTATGTATGTACCTATTCAAATATTAAATTATTTATTCAAAGTTAAAAGTAATAATCAAATAAGAGTATATATATATATATATATATATATATATATATATATATATATATATATATATATATATATATGCTGCTTTTTGAAACGAGACATATCTCAGTTTTTTTGTTATTTATTATATAGTTAAATTATATATTTTTTATATTCGATATCAATGGCTAACTCCAAAATATTGCATTATGTTTTTGTTCAGGCGTTACTCTAAAAAAATACAAAAGCCTATTTGTCTACAAAATTCGTAAATGCATGTAACTAAATGACGATACAATAGTTATAGGATGTATCTAAGTGACCTTTATCCGAACGTTAAATGTGAATAGCGTTTATTAGTTTCGGTGCGAGAAGTTATCGAATCCGAGTCGATTTCGCTTTCCGAGACGATTGTGAATAGCCCGGCAGGTCCATATTTATTTTCCTATCGTGACTCTCATACCTTTGCGTATCGTAACTGCATCGCATGACACCGACAATATCATGATCGCTAGTTTGAACGCAAAATATACGCGATCATGTGATACGTGCATCCCGTTTCGCACAAACCTCGTAGGTATCAGATACACGTATTGTGATTGGTAGTGTGGATGTATTTTGATACTGTATCATGTATGTATCGTATCGCATCGATGTATGTACACATCGATGCGATACGATACATAGATACATCGTGTCCCATCTCTAGTTGGTTTTACTCCGATTACCAAAAGGGAACCTACACGTCGCTACACGTTCTTGACAAGTTTGAACGTAAATGCATTTGATTGCTCTTCCAACATGGTCGTTTCTGTTTTAAAATACTTCTGTTCTGATTGAACTGAATAAGAGCCGCTTATAAAGCCGCGTATCCACCAAAAATGTTGACAACAGTTATGTTTCTAACTGTTTCCAACAAGCGTATCCACCGAGGGAACAAATGTTGGCAACAAGCGGCAACAAGCGTATTCCTTTGATGTTGCCGCCGAAAATGGAAACAAGTTTTGTTGGCAACTGTTGTTTTGGCAACAAAACTTTGGTGGGGACGCGGCTTAAGAGTCGAAGTAGCTAAGAAGAGCCGTGGCTCGAACCTCGCCCACACCAATGAAATTTTTAATGGCAATTTTAAGTGATGATTTACATGTGCTCGACGATGAAGAAAAACATCGTGAGGAAATCTGCATATCTGAGAAATAAGAAAAAAATATTTTGAAGACATGTGAAGTTTGCCAACACGCTCTGGGTTCTGGGCAGACACTTCCTTGCCCTAAAACCCTGTCAGAAATGAAAGGAGGCCTGTGCCCAACAGTGGGTTATATATAGGCTAGGTAGTTATGTTAACTTTAACCTTTATAAGTATTTTGCCTCGACACTGCATGCCGCGGGTTCAAATCGACGGAATAATTGTTTGTAAGACCTGCTAATAATTGTTCCGAGCCTGCATGTTTTTCCATGGGCAATTTCTGGATATGGAAAGTCTCTACGATACAGGAGAAACCCTAGTATGGGGAAATGTTAAAAAGGAGTACAGAAAGAAAAGAGAAGAGAGCTGACAATGCGCTGGTTGGTAGATATGCATATTAGGAGAATCGAAGAAAAAGATAGGTGGCGCTGAAAATTTAAAGTGTCCACACATATTATGCAGATACATTATCCTGATAATCTTGTCAAGTGTGGACGTTTATGTGAAAGTCCACAAGTTCGATAATCTCAGTGTGTATACTCGGAATTTTTTTTTTATAGAATTAGGATAACAAACGAGCACACAGTCCACCTGATGGTAAGTGGTTGCTGCGGCCCATAGACATCTACATCTATCTTCGTTTGCGAATTAAAATGCAGATGTGTTGTCAGCCGTGAGGACTAAGATTGAATGCCTCTTTTACAGTAAAAAGGGTCTCCGGTTCTCTACACTCACCATACGAAACACAGCAGCATTAAGCTGCTATTTTACGCTGGTATCCTGTGAGAGCGTGGTCCTTTCCCGGTCGAGCCAACCCATTCGTGCTACAACTATACTATTATTATAGCTGCAGCATGGCTCTACCACGTACGAAATGTGTTGGCATATAATATAATATTATTCATATATTACTAACCCATTCCTTACGGAAGTAGTGAAATTTAATTCTGATTATTTTTCGATTTTTTACCCCTAATACAGTAAAACAGAAAATTATAACACGTATTTTCTAGCAAACGTCCATTTGACCACTGTGCCAGTTCCAAGTTAAAATACACGTTGATAACTTTATTTAGACATAAAATATTTGCGATAAGATGCTATTTTGTTTATTAAATCAACATATTGAGAAAAGTTTTCTGAACAATATAAATTATACTAGGCTGTGTTGTTTAAGATCTTTGCCTGCCTTAATCAGCTAATCGTAACAACTATAATAGCTTGGCTTCTGGCTTGACATTTGGTTTGACAGTTTATTTCAAAGAGTATAGTAATATATAAGGAAGGTTTATTTAAAAGAAACAAAAAAATGGCTGCGATCGGAATGTGTGAAACACCCGGGTGCAAATCAATTGCTCAGTTACAATGTCCGACATGTATAAAACTTGGCATACAGGGATCGTTCTTTTGCAACCAGGACTGCTTTAAAAAGTCGTGGAAATCTCACAAAATCATCCACTCATTGGCGAGTAAGTTTTTAGGTTAGGATCCAATGTTATGATCTATTCTGGTTTATTTTGAACTCGTCTTGTTTTAGAGGGTGAAAGCACAGATGGATCTAACGTGGAATATAATCCGTGGCCTTCGTATAATTTTACGGGGAAGTTGAGACCTTATCCGGCAGGACCAAAGCGGACAGTGCCTCCTCATATAGGTCGTCCGGATTATGCAGATCATCCCACAGGTTTTCCTGCTTCAGAAAACGCCGCTAAAGGCTCAGGACAGATAAAAGTGTTGGACGATGAGGAAATCGAAGGAATGCGAGTCGCTTGTCGCCTTGGTCGAGAAGTACTTGATGAAGCCGCCAAGTAAGTTGTTCAATAAAGAAATTATTTTGTGTAAAGAAACAAAGAAAATATAATATTTAAACTTAGTAATTCGCAGCCCGGCTAGCATGGACGGGGCACAAAAATTTTATCCCCCGATTATATCCACTGACAAGAGTTAAAATTATCTTGTTATGTCAAAAAGTGAGAAGTATATCCCCGTTTATAAGATAAAAAATTATGCTTTTTTGACTTTTGAAAGGGACAATTTTATCTTAGTTCATTGGATGTGGGTTGAAGTTTATATACATACAAAAAAATTTATCTAAGTCTAAGTCTATCTCCCAATTTATCTACTGTGGATATTATATCCACCGGTGTGCCCATGCTCTAAGGGTGGATAAAACTAAGCGAGGGGATACTAAACATTTTCTCCTTTCCCCGGGGATAAAATTGTCCCCCGCCCATGCTAGCCGGGCAGTTGTCTTGTTGAGTCCTGGTAGTTCAGAAAAAATGCTCTCACCATAATTTTTCTAGCACACAAGCAACATATCGATACCTCCTAAGTATACTGAGTCATCTAACAAATTTAGGTTTTTCATTATTTTTATATAAACTTACATAATAAACCATGATCTTAATGTTAGTGCTAAAAAAAATTAAAAAAGAACGATAATTACGGAGATAATTTCACGTATACTAAATCAATTTCAACATCAGTTAAAATCGTACATTGTATACTGATCCAAATAACATTGTACCAATGTACGCGGGGCGTGAGGGGGGACGCATTGATATAAGTTTATTGTGGCTCAGTATTCGATGAACGGCGGCGAGTGCACACGCAATTTTAGTTAATATTTTTGTTTCGTAAAATTAGTGAATAAAGTAAATGTGGATGTATTTGTCTTATATTGTTTTATATTTTTAATTAATATAAGAAACATAATGCAGTCAAACAGGGCGCGAAAAATTTTAAATTTACTCAATGACAATGTGAATAATACCAATGATACAATAAACAATAACACAAGAATCGATGATAATATAATGCAAAACAGGGATAGAGATGGTAAGTTATCTTTATGTGTATAAGTGTGATTTTGTTGCTTTTCTTTGATAATTGTTGTTCACGTCGCTTAGTACGCCGTATACTCATACAACTGCTGTTACACCAGTATACGGCGAACAAATTTTATAAAGAAGACACTTGACTCATATGTTTATAATAATATACTTATTCAATTTTTGATATTTTTGTGTTAATTGTGTTATAATATATTTTTTTTATCTGTTATATGTTTTATTAATTGTAATTGGCATGTTTAATACAAAAATATGAATTCTTGTATTTTAATTTTAATTATTATTGTTTTAGAGTCTCCACTGCCACCTGATGCAAATTTTACGGAGGAGGAGCTATCAATACTTGATGATGTTGATTTAAATGATAGCAAGGATGTATTGCAAAATATCCCTTCTAACGCTTCCATATTATTCCCGGATGATATTCCTTGCTCCTCGCCTTATGTACCGAATAGTGATAGTAGAACTCAAATAGGAGATCGATCGCCGTCAGTCATAGAAAACACTCCAGGGAATTCGCCCATCCAGAATAGCATTATTGAAAATTATTGTAATATTACTCCAGTACCATCGCCTTATAATTCTTTTGCCCCATCACCTGTTAATTTAGAGTTAAATGATAGTCCTGCGGTCGCCTCCCCTGCATCTGATATTAATGATATCACATACTCACCGTCCAATAACGCCAAACGTCGTAAGCGGACTTCCATTGCTAAGAAAGATAAAGGAAGGCTAAGAGAACGTTTTCATAAAAAATGGAAGGATCAGGAGAGAAAATATAATGTTAATAGAGGTTTGGAATATGTCAGTAGAAACGGAAAAGTACATAGTAAGAGAACTATGAAAACTTCTTGCCCCGTAACTTGTCGGAAAAAATGCAGTGAGAAATTAGCAGAAGATATTCGGCAAAGAATTTTTGATATGTTTTGGAGTATTGGAGACCACTCAAGACAATGGGATTTTTTGGCAAGATATGCTGTAAGATCTGACAAAAAAAGATTTACTGTGGATAAAGAAAATTCAAAACGTCTTCACACTATTTCTTATTACCTTCCAAGCAGTCAAGGAGATAATATTGAGTCTACAAAAATATCGGTTTGCAAAACTATGTTTCTAAGAACCCTTTCTATTAGTTTTAATTTTGTTTACACAGCTTTAGAAAAGTCCGATAAAGGAAATGGATTTGTTGAAGCAGATCAGCGTGGAAGGCATATTAATCATCCAAAGATTATTAATGAAGATATGGTTCGCAGTGTTATAGACCACGTTGAAGCATTTTCTCCTGTACAATCACATTACACTCGCCAAAAATCGAGTAGAAAATATCTTGAGAGCTCTTTATCCTTCCCAAAAATGTTTAAGTTATATAATGAATGGTTTGATTCTAATAAATACTCTTCTAAAGCGACTACCGTGAGACAATACCGAGATATCATTAATAAAAATATCAATATAGGTTTTCATAAACCCAAAAAAGATGTTTGTGAACAATGCCACATTTACGAAAATAACAAGCAAGTTACACAGACAGATAAAGAGAAGCATGAAGAGCATTTGAAAGAAAAAGAGAAAACAAGAAAAATTAAAACAAAAGATAAAGAATTAGCATTACAAAATAATGAAATTCTTACAGCAGCATTTGATCTTCAAAAGTGCCTTAATATACCCCACGGGAACGTAAGTACTTTTTATTATAAGCGGAAACTTTCCTTGTATAATTTCACGATATTCAATCTGGGATCTCACCAAGGTTATTGTTTTTCATGGCATCAACAGACAGCAAAGAGAGGTGCAAATGAAATTTCCAGCTGTGTTTTTAAGTTTATAGAGGATACGGTGGGTGAAGGAGTCAAAGATTACCGGTTCTGGTCAGACAACTGTGGAGGCCAAAATCGAAACAGAATTGTGTTCCTAAAGTATATGTTAGCTAGTTCGAAGTTTAGTGTAGATATCAGGCATCGGTTTCTAATAGTGGGTCACACGCAAAATGAAGGCGATAGTATGCACGCTTTAATTGAAAGACAGACGAAAGATAAAATACTTTATACGCCTGATCAATGGTATACAGCTTTTAGATTTGCCAAATCCGATGAAAAGCCATACAAAGTTATCGAAGTGTCTCGGGATTTAATAAAAGACTTCAAATCAAAGCTAAAACTTATAAACAACTGGACAACTACTAATGATGGATCTAAAATGCCTTGGAATAAAGTAACGGAAGTAGTAGTTAAAGCAGAAAATCCATTTAGAGTGTTTTATAAAACGAGTTACCAAGACGATGCTTACAAGTGGATAGATTGTGTAAAGAAACTTAAAGCTACACGAAATCGAAGAGAATTGAATATTGATATAGATAATATTTCTTTAGCTTATCAGACACCCATTCCTATAGACCAAAATAAGCACAAAGATTTGATGGATCTTTGTAAAACGTTGGTAATTCCTAAAGAGTATCATTTATTTTTTAATAATTTGATTTCAACTAATTCTAATGCAGCTGATGACAGCGATTCAGACTGATTTTTTAACCTTTAATATTTTTATTTCTTTTGTTAAACTTTATAGCTATTTTTGAGTATTACAATTGCCTAGACTTTATTAGATATTTATGTTATACATTTCTATTCTCTTTATTAATATTGTTTAACGTAAGTTACCATTTTTAGTTGTTAATATCTATACTGACCTACTAGAGAAGTATACCTGTTTTAGTTTTTATTTTTATTGATTGTTTGTTGTTTTTTATGAAACTTTAATGATACAACTTTGATAATTTGTTATTGTTGATTTATTCAACTTGTAGCTTTTAGTAAGGCCAAAAAACATGTTCCTACTTAATTATAGTGAAAAATACATTATGATTTTTTAAAATGCGCTGTTTTTGTTTATGATTCTTCTTCTTCTTCCTAGCCTTTCATATTTCGTAAAGTATTAGAAACAAAATGAGTAATTATAAAGCCTCGTTGAAGTATATTAGTCCATTATACGTCGAAGTTTCAAATGTTAACATAGCTTAGTACTTTCCTAGTATAATGAGTCAAGTGATGTAATTTCAACGTTTTATTATTAAATGAGACAGAATATCCCGAAAAAAAATCAAAAGTAAGTTCGTATTAATAAAATGACAATCATATTTATGATATTTTAGTGTAAACAATGGATTTTGATGTACAACGTACATGAATATAACTGGTAGTTAAACCATTTTACTATTGAGACTCGCTGGCGTATACCCAGCTATGTACATAAAATGTCATTTAAAAACAAAAATCAGCAAAATCATTTTATACCAAAGGAAGAGCTTGCAATCTTTATTAAAAAAACATTTAATATATTTCGAATTAGTTTGATTTCATTAAAATATAAACGATTTGCCTTCAAATCGCTCTCCTATAAAATTACTATAATGTTAGTTGACTCATTATACTTAGGAGGTATCGATATGTGTAGGTGTACAGTAGTAGATCTTTCTGCTCCAAAACCATCCCAGATATTAAAGGAGTTATAAAATCTGATTGGGCCATTTTTCCAAGTATTTTTAAGTCTGAGATCTAGAAGTGTATGTAATCAATGTACTTCCAACCCTCCCAATCTGCTACCTATAATTTGATATGATATTGAAAAGGTTTTTAACTTTTATTTTTAATATGCCCAGTGTTGCAAACTTGAATTCTTCCAAATCCATTGATTGGTATAAAAAATTACATTGAATTACGTAGGTACTATTTCAAAATATCCGTAGATCTGTAGACTTTTAAAAAGGACTGAAAATTTTTGTTTTTGTCATCGAATAGATCAATTTTTAGGAGAAATTCTTACGTGAAAAATAATTTAATAAATATTAATATTTGCTACAACGGACAAGAAATTAATGTAGTCGAAAATGCAAAATTTTTAGGCCTCAATCTCGATTCAATCTTAAAATGGAAATCTCAAGTGGAAGATATTTGTACTAAACTCAATCGGTTCTCTTATGCTCTATATAGACTTGGAACAATTGTGAATCAATCTGCCGTCATCACTGCGTACCACGGTTATGTAGAATCGGTGTTAAGGTATGGTGTCATCTTTTGGGGTAACTCTGTAGATAATGAAATGATATTTAGAGCCCAAAAAAGATGTGTAAGAGCCATTGTGAAGTTAAAACAGACAGATAGTTGTAAACCATTTTTTATTAGTCTGAAACTGTTAACACTTCCGTGCCTTTATATATATGAGATAGCCGTTTTTGTTACTACGCATATTTCTTTATTTGAGTGCCTACACAGTAAACGTAATAATCAAAAAATATGTTTTCCATCAAACAACACAGCCCAATTTAACAACAGTGTATTTTGTATGGCCCCTAGAATTTATAACCATTTACCATTACACATTTTGAGATGCTCCAATATAGATAAGTTTAAAATACTATTGAAGCAATTTCTTCTTAATAAGGCATACTACAGTGTGAAAGAATATCTCGAAGACAAATATGAAATTCAATAATTGACTGTTACATGACTGAGAATAACTAAATTGACTTGACTTATACAATATTATCTAAATTGACTTATCGCTATTATTTTTGATTTTGTATCATGTTAATTCCAATTTTAACTAGAGTATGTTTAAGTAATTTAATATAAAAGTAATAAAATGTGATGGACATTGCATGCCAAATGGAGGAATATAGCTGTACTAAATGTTTGTTCTATAAGTGATAAACTATGTAAACACCAACTGTATCAACCTATATTCGCAATAAACGATTTGAATTTGAAAAAATTTGAAAAATTTGTCATGTAAAATTCTTGTAAGTTCAATTGTAGTATAACATTGAATCAAATTGCACATATAAGAAAAAAGTACCATAAAAAATTTATTAAAAATGAATTGTTTTCTTTTAATTTATTTTTACTGATAAACAAATAAAATAACACTTAAATATTTGTGGAGTTATACTAAAAAAATTACTTTACTAACGTGACGCTGGGAAATTAGTTGAATGAAAAACAAGAGACCATCTTCACTAAAATGGTGTTTCGGACTTGGGTGATTTGATGAACTACACAACTAACAACTTTTGAGAAATTTGAAAAAAAAATCGAGGAAAGTGAAGACTTATTTGGCAGAATTTTTTTAATAATTTTAAAAGCAATTGGGATGTCCTGGATTAAAAAAATTTAGACATAAGTGACAATTTAATCATCTATAAAAATGATATAATCGTTTATATTAACTGCCTTTAAAATAGGCAGTTAATATAAACTATTATATAATTTTTGTTCATGTTAGTGAAATAAATGCAATTTAATGCAAAATATATATGCTATTAAAATTTGATATTGATTGACCTCACCGAAAAATTAGATATTTATAAGCAAAAACATTTTTTTTAATACAGTCAGCATAGAAAAACAGAGAGAATGACATTGTCGGCTAAGTTGACATTCATGATAAAAATGTTTTTCTTGTTAAGTTTTTAAAAATTCCATAGTTTCAATCTCAAATTCCGTAGTACTGTAGATGATGACAAAATTCCGTAAATCTACATAGTAATCCACAGAGTTGGCAACACTGCCTATATCAATCATAAGTGGATACTAAAAGTAGCAGACCTTTTATTATGGGTATTGTTAGGAAGCAAGACACTACTACTAATAATTTTTCTGTATATTTGTGACATTCTGTCAGTAGGGAGATTGTGTCATCAATTACTGCCCCTCAACTGTTGTCATGTTATGTTTTTAACTTAATTGTATAATTTTTTACATGGTAGAGCCATGCTGCAGCTATATTTCTAGTATAGTTGTAACACGAATGGGTCGGCTCGACCGGGGAAGGACCATGCTCTCACAGAATACCAGCGTAAAATGGCAGCTTAATGCTTAATTTTTTTTTATATGTGTTACCTCATAATTTTTTACTGGGTGGACCGATTTTGATGATTCTTTTTTTATATGAAAGCTGATACTTCTCGTGTGGTCCCATATTAATTTGATCAAGGTCAGATCAATATTTTTTTGAGTTATTCTTAATAACTTATATTGAAGTCTGCTGTACAAAATTTTTAATTTTAAATTATTGTACCTATATCTATACTAATATAATAAAGTGGAAGAGTTTTTTTGTTTTTTTGTTTGTTTAAACGCGCTAATCTCTGGAACTACCAGTCCGATTTGAAAAATTATTTTTGTATATTATAGCCAGATACATGTGGAATAGTATAGGCTATCTAGCATTAAGCTATATCACTCAGCTAGCCTTAAATATGGATATTTGTTAAGCAAGTCAGAAGAAAAAGCACTCCCGAAATGATTTATCCGCGTACGCTGGTGTTATCGTTAGGGATACGTAAATACAATGTTCTAGAAAAATATAGATCTTTACTCCGTCTAAAAAAAGTCCGTGATACCATATGTCTATTTCTTATACATGAGCCATAAATAGGTATTTTGTGACAAAAAATATTGAAAATTTAAAAGTGATTTGAGCGTTATTATTAGGCATGGCCTATTTATCCTTACGAACGAAAATTACTTCATTATCAAGACAATTTAATGAAGATAAACTTTGTTCTTTATACCATGTTATTTGGACGCATAGTTTAAGAGATAATGTAAAATTAAAATAATTCAATACTTGGCTGGGCGCGCGAACGACGCATAAACCCTAGCCGCCCGGTGAGAACGTGGGGGGGGGGGGGAGGACGCTCCACCGGGAGGGGAAGGGAAAGTGGATAAAACTTACCTTCACTCTACATCATACATAATATGCCGACAGATAAAAGTACTCCATTAATTATGCCAATTTTTCCATCCATTGCTATCAAATAAAATATTTAATTGCAATTATATAATGCTTGAACTAGGTCATGTCGCGCACCACCGACACGTGATGACGCGGGTGAAACCGCAGGGCACAGCTAGTTAATTTATAAAACATCACAGAATAACAAACAAATGAAAGTTAATTAAGTTAAGGGTTCTATGTCAGAAAGGAGTGGTTGTATTAATTGTTTTTATCTTGGTCAATAATTTTAGGTCAAGGCCTGCTAACCCACTGCAAAAGCTAACATTCAAAAAAGTAACATTCATCGAATAATCTAATAACATTTAGATTGTTGATTGAATGTCTAGCTTATGTAGATTAGTCTTAATTGAAAAAATTGCCTTAGTGTCTGATAGTACACAGTGTGTTGTATGTATAAATGTATATGTAATGAAAATACATATATATGTATTTATTAATAATATTTTTTTATGTATTAAATGTGCTTTTTTAGTTTCTAATAGTTTTTCAGTTATTTCTTGTATTATAATTAATAGAATCAGGCATTACTTTGCGGAAATCCATTATATAAAAGCTTTTAGAAAAATTTACTTCGCAAATATCTGCGTTATAAAATAAAATGATGTGTCTTACCTAGTATGAAGACCACCTCCCGCCCTCCCTCAATTGCGTGCACTATCCCCATCACCACTAATCCCAGCACCGCTACTCCCAACACCACTACACTAGGCAAGACACACCACTGACGATAATACGACACTTGTTTCGCCTCTACACGAGGCATCCTCAGGTGATATAGACTCTAGGGTGGCTAACCGCTAACTTAGCGCTTTTATTTCTTGTATTGCTAAAACTATGTTAAACTATCACCACTTCATGGGTTGACTGATAGGATGCCTATAGGCTTTAATTTCGCCCTTTGAATCCATTCATTTCATACAGGGAATTCAAGAAAGATAAAAAATAGATGTGGCAGAGGGAACAGAGCAGCAGGGTTCTATTGATAAGATTCCTTTAATATTTTTAAAGGTTTATTGTTCTTCATTTCCACATAAAAACTTCTAGACATAGTCATCTTTTGTTGCTGCTAATTGTTGCTTTTTTTTTATAGTGACAAACGGGCACACAGTCCACCTGCTGGTAAGTGGATGCTGTAGCCCATAAACATCTACATTTATCCTCAAATCTCCAAATCTCTCAAATCCTCTCTCAAAAATCCTCAATCAAAACACAGCTGCCTTGTCAACCTTGAGGACTAAGATGGAATGCCTCGTTACCAGTAAAAAGGGTTTCCGGTTCTCTACAGTAACCATACGAAACACAGCAGAATTGAGCTGGTATTCTGTGAGAGTGTGGTCCTACCCCGGTCGAGCCGACCCATTCATGCTCCAACACTGAAATGTCCTTATGAGGCTATCACTCTAGAAATGTTATTCCCCATTGGCTGTCAGTAATGAGCTGAGTAATGGCTGACAGATTGCCACTTTAGCCAACTGATATGCTACACATTCACATCAGTAAATTACATTTAAAATGACACAAGAAATTAAATTAAAAACCATTTTCGAAACTACTACTTCTACCTACTTTACCAAAGTCATTTATATCAATAATAGATTAATGAAAGTTATGTATAAAATGCATTATCAGGAGCCCATGATAATATATACATCCCTTTTACAGAGTATGTGATGTAGGTGTCACAACCGATGAAATCGACAGAGTAGTGCACGAAGCGTGTATTGAAAGGGAGTGCTACCCGAGTCCACTCAACTATCACAATTTTCCAAATAGCTGCTGCACATCGGTCAATGAAGTTATTTGCCATGGGATACCTGATCTACGTCCTTTACAGGTATGTTTGTATTTTTACTGGAGTCCATGGCAGCTGGGCAGTACACATGTTTACTTTCATAGTATCCAGTGGGGATCAACCACTGGTGTTATATAAATTATGAATTTCAATTTTCACTGTATTCGGTGGTGAAGGATGAAATCGCCGATCACATGTTCGAAAAATATTTTGTGTATGTGTGATGTCTGACAGCATGCATTAGAGTAATAAACCTAAAGTTACAACCTCTATACATCCCACTCCTGGGCAAAGGCCAGCTCTCATTTCTAAGAGGGCATTAGCACGAGGAACTAGTTTCATATTTTGAGAAGCCTCTGCGCAGTAGTGAGAATGTAACGGTCAATAGAGATTTTTTATTTGGTTCATGATTTAACAATATATGTATCAAATGGCGGTATGGCTGAATACCGTGTGTTAAGTTTCGTTACGGCTTTTGGGACATTATTGAATGCTTTTTCACTTGCACTTGAAAATGCTGTAAAACTTCGATTTTTGGATGGTGATAATGGATTCGCATCCACCCAACAAGTGCTTCACACGCCAGATACCACGACCTTATCAAGAGTCCACTGCTGAACATGGGCCTCCCCATAGCTTACCTCATGGGGGGACTTTGCAATATTTGACGCACTTATCTAACTTACCACTTGCAAGTTGGCAACTTCAGTTTTAATTATATTGAGCATCCAAACATGCTGTTGTTCATCTATTTTAGTTTCCCACTGTTCCCTCTTAGGATACCTTTTACGACAATATAGGGTAGTGGATATGATTAAACCGCCCACTGCACGGTTTACCGTTATCATTACATCCTATCAAGTCCACTGTGGAACATAGGTCTTCTAAATGGTAATTGACTTTTTAGTAAGTCTAGCGGTGACCGTTATTGCGCATAAGTCGAGAATAAGGTATCTTGGGGTAGTAAGTGGGTCGTGGGGCGGTCGTGCGTATTGTTCGCACGCGCTGATTGGCTCTTCAGTCGCTTTTGTGCAATTCCATTCGTGCACGCAGTACCCATGTACAGCTATCCCCTCCACGTTTCGTTCAGCGCTAGACTTACGTGCCGTGACTTGTACAGCGTATTAAAGGCTACTGCTGAATATAGACCTCCCCCATAGATTGCCTCATAAGGGGGGTATCTGGTATAGTCGCCACGCTGTGCAAGTAAGTGGGTTGGCAACTGCATTTTTTTATTTTTAGTTGTTATTAGGAAGATGCTGCTACCCATCTCCTGGTTCAGCTTCTTCTGACGCCTCTTACGACAACCACGGAATGATAATATAGGGTAGTGAATATTCTTACACCGCCACTTCTCGGTTAACTCCACGACACAACTATGAAAATTTAAATTGGTCGTGCTTAGTAAAGTAGGTCCCGTATTCCTATAGGGTTTTAGGTTTTAGATCAATGGAGAGACCGCCGCGCTACCCTAATGTGCTTGGAAAAAATCCTCACTGGTTTCCTCACGCTGTTTTCCTTCACCACCGAGTATGTGGTTTAATCAGAACTTTCAATTGCAATTACCAATTTTATTGGTAGTGGATAGGCTGAATTTATTTTTATAATCTGAGCAGTCACGATTAAACTCAGGTTGTTGCACTGGTTATTACGTTAAATTTACAGTGAGCACAGAGAGTAATTAAATGCGAAAGAATCCGTAAATATTGTCTAAGTGAAATTAAAAATTAAAACGAACATATAGTTCATATTGATAAGTACCGTTTTTTTTTACATTTTAGTTCAATATTCGATTCAGTCATTCATTTATATAACAATTTTAAAGCAAGATCTTATTGCCTAAGCTACCGTGGTTCACTTATATATTGTAATAAAATAATTAACGTTAACTGGTTTATGGTAATTTCAGGATGGCGATATTTGTAATGTAGACGTGACAGTCTACCATCGAGGTTTTCACGGCGATCTAAACGAGACATTCTTTGTTGGTAACGTACCAGAGTCAAGTCGAAAACTTGTGCAAGTTACGTATGAGTGCCTTCAGAAGGCTATAGAGATTGTGAAGCCCGGAGAGAAATACAGGGAGATTGGAAATGTGATTCAAAAGCATGCACAAGCTAATGGACTAAGTGTTGTCCGTTCGTACTGCGGCCATGGGATACATAGGCTTTTCCATACGGCACCAAATGTACCGCATTATGCAAGTGAGTTTTTTTTCTTCCATGCATTACAACCTGTCAAAGGTCCACTGCTAAACATAGGCCTCCCCCATAGATTGTCTCATATGGGGGATATTTGCCATAGTTGCCATGCTTTGCAGAAAGGTTGGCAACTGCAGTTTTTTAATTTTAGTTGGGTTTGTGATAAGGAAGATGCTGCTGCCAATCTTTGGTTTTAGTCCCCTCTGTCGCCTTGTATGCTATGTCACTGTGCTTAACATATGGAAGTGGGGACTATTACTCAACTGCTCCTGGATTGTAATGTTTATATATTATGTATTATTTATTATGTATTATTCTCTGTTTCATGACATAATGTAGTTTTGTTTGACCCCATTTTAACTCTGGAGGTATCTAATAATACCAATGTGCTACAACAAAATACAATATAGCACTTCATTAAGTGCATTCTCACCAATATGTACAGGGTCTTTCTTTGTAATTTTTTTTTACCAAAGTACATTAGTTAGAGATCACTAGTATTATAGCAATTTCCAATTTCGTAAAATTTCGTAAAAACCTTTGCGATGAGATAGAGATACATCCATCTACAACGCCATGTACAAAATACAAAATAAATATATATAAATGTACAAAATAAAATGTTCAAATGTCCATTATATGGACTGCAAAGTTATTCAATTATATGTTACTATGTAAAAGAAGTTTTGCTACTTAATTGCGGTAATCAAAACTTAACTTCAATAATTTAATTTTATTCATTGTCACAATTATCTATTTGGTCATGTCATAATTTTTTGATATTATAACTGTTGCCTAATTATATTAAACATACATTACGTTTTATGGATGTGTCATATGGGACTTTGTTCTAGAATTCTTTTTATAAAACTGTATTAACCAACGAGTTGCTTATCTGGTAGAGCCACACTGCAACTATATTAATAAATAAATATCTATACTTCGTTGTGGTAATCAAAAATTAACTTCGATAAATTAATTGTATTCATTATCATAATTATCTATTTGGTCATGTCATAATTTTTTTGATATTATAACTATTGCCTTTAATTAAACATTAAACATACAAAGTTATGTTTTATGGATGTTTCATATGGGACTTTGTTCTACAATTTTTGTTATAAAACTAGTGACCGACGAGTTGTTTATGTGGTAGAGCCACACTGCAACTATATTATACTTGTGCTCCTGGATTGTAATGTTGTTGTGTTTCATATGGTGAGTGTAGAGAACAGGAGACCCTTATTACTCGAAATGAGGCATTCCATCTTAGTCCTCAGGGTGACAACGCATCTGCATTATGATTCTTAGTCGAGGATAAATGTCTATGGGCCACAGTAACCACAGGTTGTTGCAGCCAATATGTACTGTTTTAATCTCTTTTTGCACAATTTTAATTTATATAACTGTCTCAGACATTTGGATTGGAGTTACGCTAAGGTTCTAAAATTTTCTTTCTGCAGAGAACAAAGCAGTTGGTGTGATGAAACCAGGACATTGTTTCACCATTGAGCCGATGATAAATGAAGGTGGCTGGCGTGATGAGCAATGGCCGGACCATTGGACTGCTGTCACTGCTGATGGTTCACGGTCGGCACAGGTAAGAACATTCTGAAACATACAACATACTAGAAAATAGTCAAGAAATGTCACCAAAAGTGTGGGCATGTTTTAAAATAACAAAAAAGTTAAGTACTGTGTATTGTCTATTGGGAGTAAACCTGTTAATACTGGGATATTCTGGTCAAGCCGACCAACATTGTACTACGGTTATATAGCTGCAGCGTGGTTCTAACACATACAAAAATGAATATATATTAGCTTATATTTATCACTTTGAGAAAACCCATACAACAACCGATAAATAAAACAGATAAATGGATTTACGTTTTTATGTTTCAGTTTGAACAAACGCTGCTAGTGACAGAGACAGGTTGCGACATACTGACGAAGAGAGCGACAGGTCGACCGTGGTTTATGGACCAGTTGGAGAAACTCAACGCCAACTCCTAGTCTCGACAGTAATAAATGCTTGTCCATTGAGGAAACTTACAGGTGATTTAGGAATTTTACCTTTTTTTTGTATATATCTGTAATAGTAATTGCAGGGAGTGAATAAGCATAATGAGGGACAGCGACTGTTTGTGTTTGGGCTTGTTGTGATAATGACTATGTTTTGCTGCCAGGACTTATTTGTGCTATTACTACTTTTCCATTTTGATGACTGCAATTGAAATGTGACAATAACTACGTGGTAGAGCCATGCTGTAGCTATATTATGGTTGTAGCACGAATGGGTCGGCTCGACCGGGGAAGACCACGCTCTCATAGTAAACCAGCGTAAAATAGCAGCTTAACGCTGCTGTGCTGTGTGTACCCTTTTTACTGGCAAAGAGGCATTCCATCTTAGTCCTAACGGGTGACAACGCATCTGCATCTTGAGTCTTTATTGAGGATAGATGTAGATGTCTATGGGTCACTGTAACCACTTACCATCAGGTGGACTATGTACTCGTTTGTCACCCGATCCTATAAAAAAAAAAACTTTACGGTTGAGGGTATGGATTGTGGACTAAATTCATAAGTTCGAAGCTGCCATTTGACTACTGTCTTGAATCACTCCAAATACATGCATTTTAAGCTTACATGGTGAGGTTAACGGGAACATAAGTTATTTTAATTAGCATTGCTAATATTTTAAACGATTCATCAATTGATTCATTCTAGCCTATCAAAAGCACATGCTGAACGTAGAACTTCCCTTACATTTTCTTATAGGAATCCTCCCTTCTTATGCCCTTTGCCATACATGAATATTTCAACTGCAGTTTGCTATTATTTTAAGTTGTTATCAGAAAGATGCTACTGCACATCTCCTGTTTGATTTCCTTGGGATAATTTAAATATTACATATATATACGTGGTAAGGGCCATGCGGCAGCTATATTTCTGGTATAGTTGTAAAACGAATGGGTCGGCTCGACCGGGGAAGAACCACACTATCACAGAATAGCAGCTTAATGCTTCTGTGTTTCGTATGGTGAGTAGAGAACCAGAGTCCCTTTTTACTGGAAACGAGGCATTCCATCTTAGTCCTCATGGGTGACAACGCATCTGCATTTTGATTCGTAATCGAGGATAAATGTAGATGTCTATGCGCCACAGCAACCACTTACCATCAGGTGGACTATGTGCTTGTTTGGCACCCTTACCCTATAAAAAAAAATACAAATTTTATTCTGTTAAATTTTAGTGGTGAAACCAACCAGTAATGAAGTGATTTATAAATGATTATCTGTAATATAAAGTTTAGTGTTAATTATATTATTTTTCTTTCAGGTATCCTCGCGAAAATCTGTAGTAATTGTAATCAAAACTACCTAGATATTTGGAAATTGTTACAAATATTAATGTGCAATAAATTTTAGAAAAAAATAAGAAAATTTTGCATATAAATGTAAAAGTACACTTTTTAATATGTGTTTTAATGTAATCTCGATGGACCGGCAACACTGAATTGTGTACCAATTGAATAGTCAACAAGTTATAACTGTCTAACTACGCTAGAAGAATTTTTATTTTGTTTATAAAATACAAGTCACTGTTGAAAATATTATATTACTAGAAATTATCGTACTCCTGATGTAAGAAATTACATTCAAATTTATTTATAAAAATTGAATATTTCTTAGTATGTTATAACTTATAACACGCATAAGACACTGCCATCATCATCATTACAGCCCTTCACAAGTCCACTGCTGAAAATAGGCCTCCACCAAAGAATGCCACAAAGCATGGTCCTGAGTCACCTGCCTCCATCGACTTTCTGCATGTCTTACCAGGTCGTCACTCTCATCTAGTGGGTGGACGCCCTACACTTCGCCTGCTGGTACGAGGCTGCCACTCGAGAACCTTTCATCCCCATCGGTTGTCGGTTTTTCAAGTTATATGGCCGGCCCATTGCTGCCACTTCAGCATACTAATTCTTTGGACTATGTCGGTTACTGTAGTTCTACTGCGGATATCTTTGTTTTTAAGTCTATTACGCAGAGAAACGCTGAGCATAGCCCCCTCCATAGCTCGTTGAGCGACTTTGAGCTTCCTCATACGACCAGCAGTCAAATCAAATCGTCAACGGACCCGCGTCTTTGCATACAACATCCTTTCCTGGTACTAAAATAATTACCACAGTGGATAAAGTCACAACACCTATTGGACCGTTTTGTGCAGACATGTTCCAACCCACATAAATATAGTTATTCAGATTTGAAATATAAATAATTTTTCTCTGTGGCTTTACCATTACAGCGTATTAAAAGCTACTGCTGAATATAGACCTCCCCCATACATTGCCTCTGAAGGGGGATATCTGTAGTTGCCACGCTGGGAAAGCGGGTTGGCAACTGCAGTTTTCTTTATTTTTAGTTGTTATTAGGAAGAGTCTGCTGCCCATCTCCTGATCTATTTACCTGTGTCGCCTCTTGCGACACCCACGGGATGATATGGGATAGTGGATATTCTTACACCGCCACTACACAGTACGGTGAGATATTAGCCCTAGTATATCATGTTGTGTATATCATTTTAAATAAAGTTGAAAGTAGACGACTATTTTCCAATAGACTTTCATACTTGGTAATAAACTGAAAAAGAGCCTTTTTTCCCCACGATTATCTCGAGAACGGTTTCGAATTTTCAAATTCTGTTTTCAGCCATTGATTACTGATCACTCAGGCATCTGAACCTCCTATTTTGAAACTGATTGCTCAACGGCAACCGTTAGAAACCGCTACAAAGCTGATTGCTTCGCCACTTTGCTATGCTGTTAGCTTGCTAGGTTTATTTTGGCCAGTTTGTGGGTTGCATAATTCACGGTCGAATTAAGACTCGGGGATGGCTCAAGCAAGTGGGGGTAGATTTCTACCCTCACTTTTATCATTTGTACTTTTTTTTTGTACCCTGATTGCTAACAACATACAACTATTTTACTTTTGTAATATTTATATGATATACACGGTTTTCTGATAGTTCTGTATATTATACCATGCTATATAAAATTGGGTACTTGACATCATAATAACATACACTATGAATGTAAAATAATAATGAAAAACTAAAATTATCATACAGTCCTAACCCCGCGATATAGTGTCAAGAACACTGGCTTCGTTTCCTCGATGAATGGCTATACTTTTTTAGTCTATGAGTGAGAAAACCTAAACTACCCTATTGTTAATGTAGGAAAACAACTTTTACACTTAACTTTAGTCAGTAAACTACATCACAGTTTTCGCGTAATGAACAACCGTTCTTGTAAAAAATCTAGTATCAGATAAATGAGACAAAATAGGATTTGGAGTTTTGGCGGGAACTTGTGCGCCGGTGGATTGTTATTCCTGTTTTATCGTTTAAATAATAGTTTGAATTGGATTTGGATACGTAAAAATGAAGTGATTTTGTGTACTAAGTGTCTGCGCATATCAACTATTAGAGGAATCAATGAAACAAGTACTCTGATGTTGATAGAAACCTCAACTTATTTTGTCCGATTAGGCGTCTTAACAACTTGAGATACTGTCGTCATCGACTATCCGTTGAGTTAAGCTGTCGTCAAAGTCTCCCAAGTACTTCTCGATGTGATGCATCGCCATATTGTGAAGAAGTTTTTGAAACAAACAATCTTATATGATAATTTCTTATTACTTGACACTGGCAAAAGTATAACCGAACGCGTCCATAACCAAAGAAAAAAACTGATGTGATTGCAATTAGGTCCAACAGATGAAACGTTACTACTTACTAATTAATTGATCATCATAACAAGTCTATTGCTAAACATAGGCCTATCATAGGAATGTCACAGCAAACTTGGTCGTGAACCACATAAATCTATCGACTTCTTATTACTTTCTTTCCTTATATCTGAGGGTGCGTACAGATTAAGTAACATGTTGTGTAATTTTTGTTTTATAACAGGTCCGCTTTATGTAACATTGTTTTACAACATTGCAACAAAGCAATACTGTATACTTTAGAATAACAATGCAATATAACAATGTTATATGACATTGTCGTATGACATTGTCGTTTGTCGTTCCGCCCTTCGAGTTATATAACATTTGTGTCACGTTACATAACACGTATTATAACGTTCAGCCTCCACATTACTGAACATGTTATATAACAAAAAAAATGCACCCTGTAAAATTACATACATATATACTTACTAGGTTACTTGGACTATGTTTAGCCAAAACATATTGATTTTAGATGGAAAATTATAATAGAAATGATAGCCTAGGCCATCGCCTACACAATCACAAACCAAATACGCCCATTAGTTCCCCTTTGCAAGTAACACAGTTGACACTATGTCCCACATACATAATAAGTAATTCAACCTTCTAAATCTCAACTATATTACTTATAAAACTGTAACAAAAAGAAAACAAACCGAAAATAACATCAAAGTTAAATATAACTTGGGTTTATTTACTGCATTATGCAAGCGTTTGTATCACCGGGTTGATTCAGTAAACTCGACTAATGTGACGCCACTAGTAGTTACAAACGTAAATGCCTCGTTTGTCTGGTGGTCGTAACCGCGACTGCTGATCACGAGGCACCGGGTACGAATCCCGGGTCGACCCAAAAAATAGTTGAATTTTTCTGTCAATAAATTCTCAGTTGCACAGCCCGTAGTCAGGAAGTTGGCGCTGTTTCACTCCCGTGCCTCAGAAAACAAGTAAATCCGTTTGTCCTGCGCCTGATCTCTCTCCGGTCGTGTAGGTTTACCGCTTAAGCGTACACTCAGGCACTATAACCCTGTCCTGCGAAGATGGCTAGTCTCCGTCTCGGTCTGGAGAACATTATTTTTTATTACAAACATTAGAGACGCAAACTTTCATACCTACAATTTCTAAGTCAACTCCTATCATAGGCGACTGCTATAACCAGCCTTGGACTGTTTAATGGCTGAAGGATGGGAATGAGGATTCAATCAATTGTACGTTTATGATCTTGTGCGTTGGCTAAATGTAGTTCGAGTCTAAAAATATTATTTATGTATTATATTAATCGCTTTAAAAGCAAAACCACAGACAATAGGAAGGTCAATTATATTATTAGTAGTGTCTTACATAAAAAGTACTCTGAATGTACTACAAACTAGACATGGGACGAGTACTAGGATTGGTTTCGGTACTCGACGGATTCGGCCTTTTTTAGGGTTCGGCTGAGCACCGAGTATTAACGGCCGCGTACCGGGTACCCGGCCTTAATTATATTCCAGAGAAAAATAAAGTCAAAATCCAGTTTTTATCATTATTATATTAGACACATTAAACGTCAGGAACACGAGAAGCAGCAGAAATATTTAGAACGTACATAAGAATCTATAATAGAAATTATTTTTACTAATATTTAAAATTTAAGAGAGGAAGATTGTGATGCAAAAACACTAGTTTTCCGGCCTTATTTGGGTCTAGTTTCTAAGGGAAATAACCGCACGCCGCCCGCTACCGCGTTTTTTAAAGCCGAGTATTCGGCAGAGTACTCGGCCCAATCTAGGCCGAGTACCCGGTGGCCGAGTACTCGTCGAATCACTACTCGTTCCATGTCTACTACAAACGCAAACTGATTGGAAAGCTATCAGCCTCCCCAAATTGTTTAAAATTGAAGTATATAATTATAAAAAAATTGTGTTGATATTTTAATTTATTCCGAAATATTATATTATGTAATTATACTATTGCGCCAAATATTTATTTTTAAAACTGTATAGGTTAATATTTTTTGGTTAAATGTACCTATTATATTTTCTTTGAATTTATTGTAACAGTGGTGGGAATGTTTTTGGAAGTTGTATAAAAATTGAATACATTTGTACGAGTAATAATAGTGACTTGATTTAATAAAAGTTTTATGAAAATTTTCAATGTTTTTTTATTTGTTAAGTAGATAATTTCCTGATTTAATAAATAAATTACAGTGAAAGAGCTAAATGCATTAAATATTACTTATTACTAACTTTAAATACAAATATGTACACTTAAATATAAGCTAAGTCATATTTTATCTAGCAACACTTAAAACATTCGAAGTAAATTCGAAGATAATAACAAAATTCGAAGAAATTACACTAACCGTACATAAAAAATGTTTTAAATTATTTAAAAGCATGAGGATCTAGCGAAAAATATGATAATGACCGTTTTGAATTGAGTTGTGAGCTAACTTTCGCATATGAGATACTTATCTCCTTTATTTATTTATTTATTACTGATAAAATTATAATCATATTTTTTAATTGTAAATTTAAGCCGTTTAAAGTTTTGAGACTTCATTATTACGTTTTAAACAATATTAAACAAGCTAATGTTCGTGCCAGGCGATGTATTAACACCTGTACGAGTCAGGATAAGAAAAAAATTGTTATACTATTAAATTTTTAACAAATAACGTGTAACAATTTAAAATAAATAACGAAAAAAAATTACTCAAATATATCTTATATATCTTCCATCCTCTGGCTTTTGTTTTTTTTTAGTTCGATTTTCACATGTATCGTGGAGGCAGTTAACATACATAAATTACGCCAGGACAAATATCCAGACCCGGAACAATTATTTGTAGCCCATACAAATAATTCTTCCTTGTGTGGTTTCTCAGTGCCGCAGTTCCATGTTACGCCATTGCGCCACGGATGCGTAAAAATTGCATATTGTGCAATGAAACCGTATTTAAAGCTATTAGAAATTTGGCATGTTGGCCCTATTTGTTCAAATAGTTTGTTTTTATAAGCTATTTGTCCTGGATATATCAACTAATACTTGGCCGCTTAATCTAATTATGACCTTGAATATAAATACTTAAAAAGATATGCACTAAGTCTGATTTTTGTCATTCCTCATATTCTTCAAACAAAGGTATGTAGTCGTCACTTCTAGAACGAAGCTTGAGGCCGAACTGTGAGACTTGTTTTGGGTCGTTCGTTATTGTTTGGTCGAATGTTTTCATGTTGGCGGCCTTCCGATTCTCCAAATTGTCTTGTTTTCTTGTCACTGGGTCTTTGAATTGTTTTACATTGGACAGTTTTGAAAGCAAAACTTCCTTCTGCAAACAAAAACACGTAAATAATTAGTCATAAAAGAGTCCATCGGTTGGTAAGTGGTTACTGCAGTCAATACAGCAGGTGCAATATTGTGTTTTGAGCTCTGACGATTAAGACGTAATATTTTAATTATATTTGTAAAATATACAGGGTTATTTTGCAATAAGCGGCCAATTTTGCAGAGAAGCTTCAGAATATGTAATATAGACAAACGGTGAAGAAAAATTAATTTAAAAAATCGCAAACATGCTGTCATTTTTATCTTTGAAATCCAAAATGCGTGGTAATTTATTACTTTAACTGATTTAACTGCGCACGCACACATTCGTGAGGTAGGCATAAACTTTGTTGCCTATAAATAACATTAAATTAAAAGTACAAGCTTAATTTACTCGTATATTCAAAAACTGCAATAACAGTATATCATTATTCATATATTTGGACTTAATTTTAAAATTTGCCTACTTTTTGAAAAATAAACTTGTATATCATATAATTACACGAGCTCTCTACCACATTTTAAACCATGACAAAACGTTGGATTCGCTCCTTGATAGTAGACTTAAGATTGTGGTACATACTCAGACGAATTCCTAGATAAGAAGAGGTCTACCCCATCTAGAGCTGCAGAGAGACACTTCAATTTTATTTATATTGTATAAATGCAGAAAATATTATCTTAAAGTTATATCTGCCAACGACGCTTGACTTCCGGGGTGACAACGCGTCTATGTTGATTCTTTAATGAGGTCGAATGATGAAGTACTCTGCCTTCATACGTATCTCACAAACAAATAAAGCAAAATTCTCAAACGAAAAGATAGGTACAAATTGTGGTAACTCGTTTGTCGTCACCTTAAAATTATGAAAATTGCGGAGTTTCTGTCCGGATCTTAAAACGGGCTGAAACCGTTGCTTTATTAAACATTACATATAATATGCACAACTATTACTTAAATTACTATTATTTAAATATCAAAAATACATTTATGAATGTGCAACGCTACACAAGATGTGTTCATTTTTATTAACAAATATTTCTAATAATTTACCTGCATTGGATTTTCAGAATAGCTAGCGTATATTCTTAGTATCGGTTCCCCAGTTTTATTATCAAAACTGAGCTTACTTTTTGGAGGTATTTTAGCCTTTACTACTGTCAACTTTTGTGGTATAATTTCCATTTTGTTCTCCGGAATTGTGATCAGTCGTAACGGAGGCCGTCTTGACGCCGTATTGACTTTTACATTGGTAAAATCACGATCCTCACTTATCATAGCTTGCACCAACTGACCAGCAAACACATTGCCTTCTTTATTCACTTTTGTTTGATCTTGTGATCTCAGTAATGTATATGCAACATTAACAGATCCATCTGGCTTTTCAAACGGCGTTCCTGCAATTGGCTTTATTTCATTTAAAGTTTCATTCTTTCCTTCTTTCTCTGCGTTAATACTTTTATTTTCACCAGTTTCTGATTTGGCAGTCGTGGTAGTCACATTTCCTTCGTGAATAGGTGTTTTTACTTTCTCTTGCGCTAAAGCGGCCGCAGTACTGACATCATTTATGGCTGAATAAAACTCTTTAGCCATTACATTACTAACATTCTGACCTACCTGGGCATAATAGATAGGTGTAGTCTTTTGTTCTTCCGTGGTTGTTTCAACATAGTTCTTAACAGTTGTCGTGGGAGGTTCTGTTTCGGATGTTACTGTTAATAATGTTACATTTTGTGATTCGTTTAGTGTGGTTGCATCAATGAAGTTCTCAGTGACATTACTAGGAGTAAAAGCTTGGGGTATTAAAGAAAGAACTGAACCTTCTTGCGTTTCCCTTTGCACAATGTTTCTATGAGGTTCTCTTGGCTTGAAAGATGTTGGTATTTGTTTTGTTATCACTTCGTTTTCTAATAGGAATAGTTCAGGTTGAGATGAAGTTTGTTGAATTTGAGGCTGCACGTCAGTGGGATAAGGTATAAATTCCACTGACTGAAATTGTAGCAGTTGGTTCTGCAGCTTTTGTAAGAAATTGGGATCGTTTTGGTATAGAGCGTGCGGTGAAATAACGAATCCTTCGGCTGTTGTTTGTAGAAGATTTTGATGACCTGATAGTTCGTTTAAACCCTGCAAGTGATTTTATATATTATTTAATTTAATTTCGAAAAGGTAATATTAGAAATACAATAATTTAAAATGGACCGTGTAGTGGCAGTACAATACCCGTTCCCCAATATCGTCCCGTGGGTGTCGTGAGAGGCAACAGAAGGAAATGAAACAGCAGATGGACAACAACTCAAAATAATAATTAACTTTATAATATTAATAACATTTGCTAAGCGTGGCAACTGTGTCAAAATAATGTCCTCCCCCATTCCACAGACAACAATTATACTATTTGGTCCCCCCTGTTAAGCTATCAATTAGGGATGCCTATACTCAACTGTAGACTTTGATAGACTGTAATGAATTAATGAAATAAATAAGATTAAAAGATAATAAATGCTTGATGAAACATTCATGATGATTATTCAGATTTACTTGGACTTTCTCCACGCCCATATATCGTACAAGACATACCAAATCGTTTTCCAACTCTCACTTTCATACAAAATATACCAAAAAATATCAAATCTGTTTCACTTATAACCAATTTTTTGCAGACATTGATATTTTTACGAAAAAGAAAAATTTTTTTTAAACCGAAGTATATAACATACCCTTTAATAGTTATTTATGATTAAGGTATTAAATTTTACCAAACACGCACGCACTCTCTCACTCACACACACCCACGCACGCACGCACGCACGCACGAACGCACACACATTCTTTTAAAAACAAAAGATATCGATGAAAATACAAAGAAATGTTGAAATTTCGATTGTCAAGCACCGTTCTCATTATAACATACACACAATCTTATTATATGTACGGTGTGTATTGAAGTACCGCCGAAATAGTTATCCATTGCTATTTTTGTACCTAGAAGAGAGCGTAGCACTTTCTTTTTAGTTATGTATAGGGTAACCTGTAATAAGGCTTATGTTAAGATAATCCGATACATTTATTTTGTTAAAAGCTGTTGGTTTTCTAAATAAAGAATCATTCAATTCATTCAATGCTTCTTGTTACATTTTACCTGCATAGAAAATTGTTGTGGAATAATTTGATTTTGTGGTAGCGACAACGACGTGACACCGTACTGTGTTGGTAGATGGAAAGCGGCGCCGTTGCGTACGAACTGTTGAAATTCTGGTGTTGTTAAAGACTGGAAAGAACGAAACACTAAACTTTATACAGGTATATAATCGATGGTGCGACTGCTAGTGATCGTGCAACGTCTGAACGACTTGACCGATTGATGTTATCTTCACAAAATCTACTTGTTTTGAGATCGTACCTAGTCGAAGTTATTAACTAATTCTGTGTTCAAGTGAAACATATTCACAATACATGGTTTCAATGTTAACCTCGTTGGTCTTGGAACAGAAACAGAAACTTTTTTATTCAATATAAAATATAAATAATAGTTATTGATAGTCAATCTTTAGTTTAATTACCACTGGTTCGAAAAAAACCTCTGTCCTGGGAAGAACCAGCAAGAAACCCAGCGGAACTTTTTGTTTAAATAAAAGCTTACAATCATGTATATTTCACAATTAACCACACAAAACAAACGAGAAATAGTTTGGTAGCGATCACCTCATTCCCAGAGGTTATTATCATCCATAAATTCCTTAATAGTATAATAACCCTTTTTATACAAACTTTGTTTAATAAGGTTTTTAAACTTTTTTAAACAAAGTTGTATTGTATTTTGTATATTTTCTGGGATTTTGTTGTAAAAGCGTATACATCGCCCTAAGAATGAATTACTGACTCGGTGGAGTCGAGTAACTGGTACTAGTAGCTTGAGTGTGTTCCTAGTATTTACAGAATGAATATCACTTATTTTTGTAAACCTAATTTTATTTTTGTGTACGTACATTACATTTTCATAAATTTATTGAGAGGCGAGGCGAGAGAGAAATTTATTAATATTTTAATTTCCTTAAATTTTTGTCGCAGCGAGTCTAGGTTTTAAATCATAGATTGCTCTTATGGCCCTCTTCTGTAAAACGAATATAATTTCACTGTCAGTCGCGTGTCCCCATAACACAATACTATATGACTTTATGCTATGGAAATTGTGTTCATAAACGCTGTTGCTGTTCATGAGTTTTTGGGTTCGAATCACGGGTCGGGCCAAAATCGCTTATTAAGTTTTTCTGAGAAGAAATTCTCAGTAGCATCCCGGAGTTAGGAAGTTGGTGTTGCACCTAATCTCTCTCCGGTCGTGTCGGACTGCCGTCCAATCGGAAAATGAGACGAGAGTGCACCTATGCTTGCGTATACGAGGGCGACACTGAAAGTTTTTAGAACTGGCCACTTGTAAACGATATAATAAAAAAATAAGTTCAAATTTTGAAAATGGAACACTGCCAATATTATTTTGTATGTATTTTATTAATTTGTCATTTGTTTACGATTTGGCGGCAAATTGAAAATTGTCTGTGTCACGTCAGCATGACTTTAACGCAAGAAAATTTTCGTGCAACGTTTTTTGTGACTTTCGATGTCATTTAAGTCAATAATGATAGACTTCGATTGGCCTTTCACGATGAAGCGCCATCTCGTGCCACTGTTTACAACTGGTTTAATGAAATTAAACGTGGTCGCACTAATCTCACCGATGATCTGCGTGAGGGACGGCCTTCTACGGCGACGAATGAAGATAATCTTAGTGTTGTAATTTATTGTTAGTTGTTTAAAAGGCGTATGATAGAGACTGACAAAAGAGGGACTTATCAGCAGATTCGGACAAGCTTAGGCATCGGTATGAGTCAAATGCACAAAATCTTCCATGAACATTTAGCGGTCAGGAAGCATTGTGCCCGGTGGATACCTCATAATTTGACAGAGGCCCAAAAACTCCGTCGTGCCGTAAAATGGTTCAAAGATTTAACGGAGGTGACTCAAATGCTGTGTTCGACATACTTACGGGTGACAAAAGCTGGATTTATTGTTGTGATCCTGAAACTAAGAGACAGTCTGCTCCGAGGAGTTGCCGACTAAAGAGAAGAGAGGTCAAAGCGTGGGGAAAAAAGATGGTGGCCCAAATTTTTTCCATTTTCTAAGAACTTTCAGTGTCACGCTCGTACACTCTGATTCTATAATCCTCCCCTGCGCATATGGCTAGCCTCCGTTGAGACAGGTCGCCGTAACCGAAAGTCAATCTGGAGAATATTAGATATGGCTTAGTGTCAAACACGATAATAAAAAAAAATCTGGACCTGATATTATGTGGTCGAGTTATCAATATTTATATTTACATTGCAAAAAATCCGGGATGAAGATCATCGCACCTCCTACCAGAAAGGGCGGAACAACGTCTACCGGGGAAGGTAAGTATATTTGTATTAATTAGAGTTAATAAATGATTTGGCAATACTTGATGCATTGTCTCTTGCAGCCGATGGCTTACTTTTGGTTGCCGTGTGTTACATCCATCCTCGTTTACGAATCAAAATGCAGATACGTTGTCACCCTTGAGGAGTAAGATAGAATGCCTCTTTCACAGTAAAAAGGGTCTCCGGTTCTCTATACTCACCATACGAAACACAGCGGCGTTTAGGTGCTATTTTACGCTGGTATTCTGTGAGAGCGTGGTTCCTCCCCGGGCGAGCCGACCCAATCGCGCTACAACTATACCACTAATATAGCTGAAAAAAGTGAAAGTAAGGCTATACTTACTGATTGTTTCGAAAACCCTGTAGGCGCTTCAATTTTTGGTGGATTCGGAGCTTGATATACTATAGGCTCAGTATATTTTTCAGTGACTTCGTAGGTGGTTTTAGGCTGGAATTTAAAAAACGTAATAATACATCAAAATCTCAGTATTAATAAGTATGAAGAAAAATTAATTAAAAAAAATCTCATATATTCTGTCCTCTTTATCTTTTAAATTCAGAATGCGTCGTAATACATTATTTGAACTGATTGTCATTCATTAATATCTAACGCTTAGGTACTATTTTACTACGCACCCGTAGTTGTTGTCCATATATCACATCCAATTTGGGAGTATTTGAAATAAAGTATATCACTATCTATATATTTGAACATAAATATAAAATTTAAATACTCTTTGAAATGTAACCCTGTAGAAAACAGAACTATGTGTGCAGAGATTGACCATTGTGGTGTTGACTGTTGATGGTTTTGTTATAAAAAACTTGCTTATCAATGACAATGGATAAGTCTCCTATTTCGATTCGATGTTATTACGAACTGATAATTTTAACCAATTATTAACCTATGTTCGGTCTTATCAGCATTCTTTATTTTGCTGTCTTCGAACATAATTATATATTATATACCTATTATTTTTAGTCATCTTTATGTTTTACTCTATATTTAAACAAATAATTACTTTAAAAGTATCAAAAGGTAGTAATTATTTATAACTATTATTAGATCTATTAGTCAGTAGCATCATAAATAATAAAACAAACCGCTTCCGAAGATGCTTCGATTGGGCGGCCTTCAGATGAGTCTGCGACTACGATGGGCTTCTCGGAGAGACTGAGGTTGGGCGCTGGTATAGTGTGGATCGCATCTGTTGGTCACACACAGCTGACACAGATTGTACTGTCCACGGTAATCATAGATAGCAGTAGCACATAGTAGCACAGTCATTTTATTATCGAGTATACGAGAAACAAAGACGCGATGAATTAAATCTATAACGTAACCCGCGAAATTCGAATTTTCTTACGTTTTTTGCAATTTGCAGGTCAGTGTTAGGTTGTATGTTTAACAAAATATGATTCGCGACCGTAACGAGCATGTATTTACAGAATTATAATCATTATAATCATCAATACAACCCTCTTAAGTTCGTATAATACCATTGTATGGCTATTTCCAGAAAAAACTCATTGAAAGGGATTATATGAACTTAGAGGGCATTGGTGATTTTAATGATAATAACTTTGGTAATCAAATATGAATGTGCAACTGACATCTTGTAGATAGCCGTGGACAACATTTGACGTGGTGCATTTCGTGCACGAAATAAGTATAAATATAAATGCAGTAAGGTAATATGATACAAAATCTACGCTTCGAAGAGTAGGCGGGTTTTCAGACACAACCTAGACTTTAAGCTCAAACCTCACTGTCATTTGTCTAATATAATATCTTAGCATGTTCTCGTCATGCAGTTGTCTAATTCCATAGATTTATAATATTTCGTAATACAGGTAACATGCTCAGGGTTCATGCCTAGATCTAAAGTCTAGATTCAAATTTTGAAATTGTAAAGTTATCTAGTTCAAAATCAAGATTGCGTTTGATTACCGGCGTTAGAATATAAATAAAGATGTAAAAAGTGTTGAAATAAATTTCTGTCTCCAATGGCGGCCTTACTTCTAATGGTAAATTATCGCTAATTTAAATTAAGTATTACTTAAATCTACCACTGTCTCTTTCTATTTTCGTTATATGAAAAGAGAGAGACTGCATTTTAGAATTTCAAATTGACGTCGATTTTTTTTAAGTAAGGCCGTGTATCTTCAATAGTATATGTAAGAAAAATGTGAAAAATCATAAATAAAGAAAAACAAGTAAGTTTATAAGTTACTATCCCAACAAAAATGGCTGGTGGCACGAAACCCTAATCTACATATCATGCACTTAACAGGTTTTTAATTGAAGTTCCATTTTATCTCACTACGTACAAGCGAACAGCAAGTGGTAATTTTTTTTTACAACCGACTACAATATAAATTATTAAGGATAACTCAAAAACTACTAGTCAGACCTTGATCAAATCAGATTACGTTGGACCACATGAGAAGCACCAGCTTTCAGATAAAAAAGAATCATCAAAATCGGTTCCCGTAGAAAAAAGTTATGAACACACATCAAAAAAAAGAAAAAAAAAAATACACTCGAATTGAGTATATCCTACTTTTCGAAGTCGGTTAAAAAGACTGACAGACAAGCACACAGTTCAAGTGTCCACACCATCCGCTCAGTTGATGATGTGGCCAATAGACCTACATATCCTTGATAAAGAATCAAAATATAGATGCGTTGTGACTGAGCACTATGATATATTTTAGGCTGCTATTTTACGCTAGTATTGATGTATATACATTTAGGTATCTCCACAGCGAAGAAAAGATTTAGGGAGATCGGTGCGTTATAACTTCTAAGGAATAAGATAGAAAATCTCATTACCAATAACTAATATTATTAATATTCCATTCCGATACCAATGATAGTCGCATGAGTAAAGAAGCTTAGTATTGTGCAGTGCGCATATCAGTCAACCTGTACCACCATGTGAATATACGACTGGATGTGGGGAGGCTGCTCTGATGTACTCGTATTCCGTTGTAGGGGCTGGTGGCAGTCGCGCCGTCTTCCAAGCTCCGCCCGGAAACACGCTGCGTACGTTTTGGTTGTAATGTTTTACTGCGTATCTGGAATTCAGGGATTAATTAAAAATAGCCTGGTATTTATCCGTTAGTCTCTAGGCTTCGGATTACAGATCAGTGAGCTGAAGAGGTAATGACCGGTTGTATAACTCAGAGAACCGATTAAATTATAATGAGTTTCTCTAAAGGGGCAACCTCGTACCGGTCAGTAAAGTGACGACCTCCCTATAGTTGGAGTGTCGACCTGTCAATGCATATAGGAAGTCCATGTATGCAGGTGTTTTAAGACCGTGTTTTGAAGCATTCCATGGTCAGCGGTAAACTTGTGATCCGCTGTAATGATGAACGTGGATTTATTCGTTGTGTTGTGGAGGCAAGAAATCACAGAATTTCGTTCGCGGGAACAACAGTCCGGTGTTTGTACACCGGAATGTTGTTCACAGTGTAATTATAACTTTATACTCGTATAATTATCAGGACTTTTCTTATTACAAAGACGTTTTTTGATACTATGAATTTCATGATTTGTAAATATATAAAGTAGCTTTACGAATTATTATTGATACATTTGGTTTCTCAGACATGCAGGTTTCCTCACGATGTCTTCCTTCACCGCCGAGTACGTGGTAAATAAGCACTTAAAATTGCAATGAACTATTAATTGGTGCCGTACGGATCGATCCCTTACTAGCGTACTGTGAAGTCTACAGCGAGCGTTTAGCTCCGGAGCTACAGTGGCTCTCCTAGAAATGACAGGCAAACAAAAATAAGAGGCATGTGCCTAGGAATGGCACGTATATAGACAGTGACTCTATATTAGATTTATTGCCGTCGCTTATTAGATCAAGTGGTGGCAAAGTACAGCCACTTACATATACTGTTTACAATTATTTTATCACACAAAGGAACTCTGAGCATGGCCCTTCCCATAGCTCGCTGAATGATTAAGCTACCTCATACCGCCAACAATTAAGGTGTGTGCTTAGGTAAATAAAGATGAAGATAACCGGAGACCATTTTTCTGGAACCGAGGCATTCCATCTTAGTCTCAAGGGTGACTGCAATCTTATTAGAAGAAGACAGATGTAAATATGTACGGGCCACAACATCCACCTATATCAGGTCGACGGTAAGCTTGTTGACACCCTTCCCTTTAAAATAATAATTAATAGGACTTTTTTTTATAATAATACGTATTTCATCAAAGAGGCATTCCATCTTAGTCCTCACGGGTGACAACGCATCTGCATCTTGAGTCTTTATTGAGGATAGATGTAGATGTCTATGGGTCACAGTAACCACTTACCATCAGGTGGACTGAGTGTTTGTTTGTCACCCTATCCTAAAAAAAAAACTTCAAAGCTTAAATAAAAGCATCAGTTTTATTAATTAGTGTTTCCTCTTAATATTAGCTATTTCACTGTACCGCGAGTCATTTATTTTATAGAATACGGGTGACAAACGAGCACACAGTCCACCTGATGGTAGGTGAATGATGTAGCCCATAAACATGTACATTTATCCTCTATTATGACTCAAACAAACATTATTAACATAACTAATATTCCCTTTAACCACTTCTGGTAAGCTTAAAATACTTGTGTTAGAAGTGGTTCACGACTGTAGTCGAATGGCGGATTCGAACCCACGACCTTTCGAGTTCGCGGTCCGCGCCCTGCCATTAGGCTACTGACGAAAATGCAGACGCGTTGTTACTCCTGACAATAGAGACGGAATGCCTCGTTTGCAGTAAAAATGGTCTTCGATTTTCTACACTTACCATACGAAACACAGCAACATTAAGCTGCTATTTTATATTTTACGCTGGTATTATGTGAGAGCGTGGTCTTTCACCAGTCGAGCCAACGCATTCGTGCTACAACCATAATATAGCTGTTGCTTGGCTCTACCACGTATTTTATGAAATATTTATAAACATTTCGATTGTTTAATGTCCTTTTCGCGGACAGAGATATTGTTAATGTCTTATTTTTTCACGTAAGGTACCTGCGGGTAATAAGACCTAGCTAAGGGAAAATAGAAAATAAAATCAGAAATATCTAATTTGGTCTACAGATTTTAATAAAAGTCATTAGTTTAGTACAGTTTCTATAAAGTATGAACGAATATTGTAACATTTGCCAAAAAGAAAAACAAAATTAAACATTTCTAAATACCTTACTAGTAGGCCTTATTTTACTATGGTAAGGTAATAAGGCCTACTGCTTTAACGAACTCTAGTAATCAATTTAGACGTAATATATTTAATATTTGTGATCAATAATCATATGAATGCAGAAATTAAGACTTAAAATTTTAAAAAAATTACAAATTGCCTCAGCTCAGTACTTAAAGTAATTTGTATAATTGTGAACAAACTGACAAACAAACTCAATCCTCGTGATTATCGTCAGGGCGTCGGTTATGTCTCGAGTTGAGTTGAGTGTTAGATAGAGTTGAGAATTGGGTTTATTGTTGGGATGAGTGTCTTCCCAACCAAATTTCTGTCACAGTGGCCAGTCTCAACGGAGACTAGCCCATCAGCACAGTACAGAATTATAGTATTGGAATGTATGCACAAGAATAGGTGCACTCACTATTCCCTCACACTCATCAAACCGCAATCCGACACGGTCCAAGAGAGCTTTTGTCTTTGCACTGCACTGGGTAGCGTGTCTCTGCCAACTTGTAGGGACATTATCGTGCAATAGAAATCTGTCATTATCTCCTTAACAGAGTGTGGTGATCATAAATAGGATTTTTATTACTTAGGCCTTATAGGCCGACAGGCCTTATTAGCCGCAGGCACCTTAGATATCATTGCGGTTTAAAAATAATATACCGAATTTGATGAAAGCGGCTAGCGTCAATAAATCCCAATCTCTCGCTTCACGTTCGAGATGTGCAATCAAATATTCTGATATAAAATAATGTACCTGTGAGGTAAAGATGATCTATACACGACATAAGGTGCTCTATGCAAAGCGGCTGCGGCTGGCATGATGCGCTGGTGCGTCCAGGGCCGCTGCAGCACCACGCCAGGTCGGAACACTGCCGGCGAGCGTACTCTGTTCACGTTCGCCACACGGCTGTAGTACGCCGCTTGCGTTAGCGAGCATATTGTGATGAACAGCAATTGTGTCTGAAAATAGGTACATATAGGTAATTCCATAATGCACAAAATAATTGGTACAAAGGCGAAATTAATGCCAAAATTGCATTCTCTGCCAGATACGAGTAACCTTTGTTATTGTGGTGAGGCGCTCTGGGTAGGTAACAATTATTACTTTTTATTATTTGTATTAACATTAAGTGGCAATCTCTAATTACAATTATAATATAATTTAATAAATTAATAGTAAAAAACGTTTCTAAAAACAAGCTTTTATTAAGCACTCGCTATCTTTGGGTGTTCACCATATTGGATTTAGAGTGACGCCATTTTATTTTCGTATCCTTCTCAGTAAACACTTTCATTTAATACCCATGTCATGGGGAGTTTATAGAAAAGAATTAGACTGCCATCTTGAGCCGTCCGCTATATTGGATTTAGTATGACGTCACATAGCTAACCATGCATTGTCATCCAAACTAAACATGTATGCAAAATTTCAGCTCTATCGGTTGAGAATAACTGCTTTATAATTCAGTTGCAAGATGTGATCCTAAAAAACATACATTGCAAGTAAAGTTTTTTTTTATAGGATAGTGTGACAAACGAGCACACAGTCCACCTGATTCTAAGTGGTTGCTGTCACCCATAGACATCCACATTTATCCTCAATAAAGAATCAAAATGCAGATGCATCGTCACCCGTGAGGACTAAGATGGAATGCCTCTTTTCCAGTAAAATGGGTCTCCGGTTCTCTACACTCACCATACGAAACACAGCAGCGTTAAGCTGCTATTTTACGCTTGTTTTCTGTGAGAGCGTGGGCCTTCCGCGGTCGAGCCGACCCATTCGTGCTACAACTAATATAGCTGCAGCATGGCTCTACCACGTGTATAAAAGCTTTAAAAAAAACTGTGTCAACACGTGTTTACCTATTATCAAGGTGACAGGACCCCTTTTTTGTTTTGAAGCACAGAGTATATGATTGTACTATTCATACTACAAGTCCGTTTAGATAGGTCGCACCCTCTTAGGTATAATTATATATTATACCTATGCTTGCCGCCAAGCGGCAGCGCGTGCACTGCTGTTTCCTGGTCTGAAGAAAAAGAAGAAAGAAGGTTGTAAGCGTCCATGGGCTACAGTAGCCACTCAGTACCATCCGGTGTACTGTATACTCATTTCTTACTTCAGTTTTATAAACCAATTTTTTTACAATCCCAAAAATAATTTCTTTACATTCACAGGTCCACCGTGTGCATTGTGTTAGTAGAAGTTGCCTTTCTACAAACGTTAACGCATATAGAATACTATAAAAATGAATAGGCATTACGTATCTCAACGCTAAGGCAAATGAAGTATCATTTTTAAGATTTCCATTAGGGTTATCGAACGAATAAAATAAAACTAATTTTACGGACTTTAAGTCGTTTATAAACGTAGTGGTTATATTCTCTTTGGTACCGTTTAATTTTCACATGACGTCTGATGTCATAATTAGTCCGAGCTATCTCCAGATTTTCAAATTCATTTATAGAATGAGCTTACAGTAACTTGAAGTCTTTTTTATAGGATAAAGGTGAGAAGCGAGCACACAGTCCACCTGATGGTAAGTGGTTGCTGTGGCCCATAGACATTTACATCTATTCTCGTTTGCGAATCAAAATGCAGATGTCTTTCCAGTCACTAAGATGGAAATTAATGCCTCTTTTCCAGTAAAAATGGTTTCCGGTTCTCTACATTCACCATACGAAACACAGCAGCATTAAGCTGCTATTTTGCGCTGGTATTCTGTGAGAGCGTGGTTCTTCCCGGTTCGAGCCGACTCATTCGTGCCACAACTACCTATACAATTAATATAGCTGTGGCATGACTCTACCACCTGTAAAATTATGCAGTGCAAAAAAGTCAGCAGTGGTGTAATTGGATTTGGATTTCATTTTATTAATTATGAGATCTCAAGCAGATCTTCGCTAGCCGCCAGTACCCATCCAGCCTTCTATAATATTAGAATATTTTTAAAATTCCTATAGCCTCTTGAATAATCCTCGGTAGGAATCGGTGTCATTTTTTGTCGTCATGTCATGGCGTTCCGGTGTAGGGAGAATTTGCCGTTCGCAGTACCAGACGTCTCGTACCATTGACGCTTACTCTCCCTGTCATCATGCTCGGTATTTTACGTCTGACAAAGACGAGATTGTTATACCGCCATCAATCGGAATCCATGAGAATTTTCGATGTGCCAATTGCCAACTGTGTTACTTGCCTACTATATCGTAAAAAGTAACCGTGGTAGAGCCACGCTGCTGTTATATTATGGAAGGTACGCTCTCACAAAACATCAGCGTACAATAGCAGCTTAGTGCTGTTGTGCTTCGTATGGGGAGTGTAAAGAACCAGAGACACTTATTATTGGAAACGAGGCATTCTATCTTAGTCCTCAAGGGTGACAACGCATCTGCAATTTGATTCTTAATCGAGGCTAAATGTAGATGTTTATGGGCCACAGCATTCACTTACCATCAGGTGGACTATGTGCTCGTTTCTCATCCTTATACCATAAAAAAGTGACTAATGTAGTATTGGGTTTGCGCTAGTGTAGGCGTTGGGCTAGCCACCTATCACTTTCACAATTCTTCAGTTTAAGCCAATATTTTAGCTAAACGAGGTCGGAGTAGCTCGCTGCTCCTTGAACTCTGCCTACTCTCTTGGGGATAACAGGCGTTGTGTACTAGCCTGGAACTATATTCTGAAGCAAAATTCGCAATTATTAAACAATATGTCTCCGTTACTTATTATTTATAGACGAATGTTTATGAGTCAAGTGCAGCGACAACGGCCGCACTATAAAAGGAAGGTGTCGGGAAAGAAGGCTTGTATGTCTAGACTGTCCACACTACGGAACCGGTTTATTTCTAACTGAAGAGAGTTTGTCGGGGATATTCTCACAAGCCATTCTAGAGATGTATCTGTTCAAAGAATTCCATATAGGTGACTTTCTTACTTTTTTCTTGATCTTTGATAAGGAATCTATTAAGGGCTTGAACACATCGATTGAAGATCACGAGTTGTTAATTTTGTTCATGTGACGCAACCGTTGCGTTAATATAGTTTATGTACCCGTATTCAACGACGCAGTATTTTTTTAAGTTTCTATAGCAATTTTAGTTTGTAATCTATTGTTTATTATAAGACCATCAAAATGAACAGTTTTCTTGGAACAAGTTAGGCCTCACATGGAATACTGTTCTCATCTCTAGGCCGGAAAACCCCAGTGGCAGTTCCTTCCACTTGACTGTATTCAGTGAAAAGTAGCTAGAATTGTCGACGGCCGAGTTTTTCTTATCAACTCACTGGCGCTGCGAAGAGATGTTGTGAGATGATGCAAATTGTTCGTAATAATTCCAGCCTAATGCGCCTTAGGGATCTTTAAGAAAAAAACCTACTTCTACTTTTCTAATAACGCGTCATAATCATCATGGTTAAAGCCCACAACATCAAATTTGTGGCTGAACATAAACCCCCTGCACACTGCTACAGAACACGATCCTAGGCCACTGACGGATTCTTTTGTATCATATCAAATTGTCACGATATTTTATAGTAGATATAGTGATGATTTGGTGTTGGAGGAAGAGGACAAGGGTACGTGCCCCCTACATTAGTTTTTTTAGTTATTATATTTGTAAAGCTCAGAGCCAATACCCTTTCCCTGATAATTTTTCTTTTTGTTAGGTTGATAAACGAGCACACGGTACTCCTAATGTAGAGTAGATGTTCTGCCCTATAACCGTATTTATCCTCAACAAAGCATTAAGTGAGATAGGGTCAGAAGCAGCTCTCCTATGAAAACATAGTTTTTAATGTATTAAGTGATAAGACATTCTTATTGTTAAACTGCAGGCCTTATTTTATTATTGTAAATGTTGGCAATGTGATGAACGTAACAAAAATTATTAGCATTTTGAAGGTGATGTAAAGCAATTGCATTGTACAAGAGCAGAAAGAAAGTAGGTCCAAGAATACTACCTTGTAGAATACCAAAAGAAATTGGTTCAGGCTGCTTTTCTGCACGAGGATTTTAATTTATGGCTATCATCGTAAAAGATGGCTTCCAAGTCGTTCTAAGCCTTTACATATAATACCATAGACTTCTAGTTTTCTTAAAAGAAATGGTATTGATGTTAAATCGAACGCATTTGCTAGGTCTAAGACGTGGAACTATTGTAGAGATGTAATACTAAAATATTAATGGGGAAGGTAAGTGAATTTTCTCTTAATTAATTTATTAGCAGTCGATAATTTGTAATTCTAGATATGGTCGGAGCAAATATGTTAAATTTTAAAGGTATCCATCTTGTCTTTCTCCCTCTATAGTCAAACTTCATATATACCCAAAATTATAACCTAGCGAGCATACCGAAGTAGAAAAGAAATAATCGAGAGTAATATACGTCAAGTTGTCAAAACACTACAATAAACGTTTCACTTTTCAATCGTTAATTATTCGAATCATGCTATTAAAAACTGCCGCTGTCTCCGTCAGTGTGAATGCCCAGTGAGACATGCCACGGGTGGTTGCGCGCGAAACCGAGTAGATGCGCGAATTGTTCGGACCGTTGCGCTGAGCAAATTATAACTTCTTAAGATAATAATCAACTTAAATGGTAATGAACTTGAGATATTTGAAGATACTTTCATTATCTGTGTTTACGATAATGATTTCTTATATTTACGCCAGCACGAAACTTTGAATGAGATTATTGTATTATAGAGATAGATTCGATAGACCATAAATCATTTTGAACGAACAAACATTCCCTCCAAGAATAATCTGTATGTTACATTAAGATCTAAGGTTGCATACGAAACCCCCCCCCCCCCACTCCACCTACGTATTATTAAAATTTAATAAAATTAAAGCGTCTGTTGGCGTTATTTTATAACAAAAAAACATTTTTTTAATTTTTGTCTGTCTGTCTGTTTGTTTGTTCCGGGTGATCACCGAAACGGCGCCGACCGATTTAGACAGGATTTTCACTGGCTGATAGCTGATGTTCTAAGGAGTAACTTTTAGCTTTTTTAGCTACTTTTATTTTTGAAAAAAAGAATAGGGTTCCGCGCAAAAAATTAAAGCCCATGAAATTCATTCGCAATAAATTCCACAACAGTATAACATATATTAACAATTAATATATTATATATTTTAAATACTACAATATATATAGAACAACTATTTTAAATAATACCTGTGAAGGAAATATTGTGGCACGAATACAGTTTGATTTATTAAGGAGGTAGTTCTCAGTTTAATGTTTGATAAAGGCCTTTTGCACAGACAATAATAACATGCACGCATGTTACGCTTGGCGTGCACCCGACTATACTTTAAAAGTTTTTTGTCTTACTCATATTGATACATGTTAATTCGACACGCTATTTTTAAAGAGCCATTTTAGTCGCAGTTCGTAAACATGCTTAATTATTATCTTTCTCACGCAATTCGACGATTTTCAAATTTTAATTAAAGATGTTACATAATTTATAAAAGTGATTTACAAAACTGCAGATGATTCTCTCTCTCTCTCTCTCTCTCTCTATCTACCTCTCTTTCTTAGTCTTCATTGTAAGTTATCAGCGTAATCTGCTTAACCCATTGCTGGAAACAGACTTATTAAAGGACGTACCTGCTGGCAGTTATTTGTTGTGAAATTTTTCCATATTAAACTGGGCAGCTGGGTTGATGAATGCAGAGCTGATATTCATCCATACATCCATTACAGTCTATAAAAGTCCAATCACTGCTGAACATAGGCCCCCTACATAGATTGCCTCATGGGGGAGTATTTTCCATAGGTACTACGCTTGCAAGCGGATTGGTAAAAGCATTTTTTATAATTTTGAGTTGTTTCATTTCCCTTTGTCGGCCTTTACAAAGCTCTCGAGATACGGGTATTGGATTTTTTTATTACTATCCAGTTAAGAGCTATTGTCGCATTGACATTTGGCATATTTAGATGGATATTCTGGCACAATATAACAATAATTTAGGCGAAATTCAGATTTTAATATTCCTTGGTCTACTCAAAAAGTTAAAAATAATTTTCCGCTTTTAAATTTTGTCAAAAGTAATTTTTTAGTATTGTATGTATGTTACGAGATATATTTGCCAATTATTGTGAACCAATTTCAATGTTTTTATTTAATTATTAGCTGTTCCCAGCGACTTCGCTCGCGCGTAATTTATTACAACTGAATTTCATCGGTTTTGATTATTTGTGCGGAACCCTAACTATTTTTCTAAAATAAATGTAGCCTTTTGACATCAGCTATCTGTCAGTGAAAGTCAAGTCAAAATCGGTCCAGCCGTTTCGGAGATTAGCCGGAACAAAGAGACAGACAGACAGACAAACATTTTAAAAAGTGTATTTTTGTTATAAGTACCGTTTATACTTTCATATGCATTTAGTAAAACGCTGTAATTTTGACATTACAAACAGACGCTTCAATTTTATTTATTTGTGTAAATTAGGATTATCAACAGGTTTTGCAAGATACATTTCAACCTTATATTGTTTTAACAACTCACCCAAGTTAATCTCAGTTAAAATAAAACAGTACATATATATTTCTTCGGTATAAAATAATAATCTATGAAACATTATTTTTTAACAACCCACGTTCACTGGGATAACAAGGTTAAAAAATTGGATAACAATATATAAAAAAAATATAAGGAATGAAAAAACAAATACAAAACCAAAATTGGACAAGAAATTATAACCCTGTATATGAATGAATATACTCTATTCCGATATAGTTAATAGAAGGTCGCACATGCCTGCGAACAGTACCTAGGTTATAGAACGCTTATAGCTAGATAATTTTAAAGATATATTTTGGTACTGATGTTTTAGTTTTGTTGAAATTTCTTTATATTTCTATAAATAAAACCACTCATTTTAGACGGTCTCTTGAATATAATCGCCATATTGGTCGATAAACTTTAGTCTAGGCCGTCGCTTGCCGTCTCTGCCACGAACTTGTGAGGCCGCGATGTGGCCTAACAATCAATAATATGTTTTAATTTTGTTGAAAGTTCTTTATATTTCTATAAATAAAACCACTCATTTTAGAAGGTCTTTTGAATATAATCGCCACTTTGGCCAATAACTTCAGTATATTTTATTCGTGGTAGAGCCATGCTGCAGTTATATTAGTAGTATAGTTGTAGCACGAAGGGGTCGGCTCGGCCGGGGAAGGACCACGCTCTCACAGAATACCAGCGTAAAATAGCAGCTTATACTGCTTTGTTTCGTATGGTGAGTGTAGAGGACCGGATACCCTTTTTACTGGAAAAGAGGCATTTCATCTTATTCCTCACGGGTGACAACGCATCTGCATTTTGTTTCGCAAACGAAGATAGATGTAGAAGTCTATGGGCCACAGCAACCACTTACCATCAGGTGCACTGTGTGCTCGTTTGTCACCCTATGCTATAAAAAAAAGTCTAGGGCGTCCCTTGCAGTCTCTGCCACGAACTTGTGAGGCCGCGATGTGGCCTAACAATTAATAATATGTTTTAATTTTATTGAAAGTTCTTTGCATTTCTATAAATAAAACCACTCATTTTAAAAGGTCTCTTGAACATAATCGCCAATTTGGTCGATAAAATTTAGTCTAGACCGTCGCTTGCCATCTCTGCCACGAACTTGTGAGGCCGCGATGTGGCCTAACAATCTATACAAATAAATAAAATTGAAGCGTCTGTTTCTGATGTCAAAATTACAGCGTTTTACTAAACGCATATGAAAGTATAAACGGTACTTATAACAAAAATACACTTTTTAAAATATTTGTCTGTCTCTCTGTCTGTTTGTTCCGGCTAATCTCCGAAACAGCTGGACTAATTTTGACGAGACTTTCACTGATAGATAGGTGATGTCATAAGGAGTAACTTAGGCTACTTTTATTTTAGAAAACTAATTAGGGTTCCTCGCAAAAATATTAAAACCCTAAATTACGCGCGGGCGAAGTCGCGGGGAACAGCTAGTTAATAATATAATCGAACATGGAAAAGGCCAACATTGTATTATTTATGAGCTTAAACCAACCATGGACTTGCGTAGAACATGATTATTCTAGCAAATCAATGCACGTGCATATGAAGCAAATAAAACGTATCGTTAGCGGTTCTCTTCAGTCTAATTACCACCGCACACTGCACCGGGCCGCTAGAGAAAATCGCCAATACCATATACAGATAACTGTTGGGTAACAGTATTGGTGCCGACCGACCTTCTTTAAAAAAATATATTTCTGATGTATCAGTGCTTTGCATCACCTATGATGACTAATGATTTCTTATATTTACGCGAAGACTACACGCCGTGATAGTCCCAATATATAAAGGAAAAGGATCACAGCAGGACTGTAAAAACTACCGTGGTATCAGCCTTCTTAGCATTGTGGGAAAACTGTATGCTAAGGTACTAATTGAAAGAGTTATGAAAGAAACTGATGGAAAAATTTGGGATGTGCAAGCGGGATTTAGAAAGGGAATGGGATGTACGGATCAGGTCTTTTCCATGCGCATGGTCGCGGAGAAGTTTTTGGCCAAAAACCAAAAAGTTTTTTGTGCGTTCATGGACTTGGAGAAGGCTTATGACAGAGTGGATAGGGATATGTTATGGCAAACACTGAACTCATTTGGGTTGAGCGCTGGGTTGATACAGGCATTGAAGTCTCTGTATAGGGACTCTAGTGCTTGTGTCAGGATCAACGGGGCCAACTCGGACTGGTTTGGCATCCATAAAGGTGTGAGACAGGGCTGTGTGGGTTCCCCGTGGCTGTTCAACCTATTTATGGACAGTTGTTTGGAAAATTTGAAAGTAGAAGAATGCGGGTTAAGAATGGGTGAGTTAACCGTCAAATGCCTTTTGTACGCCGATGATCAAGTCATACTTGCGTCGTCGGCGGCCGAGTTGCAAATGATGGTTACATTAATGAACAGGACATCAAAAGAAAAGGGAATGAAAGTGAACGCAAGTAAGACGAAAGTTATGGTTTTTGAAAGAGAAGAAAGTAAAACGATATGTGAAATAAGAATAGAAGGGGAGTTGGTCGAGCAAGTAGATGAGTTTGTGTATTTGGGATGTGTGTTTAGCAAGGAATGCAGGAAATAGAGTGAATGGGGTTCTACACCCTATTGTGAAAAGTCAGAATGTGTCCAAAAATGCACGTATGGCAATTCACAATGCTGTGTTAGTACCTACTTTAATGTATGGTGGTGAAAGTTGGGTGTGGCAGAAGAAGCACGAGAGTAGAATAAATGCTGTAGAAATGCGGTCATTGAGGGGTATCTTAGGGATAAATCTGAATGACAGAGTGAGAAATTGTTTAATAAGAGAAGAGTGTGGTTTGCAAGATGATGTTGTGACCAGGATTAAGAAAGGAATGCTTCGGTGGTTTGGTCATGTAGAAAGAATGAATAAGGAAAGAGTGACAAAGCAAATTTATGTTGCAGAGGTGAACGGCAGAGTCGGGAAGGGTCGCCCTAGGCGAAAGTTTATCGACCAAATTGGCGATATATTGAAAATGGGCCAAATCAAGAGTACCTTTAACCGACGAGCGTGTATGCGTAGGTATATAGATGTGGACGAGGCGAGAGAGGTGTGCCATCATCGTGCCAAATGGAAGTCTCTGCCTACCCCTCTGGGTGACAGGCGTGAGTGTTTATGTTTTTTACTACACATTATATGAAACAAATTTTCGACGTTTCGGGTGCTTTACAGTACCCATGGTTACGGGGGCGACTGAGGTGTTTGACGTCCCGATGTCATAGTTAGCCCGGTTACCTTCAGTTTTTACGCATCTGCGTAGATCGAACCAAAAATTAAAAAAATTATATTCAAAAACTGAAGATAGCCCGGCTAACTATGACATCGGTACGTCAAACGTCGGGTACTGTAAAGCACCCGAAACGTCGGGAATTAAAAAGTTAAATTAAACGCGATAAATTCGTAATTTTTTTAAAATTTAATATGGTGACCAAGTTACAGCCACATTTTACGTTACACGTTATACTCACCGTGTAATGGCAGTGTAAGACTATCTACTACCTCATATCGTCCCGTGGGTGTCTTAAGAGGCGACAGAGAGAAACTGAAACAGGCGATGGCAGCAGCGGTTCCCAAGCGTCGCAACTATAGTAAACAACCCCCTATGAGGCAATCTGTGGGAGAGCCCTAAGTTCAGCAGTGGACTTTTATAAGTTGCAATGGATACGATATACGTCCAGTGAGTTGGTGGTTGGGTTTTCGCCGTTCTGCTTTATTTCGTGTTGTGTTGTCACATGTCTTTGAAATATTTCTATTTCTAAAACATGCACTTAATACGGTGACACTCTTTTTCTACCGACTTCAAAAAGACGGTACTCAATTCGACTGTATGTTTTTATATGTGTGTTACCTCATAACTTTTTACTGGTTGAACCTATTTTGATTATTCTTTTTTTTTTATTTAAAAGCTGGTGCTTCACATGTAGTCCCATATAAATTTTATCAAGGTCTGACCTTGAGTTATTCTTAATAATTTATATTATTTATACGTGGTAGAGCCAACCGGAGACCCTTTTTACTGGAAAAGAGGCATTCCATCTTAGTCCTCACAGGTGACAACGCATCTGCATTTTGATTCGTAAACGAGGATGAATGTCTAGATGCCTATGGGCCATAGTAACCACTTACCATCAGGTGGACTGTGTGCTCGTTTGTCATCCTATCCTATAAAAAATTTTAGTCGGTTGTACAAAATTTTTAAGTTTAAATTTTCTACCTAGATGTCCGTCTGTGTAGGCACCACCCACTCCTATTTCTGCCGATAATGTGTGAACTGCTATGTTCCGGTTTGAAGGGTATAGAGATCCAGTGTGATAACAGACTGTGGGGCATTCTATCTTAGTGTTAAGAAGTGACAATGCATTTGTAGCTTTTTTGATTGAAGTTAGCCGCAGGCGTCCGTGGACTGCTGCAGCAACTTACCATCAGCTGGACTGTAAATTCGTTTGTAACTTCGGTTTTATAAAAAAAATGCAGGTTTTAAAAATTATACGTGGTAGAGCCTTGCTGCAGCTACATATATTAATAGTATAGTTGTAGCACGAATGGGTCGGCTCGACCGGGGAAGGACCACGCTCTCACAGAATACCAGCGTCAAATAGCAGCTTAATGCTGCTGTGTTTCGTATGATGAGTGTAGAGAATCGGAGATCCTTTTTACTGGAAAAGAGGCATTCTATTGTAGTCTTCACGGCTGACAACGCATCTGCATTTTAATTCGAAAACGAAGATAGATGTAGAAGTTTAAGGGCCACAGCAACCACTTACCATCAGGTACTGATGACTGAAGACTGTGTGCTCGTTTGTCATCCTTATTCTATAAAAAAGGCTTCCTAACAATATTTTCCTTCACCGCTAAGCACGTGATAAATCATCACTTAAAATTGCAATTAACAATTTTATTGGTGGCGGTGAGGCCGAGATTATTTTTATAATCTGAATGGCGAGGATCAAAGACAGATCTCATTGATACGTGAAATTTACAGTGACCGCTTACGTTCGTTAATATTAATAAGTACGATACGATTATTTTACTTTTTAGTTCATCTTTCGATTTAGTTGCTCCCCATTGGATGGAGTGATGATCTGATACAAGATGCAGGAAGTCGATGGATGCACGTGACTCAGAACCGTGCTTTGTGGCATTTCTTGGGGGAAACCTGTTTAGCAGTGGACTTGTGAAGGTAGTGATGATGATGATACACATAATTCTTATTACCATTACCTGTTACTGACGCGGTACTTTTAGCAATAAACGTCACTAAAACAATTCCACATCGATAATACAGACGTGATGTGAAATCTAGATGGACCGGTTTCGTGACTGCTCTCTACCGATCTGCGGACGTCATTTCACACTACCCATATACTCACGTCACAGTCACACCTGTTCTAGGTAAAGGGACTGGCGCGAGTAATATCTTTTGTACCTAGGCAAACGAGCTTCGCTCGGCGATAGACAAAAAATATCTCAAGGATGAAACCCATCGGGATAAACTTGGAAAGTAAAATGTTTTCTAAATACAAAATTTCATACAAATTCTTAGAGCCGTTGCCGAGAAAACAATTATATTTTTTTTCTATACAATGGGGGTGACAAACGAGCACACAGTCCTAAAAAGTAAGTGGTTGCTGTAGCCCATAGACATCTACATCTATCCTCGATTATATATTATTATACGATTTCGGATGATAATTTTGTTGTTCACATAACATATAGTAGACGGTTGAGCTTTGCTTGGATGTGATTTTTTTTTCTCAGCGATAGATGACATCTATCTACATAAACTTGGAATGAAAAATCTTATATTACAATATAACATCCAAATCTTTAGAGCCGTATTCTAGAGCCAGCTGCATATTATCTACATACGATTATATATCAGAATTGCTAACTTAAAGTATAGGAATTAGATATTTAAATATCATTGCTGGCAGGATGTAGTTTCTACCGGTACTCCTCTGAGTGTAGTGGCACATGTCGTGAAACTAATAAATTAGGTACACCATAAAGTGAATTCGAAATTACGTCAACAATTTAAGCCGTAAGTAAACGAAAACTCGGAAAACCACGCTGAATTCAGGCTTTCATGAATGTTACCACTACCGCGTGGATTCAAAATAGTCTTTGTTTCATACTTACTTTTTTTAAAACGTGACACTAGGATTTTACCAGTATCGTGTAGGCGGGTTACGTACATAAATTTCACAAGGACAAACATTCAGACTCGGAACAATTATTTGTAGGCCATACAAAAATACTTGTCCCGTACGATATCAGTGCCGCAACTCTAGTAATGAGTGAGTGAGCAATGAACAACTGCGCCGTCGTTCAAGAATTAAGACTTCGATGGATTAAGATATAGTGGCTTAAGAGTATCCATTACTCAATCTCGTCTGGTAGGTAACTTTCAAGTATTTCCCAAAGTCATCAACGACAGAATTTAATAGGGTGATGTATTGCCTAACCCGCGAACACATGGCAAGTCGAACAATCATTGTTCGTTGTAATTATTTTTCAGTAAAAAGACCGACTTATTTTTATTTGAAGAGAATAAGAGTGACAAACGAGCACACAGTCCACCTCATGGTAAGTGGATGGTGGATGCTACGTCCTGTCATCCATTACTATAATTTTTTTAAGAAATAGGGTGACAAACGAGCACATTTTCTACGTGGTAGAGCCAAGCTGCAGCTATATTTATAATATAGTTGTAGCAAGAATGGGTCGGCTCGACCGGGGAAGGACCACGCTCTCACAGAATACCAGCGTAAAATAGCGGCTTAATGCTGCTGTGTTTCGTATGGTGAGTGTAGAGAACCGGAGACCCTTTTTACTGGAAAAGAGGCATTCCATATTAGTCCTCAAGGCTGACAACGCATCTGCATTTTGATTCGCAGACGAGGATAGATGTAGATGACTATGGGCCACAGCAACCACTTACCATCAGGTGGACTGTGTGCTCGTTTGTCACCCTATTTCTATAAAAAGAAAAAAAACACAATCCACCTGATGGTAAGTGGTTGCTGATGCCCATAGACATCTACATCTCTCTTCGCTTGCGGATCAAAATGCAGATGTCAGCCTTGAGGAATAATATGGAATGTCTCGTTTCCAGTAAAAAGGGTCTCCGGTTTTCTACACTCACCATACGAAACACCAGGTATTCCTCGTGACCATTACGGCAAATACTCCCTACAACTGGAGTATTCAAGTCCACCAGTAGACTTTCACGGGCTGATGATAATGAAGAAGAATAATACGAACGATTTATCTTAACTCCTTAACTCCTCCTTTTTTGGTAGAGCCATGCTGCAGCTTAATAAGGTTGAATAAGGTTAACGAATGAGTCTGCTCGACTGGGGAAGGACCATGCTCTCACAGAATACCAGCGTAAAATTGCAGCTTAACGCTGCTGTGTTTCGTGTGGTGAGTGTAGAGAACCGGAGACCCTTTTTACTGGAAATCAGGCATCAAATCTTAGTCCTCAGGAGTGGCAACGCATTTATATTTTGATTCTTAACCGAGGATAGATCTAGATATCTATGGGCTACCGCATCCACTTCAGGTGAACTGTGTACTCGTTTGTCACACATATTCTATAAAAAAAATTAAAACCGAAATAAATCCTTAATTAAAACTAAACATAACACGCAACATGCATAATTAAAATACATAATATATTCGTAACGCATTACAGCCTATAAAAAGTTCACAGCTGAACATAGGTTTTACCGTAGTAGTAAATGTACCGTACCGAAGAAAAGGTTTACCGTAAATAGACAATAATTATATAGTTCTTTTTGTTACCGTTACAGTCTACCAACAGGAAAAGTCAACTGCTGAACATAGACCTCATAGGGGGATATATGCCACAGTTGCTGCGCTAGGCAGGTGGGATAGCGAACGTAGTTTTTTTTTAATTTTTAGTTCTTGTTAGGAAGCTGCCCATCTTCTGGTTTTGTACTACATCCATGACACGATGTGAGGTAATAGATATTCTTACCACTAAAAAGTGTTTAAATCGCTCTCGCTTTTTGGAACGAAGTTCTTCATCGGACGGTACGGGTTTGGCGGATGGGAGCTAGGCGACAAAAAGTGTAAGAAGTTTTCGTCGCAACCCCTTGTGTCATTGTGTAGACGGCCTTGGCGGCAAAATAAGGAAGTAAGATGGTATAATATCCATCTCCCTCGCACTTTTTCTTATCTTGCCATGAAAGAAATATAATTTTATTTCAAATGACGCTTCATTTTAATAGACGCTAGTAATTCATTTATTTGTATTTGTTAATCAATAATATAATACCTACGTTTATCAATAATAATATACTACGCAAGGAACTTCGTTCCAACCGAGTGTTCCACGACACTCACGCATGTTTTTTTTTAAATAATACAATAATCTCAGAAAACAGAAAATGAAACATCATACGCTCGTAGAAGGTAGGAGTAAGAACAATATTCCCAATTTTAGCAAATCTGAGGTTTGAAGATTAGAGTCAAGTAGGCAAGTAGGCATATCACTAAACTACTTGTTGGAAGCTAAAAGAATAACTTAAATTAAAAATTAAAAATAAATCCGAAACAAAAGAGTTAACGATCTTCAAACGGGTGGACAGATATTCTTGAAATACAGCTAAGAACACTCTCGAATAAGGTACCTTTGAAACGCAAAAAAATTAATCAAAATTGGTTCATCCGTTCAGAAGTTATGACGCCTTAGATACACACTACAGGTATATATAATACCCCCCTGTATACGTCGATAAAAAAAGTGGGCAAGCTTTTGGTTGCGGTACTGAAGAGCTGCGGGTTCGAGTCCCGCATGACAAAGTATTTTCAAGGCTTACAAAAAGTCCTCCAAATTGTGCACGTCTACAACAGACTATGACTTTGCACAGAAATTGCAATTAACTTATGTTAAAAGCTGCCACGATACAGGATAAAATCCTATTGACGAAGTAATGTTTTTTAAATATAACGGAAATTGACAATAAACGAAAAAATATATATTGCGTGGTTAATAATTCCTAATGTAGCGTTGAAACAAAAAAAAATAGTAAATGGTGCGCTTTACTACGACGAAATTTTCATTAAAATACAATCATCATCATTACAGCCCTTCACAAGTCCACTGCTGAACATAGGCCTCCCCCAAAGAATGCCACAAAGCACGGTCCTGAGCCACCTGCATCCATCGACTTCCTGCATATCTTACCAGGTCGTCACTCCATCTAGTGGGGGGACGCCCTACACTTCGCCTGCCGGTACGAGGCTGCCACTCAAGAACCTTTCTTCCCCATCGGTTATCGGTTCTTCGAGCTATATGGCCGGCCCATTGCCACTTCAGCTTACTAATCCGTTGGGCTATGTCGGTCACTCTAGTTCTACTGCGGATATCCTCATTTCTGAGTTTATCACGCAGAGAAACTCCGAGCATAGCCCTCTCCATAGCTCGCTGAGCGACCTTGAGCTTCCTCATCCGGCCAGCAGTGAAGGACCACGTCTCAGTTCCGTATGTCATCACTGGCAACACGCACTGGGTGTACAGTCTCGTTTTCAAGTTTTGAGGTATACCTGAATAAAATACAATAATAAAATGCAATTGTAACTAACCTTCATTTTCTTGAAGTAACTGTTTTTCAAAACGTTTCCGTAGATCAAAAATTCAAATGTTCCAGTCACAAAAAATCACTTACGAAAAATTATCGAAATGTCATTCTTACACTATTAATGTAAATTAAAGTAATCGAAACTAGTAAAATAAACACAAAATGAAATATAAATTTTAAAAATCAACTAACGAATAGAAACGTAGTTTCTCTCAAGTGTGTTAGGTGTTGGCTACATCGATACTATCGGATGCTTGTTGAAACGTTGTGAGACAAAATAGGTCACTGTCCACGTTTATAACCATCCCCACTAATTTTTTCCAAGCATATAGAGCAGGGGTTCCTAAACTTTTAAGGTAGTGGAACACTCATCAAATTCCTTTTACTTTAAATCAAAGACAGTGACATTTAAAGAAAAACTAAAAGGAAAACTGTTATCTAGGTGAAATATTTTAAAATTAACATTACTAATTATTCCATTGCAGTATAGTTCCTGAATGCTCTCGAAATACCTACGTACCTCCAATACAGTAAAAATGTAAGTGTCCGTAAGCCGGAGCATCCACTTACCATCAGGTGGACTGTGTGTTCGTTAGTCATCCTTAAAAAAATAGATCTTTGTATAGGTTCATTTATAAGAAAAATGCTCGTATTGAGTATCCGTCAACGCACCGGTTTATTGAACTGTCGATAAATCCTTGGTTTAGATTGCAGACGAAATTAAGATGGTGAACATCTGTTAATAAACATTATTCTTGTAAAAAAAAAAGAAAAGGGGTTAATTATCGGATCTAGATGCATTGTGACTAGGGTTGCCATCTACTTTGTATCAAACTAGCGATCCGCCCCGGCTTTACACTGTTGATTTCTGGATCTCGACAAAAGTGCCACCTACCGGGTCCGATTGTGAATCTAAACCATTCTCTAATAATTTAATAACACACGAAATTTCATCAAAATCGGTCCGGCCGTTTAGGAGAAGGTCAGTCACATACACATGTACAGAAAAATCATATAATATATTATAATATGCATGTTTTATACATATAAACCTTCCTCTTAAACTAAATTCTGTCTATTGATGAAAACCGCATCAAAATCCGTTGCGTAGTTCAAAATATCTAAGCGTACAGAAGCCCGCCGGAAGCGAATATGTTTTATACTATGATTTAGAGATATATTATAATGGCCGACACACACGGTGAGTTAAACTGACATCAGTTCAAGTGATCAGTTCAAACGGATTTAAGCCAAAAAAAGTTCGACATACACGGTCAGTTCAACTGATCAGTTCAAATTTGGACTGTTGATATTTTCAAATATATCGATAATTATAAATATATTAATATCGGACTTTTATAAATTGAAAAAATATTGATATTCGGCTTTATTTAAAAGAAAACAATCGTAAGTGAGCTCAAAATTTTTTTAATTTAGTATATTTATATATAGACACAGTTTTTAATTTAGTATATTTATTAAACAAATTTAATTATTAGTTTTTTTTTTAGTTTTTATTTTAAAAGACGTTACCTCCACACTAGGATTTTCTCCTGTATCGTGGGGGCAGTTTACATACATATATTTTACAAGGACAAACATCCATACCCGGAACAATTATTTGTAGGTCATACAAATACTTGTTCCGTGCGGGATTCAAACCTGCGGCCCTTGGCGCTGCAACTCATTGCTAAGCCACTGCGCCACGGAGCCGTCAAATTACAATTCTAAATGTATGAAAATGTTAGGTTATAGTTCTTAGTAATTAACCATATTTTTCAGTAAGAGTTTTCTAAAATACTCGTTGTTTTATATGTTTTAACAGTGGTAGAGCTAAGCGGTAGCTTTTGCTGTCGCACGGATGGGCCAGCTCGAACCGGGGTGGTACCACGACCTCACAGAATACCAGCGTGAAGTAGAGGTTTACCTCTGCGTTGCGCTTGGTGAGTGCAGGTGGCCGGAGGCCCAATTCCCCCCCCCCCCCCCCCCCATCAACATGGTAGTGGAATTAAATACAAGACTACCCCAGGAGGGTACCAGCACCCCTGGAGAATCCCTCGCTGAGCATCCACGACCAAACTACTTCACTCCTGAGCGTGGGTGCTCAGGCTGCCCCGCGTATTCTGGGGGGGGGGGGGGGGGCAAAATTCCGCTCGTGACTAATGCTGCTCGGGGCAAGCGGAGCAATACAACCAAGGCGACCCCTGTCACGCTATCCGTGAATTTTTGCAACATCAGGGGACTTCATTCCAACCTTAACGCTGTCCATTACCATCTAGAGACGGCGAAGCCGGCCTTGCTCTTTTAACCGAGACTCAGGTGTCCTCTCCGGCTGATACTTCATATCTCTCCTACCCGGGATACAAATTGGAACACTCCTTTGTGCCCCGGGCTGGAGTTTGTGTATACGTCAGAGAGGACATCTGTTTTCGACGCCTCGGCAGCCTTGAAGGTACGGACCTGTCCATCCTATGGCTGCGCGTAGACAGCGACGATCATCCCCGCGTCTACGGGTGCCTCTATAGGTCCCATAGCGGTAATGCCGACACAGACCGACTCATCGACCACGTTCAAATGGCTGCAGACTCCGTGCTACAACAGGTCCCATCCATAGTGATCGTGATACTCGGTGATTTCAACGCCCACCACGCTGAATGGCTTGGTTCTCGTTTAACCGATCATGCGGGTAGATCTGTGTACGACTTTGCTTTGGCATATGGTCTAACACAACTGGTTACTTCGCCCACGCGGATCCCAGATGTGGAAGACCATGTACCTTCCCTGTTGGACCTTCTGCTGACCTCTCATCCGGACGGATATCAGGTCTCCGTCGATGCCCCTCTGGGCTCTTCGGACCATTGTCTGATCCAGAGCACGGTGCTATTCACGCTCCAATCGCAGTTGCGATCTGCAGCTTGCCGCCGTGTTTGGCACTATAGGTCAGCTGATTGGGACGGGATGCGATCTTTTTTTGCATCCTACCCTTGGGGGCCGGTTTGCTTCTCGCCGGAAGATCCCAGCGTTGTTGCCGATTCTGTTGCTGATGTGGTACTTCAGGGTATGGAACTTTTTATTCCATCCTCTGTGGTGCCCATCGGAGGCAGATCCCAGCCATGGTTTGGTCGCTCCTGTAAAACAGCATCACGCTATAAGCAGGAGTGCTACCGGGCCTGGGCTGATGCATCAACGTCTCGGGATTTAAACACCAGCGCACTTAAAAAGAAGTATATGGAGGCGGAACCTCCAGGTCCTTCAAAAGCGTCATTGCCAAGGCAAGGTCTGAGCACATCGGCAGAATTGGCGAGAAGCTAGTTCGCCTTCCTTCGGGAACCCGTGCATTCTGGTCTCTCGCCAAGGTTGTCCAAGGGAACTGTCAGCCATCCCTTCCATCTCTGCACAGAGAGGACGACTCACTGGCCCATGCCGCAAAAGAGAAAGCCGATCTGTTGAGCTCTCTTTTTGCGTCTAACTCGACTCTAGATGACGGGGGGGATACACCGCCGACCATCCCGCGATGTGAGTGCTCCATGCCGGATGTGCGATTTACACAGCGCTCGGTTCGCAAAGCACTCTTCTCCCTGGACGTCAGCAAGTCGAGTGGGCCCGATGGAGTCCCTCCCATTGTGCTGAAGACGTGTGCTCCGGAGTTGGCACCGGTTTTAACGCGTCTTTTCCGGTACTCCTACTCCCAAGGCGTAGTCCCGAATTCATGGAAGACAGCTTTGGTCCACCCGATCCCTAAAAAAGGTGACCGCTCAGACCCGTCCAACTACAGGCCTATCGCTATCACCTCCTTGTTCTCCAAAATAATGGAATCCATTATAAACTGCCAGCTCATGAGGTACCTTGAAGATCACCAGCTGATCAGTGACCGTCAGTACGGTTTTCGTCGGGGTTGATCAGCGGGTGATCTTCTAGTTTACTTAACTCATAGATGGGCGGAGGCAGTAGAGTCCAAGGGGGAGGCATTGGCCGTTAGTTTGGACATAGCGAAGGCCTTCGATCGGGTCTGGCACAAGGCGCTTCTTTCGAAGCTTCCTTCCTATGGGCTTCCCGAGAAATTGTGCAAATGGATCACCAGTTTCCTTGCTGATCGGAGCATCAAGGTCGTAGTAGACGGTGCATGCTCTGATTACAAGCCTATCAACGCTGGTGTTCCACAAGGCTGCGTGCTATTACCAACGCTGTTTCTCCTGCATATCAATGATATGTTGCTAACTGGTAGCATTCATTGCTATGCAGACGACAGCACTGGGGATGCCTTATATACCGGCCGTGCCAATATTTCCCGGGAAAACGTCGCCGAGTACCGGAACAAACTTGTGTCTGAAGTCGAGTCTTTGCTTAACAAAGTCTCGGATTGGGGCCGACAAAATCTAGTCCAGTTCAATCCCCAGAAGACACAAGTTTGCGCGTTTACCGCTAAAAAGAACCCCTTTGTCGTGTCTCCTCAGTTTCAAGGCACTCCCCTTGCTGCCTCAGCCAGTATCGGAATCCTTGGCGTCGACATATCGAATAGCGTGCAGTTTCGTGGTCACTTGGAAGGGAAGGCCAAATTGGCCTCTAAAAAGCTTGGCGTGCTCAGCAGAGCGAGACAGTATTTCATGCCGGCACATCGCTTGCAACTTTACAAAGCGCAAGTTCGGCCCCACATGGAATACTGTTCTCATCTCTGGGCCGGGGCACCCCAGTGCCAGCTCCTTCCACTTGACCGCATCCAGCGCAGAGCGATTCGAATCGTCGACGACTGAGTTCTTTCCGATCAGCTCGATACACTGGCACGGCGTAGAGATGTTGCATCTCTTTGCGTATTTTATCGCATCTATCACGGGGAGTGCTCTGAGGAATTGTTCGGACTAATTCCAGCCGCTCAATTTCACCATCGCACGTCGCGACAAAACTCGCGTTACCATCCGTACCATCTGGATGATTGGCGGTCCACCACTGTGCGATTTAGAAGAAGTTTTCTCCCTCGCACAACTTCTTTGTGGAATCAATTACCACCAGCGAATTTTCCGAACCGATACGACTTAGGAACCTTAAAGAAAAGAGCTTACACCTTTCTAAAAGGCCGGCAACGCATCTGCAATTCCCCTGGTGTTGCGGTTGTTCATGGGCGGCGGTTGTCACTTACCATCAGGTGAGCCGCAAGCTCGTTTGCCCCCTATTCTATAAAAAAAAAATGTTCAGCTGTTTGACTACTACAAGAAGTAAAATGTCTACCCAGCAGACAGTCGATGACGACAGTCACTTAGAGGTTTATATCAACATCGAAGCACTTATTTCGTCGTTTAGTCTACTAGTTTACATGCGCAGACATTTAATACACAAAATTAAATCAAACGATTATTTAAACGATAAAACAGGAGCAACAATCCGTCGACGGTCAAGTTCCTGCCAAAACTCACAGTAAGCAAAGTAGTACTATGTAGAATAGATTATAGTCATTTTAATACCACAGAGATATACTATACAAAATTATATTTCTTTTAAAGATAAAACTGGGAAAAAAGGAAAAGCATAATATAGTGTAAATAAAGTACAATAGATTGGGTCCATCAAGGATTAGGATTTACGAGAAAAATATAAACATAAACCTTAGTATGTAAATAAAATCGACTGTCGATATATATATATATATATATATTGTTACGGCCTACGGCTGCTCCCTTAAAGGATCCAATCTTCAGGGGCCCATGAGCTGAAGACCTCCCGAACAGACGTAGGTCGGGCCTCCTAAGGCCACGTGGAAATTCCTAATTACATTAAAATATATGGGGGGGGGGGCGTTATACTACGGCCAGTCGACCGGAAGGAATTTGGATGAAGCTTACTTACCTATCCAAGGCGACTGGTCCCTCCGGAGTCGGTCAGGTCGCATGTGGTTGTGTAGTGCAAGGGAAAGAATGGTGATGTGGTGTGTATCTGGGTGTGACTGATGGTGATTGAACCTAGACCTTAGCCGTCGGCAGCAGCCCGAGCGTCGACACCGCTCCAACTTGAGGGGGCCTTTCGAGGTTATCCACAGTCACTTTCTTCTTTCGTCACGTTGACAGTCAATTAACTCTATCGTACGATTTACTAACTTACAGAAGCCACTAACTATCGCTGGTTATCAGGTTAACACACAAAACGCACACGGAGTTTACAGTTTATTAAAGGTCACTACCGTTTCGCGTCGCAAGAGTTAGTTCTAGAATATTATAGGCCGCACTATCTAATATTGCCTAATGCACTTATGCAGATTCTGAGTCGAACACAATGAGTCCCTGGGAAGCTCTCCAGCAGGAATGCGCGTCACAATGATAGACCGTATATTTACTGGCCGCGCCGAATTATTCCGAGTTCCCTAACAGAATGGACCGCGTGCTCACGTCAGCACCGATTAAAGACGACTGACTTTTCGTTCGCGACTCGCGCGCTCGTGCCACGCCCCAGCCGAAGTTCAAACCGGAATCGCGCCGAGCCAAGTGACATCTGGTGTCGACTCCGACATCAACGTTTTGCGCGAACAAACCCCCGTCCCGGACATAAGGATTTAGGTCCGCGAGCAAACCGGTCAGCGGGACAAGGTCGAGACTGCAAGTTGCAAGACCGAATCTACAACCAAACTAGGCCACCTTAGGCAACCCATCAGGTCTTGCAACCCTAACTAGCGCCTCAAAAGACAGCCCTAACGTGGCAAGCCGGAGGGTCAGCCTCCACTGGATGCCCCTCCTGGGCATCGCAGCACTTTATCAAGTCCTGTACTGGACAGAAGTCCGACGACCTCTTTCAAACACCTATCTGTGCCCCTATGATTAGTTCCGCAATCCGACCGGATCAGGTCTGCAAACAGCGACGCGACACGAAGCGGCCCCGAGCGGCCTCCTAAGCTTCAGTGCAGAGAGCACTTACAAATTCCACATGAACGTCGTCTGTGAAGAGCCGAACGAAACGCACAGATAGTCCCTAGTATGAATTTTCAACAAGTAGGCCTAGCCAGGCCACACACCATATTATCATTTACTAAAATAGCGCGGCAGCTGATTTCAATCAGATAATCTCCAAAACTAGCTAGCCTGTTAGGCAAGTAGTCCTATGCTCATATTTCAACTAATTTTTCAAAAGCATCAATGTTCAGCTACAGAATTAATTCAACCAAATTAATCACCGATGCGCATAGGTCAACTTGCAAATTAAACAAAACAATAACGTAAGGGACAGCCCTACTTCTTCGCAAAGCCAAATGATTAAACACTATCATAAACATAAACATAATTTTTCAAATAGTGCGCCATTCACTTTCAGATGAATTCAAATTTTCCTTTCGGCAAACAGACGCAACAATCAAATACAGTGATTAAATATATTTACAAAACACATGCAGTAGCATTTAAAGGAGTAGATTAAATTCAATTCTTTTAATTTAAACCGCTACAAAATAGGAAAATTTCGCGGAAAGCCCAAAGCAATTTTTAATTTTAATTCAAGTATTTTTTTGACTAAGTGCTCGACCAAACCAAATCTAATACCCCTTGACAGCGTGATTCAACGCTCCAGGGGGGCCCTAATCTTCCCACCACCAAGGGGAGGCCACATGGCGTGAACCCGAGATAAATAGAGCACAACCTTTAACAGTTGCCACTCGGGTTGTACGCCTTCACTGAGGCCGTCGGCAACAGAACATTTTGACAAGTGGACTGTTGACGGCTTAAGGCTCAGTGGAGGCGGCCGTGGTGGGAACTAAGGCAGCAGCTAGACAGGGCCGCCTCCATCAAATGGGGAACAGTGGTACACCAGTCGCGGCCACTCAGCTAACGGAAGTGAGAAGGGTCCAGCGGACCGATGAGTGGCCGTGAAGTTCCTCTCCACACGCTGAGGGGGGGTGATGACACCCCCGCCCCTGGGGGAATTACCCCCCGACTGGTCGGGGAAGGGACCCCTTTCAAACTTAGGGGCCTGATGGCTGGCCGGCGGGCGCCGAGAGTCGCCCGGCAGAGGGCGTGGCTGAGCGCCCCCGCCCGTGGGGGTCGAGGGCTTGGCAGAGCCCCGAGAGGAGACGCCGTTCGCACTCAGGCACAAAACGGCATGATGATTGCCCTGGCAATGCAGACAGGGCCGCCGATGCGGACAGTCTCGCTGGAGGTGTCCTCCCAAACATGAGCAGCACCAGCGGCGCTCCTTGGCGATAGTTCGCCTCGCTGGAACCGGCTTACCTAATAATTTCGGGCACGACGTTACCCGGTGATCAGATGCTCGACAATAGGAGCAGGGGGGGGGTTGACGACGACTTGCCTGGAGGATTCAGCCTCTCACTGGGCACGGCTAGTAAGTCGTCAACGGTGCCCGCCGCGCTCTCTATCTGCCGGCACTGCTCCTCCAAAAACCGCAGCAGGTCATAGAAGGGCGGAATATAGGAGGCCTCGTCCCCGCCGTACCTCTCCTCAAAATGGATTCGAAGGTCGAGAGGTAGACGGGACAGCACTATGCGGAGCAACAAAAAGGCCCATTCGCCCACTGGTAAACCCAGCCGCCTCAACGTATTACAGGCCACCAAGACTGGATCCAACAGGTCCGGACGCAGTCTGGCCCGGTCACTAAGCAGCGGGAGGCTTAGAAGCTGCCTAACATGTTCGTCAGCAATTCGCCGGACGTTGATTAAATAACCCATCTGTAGAGCTTGTAACACCCCACTGATACTTGCACTACCGGATTACGCTAGCCGGTAGGTATATAACGCGAGACCTTGGACTAGTGACGGAGCCCTGCTATAAACACGCTCCCTCACGGTCAGTTTGCCGAGATGCAAATGAACTGAAGCCAGCGGATTACGGTGCGCCCGGAAAGATCCGTGGGCATGGGTTCATTTTTAAGGTCTTATGATGACCTGATAATGCTCATCAGTTTTCAGTAACGGAAATAGTTAGGATGGCCTAGCTTTCTATGTTCATATAATTGAGCACGCTACATGTTACATTCTAAAATAAAGCTGAAGCGCCCAAACGCCACGAATTAATATATTAATATATTAAATTAAACAAAATAAACTCCGAAAAATTTGTTTTATTAAAAGTATTGTACTATTCGTGTCATTGAGTACAACATTGTTTCATTTACTAAATATAAAAATATTACTTCCAGTCAAAAATCATTGAATTCTAAATACCGAGTACAGGTAAGTTGGTCATTTATAGGAAGGTGTTAATGGTGCTTGTAAGTTTTCTTGAAGTACGCAGATATTCTCGTCTTCTGGTTGTAGTTGGTTATGCTTTTACTAGTCTGCTTTGTTTTGTATTGCCTGTAAAATATATATTTTAGGCCTATTTCTAATTTTGTACCTAATTGGGAGATTTGCTGCTTTTTTTAATTGCCTGAAAACATAATAAATTAAATGAGTAATAATTTTGTTTTTACTATTACACAGTCGGGTAGTAAGGAACAAACGACAATAAATCTGAAAGGGTATTTCAACTAGTTACTTCTTCTTAAAATCATGGTATTTATACTCATTCGTCTTAGTCTACTTGAGCCCTTTGAAATGAGCCCAAACACGATGGTGTTTCGTAGCGGCATAACTGAGATCTTTTACTCCACCTTTTAAGTCCATCAGTTATGAAGGTAATGTCATCACAGCGACCTAGGTCTTTATGAGCCTTTTCAAATGACTGCAAACACTATCGTTCTATCTAGTGCTGCCACTGAGATCCTATACCCACCTTCGAATTGCAACACCAGAAAGGTGAGGTCATAACAGTCACCTGGATCTTTATGAGCCCTTTTAAATGAGTTCAAACACGATCGTTCTACCTAGTGCCGCCACTGGAATCCTATACCCACCTTCGGATTGCACCATCAGAAAGGTGAGGTCATAACAGTCACCTAGGTGTTTATGAGCCCTTTCAAATGAGTTCAAACACGATCGTGCTATCTAGTGCCGTTACTGAGATCCTATACGCACCTTCGGATTGCACCATCAGAAAGGTGAAGTCGTAACAGTCACATAGGTCTACTAGCCTTTTCAAATGAGTTTAAATACGATCGTTCTTTCTAGTGCCGTCACTGGGATCCTATACCCACCTTTGGATTGCACCATCAGAAAGGTGAGATCATAACAGTCACCTAGGTCTTTATGAGTCCTTTGAAATAAGTTCAAACACAATCGTTCTATCTAGTACCGTCACTGAGATTCTATACCCACCTTCGGATTGCACCATCAGGAAGGTGATATCATCACAGTCATCTAGGTGTCCATTAACCTTTTTGAAAATGAATCCAAACACGATGGTTCTACGTAGTAGCATCACTGAGATCCTTTATCGACCTTCTGAGTTCACCATAAGGAAGATGACATCATCACAGTCACCTTGGTCACCATCCTCCGTCAAACACACTTCTCTAAATATATAAAATAATATAAGATGTAAGCAGCATAGAAATAATGTAAGTAGCTGTTAAGAAAGTAAGTACTAACCAATAATTGAAATAAATTGAAGCTAGCGGTTTACGGTGCGCCCGTAAAAATCCATGGGTTGCCGTCAGTTAAAAATTTCAACTTAAGATTTCACACTCATGGTCAGTTTTTGGATGTACGTCAGTTAAACTGATCAGTTTGGCGTGATGCAAATGAACTAAAGCCAGCGAATTACGGTGCGCCCGGAAAATCCGTGGACATGGGCACATTCTGAACGTCTTATGATGACCAGATAATGCTCACCGGTATTCAGTAACGGAAATAATTAGGATAGCCTAGCTTTCTATGTTCACGTCAGTTAAACTGATCGGTTTAACTGAACGTGTGTGGCGGCCATAATACTAGCTGGCCTGGCAGACGTTGATCAGCCCTTTCTGGCTGAATATGAGCTTAATTTTCACACACACACACTTTTCTATATTTTCTTATTACACGTATAGCTAAATCCTCTTTATGACTCATAGAACCATCAGCAACCATTGTGATAATAAACTTATAGAAAAAGTTAAAACATTATCCTTCTTTTTTACTTTCCATAAGCGGATAAAAAGTCACTTATATATATATACACGCAATTATTTACAGCATACATACCAAATTTCATGGAAATCCCTCTACTAGTTTTTGCGTGAATCGTGAACGTAGATTTTTTTACAGGTTCATTATATGTATAGATTTTCGACACTATGATCTGTAACATTAAATATATCAAAAATAGTTTCAAATGAATATTTTACTTTTTATACGATTTTCGAAATATTTTTGCCCACTTCAAAAAAGAAGGAAGTTCTCAATGCTTCTTTTCTTTTCGACTTTGTTTGTTGTTTGACGTTTGTACTTTTTTGTACGTATGTTAGGCGATATTTCCGCAAGCTGTGGACCGAATTTAATCTTATATCAATTTAGAGTAAATATTCCAAACCTTAAAGAGGGGGAAAATAGGGGATGAATTCTTTAATGTTAACTATTAAGACGACATTCTAGTTGTTACCTTGAACTTGTGATAATACGTCAACTGAAAAGAGTCATAAAAATTAAGCTCTTCATAGCCTCAGGGGTGACAATGCATCTATATTTTGATTATTATTATTATAATCATGGCTAGATGGAAGTTTCTACGGTAGCCCCATTAAAAATTAATGTAGAATTTATAATACTGTGGAACTGCAGCACTAGGTCTCTCCGTTGCAGGGATTTGCTTTTACAGAAACATTTGTCACCAACATGTGTTGACAACACAAAAGTTGGTAACAAGACTTTGGTCGAGACGCGGCTTTAGGTAATTACAGAAACATTTGTCACCAACCAGTGTTGAGAACACAAATGTTGGTAACAAAACTTTGGTGTAGACGTGGCTTTAGTCGTCACGCTTAGCAGGCGGATTGACGATTGCTGTTCCAGAAGTCGAGTTCCTCTGAGCTGCTAAGGTTTAAAAGATTTTTCATTCATTTTCATTCATTACAGTCTATCAAAGTCCACTGCTAAAAAGTCTTAACTTAATTTTTTTTAGTACGCGGTAGAGCCATGCTGCAGCTATAAGTATAAGTAGTATAGTTGTAGCACGAATGGGTCGGCTAGACCGGGGAAGGACCACGCTCTCACAGAATACCAGCGTAAAATAGCAGCTTAACGCTGCTGTGTTTCGTATGGTGAGTGTAGAGAACCGGATACCCTTTTTACTGGAAACGAAGCATTCCATCTTAGTCCTCGCGGGTGACAACGCATCTGCATTTTGATTCTTTATTGAGGATATATGTAGATGTCTAGGGGTCAAAGAAACCATTGTTTTTCATGGCTTAATAGTGTGCAATGATATTACAGATAAACACTTCAATTTTATTTATCAAATAAACTATGGTAGCCTTATAAAAAAATTCAAACAATCTTCGTTTTGAACTTTTTGCCTCAAGTCTATGACAGGTACACTATTCATTATACCTTAAGATAGAAAGCGAGTTAAATGAACTTCGATGTATAGGAAGCTAAATTATGAGCGGACCGATCAATAGGGGATTACGTGGGTCTGTGTGTTTTTGCTACAGTTTCTTCCTCTTCCTGTTTTTAATGTTAATTTTATTGACTAACAAGCCCAATGGTTGAAACAGTAATTAACAACCCGACTGCGTAAATAAGTTTACCATAAAGAGATTCACAACCAAGACGAATCTAGAGACATCTCATTTGTTAAATCCATCTAGCTGTTTAAGCTTCGGAGCGTACCAATAAGAAATAGACTAACTACATAGATTACATTGTTAAGTCATAGAGCAATGCTGCAACTTCATTAAGGTTGCATTACGAATGGGTGGACTCGACCGGGGTACGAACACACTTTCACAGAATACCATCGTGAAATAGCAGCTTAATGTTAGATACTGTGTTTCGAATGATGAGTATAGATAACCGGAGACCCATTTTGCTGTTCTATCTTAGTCCTCACGGGTGACAACGCATCTGCATTTTGAATCTAGGGATTCTAATGGAGCAAAGTTGTAGTATCTATGGATATAATACAGAATCCGCGTATCATTTGGTGGACTGTGTGCTCGTGTGTCACCCTTATTCTATAAAATACGTACATACACAGTTAAATACACTCGAAAAATATTACTCTCCTTCTGGTGCAGTCGGGTAAACGTCTTTACTATTAAAGAATTAGATATCTATAGCTGATATTTGGCACCGTTATTCAAATATTTGTACCCCAAGTACCTAAGTGTTCAAAAGATAGTTATTCGTCAAAACTCGTCTCGATTAGACATTAAGTAACGCTCCTATTTAAGCACGTACCTGTCGTGTGTCTGTGCATGACTATCCACCGCTCATCGCCACCGAGGGGAAGAGATAAGGCGGTATACCTATTTTGTGTACCTAGGCATTGTAGCTCAAGTTACTGAATATTCATATAATTACATATACTAAATAAAATTCTTTATACAGGTATTATTTACTATAATTAGTAACTAAACATGACTAAAGAATTACTTCTTACTAAATACTGGAAACAGAAGTGTAAAACAGCCTTTAAAGCTTGATTAGTTTTTAAAATAAATATTAATTATTTTAAAAACTAATCAAGCTTTAATTTTTGTATTGAAATATAAATTAGAATTCTTATTTATATTTTTATTTAATTATTTTCTTTCTGAGTGACGACACATAAGATCACATACTTACTTACTTACTTATCTTCACGCACAATCCCTGACGGGGTAGCCAGAGAGAACAGATCGCCAAGTGTCACGATCTTTACAAACCTCTTTCGCTTCTTTCAGATTCATTATCTTCTTCATGCATGCACGTCTAGGTATCCGAGTACTTTTGACCCTACCCTCTTCGAGCAATTTGCTCACATGGTCTTCGAAAGTTAGTCTCGGTCTACCTCGACACCTTTTAATATTAACTTTCGCGCTATATATTTTCTTCACCATTCGGTCTTCACTCATTCGCTCAACGTGCCCAAACCACCGAAGCACGCCCTTATCAATTTTTGTGATAAGGTCATCTTTCAAACCTGCCATATTGCGAATCTCTTCGTTTCGCTTTCGGTCGGCCATGGTAACGCCGCACATTTTACGAAGAGATCGCATCTCCACACATAAGATCACATAATGATCGCAAATTAGTAACTTTCGGACAGTGTAAACTTAGTTTTATCATCCATGAGAAAGACCTATTTTGAATGTCATTAAGAGTCATATCAATTTGACGGACTCTAGGCGTGGAGAGCTAATATGTAATTGGAGTGCAAAACCATCATTATTAATATCATTAGTATCACTGTAATTAAAATGAAAACGCCTGACGATAAAAATCTGCAACATTCCAATTGCGAGTGAAAACTGCTAAAAAGGTAAACACCTAAAGTAATTTATAACTAAATTCTTTTTTCGGGCATTTATTTTTATGATCTACTTAAATTTTACAATTATTATTATTACTTAGTAAAATTTGACTGCCATTGCAATAAAATTTTCATAAACGATTTATAATTAGAAACATAATATATTTATTTACATTTTATGATATATGTATAGTTATGTATATATGTATAGAAGATATGTATATATATTCTGGTTTATTCTAACTTCGTTACCTTGTTTTCTCATTATTAGTTAACTTTTGCTGCATTACCACCCATATGTTTATCTCTGCTTAGCCTAATGGTTGACTGGGAGAGAATGCCTTAAGGCGTTAAGTCCGCCATATATACGAGTTTTCTTTTGTGCATTAAAATTTAAATAAATAAATAAAATTAAACTAAGATATTGAATACTATAAAAGAAAATAATGAATATCTATTGTAAATATTGCTGTACGATGACAGCGTAAGAGATTCCATCATTTCATTTAGTCCCATTGATGTCGTGAGAGATGACTATGAGAAATGCCATTAAGCTCTCATGGGTCATGGCATCCGAGAGAGAGAGCTGTGTTGCCATCACGTTTATGCTAGTTGTATATAATACCCACACTGGTGACAAGGAGCAGTATCAAAGGTCTAAAATTGCAATTGGCAATCCGCCTGCAACTACAACTACAACCTTCAAGAAAAGAGCCTACTCTTTTTAAAAGGCCGGCAACGCATCTGCAATCCCCTGGTGTTGCAGTTGTTCATGGGCGGCGTTAATCACTTACCATCAGGTGAGCCGCATGCTCGTTTGCCTCCTCTACTATAAAAAAGGACTAACTAAAACGAAAGAGAACCATCTCCGGCGGTGGACTATTACGAACTGTTAAAGAAGTAAAGAATACAAAGAAGCGCCTCACGAGAAAAATCTGCAATATTTCAATATTATAAATTATAATATGAACTAAACACATCACGTATTATTTTCAAGTTATTCTAATATTGTAAAATTCTAACGTAGTTTTCATTCTCGTACATTTTTAATCTCTGCGTGATAGTCTCCGTAACGAAGATATTTGCAGGAGAACCAAAGTAACCGACGAAGCCCGACGATCAGTAAGCTCAAGTAACACTATGCAGCTCGAAGAATCGACAACCCATGGGGAAGAAAGTGGTAGCCTCGTACCGTTAAACGCAGTTAAGGGCAGTGTACCACTAGATGGAGTGAGGAGCTGGTAAGACATTCAGAAAGTCGATAGATGCAAGTAAGAACCGTGTTTTGTGGCATTCCTTGGAGGTGGGCCCATGTGCTGCAATGAATTTGTAAAGGACTGTAATAATGTTGATGGTGGTGATAAACTTTATGTTGCTATATTTGCTTTTTCATTTAAGCAGTTGTTGAACAGTTTTCATTATAACTGCTTGTACAACTTAAATTACATATAATCTCGTCATTATCACCATCAATCACTACGACAGTCCGCTGCTGGATTATGCCTCTCCCAAAAATCACCACTTAGTTTGGTCTTTGGCTTCACGTAACCAGTTACCTTCAAAAACTAAAAAAATAATAAAGTAATTTCCATATAATTTACGTATGTGTTAGGTATTTAACCCTTTTAAATGATCCAAGCAATACCTATTACAAACTCAATGTAAAAACTAGAATTTCACCTAAAATGTACTTTTTAATTTTAAAATATTTTAACGTTTTTATAGGTTATAGGGCTCTTTTTCTGCCTTAGGGTCCATCTGGCACCATCATCGATAATTACAGATTGGGAGTGAGAGCCATTTCATTTTAATCCTCATCTGTAGCCTAGCCTTTGAAGCTGGCAGCAGGTGTCCATAGCCAATTACCATCAGGTGGATTATTGGTTCGTGGTACATCAGAAAGTTTCTTTGCCTCTTGAGTTTTATAAAAATCATTTTTCTTAAACTTTAAATGGGGACACGTTTTAGACCTTTCAAAATTCTTTCAAGTTTTGACCCTTTTGAGTGGACTAATCGAATTCTCGAATGTCGCTTAAATAGTTAAATTGAAACTTTCATCCCCTATGTTACCACTGTTGAATTTTTCTCTAAATTTATGTGGGACCTGAAGTATAATCTATATAATAAAAAAGGAATCATTAAAATTGGTCCACAAGTGGTATTGGTACAAAAGAACATACAATCAAATTGAGATCTTCCTTTTTTGGGGTCGATTAATAAAAGTAAGTTTTCACATCTTTACTAATCAACATAATCACGAGTCTTTTTATAGAACTCTCTAGAACATTATATATTATAATCTAAATAATAAATATAGATTCTCCTCCTTTTTTAAGTCGACTATTAAAAGTAAGTTTTCTCATCGTTACCGTTCAACATAATCAAGAGTCTTTTTATAAAACTCTCTAGAACATAATATATTATTAACTTAACCTCTCTTTTCCCTCTAGAATGATTTTAATCTAAATTTGAGATCCTCCTGCTTTTTTGAATCGGCTAGTAAGTTTTAACATCGTTAAGAATCTTCTTCTTCTTCATCGTCCTGTAAAAGTGATCTGTTGAACATAGGATTCATCCCTTGAAGGAAGGATTTGATATTATCCCCACGCTTGGCAGGCGGGTCGACACTCGATTTGATGGCGTTACGCATCTGTACAAGCATGAAATGCAACGTACAATTATCAAGTCATTATTTCACAACTTTTACATATTTCCGCGGCAAATGTATTTTAAAATCAGTTAGCTTATAGCCATCAAGAGCGCTACGCGTACTCATTATCAGTAGTTCTACTGACAGATCAGTATTATCAACCGTTATCAGTTTATCATCCCCTTAGTGTCGGTAGAACCCCGAACAGCACCTTTAACGCTGCATGGTACGTACGTCCTTCTTATGCAGTATAGAGCCACGCTGCAGCTTTATTCTGGCTAGAGCACGATCAGGTCAGCTCGACCGGGTTAGAACCAAGCTCTCACAGAATAACAGCGTGACTCTTATGGTGAGTGTAGGGAACCGAAGACCCTTTTTACTGGCAATGAGGCATCCAGCTTTGTCCTTATTTGTGACTAAGCGTCTGAATTTTGATTTTTAATTGTCGATAGATGGAGATATCTACGGGCCACGGCATCCAGTTACCAGCAGGTAGACTGTGTACTTATTTGTCACCCTTATCATATTCTATTATACGTAGGAAAGCCACGCTGCAGCTATTAATGGTTGTACGAATAGGTCAGCTCGAGCGGAGACGGGCGACGTTCACAGAGAATACTTGCGTGAAATAGCAGTCTAACGTCGCTGATCGCTGTGTTTCGTATTGTGAGTGTAGAGAGCCGTAAACCCCTTCTTTGGAAGTAGTGTTTATCTTTTTTACATATCTTTATCCATTTACTATCAGGTGGACTGTGTGCTCGATTGTCACCCTTTCTTTATAAAAAACGTCAGGCATAAACGGGATAGCTATTTGGTCATCTATTACATTTTTTCCGTGTTTCACGTACGGTATATATACGTCGTATACTAGGTATACTTTTGATCTAAAGACTTTTGAAGTTTTATAGAATCAACAGAGGCAGACGATGTTCGCAAGCTTTCAACTGATGGTAAGTGGATATTGCGGCCCATTAACTTCTACATTTCTATCCTCGATTAAGAATCGAAATTCAGAGCAGAGGACTTAGACGAAATGCTTAGTTGAAAGTAAAAAGAGTCTTCACTCTCTAGTCCTTTCGCTTACCTTGAAAAACAACAGCATTTAGGCTGCAATTTAACACTGGTATTCTGAGTAAACGTAGTCCTTTCTAGTTTGATTACACAGGCTATAGTATTTATTATACGTAGTACGTAGTAAGCGTATAAAAGAAGTTCGAATAAAAGATCTATCTAGAAAGTAAGTAAAAAGAAACTCAAAATATATCCCTCCTAATTTATTTAAATTTTGTATCTATATGTGTACAGATGATAGCACAGTTTTAAAGAGATACCAGCCGAATGGTCGGGCCAATCGGGATCAAATCCAGTTCGAAAAAGAAGCTATGGTTGAGCGTTCGAATCTCTTACTGCAGGCAGTCTACGAAAAGCGATGCCAATACCGCATAATATATATAGATTCAACGCTTTCAAAACACAAGTGTGTCTCTTCACCACTAAAAGGAGCCCGCTCGAATGTATCTTTGAAGTACACTAACCGCCATCATTTGCTATGAATTTCCTCCCTCTTCATTCCTCTGTTATCGATATTCCACGAATGGTTTACTTCGTGTGTTGTAATGCGCCGCGGCGTCAGTTTTTCCATCCGAATATAATCTGGGCGTCTTCAAGGCAAGAGTGAATAGGCTTTTGTGACACTAAAACAGCGAATTTACCATCTAGGGCTTCATCACCGCTCACCAGCAGTTGGGATTGTCGGCTAGCACTGTCTTATAATAAGAAAAGTAAAATCTGCCACTTTGTCTTGCGTATGTGGACTATGAGAAAGCCTTTAAAATTTGGGCGGTGCTGCTGTCCCTCTAGCGGTGCCAAGTGGACTGTCTGTATATCGAAGTGCTGAAGTGTTTGTACAGTAGGGCTATGATGGCTATCTGAGTACAGAACCAGAGTACGAAACCTATCAAACTGCGGAGAGGTGTAAGACAGGGTGACGAAATATCCCCGAAACTCTACACCGCTGCATTGGAAGACGTTTTCAAGCTACTAGACTGTGTCTCCCAACGGATAGGTCTTAAGATGAACATGGATAAAACAAAAATCAGGTTTAATGTCCATGTCACACCTATGCTGGTAGTTGTTGGGAGCACTAAGCCCGAAGTTGTTGACGAATATGTTTACCTGGGATAAATAGTCCGAATAGGTAAGTCCAACTTCGACCGAGAGGTCAATCAACGGATACAACTCGACTGGGCAGCGTTCGTGAGATTACGACACATCTTCTCGTTAGACATACCTCAAACTGGTCGTCACTGGCAACACGCACTGGTCCTTGACTGCTGGTCGTATGAGGAAGCTCAAAGTCGCTCAGCAATCTATGGAGAGGGCTATGCTTCGCGTTTCTCTGCGTGATAGACTTAAAAACGAAAACATCCGCAGGAGAACCAGAGAGTAACCGACATAATCCAAAGAATTAGTATTTTTTTATAGGATCGGGTGACAAACGAGCACACAGTCCACCTGATGGTAAGTGGTTACTGTGACCCACAGACATCTACATCTATCATCAATAAAGACTCTAGATGCAGATGCGTTGTCACCCGTGAGGACTAAGATGGAATGCCTCTTTGCCAGTAAAAAGGGTCTCCGGTTCTCTACACTCACCATACGAAACACAGCAGCGTTAAGCTGCTATTTTACGCTAGTTTTCTGTGAGAGCTTGGTCCTTCCCCGGTCGAGCTGACCCATTCGTGCTACAACCATAATATAGCTGCAGCATGGCTCTACCACGTAGTAGTATGCTGAAGTGGCAATGGTCCGGTCATATAGCTCGAAGAACCTGTATTATGTACATATAGGGGAAGAAAGGTTCTCGAGTGGCAGCCTCGTACCGGCAAGCGAAATGTAGGGCATCCCCCCGCTAGATGGAGTGACGACTTGGTAAGACATGCAGGAAGTCAATGGATTCAGGTGGCCCCGGACCGTGCTTTGTGGCATTCTTTGGGTGAGGCCTATGTTCAGCAGTGGACTTGTGAAGGGTTGTAACGATGATGATGATGACTGGCTTATAATAAGTAAAATAAACAATCTTTAGAAGTGTTGAATAGCAGCATAATTAATTAAATATTTTTTTATGCTGCTATTCATTAATTGTCTTACTTGTAATGAACATGTTGTGTGGTCCGCCCCAGTTTGTTTCCACTCATTTGTGCTGCAAGTATAATAAACCCTTCAGCGTCGCTTTACCATGTATAAAAAAGTTCGAGTAAAAGATTGGTTTAAAAAGGGAATGAAAAAAAAAAACGAAATTTAACCCTCATAATTTATTTACAAAATGGTAATGTTCTTAATTAATTAACAAATATAAATAATTTTTTGAGCATTCTATGTACAATGAACTATCGCTTTCTGAATTCTTTCGAAATATTGATTTGTCTAATTTATATTGTACATCGTAATTTCACATAAATAAAAACTGTATATTACAATAGACCTATACATAAATATATAAACATATTTAAAGCGTTTAAAACCATCCTGTCTTAAAATGTATAAAATATATTTCAGTAAAGAAACAGTTATTAAAAAAAAATTATGTACGCACGTAGGAAGTTATACTTCTTTAGCGTAACAAAACAAAAAAAAACTTGAGAGACAATTACCCACTGAAGTTGTCGCTTTTAGGTGTCAGTGTGCGCGCGCATCGTAATTCGTAACAACTTCCTGGTGTCGTTTTAGGTGTCGGTGTGCGCGCGCATCGTAAAAATTCACTCTCATTATTTTTACCAAACGCCCCAAAAGAAGTATAACTTCAATTACAAATCCAAATATGTATGTTTAACATATATATTGGATTTGTAATTTTAAAATAATAATTATGTTTATGCAGCCAATTTATGCCAAGAATTTTTTCATTTTTGGATTGATTTTTCATTAAAAACTGTCATAATAAATACGTTTCAAATGGTTCTCAATATTCTAAACAGATATGTATATAAAAAAGTAAAATTACACACACTCTCTCTTAAAATTATAATTACAACATCTCTTTGTTCCCATTGGAAAATACAATCTTAATTAATTTGTATTTGTAAAAATATTTCGATTTAAGCGAAATTTATAAATTAAATTTTATTTTACGCCAAATAATGCTGCATTTGCTCTGCACCTAATGAAGCGCCATAAATTGGTACATCTGAAATATACAAACATCTTTATTAGTGTTTTATAGATATTTTTGGCAGTTAGTTTTGCTATGTACAAAGACTGTCATGCAAAAATATATTACAAGTAATTTAATATAACACATTCAATTATTAAAACAAGGTACTCTTAAATTAGATAGTTAGATATACACGAGGAAAGATTATGCTCAAAATTAGCCTTAACATCTGGGAAATATTTAAAAAAGTGAAATTTGAAATTTTTATTGAAATATGTTATGAAATATAATTTGTTTTTATATCGTGATAGGATCCAAATGTAAATGAAGAAAATCTTACGCTATTCTACAAACTAAGAAAAAGTACTATGAATGAACTCATAGGAAAAATGTCGTTCTTTAATGTATAAAACAGAATATTATCTTGTAATCGTAACGTAAAGTTGAACAGTAGAAACATGCATTGAATATTTACACAATAAAAAGAAATCGGAATCAGTATCTAAAAATGTACAAAATAGTAGAAGGTAAAGAAAGCAAAAGTTGTCTTTTTTGATTCATTAGTCTGTACAGTTTGTCATTTTGTCATCCTGTTAGTTTTCCCATGTATGTTGTAGAAAGATTGAGAATCAGAATAATAAGATTTCTTGATCACAAGTCCGCAAAACTCTTTCTTGAGGTAGAAAATTTATGAAGTATGACTTTATAGGTACTGTGTAAACTTCAATTAAAATGGGTGTTCTTTTTACAAAAGTTGAGATTTGGAATAGATTAGAAAGTGCGATCGTACGGTCAGTAAGTACAATTGTCAGAACCACCCGCTTGTATTAGATCCATATATGGTGATTTTTAGTAAACATCCTAAAGAATGAAATTGAAGTTAGATAACTAAGTCGTTGCAGTTTTATTTCATTCAATATTTTCTTAAGGTCAGATACTTCTACAAAATACATGGGTTTAGTCACAGTCGTCAACATACCTAGAATAAATAGTCAGTCGTGTTCAAACTTGAACGATCTTGTTGCCACGTAGGTAGAATCTCACGTCTTTTCTTCTGTTACCGTTGCTTTGAGTCTTGTTCGTTTGTCTAGCGGTGGAGGTTGTGATCGTGCTTGTAGTTGTTGAAGTGGTGGTGTTCGTGTCAAGATCGGGAAGTAGTTCAGCGGGAAGGACTCCTATTTCATTATCTGATGTAGGAGTGGGGAAAAAGGCGCGTCCCGTTTTTAGCATTTCTTCCAACCGCTGTCTGTTGAATTGAGGAGCGTCTTCTAAAGACCTTTGAACATTTTCGTTCATGAAAGCTTCCAGCTTGCTTAGGTTATGGTTGATCTTTTGGATTTTAGCCGGCGTTAAGCCCTTTTTCGTATATAGAGTTGGGACGACGGAGTGTTTGGACGTAGCGAACTCGAAAGGAGGGTGGGGGTTACGTGGGTCATAATTCGTGTAAGCATCGATAGCTGCAGGTTCGCCGTAAGAGTTCAAGGCGCCCCAAGCCGTCGACTCAGGGAGAGGAGGTGGGGGCAAGGGTATGTCATCAGACACCGTCGTTTCAACGACATGGGAGGGAGCGGCTGATGTGAATACGTCTTTTACGGCTGTGTATATATGATTGAGTATGGATGGGGGTGGTTGTATAGGTGTGTGTCCAATTGAGGCTGCCTGATGCGACTCCCCATATGTAGCATCACCGACGGGCCCCAGTACAAACAGGCCAGCGTGCACTCCGCTTAGCTTGCCTCGTCCTGTCTCAAAATAACTGTCGTCTTAGTCAAGGATTACGTCATTAGTAGTTAAGTCACTTCAACCAATTCACGTCTAAAGTAATAATAACTAGTGTTCCTCCTTTCTAATCCATTTTTCAAAATAACTGTAATGATTAACTAACGATTATGCCTATCATCAATTATAATTAGAATAGTGTATGCGATATATCGATATATGTATAAGAACTTGTAATGGTTGCTGGTGAAAGTACATTCATTATTTGTTATTTTATGGATGCAACTGACTGACGCTAAATGCCAGGTCGACTTATAATAGTAGCAGAAGCCATAATAACATCCCAGTCCCATGTCACACAAGATGTCAATTATTATTAAGTGTCGTTTGCCTAGTAATTTAACTAACGAACGATTTCCTAGAAAAACTAAGCGTAGTGAGTTTTATACTATTTGCTACAAACTGAAATATAGTAATTTTACTTATGTAAATTATTATGTAAGCACATATAACATTACAATTTTAGTAATGTTACGTAAGTATTTAAGTAATTTTTACGTAAACTATTGCTAGTTAGGCTATAAGGGATAGAATAACTTGATTTATGATTGTACGAGTATATACACTAGTTGGACTTTGTATAATAGGGTTTGTGTTAGAAGCATGCGCCCAAGTCGATAATGATATTCATTATAATCAGATCAGATCAAGTAACTTCATCGAGTTAACAACTTGACCGATTGAGATCATATTATTCTTCCAATTTATTTGTTTTGTCGAGACTATGGTTCAGCTTTCCTGATCCTGATTTGTGAAACATATATGGCCAAAATACTCAAACGCTTCTCAATTTTAAGAGGTCGAGTCTCGTTGTGTCACAGTCACTTTGATGACACGAGACTTAATGGCATCTTAAAATTGAGCAGCATTTGCAATACAATTAATTTCTCTTCTATAAGAAAAGCCTGTTTAATGTAGATAAGACCCTGTGCAATTTGACTGTATACTGTCGGGTTTGTGTGGTACTCTGGCGAAAAACCATAAAAAAATGTCTTGTTAAACCTATCAGTACAATGTTTACATGAGGTTAAGCAGAAAGTGTTTATAATAAAATATTTTAAAAACACGTTACTTAACTGTGCTACTTTAAGTTGACAACGTCATTGGACTCCTTTAAACTGACAAGCCCACCTTTCACGAATGTCTGTAGTTTTGGCTTAAGGTTAGAGTTACTGGTTATAATATAATACTTTTGCGCTTCGTTGATTTATATAATATCGATTTTGATTCAGCTTGACGCCAGTAGATGACAGTAAGAACTCTATAAAATGTATATACTTCTAATTTCAAAATATTAGTATAATTAAAAACAGAACAGAAACATAAAATATTTCTAAATTTTCAATAGTCTACGTGGTAGAGCCATGCTGCAGCTATATTATGGTTGTTGCACGAATGGGTCGGCTCGAACGGGGTAGGGCCACGCTCTCACAGAAAACCAGCGTAAAATAGCAGCTTAACGCTGCTGTGTTCCGTATGGTGAGTGTAGAGAACCGGAGACCCTTTTTACTGGCAAAGAGGCATTCCATCTTAGTCCTCACGGGTGACAACGCATCTGCACCTTGAGTCTTTATTGAGGATAGATGTAGATGTCTATGGGTCACAGTAACCACTTACCATCAGGTGGACTGTGTGCTCGTTTGTCACCCGATCCTATAAAAAAAAGTCTTTTAGTTACCTTTTTTTTTATTTATGTTGCCTATCAGTAGTGTATTCAACTGTTTAAAGCCAGTGTAGTTACAGGATGTGAGATATTAACTTATCCTTAGCGGTGAGCACATGTAGAAGCAAGCAGTATTATTTTAAATCAGTGACCGCTATCTATGCGCTGCGATAGCCTGGGCCAGAGAAACCTAAAGGAATACAAAGTAGGCAAGGTAGGTAACTGCCTATGGATTACGCGTCGCTTTAAGAATACGTAGGAATTTGAAAAAAGAAAGAGGGGTCTCACATTTGCATTACTTAGGGTCTATGCATGGCTTAATCATACCCTAGCGGTAGTCACTTACCAATAGGTAAACTATTGGCCCGATTGTCACTTAAATATTGTAAGTGATTTTTGACGGGTACTTGACCGGCGACGGATTGCTGCTCCTGTATTATTGTTTAAATAATGGTTTGAAGTGGATTTTGATATATAAATGTGGTGCAATTTTGTGTATTAAGTGTCTGCGCATGTGAACTATTAGTGGAAACGGTGAAACAAGTGCTCTGATGGTGGTGTGATTCTCACGATATGGTGTCTGTCTGCTTAGGCGCCTTGAGATACCAACGCCAACTTTCAGCTGCCTGCTGGCTCAAGTTGCCGTCAAAATCTCACAAGGCCTGCACAATGTGACGTATCAACATATTGTGAAGCACTGTACTATGAAGGATAATAATTATACATTCTAACTTCAGGCTCAGAAGGGCTAGAACCAAGAGCCGTACCGAACGTAAAGCCAGTTATTAAAAAAAATTGTAAAAATATAAGAGTGAATCAGTTATAAAGACTTAAGACCAACCCTATTATAAAGTGTTAGGTAATAAATATCGGTCTCAATACGATTTCTCTATTATCTTCGTAAAATGATACGTTTTTTAGCAAACGCCTGAAAGACATTGGCCATGTTTAGGAAACAGGTGGACCGTGCTATCGCGGACACGGTTTGAGCCTTTGTATAAACCAATTCACGTAACACGGGCGGTGCTGATTTCTGTGACGCTTACTATCGTTTACTATCACAACTTTACAGCCTTAAAGTCAAAGTTAAGATATTCTATTTACCTTTGTCGTAACAGCCTTCTAAAGTCCACTGCTAAACACAGGCCTCCCCATAGATTGCCTCATAGGGGGATATTTACCATAGTTGCCACGCTTGTTAAGCGGGTTGGCAACCGCAGTTTTTTCATTTTTAGTAGTTATTAGGAAGACGCTACTGTCCATCTGTTTGATTTGTTTCCCTCTGTCGCCTTAAGAGACGCCCATGGGATGATATGGGGTAGTGGATATTCTTACACCGACATTACACGGTAATTATATTCAAATTATGTTTATTGACTGACTTTAAAAAAGAAAAGAAGGTCGTAAAAAAGGTTGTATCTCTAATACCTGTATCACGATATCTTTGAGGTTGCTTAACAGGTTTCGCTGCTAAACAACATTTGATAAGTAATCTAGTTTCGAAATAGTAACTTTCACAGGGATCTTATGTAAATTTATTCCAGTTTGATGATAACTCTATAGTACTCTATGGAAATAAATTGATACGAAACAATTAGATCATTGCTCGAGAAAACCGATCTTTAGATCCATAATCGTCTACCTTTCAACATTAACTGAACTTGCCTTTGCTAGCATTAACTTCTTGAGATATTTGCCCATACTAACCATGCTAAACAGGCGACAATTACTGGTCATTCTTTCGTATCACCACTTTCTAGAATTTAAGTTAGATATTCGTAATATTAAAGTAATCCACTGACTTTATACGTGCTAGAGCCATGCTGCAGCTATATTAGTAGTATAGTTATAGCACGAATGGGTCGGCTCGACCGGGGAAGGACCACGCTCTCACAGAATACCAGCGTCAAATAGTAGCTTAACACTGCTGTGTTTCGTATGGTGAGTGTAGAGAACCGGAGACCCTTTTTACTGGAAAAGAGGCATTCCATCTTAGTCCTCACGGGTGACAACGCATCTGCATTTTGATTCGCAAACGAAGATAAATGTAGATGTCTATGGGTTACAGCAACCACTTACCATTACGAGGACTGTGTGCTCGTTTGTCACCCTATCCTATAAAAAAAAAACGCACATCACTCCGTGAGTGTCGTAAGAGGCGACAGAGGGAAACTGAAACAGGAGATGGGCAATAGAATTTTCCTGATGTATAACGCAAAATAATAAAAATCCGCCTCCAAGTGTCACAACAATGACAAATATTCTCCTATGAAGCAATTTTAGAGGACGGCCTATTTTTAGCAGCGAACTTTTGCTAGGGTGTAAAGAATGAATGAATTTGTAAGCAATTTGTGTTATTGTACTTCAAGAATGTTACACAATATTTCTCTCACGCTTATCTGCGCTTTACATTTAAATTATGGAGGTGATTGCAATGGGTTCACACAATTTGACGGCAACGATTTCAGAAGTTACAGCAGACATCGCTAATCTACATGTAATTCCATTTTCGTTATGGCCTCATGTTTGTGTTTTACCCACAAAAAGTAATCGTTCATTTACTTTAAAGACTATAAAGAATAAAATAATTTCCACATAATAGCTCGTGTAATTGGTGTGGTGAAGATTTAGTGTATCAAAGAGTTAAGGCATTAATTTAAAATTTAATGTTTTTTAGTCCTTTGATTTCGGTTATTACCTGGTATATATATTTAATTTTTGACAATTTTGAGTAGACTAAGATTAAAATATTACAAGTTCAAGGTAACTAGAATGTCGTCTAAATAGTAACATTTAAAATTTATTCCCTTTTAGCCCTTGGAGGTGGAATTTTTTCTTCAAAGTAAAATGGTGGTCCCAATTTAGTCCCTTTAAGAACTTCAACAATTTAGAACTGCAACATCATGCACGATAATTCGATACTTTTTTATTTTATTTTTTATAAAACTGAAGTGACTCACGAACTATAGTCAACCTGAGAAAGTTGCTACTGCAGTCCATGGACACCTGCAACCTACTTCAAATAAAGAATGTTAAAGATAAGTTATCACCTATTATTTAAAAACACAGTTATTTAAATTAAATTCAAATTGACTTCATTTGATTTGATTTTGATATTTTATTTTATTTTGGTTGTATTTAATTTAATTCAATTAAGACATTATTTGATTTCGATTAATTTTATTTGATTTTTTGTTTGATTGTATTTAATTTTATTTTATTTTGACATTACTATTATTTGCTTATTATTTTTATTTTGATTTTATTGTGATTTCATTTTGGGTATAGATTTGATTTTAGTTTATATTTAATTTAATTTATTTTATTTTCAATTATTAACCTAATCTAAGTCACACTAACAACTTCTCGATCGTTGACATCTGAAATAAGGAATTATTATTATTATTTTGGGGTATTTATCGAGTACCTATTCCCATCTGGTTGGGATGAATAAATATATTAAAGGAAATAATAAATAAACATAAATATATATATTATTATAAGGACTAAGATGGAATGCCTCACAGCATGTAATTGCTGGTGAGGGTGGTCTGAGGGTATCTAACCAGATGGACTTCTTGGCAGAAAAAGAATCCTACCATCTAGTATTTTGTTTTATAAAATAAGAGTGACAAATGAGCACACAGTCTACCTGATGGTAAGTGGATGCTGTGGCCCGTAGACATCTACATCTATCCTCGATTGAGAATCAAAATGTAGATGCATTGTTACCCCTGAGGAGTAAGATGGAGTGCCTCGTTTCCAGTAACAGGTCTCCGGTTCTCTACACTCACCATACTAAACACAGCAGTATTAAGCTGCTATTTTACGCTGGTATTCTGTGAGAGCGTGGTCCTACTCAAGCCGACCCATTCGTGTTATATATATATTACCACAATTTAGCTGCAGCATGGCTCTACCACGTATAGCAATTTATTTTTCTTTTGTATCTTTAACATCATAATAATGACATATAATTTATATGTTCATGTAGAGTAAGGAAATTGATGATTTCCTGGAATATTTCGACTTAAGCGAGCATTTCTGAACAAAGGTGGAAGTTATCAAGTGTACGCGAAAATACGTAATGGCTTTTTCTATCATCCCTTCTCCGAAGTTAACGTTACGTAGTACATTACAATGTTTGAAGCAGACTTCAAACATTCTTTGTCTATTTTTTATGTATGTTACACGATATATTTGTCCATTGTGGTCGGTTTTTGACGATTGTTTTTTTTATTAAATAGTTTATAACGAATGGACTAAAGTAAGTGGTGGTCAAATATAAATTTGGAATTTTTTTTTTACCGTTAAGGACGTCATCAAGAACTTTTAATAAAAAGTAAGAGCCAACCTAAAAAAAAACTAAAAATAATGCAGGGTTTTAATTCTTCCATACATGATAGCACTTGATATGATAGATTTCATTATCTGAAATTAACTAATTCTTTTTAGTTCCTTAAAGTAGGCTTTCACTTTAAAAAAATTGTAGGACGTACCTACAAATTGTCCTAAAACATATCTTTCTCTCTCTCTCTCTAACTTACATCCGATAACAATATATTATCATTCTGATAACATTTCTAATCCAGTTCCTCTCCATCTCAAATCCAATATTTTAATGTTGCAAAAACATTGGCATTCAGTTGAGATTTGAACCCGGAACCATTCAAGAGTCAAGTACTATAGCACATAAGTAAGTAATAACTATGGTCTATAACTATAGAGCTAGTGACGTATAACCTCTGACAAAGAAAGCAACATGGCTAAACGATTTCGCTCTGTATCATACACACGAGATATATCATACGCGCTGATTTATTCAGTTGGTCGTTTTCACAACGATCACTTCAATGTGCAAATAAAATAATTAAACGATGACGGTTTGCAACAGCGAAAACTTCCCAATAATCTCGGAAAATATACATTTCGAAAGCCGCATTGTAATATCATTATATGAATAACTATACTGTGCTTTTTTATAGACGAGGGAACAAACGAGCATGCGGCTCACCTGATATTAAGGGTCGACCGTCGCACATGAACAATTGCAACACCAGGGGATGTGTGTTGCCAGTCTTTTAAAAAGGAGTATAAGTTAGTTTATTGAACGTCCCCTACGTCCTATCGGTCACAAAGAGAACCTACGAGGAAGAAAACTCCTAGTACTTAAATCAGCATGGGCTTGGGACAAAAAATTTATCCCCCGAATATATCCACTGACAAGAGATAAAGTTATCTTGTCCCCATGGTAAAGCACGGCAACGGGGAGAAGTATATCCCCGTTTGACATAACGAGTAGAGATATATCCCCCGTCCTTAGCATGGAGCCAAATGAAAGATAAAAAATTATGCTTTTTTTGATATTTTGAAAGGGACAATTCTATCCTAGTTCATTGGACCTGGGTTTAAGTTTATATTCATACAAAAAATCTATCTAAGTCTATCTTCCATTTTATCTACTGTGGATATTATATCCACCGGTGTTCCCATGCTAAAACTAAGCGATGGGATAAACATTTTCTCCTTTCCCCGAGGATAAAATTGTCTCCTGCCCATGCTAGCCCTGCTGTAATGGACCGTCAAGTATCCAGATGGTGTGGATGCTATCGCGAGTTTTGTCGCCTTGTGCGTTGGTGAAATTCGGCAGCCACAATTAATCAGTACTATACCTCCAAGCACTCCCCGTGTTAAATCTCATAGAAGATGCAAAGGAATGCAGCATCTTAGGTATGGGATTCTGTCTTCAAATTTATGAGACCACCCTGAAGTAGAAATTATTTGATAAAAGAATCATCCAAATCGGTTCACAATTGACGATAACATCGCGTAACATACGTACAAAAAAGAAAAAGAAAAACATACAGTCAGATTATAAACCTCCTTCTTCATCGGCTAAAAAGACTCGGCAGAATCATGTAAAATAAAATAGGCAAGCCTGTCTTATTTGAATTTAACATTTGATACATTTTTGTAAACTCAATCTTTTTCCTTTTCTTCAGTGTAAGCAGAAAAACGCTCGCTCTTTCAAGAAAGCATTAAAATACCGCTCTAATTTCGCACATTATTACTCCCGACACAGTAAAAGTATTGTTTACTATGCGCGTCTTTCGTACAGCAGACAATTATATTTTTTTGCAAACAAACATTTTCTCATTAGACAACGAATGTAATTATTGTGCATAGCAATAATTGTTTAAAGTATAATTAACAGTAATGATTTCTTATATTTACGCGAACACTACACATTGAATAAAACTATTTTTACGGATTTTATCGCGTTTAATTAACTTATTTTATATTCCCGACGTTTCGGTTGCTTTCCAGCAACCGTGGTCACGGGGGACTGAGGTGATTGACGTCCCGATGTCAAAGTTAACCCGGAGTACCTTCAGCTTTTTAATTATTAATTTTGGTCCGATCTACGCAGAATGAACTAACTGTGTCTTGAAGTCTTACAGTGGTATGCTTGGGTTTAGTTTTAATTTTATGAATTACAGGATCCCAAGCAGGTGGTAGTACCCAGCCTCCCTCTCTATTGAAATTAGGATGTTGCACAAGCTGACGTGAAGCACCAACGTTCCGGGAAGTCTGCAGTTTGTGATCATATCCTAGACGGCCCCCGTCATTACATTAGATTTGATAAACCACAAGTCCTCGCGAAAGAACATCGATTCCTGCCAAGGATGATACGTGAGGCTATTGAAATTAAAAAACATCCTAATTTCAATAGAGAGGGAGGCTGGGTACTACCACCTGCTTGGGATCCTGTAATTCATAAAATTAAAACTAAACCCAAGCATACCACTGTAAGACTTCAAGACACAGTTAGTTCATTCTGCGTAGATCGGACCAAAATTAATAATTAAAAAGCTGAAGGTACTCCGGGTTAACTTTGACATCGGGACGTCAATCACCTCAGTCCCCCGTGACCACGGTTGCTGGAAAGCAACCGAAACGTCGGGAATATAAAATAAGTTAATTAAACGCGATAAAATCCGTAAAAATAGTTTTATTCAATGTATAATTAACAGTGCAAAAAACAAATTTCTTGAGAAAAGAATTAAGATTTCCTTACTACAGTAAACAATATTATCACATAAATAATCGTTATAAACATCATTCGAAGTAGATTATAAACGTACAAAAGAGCATAATTAAGAAACCGTCTTTGTGTTTTGTGTTTATTCACTTAATTAAAAAATTTAGATTATTTATAAAGACGAGGATAAACCGGTAACCGGTAAATAATTATATTTTTTCAAGGATAAGGACAACAAAACTTTCATGTAGTGGTATCAATTACAATTATATCTAACTAAGTACCTACATATTAAAGTGAAAAATATTTTATATAAGTTCATTTCATATCTTTAACAAAAATTCCAATTCCCCCCCCCCCCCCCCATCAACATGGTAGTGGAATTAAATACAAGACTACCCCAGGAGGGTACCAGCAACCCTGGAGAATCCCTCGCTGAGCATCCACGAACAAACTACTTCACTCCTGAGCGTGGGTGCTCAGGCTGCCCCGCGTATTCTGGGGGGGGGGCAAAATTCCGCTCGTGACTAATGCTGCTCGGGGCAAGCGGAGCAATACAACCAAGGCGACCCCTGTCACGCTATCCGTGAATTTTTGCAACATCAGGGGACTTCATTCCAACCTTAACGCTGTCCATTACCATCTAGAGACGGCGAAGCCGGCCTTGCTCTTTTTAACCGAGACTCAGGTGTCCTCTCCGGCTGATACTTTATATCTCTCCTACCCGGGGTACAAATTGGAACACTCCTTTGTGCCCCGGGCTGGAGTTTGTGTATACGTCATAGAGGACATCTGTTTTCGACGCCTCGGCAGCCTTGAAGGTACGGACCTGTCCATCCTATGGCTGCGCGTAGACAGCGACGACCATCCCCGCGTCTACGGGTGCCTCTATAGGTCCCATAGCGGTAATGCCGACACAGACCGACTCATCGACCACGTCCAAATGGCTGCAGACTCCGTGCTACAACAGGTCCCATCCGCAGAGATCGTGATACTCGGTGATTTCAACGCCCACCACGCTGAATGGCTTGGTTCTCGTTCAACCGATCATGCGGGTAGATCTGTCTACGACTTTGCTTTGGCATATGGTCTAACACAACTGGTTACTTCGCCTACGCGGATCCCAGATGTGGAAGACCATGTACCTTCCCTGTTGGACCTTCTGCTGACCTCTCATCCGGACGGATATCAGGTCTCCGTCGATGCCCCTCTGGGCTCTTCGGACCATTGTCTGATCCGGAGCACAGTGCCACTCACGCTCCAATCGCAGTTGCGATCTACAGCTTGCCGCCGTGTTTGGCACTATAGGTCAGCTGATTGGGACGGGATGCGGTCTTTTTTTGCATCCTACCCTTGGGGGCGGGTTTGCTTCTCGCCGGAAGATCCCAGCGTTGTTGCCGATTCTGTTGCTGATGTGGTACTTCAGGGTATGGAACTTTTTATTCCATCCTCTGTGGTGCCCATCGGAGGCAGATCCCAGCCATGGTTTGGTCGCTCCTGTAAAATAGCATCACGCTATAAGCTGGAGTGCTACCGGGCCTGGGCTGACGCATCAACGTCTCGGGATTTAAACACCAGCGCACTTAAAAAGAAGTATAATTCCGCCTCCAGGTCCTTCAAAAGCGTCATTGCCAAGGCAAGGTCTGAGCACATCGGCAGAATTGGCGAGAAGCTAGTTCGCCTTCCTTCGGGAACCCGTGCATTCTGGTCTCTCGCCAAGGCTGTCCAAGGGAACTTCTGTCAGCCATCCCTCCCATCTCTGCACAGAGAGGACGACTCACTGGCCCATGCCGCAAAAGAGAAAGCCGATCTGTTGTGCTCTCTTTTTGCGTCCAACTCGACTCTAGATGACGGGGGGAACACACCGCCGACCATCCCGCGATGTGAGTGCTCCATGTCGGATGTGCGATTTACACAGCGCTCGGTTCGCAAAGCACTCTTCTCCCTGGACGTCAGCAAGTCGAGTGGGCCCGATGGAGTCCCTCCCATTGTGCTGAAGACGTGTGCTCCGGAGTTGGCACCGGTTTTAACGCGTCTTTTCCGGTACTCCTACTCCCAAGGCGTAGTCCCGAATTCATGGAAGACAGCTTTGGTCCACCCGATCCCTAAAAAAGGCGACCGCTCAGACCCGTCCAACTACAGGCCTATCGCCATCACCTCCTTGTTCTCCAAAATAATGGAATCCATTATAAACTGCCAGCTCATGAGGTACCTTGAGGATCACCAGCTGATCAGTGACCGTCAGTACGGTTTTCGTCGGGGTCGATCAGCAGGTGATCTTTTAGTTTACTTAACTCATAGATGGGCGGAGGCAGTAGAGTCCAAGGGGGAGGCATTGGCCGTTAGTTTGGACATAGCGAAGGCCTTCGATCGGGTCTGGCACAAGGCGCTTCTTTCGAAGCTTCCTTCCTATGGGCTTCCCGAGAAATTGTGCAAATGGATCACCAGTTTCCTTGCTGATCGGAGCATCAAGGTCGTAGTAGACGGTGCATGCTCTGATTACAAGCCTATCAACGCTGGTGTTCCACAAGGCTGCGTGCTATCACCAACGCTGTTTCTCCTGCATATCAATGATATGTTGCTAACTGGTAGCATTCATTGCTATGCAGACGACAGCACTGGGGATGCCTTATATACCGGCCGTGCCAATATTTCTCGGGAAAACGTCGCCGAGTACCGGGACAAACTTGTGTCTGAAGTCGAGTCTTTGCTTAACAAAGTCTCGGATTGGGGCCGACTAAATCTAGTCCAGTTCAATCCCCAGAAGACACAAGTTTGCGCGTTTACCGCTAAAAAGAACCCCTTTGTCGTATCTCCTCAGTTTCAAGGCACTCCCCTTGCTGCCTCAGCCAGTATCGGAATCCTTGGCGTCGACATATCGAATAGCGTGCAGTTTCGTGGTCACTTGGAAGGGAAGGCCAAATTGGCCTCTAAAAAGCTTGGCGTGCTTAGCAGAGCGAGACAGTATTTCATGCCGGCACATCGCTTGCAACTTTACAAAGCGCAAGTTCGGCCCCACATGGAATACTGTTCTCATCTCTGGGCCGGGGCACCCCAGTGCCAGCTCCTTCCACTTGACCGCATCCAGCGCAGAGCGATTCGAATCGTCGACGACCGAGTTCTTTCCGATCGGCTCGATACACTGGCACTGCGTAGAGATGTTGCATCTCTTTGCGTATTTTATCGCATCTATCACGGGGAGTGCTCTGAGGAATTGTTCGGACTAATTCCAGCCGCTCAATTTCACCATCGCACGTCGCGACAAAACTCGCGTTACCATCCATACCATCTGGATGATTGGCGGTCCACCACTGTGCGATTTAGAAGAAGTTTTCTCCCTCGCACAACTTCTTTGTGGAATCAATTACCACCAGCGAATTTTCCGAACCGATACGACTTAGGAACCTTCAAGAAAAGAGCTTACACCTTTCTAAAAGGCCGGCAACGCATCTGCAATTCCCCTGGTGTTGCGGTTGTTCATGGGCGGCGGTAGTCACTTAACATCAGGTGAGCCGCATGCTCGTTTGCCCCCTATTCTATAAAAAAAAAAAAAAATAAAAAAGAGGCATGCAGTAGCGACTGTAGGAATAAGGAAGCGCAACCAAGTCGGTTATGCTACAAATCTACCAAATAGAATGTATTTATCGCTTCCGTAATTGTTAGTGAATCATGATAGCCTAGCCGCATCTATTGAGAACGCAAGAACAATAACATTTTAAAGACCGTCTGGTTACGTGAGAGTCCTTTCCGTATCACGTAATCATAGACGTAGCTCGCCGCACCCTGTAATTTACAATGAGTACAGGCTTTACACACATTATTTGCTTCACGAAATTTCAGCCTTAGTTGAAAGAGATTAATGTTCATAATCAAAGTAAACGTTAAAAATATTTTTCCCCAGTTTAGATTTATCCAGACTAAGACTGCTTGCAAGCCCCTGTAAATGATGAAACTGACTTGCAATTGAACCAATCGTCTGGGGTCTTTGTTTATTTTCCCATTATTTATTTTAGAAAATATTTATAATTTCAATTTAAATTTACAGTGGTATGGAAATATAAAGATTTCTTATATTTGTTATTACAAGTCCGTACTGGTAATAACAAATATAATGTATATTTAAGCGAACACTTCACATTAAATGAAACTTATTTTACGGATTATATCGCGTATAATTTTAACTTTTTAATGAGGGCATCCACGACTTTTTCTGCCACCAGGGCGGGCCACTAGAAAGTGAGGTATAATATTTGACAGATGTCATAGCGGGGAAGTCTGTTTGTTCGGAAAATGTAAAGGTTATTGTTTCTTTCTGCACTATTAGCGATATTTTTTATTAATAAGAATAAAAATAAATAAACCAAACTACAGATATTTATAAAAGTAGAAAAATTAAAAGGAATTTAAAAATGTACAAAAAAAATTAAAGAGCAAACCACTGACGCATTGTTATGTGTATTAATTTGATACTCTAGAGACTGATAAACTTTTATTAAAAACCAACTTCTCAATTAAATTACACTGTGTCACAAAAAACTTTATCTCAGTGTCAACTAGCGACATCTGGTGAACAGAAAATTACTAACCCTCATGCCCTACGTTCCATTTAATGTGTATGGAAATATGTTGGTATTACCAAAGAAAATAATCTAAGAGGGTTAGCATTCGGCGACCTCGTCGGTCACGGCACAGGACCATCTATACAAATAAATAAAATTGAAGTGTCTGTTTGTAATGTCGAAATAACAACTGTTTACTATATGCTTATGAAAGTATATACAGTACTTATATAAAAACTCAATTTTTAAAATGTTTGTCTGTCTGTCTTTCTGTCTGTCTGTTTGTTCCGGCTAATCTCCGAAACGGCTGCACTGATTTTGACCGGACTTTCACTGGCAGATAGCTGATATTATAAGAAATAACTTAGGCTACTTTTATGTTAGAAAAAGAATTAGGGTTTATTAGGGTTTTATTCAAAAAATTTTAATCCATGAAATCCAATCGTAATAAATTACGCGCGTGCGAAGTCGAGGGGAACAGCTAGTATTGAACACACATCGCTACTCGTACGTTCCCGATTTACAATATAGCAAAGTAACATTTTACTTATTTCAATTTGAGTCTGTTATTTTACAATTTAGCAGGCGTTTCTTTGGCAATATGTTTGGAATCTGTGGAGTATTTCATAATATCTAATGACTGATCGTGTTCTCCTTAAGCAATATGTTTTGCACCGTTTATAATTATTGGACTATCTACAAAAGTTGCAGTTGCGTACGTAGTGAGGTCAACGTACATTAATATGCAGGTGTTTTTTTTACACGCCTATATCACCTGTTCTTACATACATACATGAACATATGGGAATTTACAAATCAGTATATATATATATATATATATATATATATATATATATATATATATATATATATATATATAATGACTATAATCTAGTTAATATTTCACGTGGTAGAGACATGAATATTACAACCATTTTACGCTGACAGTACGTGAAATGGTTGTAATATTCTAGTGCAGGAATTCCGAAACTTTTAAAATAATGGAACAATCTCAAAATTCCTTTTATTTTATGGAACCCCACATCTAGTGATTACATATCATAGACAATGCAATTAGAATATTATAGTATAATTCTTGCTAATTACTTACGTATCTACATAACAGTAATGGGTTCTTCTTATCACATATTTGGCGCCAATTCAAAATAATATTAGTACCAAAGTGTGAAATTATATAATAATTAAAAATAAAAATAATTTCCTTTAGGTTCCGCGGAACCCACTTTAGGAATCTCTGTTCTAGTGTAATAATTATTCTAGTAATAATATTAGAGTGTAAGAAAACACCAAAACGCATTGATCATGCTGTGATGATCCTAATGAGAATACTTATTACTTTTTTTATATAGAATTAGGATGACAAACGAGCATACAGTCCACCTGATTGTAAGTGGTTGCTGTGGCCTATAGACATCTACATCTATCTTCGTTTGCGAATTAAAATGCAGATGCGTTGTCAGCCGCGAGGACTAAGATAGAATGCCTCTTTTGCAGTAAAAAGGGTCTCCGGTCTCTACACTCACCATACGAAACACAGCAGCGTTAAGCTGCTATTTTACGCTGGTATTCTGTGAGAGCGTGGTCCTTCCCCGGTCGAGCCGACCCATTCGTGCTACAACTACACAATTAATATAGCTATTAATATGATTTATATGTAGATGATATTATGATTGATATATTACGCTATACAAATTTTGTAATAAAATAAAATTTTGCGCGAAGTGCAGAATTAATAAAATTCTATAACCTTGAACATCAGATGTATTTTTACATATTTATCGCATTTAAATTTAACTTATTTTGAACTCCCCTAGCATTTCATTATTTAATATTTGATTTATATTTTTTAAATTTATCAAAATCAAGGAGTTTAAAAAATATATGTATGTTCGCGTATGTATAAAAAATTATAGCAGAACCTAATGAGATGTAACAATAAAACTTAGATGAGGCCAGGATGCATTTAATCTTCTCTTAATTTTATAACCGTAATATCCATTCGTATCGACAATCTGACAAAATCCATTTGAAATTGAAATTGATTTTGTCTGCATGTAATTTCATGCATCCACTACAGCCTATGAAAGTCTACCGCTGCACATAGGCCTTCCCATAGACAGCCAGGTGGGTTGGTAACCGCAGTTTTTTATATTCGTTACTGCCAATTCTTTCCTTTCGTCATCTCACACTACTCTCGTGGGACGATATATGATAGTGGATAGTTTAACATCTGTGCAGTGGCTTCAATTGTAAATGTAATTTACGTTTTAAAAAAAATATTTAAAAAAATATTCCGATAGTAAATCAAACGAGGATATTCTCTTAAGATATAATCCGTTTACGTAACGCAACGTTACATCGACACGTTCGTGAACATATGGTATAATATATGAAGTGAATCGCCGGGGTCAGTGACATATTGCACTTTCACTTTAGGGAGCTCGCACTGCCTCCTCGAAAGTGTTTTTATCGTATTGCGATTAACAATGAAAGTGTACTACCATCAATACTTGACGACGATTGATACGGTAAAATCAATTAAATAATGAATAATTAATTTTGTAAATACACTAAGGTTTAATGTAATTAACAAAACTATATCACATTCATGATTATAATGATGCTGTATGACCTATAGCCAATTTCGTTATCAATTTCCAAGTCACGTGTGTAAAAGTATTCGCACATACTCAGAAACACTCGGCTCCAGCTATCTAGTAGGTTAGCTACATTTTCCCCCAACGGTAGAAAGACTAGTTCGTTTTGGGTAGCGCTCTCGGGCGTTAGGAAGAATGTACTTCTACACTATTAGTACTTCCAAGCGGTGAATACACGTTAGTAAACGGGAAACTAATTCAGAACTGAACCAAAATAAGTGGAGATACAGTACATATCGAATTTTCAAGTTGACTATGACCTCATATTAATGCTGTCACTTTATGCATATGTTATCTGTGCTTCGCTTTTGTCCTGTTAAAGTTTATGTATTATACAGAAAAACTCAAGCTATAACTAATCTGCTCTTTTAGAATTTGGATCACCTTACAATATAACATCCGCTACCTTATCCGTGGCAGAGCCACGCCATATATTTTTTTATAGGATAGGATGACAAACGAACACACAGTCCACCTGATGGTAAGTAGTTGCTGCGGCCCATAGACATCTACATCTATCTTCGTTCACGAATTAAAATGCAGATGCGTTGTCAGCCGTGAGGACTATGATAGGATGACTATTTTCCAGTAAAATGGGTCTTCGGTTCTCTACACTCACCATACGAAACACAGCAGCATTAAGCTGTTATTTTACGCTGGTATTCTGTGAGAGCGTAGGCTTTCCCCGGTCGAGCCGACACATTCGTGCTACAACTATATTACTAATATAGCTGCAGCATGGCTCTACCACGCTAAATATATATATATATATATATATATATATATATATATATATATAGTTATAGCACGAATGGGTCGGCTCGACCGGGGAAGGACCACATAATGTTTCGTATGGTGAGCATTTTGATTCGTAATCGAACATAGATATAGATGTCTATGGGCCAAAACAACCACTTACCCTCAGGTGGACTGTGTGCTCGTTTGTCACCCTTACTCTATGAAAAAAAAAATCTTCACTTTGTATAGGTCTGTCACCTTACTATTTGGTCTTCATAAAAATGATTTGATATTAATATTTGAATTTATCGTTAGTAAAAACAAAGTTATGTTAAGCTAAGTTTATTATATATGGCCTTACTTTATAAAATATAAGTTTTAAATATCTAACTCCTCAAAACGTAACCTATATAATATTAATTAGAAAAGATTAAGCTAGAGGATGTTTTTTTATACATTTTTTTTACACCTTAAACCAATATAATATCTGCCACGACTAAAGCTTTGGTTTCAAAAATAAATTTACACAGTCTTTTACTTGCCAAATACGTCGATTCGTTTCATCACTACAAATACGTATTTCCGTTTGAAAGGGAAAGCGTACGTTTATATCAGGGAGGTGAAGAGCCAAATATATTACTGTCAGATGACATATATTTAGAATTTGAACATGCATTTAGGTACTTTACATCAAATTCGAATTTTTATGCCAATAAAATTTGGATACAATAATATACAAGAGATACAAGATATACGTTTATATGTACAAAGAACTAGCGAAACAATACACGCAATAGAAAAGAAAGTTCAGAAAGATAACATTGTAAAAAGTAAAGAAGATTCGAGATTAGCATTTATTACACAGCTGATGTGGTAGATGCGATATTTCGTTAGGAAATCTTTTGAGGGCAGCGTTCTTACCACAGCGAATTTATCAAATCGTAATAACTATATATTAACTCTGGCGATGGCAATGGCATCGGGCTAGGCATATCGTCATCTACTATCGACGACATCACGATTAGTTCTGAAAATAAATCCATTGAATTGTATAAAATCTAAAATAAATAAAATAAAATAAAAATGGGTGAGTGTTCGCTGTGTCCTTACTATCAACTTCCCATTTGGTAGCAAACTTGTAAGTATTTTTATATATGTATACATGTACCTAAAATCTTGAAAATATATTAAAATTCGAACCCATTACAAATACTTCTAAATGGGAAGTTAATAAAATGGTTGATGTATATGTAAAATGAATGATATTTCCATGAAATCTGAAAAAAAGAGCAAAAACGTTTCGTTATGCTTTCTCATTTTATTCCTTTTTTAGTTTAGCTTGTTTTGGATCTATATTGTTTGTACTTACTGTATCTATATCTTCTTCTTATCTTGTCATAGTGTTTATTTAAAAAAATAAAATAAATTAAATTTTAATTTACAACAAAACATACATGTATCAAGCTAAATGGATATTTCTGTTCATTTAAATATGGTGATTTTAATTATTAGACATTTAATTTCAAAAGCATTAATGTCCCAGTGAGTTCAGTGACATGTTTTAATAGCAAATACTATAAATTATTTGTTATTTTGGACACGGTCGTTAAAAGATGTTTGAAATTAGCAAAATTGCTATTACATTTACAAAAGCATTGTACGACATATTTTACGAGAAACCCTCACCTCATAGGTTACGTTAGTTCACTGAATATTGAAATTTAACACAGTAATGTTTTGAAATTTATTCAGCTTCCTCCTATTCCTGTTTGATCTCTAAGTTTTTTAACTCGACAAATCTGTTAACGATTTACCTGTTTCGTATCATAAGTATTGTAAAAGATAGCATCAGTAAATAAAATGCGACATCTTTCAAACCAAGAATTTGCTGCATCTGTAACGGTGATGGTAACTGACGGTGATAAAACTAAACCCTAAATATAAAGATATATAATATAGCAAAGACCTTTATAATAGGAACGAGAAGGTCAAATGTCACTGATGTTCTACATAGAGTATTTGGTTATACTCATTTTGATGAACTTATTTTTAATTTTTCACCAGTCATTAATTTTAAGTCTGTTTCAAAAAGTCAGTAAACATAAAAAAACCTTTCTAATTTTAGCCCTTTCCCTGTCCCGTGTACTACATATAGTTTATTGCTAAGTTGTTGTGTTGTTTAAGCTAAAATCAACTATATAAATTTATCTACTGCATTTGATGAACGAAACTTAGGTCATCGTAGGTGTCGTCGATTTTTGTTTTAGCACACCTGGTTACATCTACCTACTTTATAAATTACACAAAGTTTGAGTTAGAGTGTAAAAATATAATATCTAACAAACTATATATTTCATTAATAAAAACCTCCATAAAATTTAATATAAAAGGTAACAAGTTGTTAACAATAAAGTAATTAGAAATTTATCCTTTCTCTTCATTTTACTTAATCCCATATTCATAGTTAAAAAAGAAAATTTTCTTTTGTCAAAGTAAATTTTTTAACGTTTCTATCGTTTCAAACTGAGATTCCTCTACCCTTTTATCAGACGAATATTTCTTACGCCACTAATAAATAAATTTAATTATAACATTAGTATTAATTAGCTGCTGCTTTATACTGAGCAAAAACTAACTTAGCTAAACAGTGATTTATAGAACGTAGAGGCACTCCAGTAAAAGTTGTTTGTGATGGTACAAAGTTTTCTCTTATTAAAAATTTCCTTTGAATTTTTTTAAAAATTAAACGTCATGATAGGCATGTGATTAACATTATAATTTATAAGCTTCATAATGATCATGTAATTAAATCTTTAACACTGTCCTGGAAATATACACAAAGTAAGACGAATAATTTAGCAATTTTTTTATTTGTCTTTACCTCTCTCTAGTTTCATAACCGTCGACATCTACGCGGAAGCGTTACTAAACTTTAATATGTTTATCATGAGTTCCGGTGAACAGGTCGAATTGACCATTAATTACATAATCTAAGAATTCTCATATAAAGACTAAATTAGTTTTAATTGTTTATCATTGCCGTCTGTCTACAATCTACTGCTGAGTATTTGTTGTAGTTGATACGCTCAGCGGGTTGGTAATGGCAGTTTTTTTTTATTATTTAGTGCTGTTATCAGGAATATGATGCTACCCATCTTCTGTTTCATTACCCACTGTCGCTTCTTACGACCACTTCTACACGGCGAATTACATTAGTTTTTAACGTTAAATCATCTTATTTATCAGTTCGTTTAGAACTGGACACACATAAGAATCCTCTTTGCTCTAATCGCCACATTTGGCAGATGCGCTCTTCATAACATCTGGGTATTTTTCCATAGTCGCTTCAACAACCACAGAATTAGTGTGATGAATACTATTAACCATCAACACAGACAAAATTGAATCATTGATCATTTTCATTATTAATTTTAAGTTAAAATGCCGACCGATTTCCTTTATATTAGTAATATATTTCTTCTTCTCCTTCATCACCCCATAAAAGTCTACTGTGGGCCTCTCCCTTTTTAGGGAGGATCTGCCTTAATCAATGGGAGTTTACTACCTTTATGTGGAAAAGAGATACTGCGACCGTCTTTTGGAAGCTATAAGACTTTCTGACTTGTTCCCATAGTCGTCTCTGGTCCACTGAATGGGCTAAATGGGTTGATGGAATTTCGTATGCCGCCATCACAAATTTCAATCATTTAAATTGGACATACTGCGTCTGATTTAACTCACCAGCATTTGTAAATTATACCTTTTATTTCTATTTTACCAAGTTTTCTACTGACTTCAAAAAGGAGGTACTCAATTCAACTGTATATTTTTTATGTGTGTTACTTCATAACTTTTTACTGGGTGAACCGATTTCAATGATTCTTTTTTATTTGAAATCTGGTGCATCACATGTTGTCCCATATAAATTTGAACAAGGTCTGACCCATAGTTTTTGAGTTATTCTTAATAATTTATATTGAAATCGGTTGTACAAAATTTTTAATTATTTTATGTCTGTTCTGGTGGAATATAGTAATGTATAATTTAAAATAAAAAAATTGTACAACCGACTGCAATATAAACTATTAAGAATAACTCAAAAAATATTGGTCAGACCTTGATCAAATTTATATGGGACCATACGTGAAGCACCAGCTTTTAATAAAAAAAAGAATCACCGAAATCGGTTCACCCAGAAAAAAGTTATGTGATATTAAGTACCGTCTCTTTTTTGAAGTCGATAGAAAATGTTAAATGATTTTAAACCAACTTCCCGATGAGCTAGAGACTTGAAATTTTGAAAATAGCTCAGAATCGGATAACAGTGTAAGAAAAAAAATGTGTATTAATTTTTTTACTTTTTTACATATAATTTAAAAAATACTTATCTTAATTCATTTTTATTTAATTTAAAAAGATTCTCTTCAAGAGTTTTGTTTTCGTATGCTAGTTGATTATATATACCATTTTGTTAATATGTCTGAAAGTGTAACTTTTAAATCACACAGAATGTGTTTGTGATTAATGTTTCGTTACACTTTTACTATTCTCATTAAACTTCATTGCAACATTATCATGTTATGTTAGAAGGAACATCTGTTATGCGATAAAAATGAAGTTTAAAAGAAACAAGAAAATATTTATCACAAACATCTGTGTATTAACGGCTCTATTTTACAGAAAAGGCTTGAACTGTTTACAGCCATGACGAAAGAACATAATAATTAAAGAAGACTTTTTAAAGTATTCTAAACAAACATTAAGAATTATTTAAATATATATTTTTATAGCTGAATAATTATTGTCATAAATGTCCTACAATTAATGCCACAAAGCATGGTCCTAAACTAACTGTATCTAAGCTTCCTGTATCCATAGACTACCTGAATTTTTTATCAGGTCATTACATCCATCTAGTATTGGATCATCTTACATTCTGCTTACGGGGCTGCCATTCTAGAACCTTTCTTTGCCATTGAGTTTATTTATCCACCTCATTAAGAAATATCATTTACTGTAAGTTTCATAACTTATAATTCATTACATTTAACCAATTCCTGTAATTTAAAAAATATTGAAAGGCATGTGATGGCGGGATAAGAAAGACTATTGGAGTAAAAGATCAACCCATTTCGTTATTTGGCGAAAGAGTCGAAAGTGTCTAAGAGAAACGTAAAGAATCCTGTGGTACTGATCAGAGATATTCCAAAAATTATACAATAAAATATCGGGAATTGGGCACAAGGAGCAACATCAGAGCAGCATCGCAGATGCTGTAACAACACTCTCACGTTGACTTTGCCAGGGAAATAGCCATTTTTTTCAAATACAGAGGGTTTTCCACAACTAAAACTTGCTAAGGTAAATATTTTTTCACAGACAGACATGTGGAAATTCAATGAAAGTTATGACGACTAACGCAGTAGTTATGCGTTCGTCCGCAGCGCTGCTTTCTCAGGTTTTATTCAGTATATATGACTATTATCTGTATAGCTAAAAGTAATTATTGCTGGTCTAGGTGTACGTCCGATTGCAATTGTTTTATTTTAAATTCTCCAAAACACGGGAGAAATTTCCATAACACTTAGAGACGATCTGTGCCGAAACCTATTGTTTATTGTTGTTCTAATCCCTAATACCTAGCTGAAAATATTGTTAAATCATCATAAAAAAGGAAGAAAAAAAAGCTTACCGTCGAAGTGCGATGGGTACTTGTGTGCAGCGAAGCCCGTTGGCGCGGCAGGGGCGGTGTGAGAGAAGTGCGCAGGCGCGGTCGGCGCTCCGTAAGCGCTTGGCGGAGGCCCATACTCTATATGCGTGGTCGGTGGGGGCCCGTATACCGCTGTTACTGTAACGATATTTACCACTGTTTAACAACCTCTTTAGTATTCAGAGTATCTAACTCTTGAGACTTAGATCTCGGATCGAACCAAGGTTATAGAACCTACGATTTAATTCCGTACAAATACTCGATCCAAATTCCTGTTCCATCTAGTCCAAGAAGTATACATAAAGTTTGGTATAGCCGGCTACTCACTTGCCTACCGCAGGGGCAATCTAGGGTGTAGGAGTGTGGATGACCCTTAATTGCCTCCTTAATTGTGATGTATGTATGCAAGCAGGGGCAATTTTCTAAGTCGGCCCTGCGGCAGGGAGGCAGGGGCGCAAGACCTTCCTTGCTCCCTAGATCGTAGCTGTCGCTGCCGCGTGTTTAGCGTAATTGGGGCAATTTTAATCAGTTATCACCTAGAGTCCACATGGATTGCCAATTTCTTCTTACCTATTTCTGCTGTCAAATAGCAGTGCTTACACTGCTGTGTTCCGGATTGAAGTGTATAGAGATGCAGTATAGTTACAGGTTGTAAGGCATTCAATTTTAGTCCTTAGAGATGACAACGCATCTGTACCCTTCATTTTATGAAGTTGGCTGCAGTATGCCTAGACTGCAGTAGCCACTGGTGGACTATAAGTTCATTTGTCACTTCAGTTTTTTAAAAAGAAAACCCAGTCCGAGCTGTCTTTGTGTGGGTTGAGATTTGATTATCCGCATGTGATTTTATCTATAAAATTTACGTGGTAGTGCCATGCTGCAGCTATATTAATAGTACGCTCTCACAGAATACCAGCATAAAATAGCAGCGTAACGCTGCTGTATTTCGTATGGTGAGTGTAGACAACCGGAGACCCATTTTATTGGAAAAGAGGTATTCTATCTTAGTCCTCACGGCTGACAACGCATCTGCATTTTAATTCGCAAACGAAGATAGATGCAGATGTCTATGGGCCACAACAACCACTTACCATTAGGTGGACTGTAAAAAAAGACAACAATGTCAAACCTGAGGACTTAAACACAATGTCTAAATAGAGTCTCCGGTTGGTGTCATACGAAGTACAGCAGCATTATGCTGCTATTTCACGCTGGTGTTATGTGTTCCTGGTATTCATTCTTATTACAAAAAGTTGTTTGTAATTAGTCTCAGGTTTAAGTTAGAGTCCGCTCCAATAAAGAAATCCCGTGGAAAATATATGGACTAATTCCCGAAGGTTGTGGCGCCGCGGTTAAGGGACTTCTTTCGTGAGAAGGACTCTTTTTAAACCATAGTTTAATCCTGTGATATCCCGTACATACTATATTTTATAATAAGACAGCGAGTTTGGTGCTAATATTACTAATCCAACCGCTGATCTTGCTACAACCAATTGAAAAATCTGGATGTTTTTCCCTTTGAAATTTATGTCGTATAAAAAACGCCACGACGATACACGAAAAATCTTAGCGGGTAAATTGGGTAGTGTTTTAATAAAAAAAAAAATAGAATAATTTATCAAGTTGATTTTGAAGGCTATTTGACCATGGTGATAATTTTTAATTGGCGTGTCATTATGAAATATTTGTCATTGACGAGTCATATGCAAATGTGAATTCAGTAATAAAGCGTATCCATTGTATTTAATTTTTATTGCTTCATTATTAACCCTATCGTAAAATATTCCGTAATAGACAATCTTATGCAGATTTATTTTTATACATGTGAGATTTTATTTGAGCTGTAATTAACACTTGAGTTAGCGGGACGGGCATAAAGCTTGCGTAAGTCTGAGGACACCTTTAATATTTTTATGAGTGCTTTTTGATATTTAAATGATTTTTAGTTTATGAACATAACGTTACAAAATAAGCAAAGTTAAATATATGAGTACATGTAACGTAAGTGACGTATGACGACAACCGCGGAACGACTTTGTGGCCTAGTGTACAGAGTACCAGCAGTACCTAAAATCCCAGCTGGACTTAACCTTTAAAATTTCATAAGCGTTAGAACGGGCACAGTTGGTCTACGAAAAGTATGTATCTCTGCCTCAGCGCGTACACCATAGCAATATATTATGTTCTCTGCGTAAAAAACATAATATCTTATATTATATGACGCAAAGCACTAACGCTCCGGAAAGTCTACAGTCCGTGAACATGTTGACGATCGCCACGTCAATACATCAGATTTTATGGACCATAAGTTCTTGCAGAAGAACATCGATTCCTGACAAAGATGATTAGCTAGGCTATTGAAATTACATCGAAATAACATGTTTAATTTAAAGTTATCAAAGAGTATTTCACATAAATTTAAATTTCTTTATTTGGTAGAGCCATGATGCAGCTATATTATTGTTGTAGCACATATGGGTCGACTCGACCATGGGGAAGGATCACGCTCCCAGAGTAAAATAGCAGCTTAATGCTGTCGTGTTTTCTATGCTGAATGTAGAGAACCGGAGATCCTTTTTATTTGAAACGGGGCATTCTATCTTAGTTCTCAGGGGTGACAACGCATCTGCATTTTGATTCTTAATCAATGGTAGATGTAGACGTCTATGGGCCACATCATCCACTTGCCATCAGCTGCGCTGTGTGCTCGTTTATCACTCTTATTCTATAAGAAATAAGAAGATGTCTAGGTTTAAGAAAAAGCCCAACCTGAGTAAGCTGATCTCTCATTCATGTGTTAAAATTAGTAAAAACGACTTACCAGTCGGCTTTTTATGACTTAACGCAGCGGAGCTGACGATTTTCTTTCCCAGGTTGCTGACGGCATCTCCCTTTACTGATATCACTTTCCCCAAGCTAGCTGCTAACGCGCCACCTCCTTTGATAAGTTGGCCCTTCAGGATTGTCACTCCACCGGTTATAGCTTTTACGGCTTGGAATAGAGTGTAAAGGATGGACTTCTTCAAGCCCCAGTAATCAACTTTTTCTTCGTGCTGCAGAAATTAAATGTTAGTTGTAGAAGTTGAAAGAATATATCATCACCATCCTCATTAAAGCCCTTCACAAGTCTTCTGGTGAACATAGGCCCCCAAGGAGTGCCACAAAGCACGGTCCTGAGTCACCTGCCTCCATCGACTTCTGCATGTCTTATCAGGTCGTCACTCCATCTAGTGGGGGGTCGCCCTACACTTCGCCTACTGGTACGAGGCTGTCACTTGAGAACCGTTTTCCCCATCGGTTGTCGGTTCTTCGAGTTATGTGGCCCATTGCCACTTCAGCTTACTAAAGAGCATATGATTTGCAACAATAGAATATGTAAAGAAATAGTAAGTCCTTGCCTTTTCACATGCTCTGGTTGCCTGGTAGCCGGCGGCGAAGTGTATAGTCATGTACGTTAGCTTTTACACGTACCGGCGTTATTTGTCCGGCAAGCGATCGCCGGGTACACGCCGGATCCACCACTGTGCTTCCGGTCGCCGCCTACCGATTAGCCGGCGGCCGAAAGCACAGTGGTGTACTAATCTTTCCTCACACTATTAATTCTTTAAATATTAGATGATGCGGTTATCGTCTATGGTTCCAAAAATACTCACGAATAGATGCTACATCAAGAAAGATGTATATGTGTGTGTGTACTGTGTACTGGCGGCTTACGAGAATTGTCTACGTCATACCGTGTTGTATAATCCCGAGGGTGTCATAAGAGGCGACAGAAGTAAATCATAAAACGGATGGGCAGCAACATCTTCCTGAAAACAACTCAATATACTAAAAACTGTGTGATTGGCAAACCGTCTGCCAAACGTCGCAATTATGGATACCCTCTTTAAGTTAATTAATATAAACGGTAGGCCTATATTCAGTTGTGGACTTTTGATAACATATAATGTATGAATGATTGAAGGTTAATATTTTTTTTACTTACGAAGACATGAAACTAGTAGTATAAACTGAAACGCAATAGTGGTTGTGCTATTGTTTGTTGGCAGCTTATTAGCCCAGTGAGTTTTTCTGTAATGTTTTGCGTTTCTTCTGGTTCTTTTTTCTTCTTCTTTATCAGGCCGTAAGAGTCTATTCTGTACAGAGGTTTCTCACACAATAGAGAGGATATTACCAGATGTTTGGTATTTTTCCCCTGCTCCCTCGGGAAGGAAACCTATGTTCAGCAGTGGACTTTTATAGGCTGTAATGAATAGAGGGATATATATTACGCCATTTTCGACATCCTCTGGACGATATGGGGTAGTGGATATTCTTACACCGCCACTACATTACACATGAGATGGCAATACCGCCATATATGAGAAAACATATCTATCTAGCTTTATCCATTGTCGTGCGTTACGATATGATAACGATATGTAGTGATGAATTTGTAATAGAATACTTACAGGCTCATAAGAGTAACCGTGGTCATCATCATGGCCGGTCTTGCTTGACGCAGACGCTATGAATGAAGTGGCTCCAGCGGACGCCTGTCCCAGCAGACCTAACTTGCTTTGTATACCTGACGACGCTTTCGAAGCAACCGCAGTTAGTGCAGCTTGTGCTGACGACCGTTTTGTCCTGTTGAAATTATCAACTCATTATAAGTTAACATTATGCAGTTATACATTAAGAACCAACGTCAGTCAGTGACATTATATAACTGCTTCGTTTGTCTAGCGGTCGAAAGCGCTAATGATCATGAGAACCCGCGATGTCGATTTTAAATTTTGTATTAAGTAACGTATCTCTGCTAATGATGGTCCTTATAAATAAATAAATTACATTTTTTACTACTTTTTTATTTAATAGAAATACTGTTTTTTTTTCTTTCTGTTTTTTAAGAGTTTTGTACGTGGTAGAGCCACGCTGCTGCTATATAAGTTGTAGCACGAATGTTTTGGATCGACCAAGATGGGACCACTCTCTCACATAATACTAGCGTAAAATAGCAGCTTAAAGCTGTTGTGTCTCGTATGGTGAGTGTAGAGAACCGGAGACCCTTTTTACTAGAAACAAGGCGTTCCATCTCTGTCCTCAGGGGTGACAATGCCTCTGAATTTTGATTCTTAATCGAGGATAGATGTAGATGTCTAGCAGCCACAACATCCACTTACCATCAAGTGGACTGTTTTAGCTTTATTCTATAAAAAAAGAGTTAACACACAAGCAGTTTAAGAATGATGCGTGCGTATTTTACTCTCTTGCGTTTACGTTTTGAATGTGGATACCAAATAAATGGTTATTTAATTCTTTCATTATCAAAGTGAGGGTATTACAAAAGCGAGGGCTCTGCGCTTACTAAAATTCTAAAACTAGTCAAAGTCACCTGCCTAGTATGGTGGGTATAGGCAAATCTTGTAACACTGCATGCAAACCCCTTTGCGCATTTTTGAACAGGCTTATGTCCAACTCTATAGGCCTATAGCCTATGTCCTCGTAATAGCTGAGTGGCCAAGCTCTCAACGTAAATCTTTCTAGGTAGTAGCACAAGAGTGCTACCACCTAGAAAGGTGACGGTCACTTATGACAGAATAAGAATTCTGTCATAAGTGACCGTCTGGTATAAAGAGCCAGTATAAACACAGACTGGACCTTCCATCTTGGTCGTCAGAAGTGATAACGCATATGTAGCCTACTTTGAAGTTTGTTGCAATTATCCATGGACTGAAGTAGCCGCTTGTCATCAGGTAGATTGTCTTGTAAGTTCGTTTGTGTCTTCAGTTTAAAAAAAAGAAAATACAGTATGCGAGCAATCCAGGTCCGATCTCCGCTGGCACCAATGAAATTGTTAATTTCAATTTTAAGTGCTGATTTACCACGTGCACGGCGGTGAAAGAAAATATCGTGGGGAAACCTGTATGTCTGAGGAATAATTTCAAAGACATGTGAAGTGCTCCGACATGCATTGGAGCAGCGCGCCGGACGGCTTACACCATAAACCTCCAGAAATGAGTGGAGGCATGTGCAGCCTTCTATTTTGCTATGTCCAGCAGTGGATATAAAAGAAATGAGAAAGAAAAAATTGAGTGAGCGTGTCTAAATTTTATGTCTAAACATTTCGAGAGTATGAACTTGATACTTTACATAAGTCGCTGCAAGACCCGACTAACAATTTTGGTTAAAATCAGTGTTGAATAAATTTTTGTAAACACTAGTAACAATCACAAGCTAGTAATAATACCAGTAAGTCGACTCCAAAGGGTCAGTTATTCCTGAATAGGGCAATGTATGACAAAATTGTCCCAAATTATATAATACACAAAAAGACAAAACATGGGAAAAATAACCAAAAAAAAATATCCCTTAAACAATACTTTGTATTTTTGATGAGTGGCAAAAGTACAAGAAAAATTATACTGCCTTTGACATGTCACCTGAAGTCGTGAGAAACAATGTCACATCAGCACAGAGACTTATTAACTGTTATGCGAGCAGTCCTGAAAGACGATGTAACTAAAATTAAAAAATTTCAAAACCCCCCTAACAAAACCTTGAAACGGCTGAACCGATTTTGATAAAACATATTTAAGAACTACCGCTGAAAAAACCTGCATTTAAATTTAAAAAAAAAACCGCATGCAAATCCGTTTACCTGTTTAAGAGATACGGTGCCACAGACGGACAGACACACACTCACACACATAGCGGTCAAACTTATAACACCCCGCTTTTTGAGTCGGGAGTTAAAATTATTGATGATATAGCATTTGGGTACGACATGCGCATGATCGTTCACGTAAAGCATGCAATTACCATTTCAGCTTTTTAAAAGTCTACTGGTGAACATAGGCCTCCTCCATAGTTTTCCCTCGTGTTTCATAGAGGTGATATTTGCCATAGTTGTTATGAGGATGACGCTGATGCCCATCTTCTGGTTTATTTGCCTCTGTCACCTCTTACGACAAGCACGGGATGATGTGGGGTAGTAGATATTATTACATAATCACTATGCGGTCGAACATGTCAAGCATGTCATGCCACATTATAGTCTAGGTCTAGGACGTCTAGAAAAGCAGGACATCTTAGGTCGCACGGTATTCGTTACACCGATTGCAAAACATGATTTGACGAAATGCCAACTCCAGATGTATTTACGAAAGATACAATGGTGGTTTGGAAATCCATTCAGGTTTAACAGATAATCGGTTAAAGGCAATTAATAAAAATAAAACAAGCTAGGTAACAAAATAAAAAAGAATTCCATTTTTGTCGACAATCAATCTACGGACTAAATAGAAGAGGTACCGTAGAAACACAAAATACTAGAGTAGAACTGGCGTTACCAATAACTTAACACTAAGAAGTACCAATAAAAATGGGAAAAGGCGGTACCATTCTGTTAGCCAACACTCATCTTTCTATTAGATGTCTATATCTGCTATTATTATTGAAAACTTGACCTTTGAGAGAGTACTTGAGAAGATAATTATGATTGTGATATCGCGTGTTGACGAACATTACATGTCGCCGAATTGGCTAGATTCAAAATTAGCTGCGAATTAAGTTAATAATATTAAGTCAGCCGTGTGTTTCCGCATTAGAGAAAACATCCCTCGACTAAAAGAAAGGCGGAAAAGATTTTGTGGCTTTCGTTACCTCTGATATGGTGACCTATCACGTAGTTATAATAATATCCTTCTGAATTTCGGTCACCGACAGTCTCAATGGAGAATAGCCATCTGCGCATGACAGGATTATCGTGCGTGAGTGTGTACGTAATCACACTTGTAATCTCTATTACCCCACTCCCATAGTCTGATGGGACGACGCTGACACGACCGGAGAGAGACCAGGCGCAGAACCAACGCCTTTACGTGCTTTCCGAGGCACGGGGGTGAAACACCGTCAACTTCCTGATTCCTGACTATATAACTGAATCCGCACAAGATAGGCAGTCGCGTATACCACCACTAGGCCAATGGGGTAGTCAGGCGTTTTCATGCGACATGCTAAAATATACATTCCAATAACGAGAAGCAATACTGGGAGTACTTGACGTTTGGTATTGTACCTGGGTGACTGAACTTCACTCGGCTTAAAAAAATCCCATGAATGACAGCTAACTAGATAATCTTGGAAATTAAAACATTAATAATTTAAAATTAAAAAAATTGTGTAACCGACTTCAATATAAACTATTAAGAATAACTCAAAAAGTATTGGTCAGACCTTGATTTATATGGGACCACGTGTGAAGCACCAGCTTTCAAATGAAAAAAGAATCATCGAAATCGGTTTATCCAGTAAAAAGCTATGAGGTAACACACATAAAGAAACATACAGTCGAATTGAGCACCGTCTCTTTTTTGAAGACGGTAGAAAAGAAGGAAGTAAGATTCTCCAGTGGCAGCCTCGAAAAGCGAAGTATAGGGTGGCCCACCACTAGATAGTGTGACGAAATGGTAAGTGTTGCTAGAATTTGAAGTGCAGGACTGTAATAATGATGGTGATAATTATATAGATATCGCAGTATAAGCGCTATAACGGATATGATAGATTGAGTGCCTGAGTATTTACTCGTATATTAGCGTCACTTTGTCGAGACGCAAGCTCATCACTTCCGGTAGCGTCCGGAAGTTATCTTCGGAATAAACATTGTAATTGACAATATCATCGTTATTAAATTTCAAAAAGTCATCATAAAACTGAATTAATTCGAGCTATGAGTAACATATAATCATATATCATAAAATCCGGAAATATAGTGACTAGGCACAGGCCTCCTCTTATTTAAAGTGAAATATGGACCAGTTAGTCAGCCACACAGCTTCAGTGTGTTACACATGTCGTCAAAATATTTTCTCCCTCAAACATCCTCACGATGTGTTCCTTCTCCGCCGTGAGCGTGTTTAATATATAAGTACTTAAAATGTAAGTAACAATTTTATTGGTGTGTTACGTAAAATTTATAACATTACATAAAATAAAATACCTCATTATTTCCTCAGCTGCTAAACCCTCGGCCAGAGCTTCCAGTTGCTGTGGCGTCATTCTACTAATGGCTGCCATGTCAATGATGTCCAACGTCATAGGTGTCGGGCCGCGGGCTGGGGCAGCCATTGACGTCGCCATGCACACCAAGCACACCCAAACCTGGATGAAAAGGAAATACCATTATAACCTTATTCCTTTTTCTTTTCATTGAAGAACGTGCCAACACTTATTCCACTCCCAGAGTTGTTTGGCAGAAGATGCCACAAGACAAGTTCGCTTATTATAAGCTTCATCTACTTATATGGAGCTACAATCATCAAGGATATCGATATCAAAGATTAAAAATTAAAAAGTAAAATAAATGGAATAACTAAATTGTGATTAAAAATCCCTGCTTAATGGAATTCGTTATTTAGTAGCATATCCGCAGTAGAACCAGAGTTACCATCATAGCCCAACGGATCAGTCAGCTGAAGTGGCAATGGATCGACCATATAACTCAAATCGACAACTGATGGGAAGAAAGGTGGCAGCCTCGTACCGGTGTGCGAAGTGTAGGGTGGCATTACAATAGATTGCGGGACAACATGGAAAGAAACGCAGAAAGTCGATCGATTCAGGTGGTTTAGGTCCTTGCGTTGTGGCATTAATTGGGGAACGCCTATATTCAAAACCAAAAGTGATTTTACGTGGTAGAGCCATGCTGTAGCTATATTAGTAGTATAGTCGTAGCAGGAATAGGTCGGTTCGTCCGGGGAAGGACCACGCTCTCACAGAATACCAGCGTAAAATAGCAGCTTAACACTGTTGTGTTTCGTATGGTAAGTGTAGTACGGAGACTCTTTTTTACTGGAAAAGAGGCATTCCATCTTAGTCCTCATGGATGACAACGCATCTGCATTTTGATTCGCAAGCGAGGATAGATGTAGATGTCTATGAGCCGCAGCAGCAACTTGCCATCGGGTGGACTGTGTGCTCGTTTGTCACTCTATCCTGTAAAAAAAGCAAATTCAAGCGTATTATTTAGAATGTTTGATATCAATTTTATAATTTAAAATTTATGCGTTTTCAAAATTAAAATTAGCATGTCTTTAAAATTTAATTGCCTCGCGTATTATTGATGTTCTTTTGCGAGGAATTGTGGTCTATCGAACTGACGTCACGGTGGGGTTGGTTTGAATATGGTTATACATGGCAGACTTCCCAGAGGCTTTAGAATAAACATAATAAAATCTCTTAATTATATATACTTTTAATAAAAGTAATTTTAGATTAGGAACCTTTACATAAGAGAGTGCATACCTACATATTATGTATCAATACATTACAACTTACTCTAAAGTAAGTAGTAATATATTGAATAAAACTGATTATAGGGATTTTATTTTTTAACTCCCGATGTTTACAATAATTCTTTGAATGTAGCCTCGGTTTAGTATAACATCAGGACGTCCAACTTATCGCGTGTTGAAAAGCACCCGAAGCGGAATAAAAAAAAATCCAAATTAAAGTTAAGCGTGATAAATTCGCGTGGATATATAATAAATCATTGAGTAGTAAGGTACATACTTAATATGCGATATAATCGAGATGGACAAGGATGTGCCGATGTGCCTATGCACACGATACTCGTAATAAATATTTGTTTCGTAATATCGTCGCGTCGCGTTCTGTTTTTGAAGTTACCACATAACATGGCATCTATATAGCGCTGTCGCGCAAGCCTTGGCAGTGAAAAGCGAAAGTTTTTACGCCAGCTGTCGTAGACGTCACCGCGTCGCGCGCCCGTCGTTTGATGCGGCCTTAGAATAGGCGTTTTATTTTTTTATAGAGTTGTTTTTATTATATTTTTATTATTTATTTAAGGGTTTAGAAAGATTTTTCTTAATATCTCTGTTATTGTTTCTAAAATGTTACTAGTAAGAATTATCAAAGTAGTTTTTTGGACGGGAAATCAAAAATTACGTATAATAATTTTAGAGAATATTTGCGTTTGTATACAAAACCCTTAGATAATAATAAAACTAAGTACTTAATTCTAAACTGATTAAATAATTATCTAACGGTGAGCTATGTAAGGTATCTAACAGTTATAACTTTATGTAATAAATACTAAAGTGTATAGTTAAAGCAAATGTGACTAAATTATTTTCCTGTGAATTAAATGCTTGAATTACGCTAGGTGGTAGGATTCCATTTTTTTTCCAATAAATAACTTAAAGTAAGAAAAAAGTACGTACGTTTACCGTTATAAGTAGCGGCATGAAAGTCTAGCGATGACCGTTGTTGCGCACAAGTCGCGCTTATTGGCTTATTGCACATAATTCACGCTGATTGGCTCGTGCGTATCGTTCGCACGCGCTGGTTGGCTCTCCAGTTGCATTCGTGCAATTCATTTTGTGCGCGTCCCCTCCACGTTTTGTTCAGCGCTAGACTTACGTGCCTAAGTCTAGCGGAGCGACTTGTAATGCCTATTAAAGTCCATTACTGAACAAAAACCTCTCGAATAGATTACCTTATAGGAGGGATTTTTGCCATAGTTGCCACGCTTGGCAAGCGGGCAACTATGGTAAACCACAGTTTTTATTTATTTTTAGTCGTTGTTAGGAAGACGCTGCTGCCCATCACCTGATTTGTTTCCCTCTGTCGCCTCTTACGATATCTACGAGATGATATGGCGTAGTGGATAATCTTACACTGCTACTGCACGGGAGATGGCGTTTGATATTCTAAAATGAATGAATGAATCTAGAAGTAATGAAATATTAAATTTTGATTGTAGCATATTGACAACCCTGGTTCTTACATATGCTTTTAACAACATTGAAGCAAAAACATCTTTCAATAATACGTATATTTTTGTTTGCCCCAAAAATCATATTCATATTATCCAAAATATTATATAAGTGTTATCGTTGCGGTAATTTTGACCCCGTTAAAGTAATAACCTATCGCCCTAAAACTTACGAGAGCAAAATTTAAAAGTAATCTTACTGGTCGATATGTTGCATAACAACTTGATTTTAAATGCATGAATTTGGGTTATTATCCGTGGACGATTTCGTAATGTGCATCAATATAACTTCCCAGTATTACATAGTTTATATCCTCATTAATAGTAAGTTTTTTTTTTAAATTTATACTATATTATGATCGTTAAAGTTGAACAAAATGCGGTCACCAATACGCCTGTCTAGTGCTGCAGTAGTTTAGTACTGCTCCTTGTTGACAAGGAGCAGTAACAATATCCAGACTGTTGGCAGTCTGGATTTTTAACATCTAGTATGTTGTCATTTAAAACCGAGGTATTTCAGCAGATAAGAGCTCGAGGAATCCGGATTCATTCCTGCCGAATGAAATTGTTATTTGCAATTTTAATTTAAGTACTGCTTTACCACTTCGTTGGCGGTGATGGAAAACATCATTACGAAACCTGCAATGATATATATAACATTTCAAGGATATGAGAAGTCCACTAACATACTTTGGGATACAGCGGCGAAACATCTAACGGCAAATCCTATTAGAAATTAGAAGAGGCCTATGCCCAGTCATGAGACGTTTGATGTTGTAAATTTTATGATTTTTTTTGTACCGCCATCTATGAGGTAAGGCAATTCTGGCTGGTAATAAAAACAATAGATATATGACGAAAGTCAATTTGATATATCCTTATACAGAAATAAAAATGTATTGCAGGAAATAGTCAATAAGTAGTTTGACTGGAGCCATTACAAAATTCACGCTAGCCTGGCGGTTATGATTGCTGTCTGTGGTTTACTTTTTATGGCATGTCTTATTAGTTTTGATATATCGTTACTTAATAGGGTGTCTAAGACCTAGCACTTGTTATGAAATATTGGTTTAACTGTGATGTGCTTGAACCGTAAACTACAGTTTAAGATTGACATTTAAGGTAAAGAAAGACTATTTATTTTATTAAATTTTCGTTTTTATTTCAAAAAAATTCTCTAAGGTTTTCGGAAAAAATATAACCTTGAATATTCCTGGTATTGTTTTCTATCTGTTAGTGAAGTTTGAGTACAATCAGTTCAGTCATTCAAGAGATTAGCCCGGACAGACAAACAGACAAACATTATAAAAATGGTTATTCATGCTACACATGTCAATCAGGGAGTTGTTATATAGGATAGAAGTACAAATGAGTTACTGCGGTCCATAAAATCGAATTTGTTAATAACTTATTGCGCCACCTATTGATTCCTAGCAAAGTCTGGGAGCAAGATCTCGAGAAAACTAATATATTATGTATAGTGTGAATACGACCTCAATCGGTCAAGCCGTCCAGAAATTATTTATGTTTTTTATTTATTTATAAAGTGCTATTGTACTAAAGATACAAACTGACTTAATGCCATATGGCATTTTCTACCAGCCAACCGGAACAACTACACAAAATTACTCAATCGATTATATATTATGAAAATTATACATCCGTATAGGTCATCAGTTCTGTCGAAAACCTAAATACCGAATAAAAGTTACTTAAGTTTGTACTTCCGTTATTTTGTAACCGCATTCTCGTCGTGGAACATTTTAATGGCAGCAGTTGAACTTCGTTGTGGAATACTTTCCCATTGCGTCTACCGTGTGCATTTATTTTCAATGTAAGCAGAATTTTGAACTTTGTACACCTTTTTTGACACCTTAGTCCTCAGGGTTGACAAAATCTACATCTTCGATTATTCATTGACAATTGATGCAGATGTTTGTATTCTTTTATAGAATAAGGGTGAAAAACGAGCTCACAGTCCACATGATGTTAAGTTGATGCAATGGCCCATAGACATCTACATCTATCCTGAAAATGCAGATCCGTTGTTACCACTGAAGACTGAGATGGTGTGCCTCGTTTCCAGTGATAAGGATCTCACTATTTTTAGAACTTCTAAATTATAGAATAAGTGTGACAAGTAGGCTTACCAACTCCAAAAAAGGCTCCCAGCTCGACTACCAACACTTAGTAAGATTTTTGAAAAAATTGTTCTTGTTCAAATGTTATTTTTTTTTAAATAAATAATTTACTTCATAAAAATCAATTTGGTTTCACAAGGGGTCGCTCGACAACTGATGCCGGTGTTGAGCTGATTAAATATATCTTTAATTCATGGGAGAATTCACAGGATGCTTTGGGTATATTTTGTGACCTATCCAAGGCCTTCGATTGTGTTCACCATGAAACATTAATCAGGAAACTTCAACACTACGGTGTAAGAAGTGATGCTCTTAAATTGATTATTTCATATTTAAGTAAGAGAACGCAAAAAGTTGTCATTAACAATATGAACTCTTCCGGATCGATTCGATCGGATCGGACTCTTTCTGTTTCTTGTATACATTAATGACTTACCTTACATAGTAGGGGATAACCATGATATAGTATTATTTGCAGATGACACTTCTTTAATTTTCAAATTAAGTCGACAATTACTAAAATATGACGAAGTAAATAATGCTATATCTAAATTAGTAAATTGGTTCAATGTTAATAATTTGCATTTAAATGGTACTAAAACGAAATGTATGAAATTCATGACTCTCAAATGTCAAACAATTAAATACTAATGTAATTTTAAATGGGGAGAAACTGAGTCTTGTAGATACCACCATTTTTCTTCGAATCACACTAGACGCGAAGCTTCAATGGAGCCCCCATATATCAAAACTAGCAAGCAGACTTAGTTCTGCAGGATATGCTGTAAAAAAGATTAGAAGTCTAACCAGTGTTGAAACAGCTAGACTAGTTTACTTCAGCTATTTCCATAGCATAATGTCCTATGGTATTTGGCTATGGGGACACGCAGCTGACACTGAAATTATATTTGTTTTACAGAAGAGGGCCATAAGAGCAATTTATGATTTAAAGCCTAAAGAGTCGCTGCGACAAAAATTTAAGGAAATTAATATATTAACTTTGGCCTCTCAATAAATTTATGAAAATGTAATGTACGTACACAAAAATAAAAGTAGTTTTACAAAAATAAGTGAAATTCATTCTGTAAATACTAGGAACAGACACAAGCTAGTAGTACCAGTTACTCGACTCCATCGAGTCAGTAATTCATTCTTGGGGCGATGTATACGCTTTTACAACAAAATTCCAGAAAATATACAAAATTCGACCTGCTCAAAGTTCAAAAACTTTATTAAACTAAGATTGTATAAAAAGGGTTATTATAATATTAAGGAATTTATGGATGATAATAACCCCTGAAAATGAGGTGATCGCTACCAAGCTATTTCTAATTTGTTGTGTTGTTAATTTGTGTAACATCATGATTGTAAGCTGTTATTTAAAAAAAAAAAGTCCCGCTGGATTTCCTGCTGGTTCTTCCCAGGACAGAGGTTTTTTACGAACCAGTGGTAATCAAACAAAAGAGTGACTTTCAATAAGTATTATTTATAATCTATATTGAATAAAAAAGTTTCTGTTTCTGTTTCTGTTTCTGTTTTGACATCCGGGACTAGGATATATTACGCGGGATACAACACACCACGTACAAATTGGTTAGATTGTTTTTTTTTCAATAATGTGTAACAAATTAGTGTAGTTGGTACGAGATAGATATAATCATATAATCACTGATTTTCGGGACAAAAGGCGTCCCGCATGGAGTCACGGCGGGACGGCCCAAAATTGACCCAGAAGCGGGACGCCCCGGAAAATCCGGGAAGGTTGGCAAGCCTAGTAACAAGCGAGCGCACTGTCCACCTGATGGTAAATCGATGCAATGGCCCATAGACATCTACATCTATCCTGAAAATGCAGATCTGCAGATGCGTTATTACCACTGAGGACTAAGATGATATGCCTCCTTTCCAGTTCTCTAAACACACCATAAGAAACACAGCAGCATTAAGTCCCTATTTTACACTGGTATTCTGTGAGAGCGTGGCCCTACCCCGGTCGAGCCGACCCATCGTGCTACAATTATAATATAGCTGCAGAGTGGCTCTACCACGCATAAGGGTACAATAATTCCTATAAAAATCCATGCAAAATGAGCGTAATGTTATCGGAAGGTAATATCAATGCCTCAATGTTACATATTATTCATACTGTGGTATAATATTGATAAGAGATAGTGTTCAATAAAGAACTATACAATGAGAGCCGTGGGTGTCGTAAGAGCGACTATGAGAAATTCCAGAAAAATCTTATAGCTTCTAGTAGATAACGCCAAAGTAAAAAAGACTGGTACTACGATCTTTAATGCGCATACCAAGAATGAAGATCAAGGAAAATCTTATTTTACAACGGAAGAGGCCCACTTTTACGGGCTGATAATGAAGGAAGACCGTGCAATAGCGGTGTAAGAATATCTTCATATACCATATCTAATGTCAGCCCGTGGGTGTCGTAAGATCTTCCTAATAACAACTAAAATAAAATAAAAACTGCGGTTGCTAGCCCGTTTGCTAAGCGTGGCAACTATGGCAGATGTCTCCCTATGAGGCAATCTGTGGGGAGGCCTATGTTCAGCAGTGGACTTTAATAGGCTATTGCGGTAACGGATGGAAAAGGAGAGGAAATAAATAAAATCTTATTACACATAAAAATAAATATTATTTTCGTTAAGTATTTATTTTACAGAGGAAACCAATTAACTTAAAGTAAATTAACTTCCCCGTCGTTAACGTAAGTGTAGCACCGACCGGACCTCGGACTTCGTTGCAACTTTCAGTAACCAACTTTCTTTCCTCTTCGGATTCGTTTGATTTATTATTACGTTATGTGTTCCTGATATCTTACTCATGTGTTGGGCTATAAAGGTTGAATTCGCTTTATGTATTGTAGTTACTGTTTTTAATGTAATAGAATTGCTAATTTTTAATGCTATACTAAAAATATTTCTTAAAGTGTGTACACAATCAAATCACGGATGAACTGTGATTTGATTGTGTAATGAAATTAAGTTTTTTTTCATTTGAAAGATGTTTTTATCGAGAGTTTTCTTAGCTATTTTTCAAGAATATCTGTTCACCCGTTTAAAGATCATCAGCTCTTTTTGTTTCGGGGGTTTTAAATTTTTTAATTTTAGTTATTTGAAAAGCAAATGAAACGGGATTATCATTACGATTTTATTAATGTACATCATCAACAGAGTCCGTGCTACTTTTTTCTCTTCCAGTGGACGGTTGTGATTCAGGAAAAATGTTCCTGCTACCTAGTTAGTAGTGCGTAAATACAGGAAGAACTGGTTTGTTAATGCAATGGACAGTCCATTGCGTTGACTGAAAATTTTAGAGTTCTACTTAAATTCGGCATGAGTATTATTATTAACTAGCGTTTTTGTAGTTAATGTGATAGAAAAATTACGAAATACATAATTCTTTCTTCATTTTAGGATTCAATACAGAAATTAATTGAATGGCGGAATAAAAAGCAAAGCACATGCAGATTTTCACATGATGATTTCCTTCACTGCACAGCAAGTGGTAAGCCGGGGATCGAACCCGGTTTGCTCGAGTACTGAGAAATTTAGGACAAGCTCTTTGCTCTTATAACTTATACGGAACATAATATATTGTACAAATTTTGGTTTCAGCTGGTATCAGGCTCGAAGCAGCTAACCACTAAATTATGCGGAATTCAGATGTGCGGTTAGAACACAATACTATACTGACTTTCACCTTTATATGACATACCCATTGATATTGAAATATAAAAAATATTAAGTTTTTTTATACAATTTCCTGCAAAATATTTGTAGCACCGAATGAAACCACTTTTAGGGATTTTATCGCGTTTAATTAACTTATTTTATATTTTTAACTTACAATACAGTCTTAGTTACAAGAATTTTCTATTTATAGTGTTTAGTTTTTAAAATCACACCAACAAAGTAATTGTATTGAGTTAAATAAAAATTAAAAAACTAAATGCGATAAAATCGTAATTAGTTCGTAAAAACTCATTATTTAATGTATAGTACTCGTGCAAATATAAAAAAATAATTAAAATAATTAAGAAGCATAAATGTATTCCTTCTTGCTATGCTCCATAGCTGTTATGCTAATTCCTTTTGTTTTGCAATGACTGATGACTGTCTGAGCTAGTAGATCTTTCTTAAAAATAATTAACACTGTCTCTAATAATCCGCTTGCTTAGGGTGATAAAAACAAATAGGTTTTGTTATAAACAGAACCTATTTGTTATAGATTATAGCAGTAGACTTCCTTAAATGTTTTTTTTTTAATGAAAACCTTACCACCACACTAGGGTTGTCACCAATACAGTGAAGAAGTTTTACATATATAAATCCGACATAAATATCCAAACCCGGAACAATTACTTGCAGGCTGTACTTGTTGCGAGATCTGAACCCGCGGTTACGCACCGCCACTGCCGTATGCTTAGCCACTGCACTACCGAGCCGTCAAATGGAATTCACTTTCGTGATCGATATTACAGCATGGTCGAATTGTAACTCCTCTATAGTAAAATGAATATATAGTGCGGTACGCTGTTTTATTGCTGCTAATGATTACTTGCGTAACCACTAGAGCAAGTTGAACGTCCGCTCTCACACTATTATTATTTCAAAAAATAGCCTCCTAATATATTTCTAACAATATATGTATAAATTTCGTAACGTTTAATAAACATAAATCATTATAATCAACCAAGAATCAAAATTATATGTAACGTAATGATTTCTAAATCTCTTTATCAAACGTCTTTAATAATTTAAAATGAAAAATTTTGTACAACCGACTTCAATATAAATTATTAAGAATAACTCAAAAAATATTGGTCAGACTTCGATCAAATTATGGGACCACATGTTAAGCACCAGCTTTCAAATAAAAAATAATCATCGACATCGGTTCACCCAGTAAAAAGTTATGAAGTAGCACACATAAAAAAAATATACAGTCCACTTTATTTATATTATATAATAAACAACGAATTTACCACTTGTATAAAAATCAATTGTTGTCTGTTACTCTCGCTAAAACTCAAAAACGACTCGACCTATTACGATTTTTTTTCTGTGTGGTTAAATGGGCCCCTAGATGGTTTAGATTCACATTTGGACCCGATAGGTGGAATGTGAATATGGAATAAAACTATTTTCTATAAATTTTCCGGAAAATGTGTAAAAATAGTTTTTTTTCTTTAGGTGGTAGAGCCCCGCTGCAGCTATATTATGGTTGTGAAATGAATGGGTCGGCTCGACCGGGGTTGGACCACGCTCTCACAGACTACCAGCGTCAAACAGCAACTTAATGTTGCTCTGTTCCGTATGGTGAGTGTAGAGATACGTAGACCCTTTTTACTGAAAACGAGGCATTCTATCTTAGTCCTCAGGGAAGACAACGCATATGCATTTTTTATTGAATATACATGTAGATGTCTACGGGCCACAGCATAGACTTAACATCAGGTGGACTGTGTGCTCGTTTGTCACCCTTATCATAAATAAATAAAAAACAATATATGTAAGGTATATTAATGGCATAGTTGATACATTAACGTCATTTGCGAGTGTTCGCGCTCTAGTGTTCTCTACATTTCCTAGTGCTAGTGCTAAGTACTTAGTATGCGCAACGCTGTTAGATTCACTCAAATAGAAATCTCTAATACCTGTATGCTCTCTTTGTTCTCAGAGGTTTATTACATGGCGTTTATATACAATGTGTTTTATGCGAATTTTTTACGTAAATTAGAAATCATATTAATTAATAAACAGCACATAAATGAGAAAAATTTCTTTATGAGATTCATACGTACGTACACATATTATTTTATGTCTTCATGTGTTTTTTTTGATAGTATGCGAGTGGATTAGGTCTCGTCGGCACCACTAAAATTGTGCTATATAATAGGTATTTGAGGAATTAAAAAAATTAGAACGTGTTACCGGGGTACGACATCGGGATGCTCGTTCCCTGATATTTAAGGAGAAAAAGCCTAGCTTCTGAGCTGAGTCTTTAAAAAACTAAAAATATAGATATTTTAAAGAAAAATAGCTTTGAATAATAGGCACTTGGCCACATATTTGGCGGTGATGGCAATACATAAGAAGGTGTTACCTAACCATATGGACAATTACGCAGAATAGGAGTGCTAACACCTAGAAACATTTATCTAAGGGAGGCCTGTGTTCAACTGTGGACCCTCCTCGGTAGTTAGTTGTTAGGCTGTAATAAATTAATGAAAGTTTGGCTTTTGCCTCTTTTTTGTCCGTGTTATACCACAATGTATGGTGGTGCTACGTGATAGAGCCATGCTGCAGCTATAATATGGTTGTAGCATGAATAGGTCGGCTAGTCAAGGGAAATGCCAAGCTATTACAGAATACCAGCGTAAAATAGCAGTTTAATGCTGCTGTGTTTCGTATGGTCAGTATAAAACTGGAGATCCCTTTTACTGGAAACTAGACATTCCATCTTAGTCTTCTGGGGTGACAACGCATCTGTATTTTGATTTTATGAGCCATAGCATCAACTCATCTACAACAGGTGAATTGTGTGCTCGTTTGACACCCTTATTCTACTATAAAAATACCTAAGTGAACAGAAATAATAACATTCTACTTTTAAAAGTCTTTGTAATGTGAACCTTTTCAAATTTAGAACAGTTTAAAAATAAAAAAGTGAACCGCGTGACGAAGCGATTGTTGTCTATCGACTTCTGTAACAAGTTAACATGATGTTACATCAGAGCTCGTGGCGGGTTATATTCTTCAGCATTAACAATACGTGGTACGTATCTTGTTGCGGTTAGTCGACTTACAGGAAATGAACGTATTCATTTAAAATTTCCAGACCGCAGACAAAAGAAAGTTCTTAAAGTTTACCAATTTTGTCTTTTTATTTCCGTTTATTTTTAATGTTTTTTTTTTGATAGGGTCCCACCAATCATCACTAAGTCTAAAAAGTATCTCTGACGACAACTTCAGCCCTCCTTTGATGCTGCTTTCCTTCACCTGTCTGGTTATAATATCAGGAAGTCCAAGTTAAAAAAAATTAAAACATATTCAAAATATGGAAATAAATATCCATCGCAGATGACTAAAATGACATTATGTATCGAATATTTCAAACACGGTTCTTCGGAACTGGGGTCAAAGATTACATAAGTGTAACAAAAGTAGGCCGTAGAAATCCGCTTCGTCACATTGAAATTTTTAAAAACATTGTATGCTAAACACGTCTTTTAGCAAAATTCCAAATATTTATTATTAATTATCTACCGTGTTACTTTCTCTTGTTAAAGGGGTTAAATAGTAGATAAGATCCACTTAAAAACAATCATATGTCTATCTAGATTAAAGAGCACTTCCCACCCTCCCTCAATTGCGTTTTTTTTATAGAAGAGGGGGCAAACGAGCATGCGGCTCACCTGATGGTAAGTGACTACCGCTGCCCATGAACAACCATAACACCAGAGGAATTGGAGATGCGTAGTCGGTCTTTTAGAAAGGTGTAAGCTCTTGCGTGCACTATCACCGTCACAACTTATCTCAACCAACATCACTGCACTAGGAAAGACACACCACTGTCCCCAACTGCTTAGAGCGTTCAACAATCGCAATTTTCGTATTATCGATGGTAGTATCTTTCCTAGTATAGTGGTGTTGGGGTTAGTGATGGTGAGGTTAGTAGTGTTGGGATTACGAGTAGTGGTGACGGTGATAGTGTACGCAGTTGAGGAAAGGTGGGAGGTGCTCTTCAGACTAAGTAAGACACATTATCGCATACTTTGAACGTAGTAGAGCCATGCTGCAGATATATTATGATTGCAGCAGAAATAGGTCGGCTCAACCGTGGTAGGACCCGGCTCTCACAGAATACCAACGTCAAATAGCAGCTTAGTGTTGTTGTTTCGTAATCTACCAAAAAAATAAACGCGAAGCGGATATGTTGGGATTTAGATAATTAATTTTAACATCTTTAATACTATAATGAATTTGAATTAACGGATTTTGACGCAAGGCTACGCATGATGCCATTAATTACTTTCTCTTGTTTGGTTGAAGCTTAAAATTTTCAATGAAAACAGCGATAACATGTCAAAAATTATAGTTGATCCTTCTCAACTGTTGATAGTGATGATGATGATGTTGATGATTTATGATATCACATGTGGGATGTTAACGAGTTATCTAATCGACGTTAGAGCAGATGTATGCGGACCCTGTCACTGAATGCTTAACTTGTATCGTTTCATGTTCTGGGTGGTAAGAATATATTAAAAATTTAGTTTAATTAATACAATTAAATGTGTTCATCTACTAAACTTTTTAACGTGGTAGAACCACGATGAAGCTGTATGATAATACCACGATCTAACAGAATACTAGCGGGGAACAGCAGCTTAATGCTGCTAAGTTTCGTATGGTAAGTGTAGAGGATCGGATAACCTTTTTAATGCAAACGTGACATTCAGGGATGACTGTGAACCATAGACATATACATCTATCCTCGCTTGCGAATCAAATTGCAGATGCGTTGTCACCCGTGAGGACTAAGATGGAATGCCCCTTTTCCAGTAAAAAGGGTCTCCGGTTGTTTCTTAATCGATGATTTACGCGGCTGTACTCGTAAATAGGAAACATTATGCGCATAATGTTAAAATTGCGAACACTTTAAAAACAAAATTTGGATGACATGACACTAGATCGTTTTGCTTTGATTTTTGATTGATAATAGCGAAGTCTTGAAAATTATATTGAGAGTAATGAGCTCTTGTTTTGAACATGGTAATGGAACGCTGTATCTATGTAAAAGTGACACACTTGACAAGCAAACGTTGATCCACGTTAGAGTAACATCAGTTCCAAAATTTGCTTTATGATTCAATGATTTTAGTTAAAGTTAAATACTACGTATACTAAAAAAAAATCAACTCTATAAACAACTTTTTTTCATACCAAATCATTTTTTTTATAGGATAGGGTGACAAACGAGCACACAGTCCACCTGATGGTAAGTGGTTACTGTGACCAAGAGAGAAGTTACTTTAATCAGTCGAACACAATAAAAGTCTCTTGTCAAGAACTTAAACCCTAGACAACCTAATCCAAGGCGGTTTTCACGAAACACAATTCCGTAGCGAAGTAACACGCACTAAATCTAACCATCTGGACCCTACACCGGTCGCATGAACTTCGGCGGCGATAACCGAGATACGCGGATTAACCGCATCGCGGCCAGCAAGCTACTCCCAACTCGCCCACGAGCGTCACACGCTGGGAAGCTGCCTACCGATGCCCACTCCCCGCGATGCGCGTGACACCCGATACCATCGGGCGATTCACGAAGTCGAACGTGATTGGATGTCGTACAAATTACCTTTTTTGGGCCTAAACATATAGTTTCAACATAGCCGGCTACAAAATAGTTTTGACCCATTTGAAAAAGTCTGGCTATACAAAAAAGCTCGACATTTGGGTACTACACGAGCTTACTGAAAGAAACCTAATGAATCGTGTATTCACTTGCGATTCTCTATTCAAACGTAATTAAACCGAATCACTTTTGAAAAGATTGATCACTGGTGATGAAAGTGGATCACCTACGACTAGAATGTGTGAAAAATATCATGGTCAAAGCATAGTCTAGCTCCACAAACTTTAGTGAAACCTGGATTACCACGTAATATTTATGATGACTAATGCTGTGTGTATGGTAAGATTGGAAGGGCATCGTTTATTATGAGCTTTTACCGCCGGGCACAATCATCGATTCGGATCTCTACTGCCAACAACTAATAACACGCGAGCAACAAAATGAAAAAAAAACGGCCGGAATTGATCAGCAGAAAAGAAATGGTCTTTCATCTTGATAACGCCAGACCACACACATTTTTAACCATTTAGCGAACATTGAGGGAGCTTGGTTGCGAAGTGATAATGCATTCACTATATAATCCTGACCTTGCACCCTTAGTTTTCACCTGTTTCGGTCTCTTCAGAATTCTTTGGGTAGTGTTAGTTTGGGATGTGTTAGTGAACATATATTATAATCAAATGTAATTAAAATTAAAAAAAATGTCTTGAATTTGTATATAAAATACGAAAAAACTTTTTCCTCGACCTATTATATATATCATTGAGTTAATCAGAGTTTACTCAGCTTTTGATAACACGATACTACGATTCAATAAAGCACCGCTTTTACAGGCATTCTTTCACGATTTTTAAAATTAAAATATAAAAAAATATCGTGAAACAAAGAATAATATCAGATATTTGTTATATTTATTTACGTATCACATGATTTTTATGTGTAACACATGATTTATTCTTATAACGTTACGAATTTTCCATAGGAAATGAAAAAAATGCCAACAAAAGGCGCGGCACAAGTATAGGGCGGGCAACTTTCTACCGGCAAGCCGACAACTTCCCGACGCACCTGTAAGTGTCAACAAATGATACAAATATCAACAATTTACCCGACCTACACGGTGATAGTCAGAAAGCAAGACGGATTCACTTTCGTTCAATGCGCGGTGTTACGTTACTGAGTCGATGGCCGCTAAGGCCTGCTATGTCATACGTACAGTTATCCGTAGCAGACCATCCAATTAACTTTGGCGATGAATTGTAAACTTTACACTAACGATTATAACGCTCCGTTTTGCATGTAATCATTTGAGATAGGCTTAATATAGAGTAAAAATAAAATTAAACATTTATTTAAAATTTTCTATTATGCAATTACATTTGACTAAGTCCTTTATGTATTTAATAAATGTTCCCAAATTTGTTAAAACCTAACGCCTTATATAACATGACTTATACTTTTCTCGGTTACGCTCTGAACGGAGATCCCGGGACCCCTCCTAAACATCCAGACACGGAACAATTATTTGTAGGCTATACAAATACTTGTTCCGTGCGGGATTCGAACCCGCGGCTCTCTTAGCGCAGTAACTCATTGCTAAACCACTGCGCCACGGAGCCGTCTTGAAACTAGGTAAGAAATGATTTTATTTTATTACGCGAATCTGGGAAAATAAATTTTTTACAACTTTACTAACGTGGGGTTCGGCTAAAGGCCGGTAGGAGTCTGGCAAAACCTTTTTGTTGCTCCTTCCGTCGACTGATGAGAATTTCTACAAGAAAAAAAAGGTACAATGTAAAACAATGCTTCTTAATGCCCAATTTCACCGACATCCCCTAAACAATCACATAGTTAGACGACCGCTAAGCTAAAAGGTCCCCTAAACCAACCCATAACTAAAATTTGTTTTCACGAACGCAACGGACTTATAGCTAGGGGACCCTTCCTTATGTGACCGATTTTTTACGACGATAGTGCTTGATACCCAGTTGTAGTTACCGGTTTTATCGGAAATGATATATATTAATACAAAAAATACGTATTCATGTATTATTTTAATGAAGAAATTAGTTCTTTCATATTTTGACTGATATATGTTTTCATTTTGTTAATATTTTAATAAAAATATCATATTTTTAGTTTATGTTTGACAAGTCACCGTATTTGACACTCAGCTTTATCTGTGCATTGGCTGTTTGACATTTGTCTCTGCAAGTCACAGCTGCAAGTTTTCGTGGTGTTTTCGTTTGGTATCTCGTATCTAACTTTTTATTTTATAATTATGGCCGAAAATAAAAGCAAGCGGTGTCAAAACTTCACGTTTGATGAAAAGGATAAACTTGTAAAGTTAATGAATACTTTTAAAAATGTTATATTAAATAAAAAGACGGACGGTACAACAAATCAAGCGAAGAATGAAGCGTGGGTGAATTTGTGCACAAGATTTAATTCCACAGGAACCACGGCTAGGTAAGTTATTGATAAAAATAAACCTTTTGTTTAGTACTTGTTATAGTTGTTTTAAAGTTAAGTTGCCTTTACATCCAAACTTTATAGCTGTAAATAGTTATTGTCATAATAATTATTATCTTGATTTTGTATAATATGTAATGTGTGTATTAAAGAGTTTCTATTTACTTACTTGAATGAGAAGTTACCTACCTAATACCTGTATTCTCAGTACATTAACCTCTTTATCTACTATGATGAACGTACTGAATTGCCTTTTAATAACCTACCACTAACATTTCAGAAGTAAAGAATCTCTTATGAGAGTCTGGGAGAAAATGAAGACTGATGCGAAGTTATACAAAGCACTTAGCAAAAGCAGTCACAATGGCACAGGAGGTGGCCCATCGTGTGTTAAAACAGATATAATTTTGGAACAAGTCAGTGACTTGATGGGCCGAGCATGTAAAGGCATAACTGATGTCCAGGATTCAGATGCTGACAAAATTACTGAAGCCAGTTCATTACCAATACTTGGTGATGAGACAATGGAAATTTTAATATTTCAAAATGAAAATGTTAGTATTTATAGAATTCTCTATTATGTAGGTATATTAAAATTAGAAACTGACTGACAAATAGTCCAAATGCCGTAGTAGAAATCAGGGCAATAAGTTTGTTACATATTATAATATTATATAAAAGTAAGTTATGTATATTATTGTGTTTGTTTAAGGAGATGCTTTCGTTCCTACCAGTGTTTCAATAGAGGGCTAGACAGAGAAACACTACGGGGCGACAACAACAAAATGAACTAAACTGGCAGAATTTTCAATACAAAATTATTTCAGTCATTTGTATAGGTGTCGACCCACTGTATGATTATATTATATTTACACTGTGATTTTTATATTAGAATTTGTTTTGTTACAATTTTAATGCAATACAAGAAATGTGGAATATATTGAAAATAACGATGTTGGGAATAATAATGACATTGCTCCAACACTGTCATCACCAACATCGTCTCAATTTATAAAGTCCACATCTATATGGAAAAGACGACAACCAATAATTAAAGAAAATAAGGATAAAGCTGAAGTTGTTTCAACGTTATGTGGAGGTTTTAAAGATTTGAATTCTAAAAAGGCTACTGTGGAAGATTTAAAAATTAAAATGTTAGAAGAAGAAATAAAATTTAAAAGAGAATTGTACCAGCTGCAGTTAGAAACAGCTAGAAAGGAATTGGAAATTAAAACTGAAGTATGCAACCAATTAAAAGGTATGTGTTTTATTTATTGGTGAAATTACTATATATATTTTACATAATAAATTAGATATTTATAAATTATCAAAATATTGTGTAATTTGATTTCTGCGAAATCCATATGACAAAGAAGGTCTGTCAGAAAATGCCATATTATTTATTTGTCCCCTTGCAATTAGCTCTTCCAGGTTAGGCACATCATCATTATTCACAGGCTGTTGCTCATTTCTTAATATGCATATATTATGGAAGATACAGCAAGCTATAATGACATTAATGGCATTGTTTAAAGCTAAACGAATTCCAACCGCAAGTACTGGAAACCTTCGTTTTAGCACACCATATTGCCGTTCCACCACATTTCGTGTTCTAATGTGGGCCTCATTATATTTTCGTTCTCCACTTGTTGTAGGGTTGAGATAAGGTGTCAAGAGATGAGGCTAAAACAAAAATATTTTTAAGTATTATTGTATATAATAATGTAATTTATATGATGTAAAATATTTCTTTTCTATTCCAGGTCACACCTTAAACTTTCAAAATGTATCAGGAATACCTAAAAATGGTTCTGCAAATAACTAGTTTAAGTATACTTTTTTATTAATTAAATATCCCTTACCCATGCATAATCTTTTTATTAAATAAAAAGTATTTATTTAATCAATATTTTGAGCTCTGTGATGAATGATGTTATTCTTTTTGTTTGTAATTTTTGTAATTCTTTTTGTAACCTACTTAAGTTTTAATCAATATTATATTATTATTCTCCTTATTTTTTCTTTTACCTTTAAGGGATAGCCACTATCCCCAAGTAAATGGCTGTCTCCATACTCCCCTCTTTCAAACTTTCTATAAATATAGCTATTTTGGTAAATTGCTGAGTCATGTGTAGAGCCTGGCCAGCGTGCAACAACATCCTGGACCAACAACTTTGCTGATGCAATTGTTTGGACATTTATGGACATGTAGCCTTTCCTGTTTCTAAATAGTTCAGCATCATCTCCACCTATAGATATAAATAATACTTCATCAGCATTGCTTGATAGACTACTAAGAGAAATGAACTTTTAGTGAAAGGTAGTTAAATAAAAATGAGGAATTTACCTGGTGACTGAATTTTTACATGTGTGCAATCAATACAGCCTAGTACATTAGGGAATCTAGCTATATCATAGAAGTCTATCTTAACTCTGTCTTGGTCTCTGTTTGTATCAGGAAATATAATGAATTCTCGACGTAGGGAAACAATTGCTTGAGACACTCTCTTTACTATCCGGCTGGATGTAGCCAAACTAGTACCACCCATATCAGCCACAGCAAGCAAGTGATTGCCTGTGGCATAATATCTTAAAGCTATTAATAATTGATTTATGGGTGGTATGGAATTGTTCCTGTAAAAAAAATAAACAACTACAAATTAAAATAGGTAGAAACTTAAGTAAGATATACCTCGGGTATCAATTTACCATGGTAGGTAGGTTAGCACCAAACAGGTACCTACGGCCTACCTATACAGGCTCATTTTCTACTCAAAAGTTACTGTTAGGAGAGCAATAAAGTAACCTTTTATGCTTTTACCTTTATTTCGTAGCTAGGTATTATAGGTAATAAGTGAAAATGTAGGAACCCAGGAACCCACACTTTAACTTAAATATTTAATAAACTACAGTTTTAATAACATTATAGACTATTGTACATACATTAAAATTGATAACATATGTAAATAGTTAGGTACTCACCTATTATCAGAAAATTCCAAAATATGTTCAATTTTTTCCAACAAATATATCACTGTTGATTTAGATAACCTATACTTCGGAAAAAATCTATTTCATCGAAATCGTTGAAATAATTTGGTCGTTTTCGATATATTTTAGGTCTTCGACTACGATTTATATCAAATATAGTATCAGTTGTGTCTAAATTATCAAGAAAATCAAATAGATCACAGTCCATCTTGTCCTCTAAAAGTCGCTTTTACTTATGTGAAGGTTTATGGGACCAATAATCCATCTCATAAATTTAGGGGATCGTTTAGTCAGTAACGGACCCTTTAAAAGTGGTGAAACGGAAACTATCCCCTAACTGGCCCCTAAATATGCTAAGGGGTCCCATAAATCTTACGGGTCGTTGGTGAAAGTGGGCATCATTCTCTTAGTGACTTCAGTCACTCTTTGACTCTTTGTTCATTGAAATGGTTTGTATATTAGTTTGTTGTATTCACTAAAATGTTAACTTTATTTTAGTTATTGTCATGGCGACACACTTGTTCATATCCCATGTATTGTTACGTGACGTGGTCGTTAAGACCCATCGTCACCAAAATTACCACCTCGAAGAATAAAATTTGGTGTAATTAGGGTTGGCAACCTTTTTCTATCAAATAGAGTATTTTGAAGCTATTTACTGAAAACTTATTTGTAAATAAATACATTATATTATTTTATACAAATTATTGTTTTATTTCCAAGAGTTTCACGCCATAGTCAGCCTTTACTAAAATATAGTCGTTTCATCTACTTATAAAATTATAGTATTCGGGTGTCTGAATAGGATACTGTATAATATAGTGGGGTTGGCAACCCTATGTGTCATATACATTTGTTGCAGCTTTACTGAAATATTCTGTAACCAATCACCGATGCGAAAGAATGATCCTCCGTAAAGAAAGTGACGATTTGAAAGATATGCACAGAATCAATGAAAATTTACAAACGCGCTTGCCGGGGCAACTATGGCAGATATCCCTGAGGCCAATATTCGTCAGTGGCAATAAAAATAAGACTTAAAAATATTAATAATTTCTTCATGGATACATTTATTTGTTGGGCAATTCGTTTTTTGATAGAAGCGAATTGACTGAAAACGAAAGACCTGATGTGACTGGAATATAATATTTTCGGACTCACAGTGACCAACAGTTATACAACATAATTACGTAAGATAAAAACAAGGAACAAACAAGAGAATGGTCATAATGAAAACTTTATGATTAGTTCAAAAGATAATAAATTATTTGTAAGGATATCCGGTGTATAAATGATGAAATACACAAGTAGGAATAAACTAATTCCTAAATAATTAATTTTAATTGAAACCTAGAGACTACTTCAGTATTATTTTGTTGTCGTTGTCGCGCTTCATTTCTTCTACCGGTACGAGGCTGCCACTCAAGAATCTCGAGAACATTGAAAGAACAAAATTCCAGTGACTAAAAAAAGGTGCTATATAGGTATCCCTTCGACAATAACAAACCCAAATGACACTTACTGGTGATAGGAATCGGTGTGAAGGCGTCAGAGAGTATCTAGCTCACGCTTACCGAGCTTACCGCGGGGTATTGAGTATATAGTAGTACATCTTTTATTATAGCATGTACGCAACTAAAGTTGCAGTGGATTTGAAGAAGATCAATTCTTCAAATCCACTGCTGGATATATAATGTCTGCCTAGGAGTTTGTATGGGTAGGTATGAAGCCAAATAGCATGTGCCTGCAATGTTGCGATCTGGCCTGAAGGCTATAAGTTCGTTACACCCATTCCAATAGTAGAACGTATATGTAAATCCCACAGGTGAGCACAGACCTCCTGTCATTTCTGGGAGTTTAGGGCAAGAAAGTGTTGTGTTGCTCCAGTGTGTGTAGGTGAACCGCACATGTTCTCAATATATTTTCATTCTTAGATAGGTTTTCTCAAGATGTTTTCCTTCGCCGTTAAATCAGCACTTAATAAACGTAATAATATAACGTGTTGACCTACGCTACAGCTACATTATGGTTGTAGCACGAATGACTCGGCTCGACTGGTGCATTATCACACCCTTAAGAATTCCAGTATAAAATAGCAGCTATGACTAGAAACGAGGCACTCCATTTTAGTCCTCAGGGGTGACAACGCATCTGAATTTTGACTCTTAATCGAGGATAAATGTAGATGTCTATGGGCCACAGCATCCACTTACCATCAGGTAGACTGTGTGTTTTTCGCTTTTAGCTAATTATCAGCTTAGAATAATGCATTTTGCTGTTGTACACTTTCTAAGTTAGAACCAAATTTTTTTACTACTAAAATTAACTGTGCGTTCAAAATGGATATCATTAGGAATTACTAAAATTTTTAATTTCTTCTTTTTAGTTGACTTGATAATTAGGGTAGACTAATTAAAATTTCACTGATGTTTTACTTGTGAGGTCGCAACACATACGCTGTTATCAACGATGAAAAAATTAATAGAATGGCGTTTTAATTTGGGTATCAATATTTTCTAAAGAATGCTACTAACTTTGTTTAAAGTTTTGGTGGGAACTGGTTCCACATATATACACCGTTTTAAAATTAATTTAAATAGGTGCTTTAAACACGACAAGTTTTTGGAACGAAGTTCCTTATCGAACTGTACGGGTTTGGCGTATGGGAGCTAGGCGACAAAAAGTGTAATTTTTTCGTCATTACCCCTTGTGTCTTAGTGTATTTTATTTTAAATGACGCTTCATTTTAATAGAAGCCAGTAATACATTTATTTGTATTTGTTAATCAATAATATAATACGTTTATCAATAATAAGGAACTTCGTTCCAACCGTGTGCTCCACGACACTCACGCTTGTTTTTTTTTGGTTCAATTTTATACCTAATATTGCTACCACCCTACTTTGTTTACTTAGCTGTTGCTAAATGTCATAGCGTAGAAAAAGTTTTACGAACATATTTTCTGATTTGATCATACTATTGTAAGCATTTTTAATGAAAGTTTTTTTTTTTATCAAGACACAATATAAGCAAAAAATTTAAGTATGAAAGCTTTCTCGAAGGCAATATAAGTAATTTTACCACTTGAGAAATTTGTTAATCAGAAGCATGTACAACTTAACGTTACAGGAAAATAGTTTTCTGGATTTTAATATAGGTAGTCCTGTATCAAAACCCATAAAATGCTTTTAATCAAAATCTTACTTACATAGTTCTTTATTCACTACAGAAAGAAGAAAACGCCTGCAATATCCAACTATCCTTAATAATAGCCAAAAATATTTATTACATAGTTCTGAGAGCAACGCAAGATAAATCGGGGTTTCGTCGCTCTCTAATTTTCATACGTGGTAGAGCCATGCTACAGCTATATTTGTAGTATAGTTAGTAGTATAGTTGTAGCACGAATGGGTCGACTCGACCGGGGAAGAACCACGCTTTCACAGAATACCAGCGTAAAATGGCAGCTTGACACTGCTGTGTTTCGTATGGTGAGTGTAGAGAACCGAAGACCCATTTTACTGGAAAAGAGGCATTCCATCTTAGTCCTCACGGGTGACGACGCATCTGCATTTTGATTGTTTATTGAGGATAAATGTAGATGTCTATGGGTCACAGCAACCACTTACCATCAGGTGGACTGTGTGCCCGTTTATCACCCTATCCTATAAAAAAAATAAGGTAAGCTCTCCTGTAAAACTAATTAATTATAGTCCTTACTCGGTTTTGTAGTAACACGCGTATGATGGTTATAATTATTTTTAATCTATACATGTGGGAGTTTTGGCAGGAATTTGACCGCTGGTAAAAATAGTGCAATTTTATGTATTAAATGTCAGCGCATGTGAACTATTAGTAGGAACGACACTATACTTGTGATAATATAGTAACCGACTGTCTACTGGCTCAAGCTGCCATTGAAACTTCCCAAAAACTTCACATTGCAATGTTTTGTGAAGAAATTTTGAAACAAATTATTCTGAAGTATAATTTCTTATCACTTGACACTGGCAGTTGTAAGTTTATTACCAAAAAAAAAAGAGAAAAAATAACTATACATGTGTGTATATAACAAATGAAAGTGTTTAATAAATTATTATAATATGGTGTAGTCATGGTAGCTCAGGGACTAAGCTCTCGCCATAAATTTCACAGTACGCGAGCATCTCGGACTCGATCCCTACCGACAACAATAAAATTGTTAGTAGGTTGTTCCACGTCGCCTATCCATGATTTCATACATACTAGCCGTATATATGGAAGTAGGCGCAATGTGGCCTTTGGGCGATAGCATTAGAAGTAGCTTGGAAGCATTGTCAAAGATAAGAAAATAGCTGTTACAAATGCTGACTTACCACATGTCAAAGGACTAAAATATTTAAAGGATATGTAAAGTCCAAACAGATAATCTCTCCATAAACCTCTGAAATTAAGACGAGGCCTGTGTAGAATATAGATACTCTAACTTTGTATTACTAAACAAGAAGTTAAGTCACGATAATGTGATGTTGCCAGTGATGACATACGAAACTGAGACGTGGTCCTTCACTGCTGGCCGGATGAGGAAGCTCAAGGTCGCTCAGCGAGCTGTGGAGAGGGCTATGCTCGGAGTTTCTCTGCGTGATAAACTTAGGAATGAGGATATCCGCAGTAGAACCAGAGTAACCGACATAGCCCAACGGATTAGTAAGCTGAAGTGGCAATGGGCCGGCCATATAGCTCGAAGAACCGACAACCGATGGGGAAGAAAGGTTCTTGAGTGGCAGCCTCGTACCGGTAGGCGAAGTGTAGGGCGTCCCCCCACGAGATGGAGTGACGACCTGGTAAAACATTCAGGAAGTCGATGGATGCAGGTGGCTCAGGACCGTGCTTTGTGGCATTCTTTGGGGGAGGCCTATGTTCAGCAGTGGACTTGTGAAGGGCTGTAATGATGATGAATGATGAAATTTGATGTTGGGTTATTTTTCACAAAAACCGTTAAAATTACAGCCTTATATACGTCCCACTGCTGGGCACAGGTCCCTCAGGTTCTCTCATTTCTGAGAGAGTTTTAGGGTAAGTGTGTTGGCGAACTTCACCGTTTAGTACTATAATATTCAAGATCATCGGGCTCTTTACGACTGGACGTCTGTCTGGGTATTTATTACCTACTTAACTATTTCTGTTTCAGTTAGCAGTGTACTCACTGTTGTGTTCCAGTTTGATGAGTGTGTACGGACGATTTCTGTGTTCCTTGCTGAGATCGGTTTGTTCACGTATTACATTAAGGCGAGAGCTTATCCTCTCATCTTATATTGAAGACACGTATGTGTTTCTTTAATGTCGCACACAGATTTTAATCCAATACTACTTTATACGGTGCTGACCGATTAACTCTAGAATTTCAACACAGCGCTGCATTTTAAACAAACTAAAATGTTTGTGAGATAAAAGTCGTTAACTCTTTTATAACCACTTTTTTCTTTTTTAATATATCGCTTTTTCGATTTTTTTTTAAATATTATGTTAAAAGAATTTTTGGGAAAAGTAATCTGAAATTAATGAATTTATTCTGTTTGAATGTTATTATTATAAATCTTAACCGATGTGGCAATTTAAGAGGGAGGCCTAAGTTTAACAGTGGACTATTATAGGTTGTATAATGGATGGAATTCATAATTCAAACTGATTTGGCTATAATTTCGAATGTTAACCGCAGCGGTCGTTTACACTCGGTAAGAAATACAAATAAATTTCTGTACTCTGAAATTTTTTCTTCAGTGAAGGACAACATGCTGAGGATACTTGCATCTCTAAGGATTTAAAATATTTCCATGAGATGTGAAGTCCGATAACATGCACTATATCGCAGGTCTTGATATTCCGAGATCCGCGTAAATCTAGAATATATTTTAAAGCCTTAGAAGAAACTTGCAGTTGAAGTTCTTTTTCGTCAAATTGCAAATCCTGTTACGGCTGAAGCTACAATTAAGTTTATGATGAAGACTGGAAGACATTAATTTATTGTTAGCTTTAAATCTAGTTTTATTTTTGTGTCGACGCATTCCACAACGACAAACAAATTACACTGTACTTAACATTTATCTTTAAAATCATAGCAACAAGCAAAAAACGTACTTTGTAAACAAAATTAAAGATGTTTCAATAAGGCTGCGTTTCAGTGCTTCAAGTTCAAGACAAGACGACAATGATGACGATGTACTTCTTGCTGTATGAGCTGAAGAAGTAGCCGGAATTGGAACAAACAACAGCAATGAAGAAGTTTTGCCGACAGATCTTACATTACATCTGGAACTAGAGTTAACTGTATTGTCAGTATCTAATATAATTTTCCCATCATGAGCTAATTTACTAGAGTCTATTATAAATAAAGAATTAACCCTTCAAGAATCTGTAGGTTCAATGGAGAAATATCTTACATATATGTACATACTTCTAATGCTTTAAGATGATATCACTTACAAGTGTGGTATCCGAGAGGGCTTTTCCTTCTGTTCGTTATATTGATGACACTCTAGATATGTTATGTTTTCTTCGCAAACATTTCAACCACATGTTGCTGATGGAACTAAGTTTTTGATTGACATTAATACATTAATTTGTAAGTTACCTAGGTAGGTAAGATGTTAACTTTATCTTATAATAATTGTGTAGTTAAAATAAGAGTTGAAATAGAAAGTTGAAATTTGTAATTTTTTTTATTTAAACTGAGACAAATATTAATTTCTATTCGAGGGATTCTGCAAACACTATGATTGAAGATAGGCTTCGAAATTGGAAGCCTTAATAGGAGCAGCATAACAGACAAATTATTCTATGTTCCTCTCAAAAATGAGCCCAGTATTGGGACGTGTAAGTAAAAAGTATTACAAACATATATTTTCATAAGTAAGGCGGGAAACGAACAGTACACTTGATAATAAAGTAGATGCTCTGGATCTTGCTCTGGCTCTACCTACATTACACCTATCCTCGATTAAGGTTCAAAATACAGCTGATTTATCATTTTTGAAGTCTTAAATGGTTTTTTCACCAACAGTACACATTAAATAAAACATAATTTTGTTGTTGTTGTAACAACCATGGGTGTAAAACCACGCAGGAGGATCACGGGAAATTCTCTGTAAATGGTTTTTTTTAAAGTGAAAATAATGGTTAAATATAAACTTTTATTTATCAACATTGATCCTTTTTAGTCATTTCAACCCCGAGATAACCTATTACAGTTATGATTGTTTTGATGATGCTAATGTTTCGGTACATGAAATTGTAGTGATGTACTTAAGTTTGTACGAACAAGCATATCGTGTATGGTAAAAAGAAAGTATCGATAAAAATAAAATTATTTACCATCACAAATTATAAGCATACAAGTGCAGTAAATGGCTGGAATAAATTAAAAATAATATCTGATGAATAATAATTGATGAATCTCACCTTTAATTTGCGTGTGTTACTCATCCTACTCGACTGTTAAACGGCGAAAGTCACTAAACACAGTCCCACACACCTATTTCACCAATCACTAACAATGAAATAAAGCAGTGTCACTCGATTATCTAAATAATTTATTTAACGTTAAGCTGTATGTTAAGTGAGCATGTGTTTTAGCCCTAAAAACGGCGTCTTTTTAGCAGCGTCTTGATTAGCGCCAAATTTGTACTTCGTAAAACTTTCTCGCGCGTTTCTGAACGTGCGTCGTTCGCGCTGTCGCTGTCACTCTCGCCGCCTGGCGCCGTAGCTTTTTCTTTTATTTAAACATTGAATCCCCCTCTTTCTGAACGATTGTGCATTATCACATAACAACATCAAGTGCTATCACTATTCAGTGAGGCCGACCGTCGGACAGATGATCTTGGTTATCACAGTGCATTACGAAATTATTAATCTAATGAAAAATCGGACACAGTGCATTAGAGCTAGAGGTTAGTGCTATCTACAACTTCATAACAAGCATTATGTAAACCAGATACAATTTGTATTTTAACACTCTCTTTTATTCGGTTACTGTAATTTGGTAATATAATATAATGGTAATTATGTTTCTGTTTATGTAATGTTTTATTTTTTTCGACTTTAAAAAAGGATTTTCTTTCTATCTCTAAGAAAATGTAGGGAATGAAGTTTTTATTGGTTTTTGGCGGGAACTTGACCGGCGGCGGATTGCTGCTCCTGTTTTATTGTTTAAATAATGGTTTGAAGTAGAATTTGATATGTAAAAGTGATTCGATTTTGTGTATTAAGTGTCTGCGCATGTGAACTATTAGTGGAAACTGTGAAACAAGTGCTCTGATGGTGATGTGATTCTCAAGATAAGATGTCTGTCTGCTTAGGCGCCTTGAGATACTATCGCCAATTGTCAGCTGTCTGCTGGCTTAAGTTGCCGTCAAAATCTCCGAAGGGCTGCATAATATGACGCATAAACATATTGTGAAGCAGTGTACTATGAAAGATAATTATACATTGTAACTTCAGGCTCAGAAGGGCTAGAACCCAGAGCCGTAAAGCCAATTATATAAAAAAAGAAGTTTTTATTGTAACTATTTAGATAATATTATAGTACTCGTAGTTACCTTAAGCATTTGATTTTGCTTAGTCTAATATGGAGTAAAAAATTAAGCTTTTAATAAAAGTGAACTTCAAAGAAAAAAATAATAAAATAATGTCCAATAGTGAACTCGACGTTTTAATTCTATACACTAAATACCGTGTAGTGACGGTGTAAGAATATCCACTACCCCATATCATCCCGTGGGTGTCGTAAGATGCGACAGAGGGAATAAGTCAGAAGATTGGCAGCAGCGTCTTCCTAATAACGACTAATAATAAAAACCGCGGTTGCCAACCCGCTTGCCAAGTGTGGCAATTATGGCAAATATCCCTCCTATGAGGCAATCTACGAGGGAGGCCTATGTTATAATAGGCTTTAACGGTACACTGTCTTAGCACCGAATACAGAAGCTATTACGCAAAAATTATTCTACACTTTCCAGTTTTTTTTTTGCTAGTTTACTTTTTTTAAGAGTTTATGTATGCTTAATGCGGTTTAGTGATTTTTAACAGTTTTCGGTACAGTTTTCCTTTCACATTTGGTACTGCATTTACAAGTCGTGTTGAAATTTTATCTAATAGGTAGTCTGAATGAACTCTTATCAATATTTTCTCATACCCATTCATAAAAAATAATAATTATTTTTGCCTATGTGAAGTATTTTTACTGGCATTGAGGCAGGAAGGGGTGACAACGCTTCTGCATTTTGATTCTTAATCGAGTATAAATGTAAGTATCTATGGGCCTCAGTATCCACTTTTACCAAGTGGACTGTGCGCTCGTTTGTCACCCTTATTCATGCATGCTATACCTGTTGAATTAATACTATCAGCCTCTACATAATTCATTTAATTAGCACATTAAAATTATACAATCCTGAAAATGTTAGTGTTTATTTCTTCATTAATTAATTATTTACGTTTAAATATTTACGTGGTAGAGCCATGCTGCAGCAATATTAGTAGTATAGTTGTAGCACGAATGGGTCGGCTCAACCGGGGAAGGACAACACTCTCATAGAATACCGGCGTAAAATAGCAGCTTAACACTGCTGTGTTTCGTATGGTGAGTGTAGAGAACTGGAGACCGTTTTTACTGGAAAAGAGGCATTCCACCTTAGTCCTCACGGGTGAAAACACATCTGCATTTTGATTCCTTATTGAATATACGAGTAGGTGTGGATGAATATGGGTCACAGCAACCACTTACCATCAGGTGGATTGTGTGCTCGTTTTTCACCCTATCCTATAAGAAAAATGTTTTTATAAAATCTAAATAAATGAATATGATATAAAATGAATGTTAGTATACATGATGATCTCTTATATTTATGCGAGCACTTAACATTTATTTTACCGCGTTTAGTGTAAATTATTTTTATTTTTAACACCCGACGTCTCGAGTGCTTTACAGCACCTATGGGTTGAATTAATTTCAATTCTTCATCTATCGGACCAAAATAAATAATTAAAAACTGAAAGTGCTGTCTTAAGCTCATTCTGCGTAGTTCGGACGGAAACTAATATCAAAAGTTTATTATACACTGAAGGGGGGAATCTGGGTTAAATATGACATCAGGTCGTTAAACACCTCAGTCCACACGTGACCATAATAAAAAAAAAGAAAATTAAGGGCGGTAAAATCTATATAAGTAGTTTTATTAAAGTCCGTAAATTAGTTTTTAGCATAGAGACACCATTTGAGCGATCACCATGAAAGTTTATAATTGTATTTTTGTCATGGTGGATCATGTTACTTTGTTGTAACTCAGCTCACCACTTGATGGTGCTGCAGCTCATTAACTTCTATATCGTTCAACCGATTGCCATATAATTTGGTATACACGGGCAGGAGATCGACTAAAATGTCTCCCGAGTTTTGTAAGTAGGTACATTATACAAATTATAACTTTCTTCTGATATAGTAATAAAACTTTACCAAGAAATTTGTTAGTTTAAAAATATTTTTTTAAAGAAATAACAAAATAACATTCGTATCCGATATATTAGCTAGACATTATTGAAGTATCATAAAAGCGGACAGCACATAACCCAAATAGATCCTTAAACCACCAACTTCTTTTTTGATTTTAAGTTTAAGTTGGAATTCGAACCAAAAACCTGTACATTAGTGGCGTACACACACACACACACACACACACACACACACACACACACACACACACACACACACACACACACACACACACACACACACACACACACTCAAACACACACACACACATTCTTTTAAAAACAAAATATATCGATGAAAATACAAAGAAATGTTGAAATTTCGATTGTCAAGCACCGTTCTCATTATAACATCTTTTAAATGGGAAGTTAAAAATCAAAGTTAATCCCATAGTAATCACTGTCTGTGTATTTACTTATAATCAGTGCAAAGTTCTAAAATCTGTGTGTTAAGAGTTTTTAAGATTTTAAGATCAGACTTAGGCTTAGAATAAATAAAATTACAGACAGGGGATTCATATTATTTACACAGTTGGATAAATTGCCTAATGAATGAAGGTAGATAAAACAATATGACGTCATATTTCTGATATGTCTTATATAAAAAAAAAACAGATTACCAATAAATTTAAATACGAAAGTGTATTTCCTGTTCCGAATATTACCATACTTGGTTACGCATCGCTACGGTCTGACGGTAAGTTCAGCTTTATAATTGGACATAGTTACGCAAAAAGGGATCAATCCAAAAAAATTGTCAAAAGTAAGTTACCAAAATACAGCTGAAAAACATTTTCATTGAGTAAAAACAAAAAAGCAATAATCACAGGTGGTAAACGATAAAATTACAAACTACTAACAGTAAAGCCATTACCGCTGAATGAATAAGCTCTCTATGCGTTGGATCACTTTTGCGTAACAACGTTCAAAACTGCGGCAGCATTGTGTGAGAAGTCGTTCATTTCCCTTTAATATGGGTTATGACACCAACGGCTGCCAAATGCGTCACACTTGTGGACAAGTACTGCTTGTGGAGGTGGTCTGCTTGGGTTCGCTATGCTCCAGATTTTTAAGGTTCTTTTTTCGAGTACACCATAAAACATGCTTCAGTTGGGTCTCTATAGTTTTCCATTCTGTATATACTTTACTATTGTAATATTAACTTGAAAAAAAAATGACAAAAAAGAGAAACAAACACAATCAAAACATTCTAGGTTCTTTTTACGGTTACAAATTTCAATAAACTAAATTTCCAGACCTTTGCATTATTGAAAAAATTATTAAAAGAAAAGGAAATAAGCATTTAAAGCTTACATTATTACCGAATTATCTCATTTTATACTTATCAATGAAGGAGGGCAGTGGTATAATTAATAACGTGATAGATAATTTACCGTTTGAGTTACATTTACCCGGCTATCAATTTTGTGGTCCTGGAACGAAACTTCAAAAACGGTTACTCAAAGGCGATCCAGGGGCAAACAAATTGAATGAAGCTTGCATGCTCCATGATAATGCTTACATTAACAAGATTCAAGCGCTCGACAAAAAGCGGATTTAGAACTTTTGAATATGGTTAAGAGGAAGTTGAAATTGAAAGATGCTGGGAAAGGAGAAAAAATTGCCACATAGATAGTAAAAAATGTGATGAAAGCAAAAATCTGGGCGGAGAGTGGTATAAAAGCATTTAAGAAGGGGATCAAAAAATTAAGTCGCAGTTAAAAAAAAACTAAAATCCAAAGACAGCCACTCGGCTCTAAAATATGTCTATGCAGCTGCAAAGAAAATATTTAGTAATAAAAAAGGAATAAGTTTACCTCGTTGTATTGCTCTTCTAAAGTGTGGAGGAATTTTAGCGCTTATTCCCATATTTGCGGGATTTCAGCTTTAGGATCATTTGCCTTCAGGAATCTGAAAGACACTACAGAATGATGGAAGCGGTTGCTCTATGAAAAGGATTATATATTAAACCTCATAAGTAAGGAACAGGTTTATATCTTAACCCCTCAAAAAAGTAATAAGACGGCAACCCAGACTGCGCTCACTAAATTAGACATATTAGAACACGCAAGTGACATTCCACACTTTCGTGGCGTTTTTATGAGAAATAAATTGCCTTTGAAACCGAGAAATATAGAATGTGGAATATTGAATTTGGATAGCTACAGAAATCCTGGAACGCATTGGGTAGGCTTTGTAAAGCACAATAAATACGTAGAATATTAGGATAGTTATGGTAATTTAAAGTCTCCGTAAAAATTAGTTAAATATATGCATAACTTACCTATCAACTATAATTATGCACGACATCAAGCGTTTGGCGCTACAAACTATGGTCATCTTTGTCTAAAATTTTTAAGGAATTACTGGGAAAAGCATTTATATAGAGTATGAAATAAATAAACGTATCAGTATAGAAATGTCTTTCACTGTATCTATAACTGGGTCAGAAGCCTCTTTATCAAGAAACTATTCACCCATATTGGAACTACGACGAATGTTGTCTTTTGTATTTTTCAAATTTCATTTCTATTCCCAATATACAAGGATTTGAAGAATATTATGAAAATTTTATAATTAATTGTAAACATGAGTTAATACTGTCACGAGTCAATATGAATCTTAATGCGATCAAGTTAAATACAGGTGAAATCATAGATGATATAATAAATAAAACTGTTTGGCGAGTTCCACACATCAAAGTATCAGATCGTGAAAGAATCAACCTATTAACACATTTAGAGAAAGATAGAGATATTCCATTAGCGTTCCGTTCCTGGGACTTATATGAGTATCCATTGTTACCCAAAACACGTAAACATACTTGGTCTTATAGACCTATACATATATATATATATATATATATATATAGAACTTCATCGCAAACAGAGAAACCACGATTTGTTGTCATCACCTTACAACCGCAAACATAACGCGGCATTATCAATGGTAGAGTTTGACCATTGTCACGTACGTGATGTAAGAGTCTTTTTAAATTCATCATATTATCCTTAGCAAGGACTGAATGTCACTATTTCAGAAGATAAGTTTTCTTTATTAAACGAACAGTATGCGAGATTTCAACAGTCATATTACGGACGCCGCTGGTCAGAACCGTTGATGGGTTTAAAGGAATTCCCATTTTCACAAAAGCCATTATTTGTATTGATTGTTCAAGACAGCATGAAACTTTAAAAGGTACGATCGACGTGAGAGTTGAAATCGAAACAGGTCAGACAGCTGCTTATCGCTTTTTTTAAACGATTGTATATTTGAGTATAAACTACTGAGTAATTTCGTTAAGAAAATATCATGAGTAGCAATACTATAATTGTAGATCTTCAAGGTAGATTCAAAAAAGCAAAATGAATTAACAGTGAAAGAATTTGCTATGTCCACTCTCGAGTACATCAAAATATTCCTAATTAAACCTCTTTACCCATTTACTTCACTATATCTTTAAGAGAAAAAAGAAATTTTCTGGATTGAAAATGACAGAGGGTATTGATGAAGTGAGGGCTTTGTTGATTATAGAGAATAAAATGGGTACAAGTATAAACCACTGAGTACTGAGTAGTATCTTTGTAATGAAAATAGTACTATTATAGATGTAAATTGCTTAGGAGCTCCCAATTTAAATACTCTTTGTGAAATTTATCGTAAAGATACTTTACTCTATAACTGTTTTACTCATAAGAAAATCTGTGGGTTAAAAATGTATTACGTATTAAGAAATAATATTTTGAAAACAAAGTGATTGTTTGATTTTCAATATACCTAACGTACAACGTACAACGTAAGATATTATTTACCTATGTAAATAAAAACTTCATCTTTTAATTTAAACTATCTTTGTATTCAAAAAGAAGAAAGAAAAATAGTTTCAAACCAGCAACGATTAGTATTATTAAAGTAACTTTTTGTACCACATTGCATTTCAATGATGAAGTGGAACCACTCCTGGAGAGAATTGGGGCCTTCAGCGGCACGTATTGCTCGAACGCAGGGAGAACAAGTGACGCAGAAGCCCCGATTCTATCTACTATTCTAAGCAAAAGAAAAAAACATGTGTGCAGTTCACACGCGGTAAGTAATAATAATAATAATTTTATTTTAGACCATGGTCCATAATATATTGTTAGTAATGTTGTTAGTAAAATTATTGACGTAAAACTATGTTAGTATTGTATGTAATTACATATTATTTTAATCGTACGACTATGCCCACCCAGTGATTCTGTATGGGACAGTCATATCTTACAGATATTGCTCTCAGGATGCTGTTACTACTATTTCGTAAGCGTTGCAAAAGTGAGGCTGTTTTCTTCCGAACGATCGCTGGAAAAGTGTCAATACGCGCTTGCGCAAACATACCTGACGCACTGCAATGCCACGGCAGCCGCAACAACATCCTGAAACCGTTATTATACTGTACGCGCAGAGCATTGTAAGCTCGACGCGTATGTCACCCACAGGGCACGAAATGAAACCTTATATATTTTTATTAATAAAAATTTATCATTAATTCATTTTCATTATTAATTTACTGAGATCGAGATAATAGGAAACACTGCATACTGTATTCTATCTCATTCTCTCGCATGCTAAATCCTATAGATGTAATGTATTTGTCTCTTGTTAATGTCGCTTTTTCTTTTCATCGAGTTTCAAATCACAACGATTCTAAAGAAGTTTTCACTTTAAAAAACAATTAGTAGTAGTATTGAATAAACACCTACACTTTCCATGTTGTCATGTTTAAGGGGAAGACACTTTGTTCTTGTGTTCATACGAATTATACTAAGATAGCTCTATACAGGTTTATTTTGATAATAACCGGACAAATTTGCAGAGCAGGTACAGAATATGTTATATAAGCAAATGGTGAAGAAGATATATTTAAAAAAAAATATCTCAAATATTAAACTACACATTCGTAAGGGTCGATCGCTAGGCAAAAACGTTGTTGCCCATTTCACATTCACATTCACAGCACATTCAATTTGGGATAATTTAAAATAAAAGTAAAAGCCTTATTTACTTGTATTTTCAAAACTGCAATAACGTTATATCATTATTTATAACGGTACTTGAACTTAAGATTAAAATTTGGCTACTCTTTGAAAAATAATCGTAGCAATAACACTAGCTTAAACTCTAACTAAATTTTTTAATTATTTTCAGTTTTCTCACTGTATTTGTAATATCGAGGAGCTGGATGGCTTCAAAGTTATCACGATAAATCGTAATTGATATGTCTACGAAATATTTTTATTTACCAATACCTGCATGTACGATCTTTCCTTTCACAATTTAGTAATTAAAAAAATAGAAAAATTGATTGTACAAATTTCAGTGTTGCAAGCGGGGATCAAACCTAATTGCTCGCTTACGATATAATTTCGTAACGACGCTCAACATAGCCATAAAATTTAACTACCATCATTCAGAATGTTATAATGATGAAGTCCTCTTTAGGCGATTTCAATAACAGTGGCTTTTGGTTTTGAAACCAGAGTTTTGGGATTTTAAGACTACTCGTAGGAAGTATGATTTGCTATAATTGTTTTATAGATATTTGTGGTTGCCTAATGGTCGAAATTTGGTCGTAGTTTATTAAATTTTTAGGTTTGTATGTTACCGTTATCGTTACAGCCTACTAAAGTCCACAGCTGAAATTAGGTCTCCCACATAGATTGTCTCATAGGGGGGATATTTGCCATAGTAGTCACGTTTGGCAAGCAGGTTGGCGACCGCAGTTTTTTATTTTTAGTCATTATTAGGGTTACTGTTGCCCATCTCCTGATTTGTTTCCCTCCGTCGGTGTCATCTCTTATAAAACCTACGGAACACAAACAAAAGAATTTTAACCGCAACTACCTGCGACGAAAAATGGATTCTGTTTGATAATCGCAAGCAATCAGCAAGTTGGTTGGACACTGGATCAACACCTTCTTAATAATGCGTTAAACAAAAACTTAAAAATGATGGTCACTGTTTTATGGTCTAGCGCCGGTGTGATTCAGCACAGCTTCTTACCAAACGGGATGAACACTTATTGCAGGTGTGTACTGTGAAGAACTGAACACAATGACAGAGAAGCTCGCACGTCTCCAACCAGCTTTGTTCAATCGCTCGTTCCCACTGCTCCCACACGACCTCATACTGCAACAGACGGCCTCCAAGTTACAAGAGCTGGGGTTGAAAGCTTTTGCACCTAGAGACTTTTTCGAGAATTTAGATAACTTTTGGCGGAAAAAAATCCAATACCCTAAAACGCCTTTGAAGAATTTGTTGCCTCCCATCCAGCTGATTTCTTCAAGAAGGTCATAAATAAAATGCCGCTGCGTTGGCAAAGATCCCTCGATTGCATGAGTGATTACTTTGATTAATAGAAATAAAAAATATAGAAAAAAAATACGTTAAATTATTTCATAAAAAACGGCAATTTCATAGGAAAAGCTAACACAATATATTCATTTTTACTTTCTGTAATCTTTCTCCATACAAACTTTAAACTACAACTAAAAACTTTCATTTATTTAAGTACAATATTTTTTTACTACATTGAGAAAAACTATATCTAAAAACAGTATTAAAATAATTTTTGATTTAAAAATTAATTGGCAGAAAACATTTCAGTAAGATATATGTCAACATACGTAAGTAGGCTGAAATTATTAAGGTTAGAGATTATGTAACTACAAGCTAATATTGAATTAAAGCGTCGAAATGTGGAATGAACAATAAGATTTTTTTTTATAGTATATGGTGACAAACGAGCACACAGTCCACCTGATGGTAAGAGGTTGCTGTGGCCCATAGACATCTACATTTATCCTCGTTTGCGAATCAAAATGCAGATGCGTTGTCAGCCGTGAGGACTAAGATGGAATGCCTCTTTTCCAGTAAAAAGGGTCTCCGTACGAAACACAGCAGCAGTTCCAGCAGTCTCACAGAATACCAGCGTCAAATAGCAGTTAAGCTGCTATTTGACGCTGGTATTCTGTGAGAGTGTGGTTCTTCTCCGGTCGAGCCGACCCATTCGTGCTACAACTATACTACTAATATAGCTGCAGCATGGCTCTATCACGTATAAGATGGATACAGATATCCTTTTTTTTGTCGATGCCACATAATCTTGTTCGGCTTTAGAACGCCTTACCGCTACACATTAGAAGTGCACAATCTACTGAAAAGTTTAAAAAACTTCGCAAAGTGCACTTCTTTCCTCCTTAAATAGTCATTCCTCTATATCTCCTTTACATCGTTCTTTTAAAATTACTACTCACTTTTCCTTACGTTAAGGCTTTTATTTCTCTTACTTGTTAACTCCTATCTGCTCTTGTATATTTCTATATTTTTGTAATGGAAATGTTTTTATTTATTATATTATTATGTATGTATTTATTGAGTATATAATTATATTTTCTAATAATTTATGTACATCCTTAACCTTTCTCACAGGTCATTATATCCTCTGCAATGTGGGTGCCTGGTAGAGATCGCTTCTAAGCGATAAGACCGCCAATTGTACCTTTAAATAATTTGTTATTTATTTTTTCTCTCTCTCTTATGTTTTTATGGTGTAGAATAAAGTATATTTAATTCATTCATTCAATCTTGCGATATAAGTAGAAAATGAAATTGGGATTAACATTACCAGAAAGCATATATTGACATAATTTTGTAATATCGTTAAGAATTCTCTGCTGGCGTAACTGGAAGACCCGCTTACAAGATCAAGGCGTAATTCTGTCAATGCCGCCAGCAGGACCACTCGAATATAATCTAATTGCTTCTTAACTGTCTTCTAAAGTTTCGGGAAGTATTGCGAGTTAAGAGTCTCAACATTACGAGGAACTAGAAATTCATCTGAGAATGATATACGGTAGACTTTTTTTAAGTCGCCATTCATTGATTTCGACTCAACTTCTTTTTTAAATCTAATTTGAAACGAAATCGAAATAAATGCGTAGTAATTGGGTAATATAAATTTATTTTAATATAAATTTATTTATTTGGTTTACATATTTAATGTTGTATTAAAATAAAAATGGGACTACGCAAAAGTAAATAATTTTTACTATTAGTGATAGAGCATGACAATGCTTTAGCGAGCTGCATTTTTTGCACACCTGGGAATTTATTTTTATTAATTCTTGGAAAATTTGAAAAAGTTGTGTCATTTAGGGATATTAGTGATAGATTTTCGATTTTTTACGGTAGGCTTTTAAGACGAAATACTTTTACCTTGGGATCGTTTAATATCTACATATATTTAATCCTCTTTTACCTATAAACAGCCTACCGTCGGTACAATTTTGACACTGTAGGAAATCCGGCTGTGAATGGCCCTTTTTACTGGAAATGAGGCATTCCATCTTAGTCCTCACGGGTGACAACGCATCTATATTTTGATTTGTAACAGAGGATAGATGTAGATGTCTATGGGCCGCAGCAACCACTTACCATCAGGTGGACTGTGTGCTCGTTTGTCACCCTTATCCTATAAAAAAAAAAATGTACCGGAGTGACGATATTCATTAAAAATGTAAACAATACATATTAACGTGGAATTAGCTGTATGTATCTTACCCTGAAACACAAATATTTACGATCTAAATATAAGCAATTTGCTCTATAAATGAAATATTATCACAATACATACTCCCAAGGATTTATTCCATGTTGGTGGAAATTGTATGTCGTATTCTTTGACAGCTGAAAACGGATTAGCAGAGAAATTTTCTTTAAAATTAAGTAATATAATATTTGAAGTAAAAAAAATATTATTTACTGTCTTATACAGGTTGGGCCACCTAACATCTAACATCTAAGGTTATTTTGAGGTTTTCTAATTTATGAAAATGGTCGCTTTTCGCTTAAACAAAGTTGGGAAATATTAAAAACTTATTTCCAAAGAGGTGAGTCAACTCATACTGTAAAAAATTAACGAAAAAATTTTGACAAACAGAATGTGCGAAAAACGCAGTTTGTGGATCAATTTATGAAGAAATTTCGTGAAACTGGATCGTTGTTGGATAAAACAACCCATGTACGTACTCGTCCAGTGCGCTCAACCGAAAAACATCGCTGCTGTTGCTCAGAGTGTGCGTGAACAACCATTAACATCAACTCGACATCGTTCTCAATAATTGAACATTTCACGCACTTCTTTGAGAAGAATTTTTCATAAAGATCTCGGTATGAATGCGCACGAAGTTCAATTAGTGCAAGAGCTGAAGCCGCATGACTATCCGATGTGTTTTTGGTTTTCTCAATAGGCCGAACACCGCTTGATCGAAGATGAACGTTTTTCCCAAAAATTTACTTTTCAGATGAAGCAAAATTGACAAGCAACTGTCGTATCTGGGGCTCGAAAAATCTACACGGCATTGTGGAGAAACCAATGCATCCATAAAGTGACTGTCAGATGGGGAGTTTGATCTGGCAGCATTATTGGGCCATTTGTCTTCGAAAATGATCAGGGAAACGCCGTTAGAGTAAATGGCCATCGCTACCGCGCAATGCTAAGCGATTTTTTGTTTCCCAAAATTGAAGATGATAACATAGACGACATATGGTTTCAACAGGACGTCGCAACGTGCCACACAGCCAACGTAACAATCGATCTTTTGCACACTGTTTTCGAAAATCGCATAATCAGCCGAAATGCTGATGTCAATTGGCCACTTCGAAGCTACGATTTGACTCCGTTGGACTTTTTTTTCTGGGAAGCCGTTAAAGACAAGTGTTACGCTAATTATGCAGAGACGATTGACGACTTGAAACATGAAATTGAAGTTGTCATTGACGAAATAGAGCTCCAAACAATTGAAATGTACTAAAAAATTGGACGGAACGAATGGAGTATTGTAAGGCTAGCCGTGGCAGTCATTTGAAATACGTTGTCCCCCATTACTAAATGTAAATATTCAATCTTTCTAATAAACTCAAAACTTTGAAAAAATATTCACTAGTTTTTTTTTTTATAGCCGATTCAAATTCCAAATCTTAAATTGCCCACCCCTTATTATATTTATCGATCTTTTTATTATAAATATTAACCAAAATTGGCCTCTTAATAATCAAATAAAATAAATTAGAAATACGTAGCTTTTAACAGTAGAAAAATTAAAGAAAAATTTAATTATAGATATTGTAGATATTTATAACACCTAAAGTGATTTTTTTTAATTATGTTAACATCATTCTGTTTATTATATTAACATATTAATATTTTTATTATATTAAGACCGTGTAGTGACGATGTAAGAATATCATCTACCCCATAACATCCCGTGGGTGTCCTAAGAGGCGACAGAGGGAAACAAATCAGGAGATGAGTTGCAGCGTCTTCCTAATAACGTGCATTTAAGTTTTATTTTAATTAACGTAAAGTAAAAAACTGCAGTTTAGAGTCGCAACTATGGCAAGTATCCCCCTATACGACATTCTGCGGGGTAGGCCTATGTTCATCAGTGGACTTAAGGCTGTAACGGTAACCGTATTAACGTCTACATATTACCAGAGTAAATAGAAACGTGCATGCAACGTACACTTCTGATCTCGTTTGGAGTAATTTAATACTAATGAAACATAATAATAGCTTTTACACTTAATAATTTCCTACAACTAAAGCATTGCTCAAGTCCGTCCCACTTTGGAGTATCGATAAATTATCTAATCGCTGCAAGATCCTCGTATGCATCCGAACTGCGCAATCCTGTTCGATGGAAAATCCATCTTAACTTATTATGGTTGATCAATAAGTTTTTGGAAACGCAATGAAACTCTAGGATAAGTATATGTAAATTGTATTTATTTTTCAACGCAATCGTCTTTTAACCTAATATAACTCGAATAGCGTTTCGCAAGTTGGTTAATTCCCTTCGAAAAAAGACTCGATCCTTGGACTTGAAAAAGGTCTCTACAGCACACATCACCTCATCGTTGCCGTCGAATTTTATACCACTCAAGTGCTTTTTCATGTGAGTAAAAAGGTGAAAATCACTCGGAGCTGGGGCTGGAGAATGTGGTGGGTGCTGCATCACCTGAAACCCAGCAGTTCGGATGGCAGCTCCTGCAATATCAGATCGTTGGAACACTCGAGCACGCAAGTTTCTCGACGTTTATTCTTAGTTCTTCGAATATTTTTTTTAATTAATGTTATGTAATAATCTCCGGTTATTAGATATCATTAATTAAAAAAAAATTAAAACCTATGAAATTCAATCGTAATAAATTACACACGGACCCGTCACTGCACACAGCTAGTTGTCTATATAATAATTTGAGGTGGATTTTGATACTTCAAAGTGGTGCAATGTACGTAATACGTAAAATTACAAGAGCTTCAATGGAGATATAAATTTCAAGTATTTTAATACGCTTGAACGGCTGCAACCACATGAGTAAATAAACCATATTTCTTTACTCATTTGCTTCAAATGTCCACAGCGAAATCTCTTAAATACTTCGTAATGTGACGCATCGTCATATTGTGAAGAGGTTTTGTATAACATACACTACTGAACTCTTAATATTTCGTCTCAATGACTCTGTATCCATTGTTAAGGATACAGAGAATTAAATAAAAAAGTTGACAATTTTGCAGATTGGTGCTACAAATATATCATTTAAAATTTTTAATGTTAATTCCTAAGCAGCAATCCAATTAGGATCAAAGTCTTGATATTATAATAATAATAATAAATATTTATTTCGGATAAAACTGTAGTTGTATTTAAATCTTCTTTTTACAGTCTAATATAATCCAGGCTAGCAATATCAATATATATTTCTTAAAGTTAAAGTTAAAAAAAGTTAAAATTACAGCCAATATAGGTCCCACTGCTGGGCACAGGCCTCCCTTCATTTCTGAGAGGGTTTTAAGGCAAGGAAGTGTCCGCCGCGCTGCCCCAATACGTGTTGGCGAACTTCACATGTCTTCGAAATATTTTTTGTATTATTCTTCAGACATGCATGTTTTCTCACGATGTTTTCCTACACCACCGAGCACGTGGTAAATCAGCACTTGAAATTGCAATTAACAGTTTGATTGGTGTCAGCGGGGATCGAACCCGGTTTGCTCGCGTACTGTGAAATTTTGTTCTATAAAGATAGCAGTGAAAAGTCAGCAGAAACATAAAAATTGTATCCAGGAATTTGTAGCTAATTTGTTGCTAATTAGTTACCAAAATCGCGATTTTGTTGCTCCAACCGGTTTTGAGTAAATTGAATTACTGCTATCTTTACATTAAGATAGCAGTAAAAACTTTCAATCAACCCCGCCGTAGCGGATAAAAGGGGATAATTTGTTGCTAATTAGTTGCTGACATATAATGCAAAAAAATATTAAAAAAAATTAAAATTAAAAAAAATCAAAAATTAAAAAAAACATCAAAAATTAATAAAAATTTATTTATGTTTTGATACTGATTCTGAAGTTCCAAATTAATGAAAATTTTACTGCTAATTAATAAATAGATCAATAACTCCAAGACAGCCTACATCATCATAAAATCGGTCGAAAAGCTGTATCAAGTAATAAGTTATAAATAAATGTGTACATGTTACTTATATGGGAGATTCAAAAACAGAACAACAGATATATTGTTGATGTTAAGTTATGAAAGCATAAAGAGCCAGCAACAAAATAAAATCCATCGAAAAGCTGCACCAAGTATTAAGTTATAATTATTTTTTTTTGTTTTTTTTTTATTTATTTTTTTGTAAAATTTATTTGTTTACATGATATATTTACGTGAAAATTATGAGAAAAAGCCGATATTTTGTTGCTGGTCATTAACTGAAGCAGCAATTCATAAAGAAACAACAACAAAATAAATTTTATCGATTAGCTGCACCAAGTAATTAGTAATTATTTGTTTACAAGATATATTATTATGAAAATGTTAGTTAAATTTTGCAGATATTTTGTTGCTAGCCAGTAATGGAAGCAGCAAGTCATGAAACACCAACCAAAAAAAAGAATGATAAGTTGCACCACGTTATTAGTTAGAAATTATTTGTTTACAAATTATATATTTTTTTTAATTTTAAGGAATAACTATAGCAGATATTTTGTTGCTAGCTAATAATTGAAGCAGTAAGTCATAAAGAGCCAGAAATAAAATAAAATAGATGGATAAGCTGCACCAAGTAATAAGTTAGTAATTATTTGTGCACATGCAATATTTTTATGAAAATTTTAGGAGAAAAGGTAGCAGATATTTTGTTGCTGGTCAGTAACGGAAGCAGCAACTCATAACGAGCCAGCAACAAAATAAAATATATCAATAAGTTGCACCACGTTATAAGTTACTAATTATATGTGTACCTCCTATATTTCTATGAAAATTTTAGAAAAAAAAAGTAGCAGATAGTTTGTTGCTGGTCAGTAACGGAAGCAGGAATTCATAAAGAGCCAGCAACAAAATAAAATAGATCGACAAGTTGCATTACGTTATTAAATGGAAATTATTTTTGTACATGCTATATTTTAATGAAAATTTAGGAAAAAAGTTAGCAGATATTTTGTTTCTGGTCAGTTACGGAAGCAGCAACTCGTGTAGAGCCAGAAATAAAGTAAAATCTATCGAGAAGCTTCACCAAGTACTAAGTTAATAATTGTTCGTGTACGAGCTATATTTACATGAAAATTATAGGAAAAAAGATAGTAGATATTTTGTTGCTGGTCAGTAACGGAAGCAACAACTCATAAAATGCCAGCAACAAAATAAAATAGATCGAGAAGTTGAACTACGTTATTAATTAGTAATTATTTGTGTACATGCTATACTTTAATGAAAATTTAGGAAAAAAGTTAGCAGATATTTTGTTGCTGGTCAGTAACGGAAGCAGCAACTCATATAAAGCCAGCAACAAAATAAACTAAATCGATACGCTGTAACATCTAATAAGTTAATAATTATTTGTGTACAAGCTACATTAACATAAAATTATAGGGTAAAAGATAGTAGATATTTTGTTGCTGGTCAGTAACAAAAGCAGCAACTCGTATAGAGCCAGCAACAAAATAAAATAGATCGATAAGCTGCACTAAGCAATTAGTTACAAATTTTTTGTGTACATGCTATATTTCTATGACAATTTTACAAAAAAAAGGTACCAGATATATTTTTGCTGGTCAGTAACGGAAGCCGTAACTCATATAAAGCCAGCAACAAAATAAAATCGATCGATAAGCTGCACCAAGTAATAAGTTAATAATTATTTTTGTACAAGCTATATTTACATGAAAATTATAGGAAAAAAGATAGTAGATATTTTGTTGCTGGTCAGTAACGGAAGCAACAACTCATAAAATGCCAGCAACAAAATAAAATAGATCGAGAAGTTGAACCACGTTATTAATTAGTAATTATTTGTGTACAAGCTATATTTTTATGAACATTTTAGGAAAAAAGTTAGCTGATATTTTATTGCTGGTCAGTTATAGAAGCAGCAAGTCATATATAGCCAGCAACAAAATGTCAACTATCTTTTTTCCTATAATTTTTATGTAAATATAGCTTGGACACAAATAATTATTAACTTATTAGTTGCTGCAGCGTATCGATCTATTTTATTTTGTTGCTGGCTCTATATGAGTTGCTGCTTCTGTTACTGACCAGCAACAAAATATCTGCTATCTTTTTTTTCTAAACTTTTCATAGAAATATAGGATGTACACAAATAATTACTAATTAATAACGTGGTGCAATTTCTTGATCTATTTTATTTTGTTGCTGGTTCTTTATGAGTTGCTGCTTCCTTTACTGACCAGCACCAAAATATCCACTATCTTTTTTCCTATAATTTTCATGTAAATATAGCTCGTACACAAATAATTATTAACTTATTACTTGGTGCAGCTTATCGATCGATTTTGCTGGCTCTATATGAGTTACTGCTTCCGTTACTGACCAGCAACAAAATATCTGCTCCCTTTTCTCCTAAAATTTTCATAAAATATAGCATGTACACAAATAATTACTAACTAATAACGTGGTGCAATTTCTCCATCTATTTTGTTTTGTTGCTAGCTCCTTATGACTTACTGCTTCAATTACTGGCTAGCAACAAAATATCTGCTATATTTTTCCCTAAAGTTTTCATAAAAATATAACTTGTAAACAAATAATTTCTAAGTAATAACGTGATGCAACTTATCTTTCTTTTTTTGCTGGCGCTTTATGAATTGCTGCTTCCATTACTGGCTAGCAACAAAATATCTGCTATATTTTTTCTAAAATTTTCATGTAAATATATCATGTACACAAATAATTATTAACTTATTACTTGGTGCAGCTTATCAATTTTATTTTGTTGCTGGCTCTTAATGAGTTGCTGCTTCCGTTACTGACCAGCAACAAAATATCTGCTATATTTTTTCTAAAATTTCCATGTAAATATATCATGTACACAAATAATTATTAACTTAATACTTGGTGCAGCTTATTGATCGATTTTACTTTGTTGCTGGTTCTTTGGACATACTGCTTCCGTTACTGACCAGCAACAAAATATCTGCTATATTTTTTTCCTAAAATTTAAAACATGTTTTAGCTTGGACACAAATAATTATTAACTTATTACTTAGTGCAGCTTATCGATGTATTTTATTTTGTTGCTGGCTCTTTATGCTTTCATAACTGAACAGCAACAATATATCTGTTGTTCTGTTTTTGAATCTCCCATATAGGCAGCATGTACACATTTATTTGTACTTATTACTTGATACAGCTTTTCGACCGATTTTATGATGATGTAGGCTGCCTTGGAGTTATTGATCTATTTATTAATTAGCAGTAAAATTTTCATTAATTTGGAACTTCAGAATCAGTATCAAAACATAAATTAATTTTTATTAATTTTTGATGTTTTTTTTTAATTTTTGATTTTTTTTAATTTTAATTTTTTTAAATATTTTTTTGCATTATATGTCAGCAACTAATGAGCAACAAATTATCCCCTTTTATCCGCTACGGCGGGGTTGTTTGAAAGTTTTTACTGCTATCTTAATGTAAAGATAGCAGTAATTCAATTTACTCAAAACCGGTTGGAGCAACAAAATCGCGATTTTGGTAACTAATTAACAATAAATTAGCTACAAATTCCTGGATACAATTTTTATGTTTCTGCTGACTTTTCACTGCTATCTTTATAGAGCTGTGAAATTTACAGCGAGCGCTGACCATCTGAGCTACCACGGCTATAGAGCCGTGGTAGCTCAGATGGTTTAACAATTATATTATTATCTAAGAAATAATATAGATTATTTCTTAGATAGTAGTATAATTGTTAAACTTTATTGTCTGTTTCGATAATTATATGTTATATTTATTTACTAGCAGTAGCTCAGAGGCTGAGCATACGCCGTAAACACAGCACGCAAGTAAACAGCGTTCGATCGCCACCGTTAATTGCAACTTTAAGTGCTGTTACTGTAAACTGTAAGTGTTTTACCACGTGTTTAACAGTGAAGGAAAGCATCGTGAGAAAACCAACATGTCTGAGAAATTATAAAAAAAAATATATTTCAAAGGCAGGGCCACTCACGAATGCGTTCGGCTTGACCGGGGTCACTACAAGTAGACTCTTTTTACTGGAAACGAGGCATTCAATCATAGTCCTCACGGGTGACAACGCATCTGCATTTTGATTATTAATAGAGGATAAATGTAGTTGTCAATGGGTCACAGCATCCGCTTACCATCAGGCGGACTGTGTGCTCGTTTGTCACCCTCATTCTATAAAAAAATGATATCTACCAACATTTATTCTCTATTTTATTTTCTACGTGGTAGAGCCATGCTGCAGCTATATTATGGTTGTAGCACGAATGGGTCGGCTCGACCGGGTAAGGACCACGCTCTCACAGAAAACCAGCGTAAAATAGCAGCTTAACGCTGCTGTGTTTCGTATGATGAGTGTAGAGAACCGGTGACCCTTTTTACTGGCAAAGAGGCATTCCATCTTAGTCCTCACGGGTGACAACGCATCTTCATCTTGAGTCTTTATTGAGGATAGATGTAGATGTCTATGGGTCACAGTAACCACTTACCATCAGGTGGACTGTGTGCTCGTTTGTCACCCGATCCTATAAAAAAAATGCGTTTGAGTAGCGTGGCGGAAATTTATTTCGCCTAAAATGCTCTCAAAAATATGAGGTATATGCCCAGCTTTGGGATGTATATGGACTGTAAGTTTAATTTTAACTTTTCTTAGGAAAATATGTGTACGATTAGATTATAATATTTTTAGGCAGGACAAAAAGTCTCCTTAAAGCAGTTCCTTTGACAGGTATGGACTCTACCTTTCCCACTGCATTTACATAATGTTATGTATAACAGTGTGTGAGGTAGGTAACTCTACAATGTTTCAGTTAATTAAAAAAAAATTAAGCAATATCACGTACAAATCTTTTTTAAAGCAATTTTATTGTGTCATCTTTTTGTGCGTACTTTCATTAAACAATGCGTCTTCATTGTGTTTGTAAACAGGATTCTAGGAGACGACATTTCAACGGAGAATGTGTAAAAATGTTATTACACGTCCAATGTAATGTTGACAATTTTATCTGGAAACAGTGCGTGGCGTATGCGGAAAAATTTCTTTAGGTAACAGTCATTTCGAAATAAGTTCTTTGTACCAAGTATTAGAGTTGAAGGTCCCATGTTAATTAGATCTCTATAGGATTACAAAAGTTTTTACTACGTCGCCTTTTTAGTCCAAGCCTTTGTTTTGTTATAATGGTGATGTTTAGACACTTTTGCAAGTTATATTAAAAATATTGCAATTATATTTATATATCTAGAGCAAATAATACCAAAACACAATAAACGAACAATCAAAACCATACATTGTGGCCTCAGAAAAGTGGTATTATAATACAATTAAGCGTGACAAATTTATTACACAAATTGGTGGTAGAGCCTTCCTGCAGCTATATTTTGGTTGTGGCACGAATTGTTCAGATCGACCGGGGAAACGTAGACAACAGGATATCCTTTGTATTGGAAATGAGGCATTCTATCTCAGTCCTCAGGGATGACAACGCAACTGCATTTTGATTCTTAATCAAGGATAGATGCAGATATCAATAGGCCACAGCATCTACTTCCATCACCATCAGGTGGACTGTGTGCTCGTTTGCCACCCTTGTTCTATAAAAAAATCTATACTCGATGACATTCGTTAAATAAAGAACAGGGTCTGGCAATGAGAAAATAAAATATCTAGTATTATTCTACTTTTATTCAACACAGATTATAAATAATTCTTGCTGAAAGTATTTTTTTTACAACCGCGACTCACTTGAATATCTGTAGTGACCCAAATCCGGATAAATTAAATAAAAGATAAAATGAATCTAACTTCCTAGTACGTTTGTAAATTACAACTCACTCTAATTGCAATGAAGTTTGGTAGTTTGTAATGTAAGTAGTTATGGTAATTATTTTACGAGTGATTTCTCATCTATTTGCCTCATACTAATTTGGATAACTAGATTATAACAGACTCACTAGATCGGATGCCAATTATTTAAAAAAATGTTGATGTCTGTACGTGGTAGAGCCATGCTGCAGCTATATTAATAGTATGGTTGTAGCACGAATGGGTCAGCTCGACCGGGGAAGGACCACGCTCTCAGAATACCTGCGTAAAATAGCAGCTTAATGCTGCTGTGTTTCGTATAGTGAGTGTAGAGAACCGGATACCCTTTTTGCTGGAAAAGAGACATTCCATCTTAGTCCTCACGGCTGACAACGAATCTGCATTTTAATTCGCAAACGAAGATAGATGTAGATGTCTATGGGCCACAGCAACCACTTACCATCAGGTGGACTGTGTGCTCGTTTGTCACACTTATTCTATAAAAAAAAATGATGGAGCACAAAATTAAATATTATATTAATTTTTGGTCTGTTCTTCGTAGAACGAGCTTAAAATATCTTGGAGTCTTACAGTGGTATGCTTGGATTTGGATTTAATTTTGTTAATTATTGTATCCCACACAGATGGCAGCACCCATCCAACTTCTCCATTGAAATAAGGATGTTTTTTTTTTAATTTCAATAGCCTCGCGTATCATCCTTGGTAGAAATCGGTGTTCTTGAGATTTGTGGTCTATCAAATCTAATGTAATGGCGGGGACGGTCTTGAATATGTTCACAGACTGCAGATTAATAAACATATAGCTGATGTGAAGCACCAAAGCGATGAAATCCGTAAAATAGTTTGATTTAATGACTAGCTCGATCAGCAAACGTTGTGGTACCCTTTCTGCTTGCTTACGAGATGACTTTAATTTTCTCTTTATGACTAATAGAACTATCAACAATCATTCTGACAATAAACTTAAAAATAAAGAAAATCATAAACATTTGTCTGTATAAAAGGCAGTTGTTTTGGCCCATCGCTCACTTAGCGGTTAGCCACCGTAGAGTCTATATCACCTGAGGATGCCTCGTGTAGAGGCGAAAGACGTGTCGTATTGTCGTCAGTGGTGTGTCATGCCTAGTGTAGTAGGGGATAGTGCACGCAATTGCGGGAGGGCGGGAGGTGCTATTCATACTATGTAAGACACATCATTTTATTTTAAAGCGCGGATGTTTGCAAAATATTTTTTTTTAAAAGCTTTTATATAATCCTTGTGTTTTAATCTTCCGTAAGTGGATAAAAAGTTGCGTGTATGTTAAACACGATCACTTACTAATCCGCCCAGTACTTTTGCGTGAATTGTGAAGGCACAATTTTTCTACAGATTTATTATATGTATAGAAGACTATTTCATCCATTTTTTATTGTTATAATTAGTCAGAATTTCAGTTTTCTCTTGGTTGTCGACTACGGTCGTTCGGGCACAGCGTATCACCAACAATACATTAGAAGCGTATTCTAAATGTTATGGCACCCGCGTTTTAGTGGCAGCGTTGTGTGAAAGGTCGTTACGTTCGAGGAGGACTACTGTTGCCACTTGCCACATACGTCATACTTTTCCAGTATTATATATTAGTCTATGCTTGTAGACAGGTGCGGCTTGTGGGTGCTGAACTAGACGTGTTTAACATACACTTAATAAGGTAACGCTTATGCTATTTTTATTATTATTATTATTATTAAAATATTGAATTTGTTTTAATAATAATAATAAAAACCAAGGAACGGAATGCCCTGCAGCACGGCTAGCATGAACTGGGGAGAAAAAATTTATCCCCCGATTATATCCACTTACAAGAGAAAAAATTATCTTGTCCTTATGCGAAAGCACGACAACGGCCCCTGTCCGTAGCATGAAGCCATAGAGAGAAAAAATTATGCTTATTTAACATTTGAAAAGGACAATTTTATCTTAGTTCATTGGATGTGGGTTTAAGTTTATATTCATACAAAAAATCTATCTAAGTCCAAGTCTATCTCCCATTTCATCTACTGTGGATATTATATCCACCGGTGTGCCCATGCTCGAAGGGTGGATAAAACTAACTGTTAACAGGCTTCTCCTGGGAAAACTCGCTCCATCGTAGACAAGGCCGATGGAGGTCAAGAGTGAACCCATTTTTAATTTAAGAAAAAAATTTCTTTGGGACTATATTGACGTAGAAAAAATTATTGACTTTAAAAAAGGGGTTCTCTGAGATGAGGAGTGAATTCCGCCGTTTCTTCTCAGGGTAAAGGGACATTATTTTGAAACGGCAGTAGATTCAATGAAAATATTGAAAAATAAAGAGTTCTCATTTTAATTTATTTTTTTTCTAAGAAAACGGAACCTCCACACTATCCTAGTGTTTCTTCTGTATCGTGGGGGAAGTTTACAAACATGAATTGCACAAGGGCAAACATCCAGACGTGGAACAATTATTTGTAGGTCATACACATACTTGTTCCGTGCGGGATTCGAACCCGCGGCCGTATTAGCGCTTCAACTCAATTGCTAAGCCACTGCGCCACGGAGCCGCCGGAATCAACTTTTATTTAATTTCATTGACCGTTTAATGGAATATACATTATCCTACATCGTCCTATGTGTGACAGAGAGAGATGAAACATAAGCTGATCAGCAGCGTCTTCCTACAAATAATGCATTGCTTTCTATTCTTTCTATTAACAACTCGAAATTACAAACTGAAGAGGTGGTAGAGGGAAACAAAATAAGATGTCGGCAGCCATTGAGTTATATGTACTACGTACTAGAGAAGCCATTCCAAACAAAAATTGTGTCCTACTCTATGTCTTCGCGCATGCGCGGGAGTAGTAGTCGTGCATGCGCGAAGACTTTAATTTGATATCAATATAAAATAAATATAAGAATTTAATATAAAATATCTTAATTTAATCTAAACAAACATATTTCTAAATAAAATGTAATAATTATTATTTTATGGAATTCACAAATCTTCAATTTACGCAATATTTAGTTTGTATGGATTGCACTACAGTTCAGTTGAATATAGTCAATGTTCAGAATGGCTTCTCTAGTACGTAGTACATATAACTCAATGTCGGCAGCAGTGTCTTCCTAGTAACAACTACAAAATAAAATACTGTGTGCCAACCCACCTGCCAAGCGTGGCAAATTTGGGTCTATGTAAAGGTACTCTATGATGGCAAATATGGCAATGAATAAAGGTACAAAAAGTGACGGCCCCATCTTTAGGAAGACCTATGGTTAGCAGTAGACTTTAATACGTTTTAATCGGATAAAGGGTATTTTTCTCATATTTTAGTTTTATATTTATAGAAATTTATGAAGGAAACTAATTCCAAGAACCGACCATACAAGAACTTATCTAGGACATGTCGCATGCCGAGTAATAAGCCACGGAAGCCACGCATTCTTTTTATAAATTAATGAACTATTTGATCTGATTTAGTCTCGAGAAGATTTTTCCGGGTCAATTAATTCAGAATTAGAAAGTGTCTGGGATTTACGTGTTACAGCACCTACTAGGAATAAACCAACGGATCCGTATCACCGTGTAACGTTTATTGAAAGTCCGGTTTATGTAAGCTCACGTATTGAGCTTTACGTTTATGATACAGGGACGGATTTAAATTTAATCTATACATGAAAATAAAATTGAAGTCTGTAATATCGGAATAACTGACGTATATTTAACTGACAGGGTTATTTACATGCCTTTATGACATGAATAAGCATTTTAAAAAAATTTGTCTGTCTGTCGGTCAGGGACAGGAATAGGAATAGCTAAACCGATTGTAACGACATTTCTTGAACTGGCTATATATTTTCCAAATATTGTCATAGTAATAATTGAAAATACTGTAATATTAAAATTTTATATTATAATGTGTATATGTATATGTATGCATGTCTATGTGTATATATGTGTGTACGTGTATATAAATATGTGTGCGTATATGTTTCAGTATATATTTATGTTTAAAGACTATAAATAAAATAAGGAAGAGGTTAGGTAAAGAAAGGTAAAACTTTTTAAAGTCGGCCAGGCATTAATTTTATTTTTGGTAATCTGTTTATACGGCTGTCACAATACAGGCATGCGCGCCTAGTGTGAGGACCACTGCTAAATTTTGTTAAGGTGCAAACAGTCAAAGCTATATTTTTTACCCGAAAAACTGAGGCATTTACAAAAACGAAAAACCGATTAAATAAATGGTTTTTGACGGCGCGTTAATCTATTCTATAATAAAACACTAACACGACGTCTCTCTGAGCACGCATCACGCAAAACCTGTGAACCAATTTGGATGGGACTTTCACTAGGCTACATTTATTTTAGGAGAATAATTAGGGTTCTGCGAAAAGGAATTCAAGCCCATGAAATCCAATCGCAATATTAGTTATAATTTTTTATAGAATAGGGTGACAAACGAGCACACAATCCACTTGATGGTAAGTGGTTGCTGTGACCCATAGACATCTACCTATTATCCTAAATAAAGAATCAAAATACAGATGCGTTGTCACCTGTGAGGACTAAGATGGAATGCCTCTTTTCCAGTAAAATGGGTCTCCGGTTCTCTACACTCACCATACAGAACACAACAGTGTTAAGCTGCTATTTTACGCTGGTATTCTGTGAGAGCGTGGTCCTGCCCCGGTGGAGCCGACCCATACGTGCTAAAACTATACTACTAACTAGCTGTTCCCCGCGACTTCGTCCGCGTGTTATTTGGAATTTTCATTTTTTTGGCGCAGAACCCTAATTATTTTCATTTTCTAAAATAAAAACGCCTAAGTTACTCCTTGTGACATCTGCTATCTAAGAGTGAAAATCCCGTCAAAATCGGTCCAGCCGTTCCGGAGATTAGCCGGAACAAAAAGACGGACAGACGGACAGACAGACAGACAGACAAAAAATTTAAAAATTGTATTTTTGTTATAATTACCGTATATACTTACATCTGCATTTAGTAAAAAGCTGTAATTTTGACATTACAAACAGACACTTCAATTTTATTTATTCGTATGCAGCAGGCTCTACCACGTATAAACTAAGCTAGTTATAAATAAATTTAAAGCAAATGGCGGACATAGAATCATCCACATTGTCCATCGTTCGTCGTCATTTACCTTTCACATATTCAACTCACATCGTCCACAGATATTATAAGAGGCGACTATGAGAATGGCCAAAGAACTTTATGATCACCAATATATGATAATTCCAAATAATTTCTTTTCCTTCCTTTTTTTTTTTAAACGTTACCCCCACACTAGGATTTTCTCATGTGTCGTGGAGTCAGTTTACAAACATAAATTGCAGGGTGACAAACATGCAGACCCGGAACAATTATTTGTAGGCCATACAAATACTTGTTCCGTGTGGGATTCGAACCCGCGGCCCCCAGAGCAACAACGCATTGGTAAGCCACTGCGCCACGGAGCCGTCATATAATAATAGTATATGTAAAATTACATTATTGTATTAGTATATGTAAGTGGATGCTGTGGCCCATAGACATGTAAATTTATCCTCGATTAAGAACCAAAATGCAGATGCGTTGTCGCCCTTGAGGACTAAGACGGAATGCCTCGTTTCCAGTAAAAAGTGTCTCCGGTTCTCTACACTCACCATACGAAACACAGCAACATTAAGCTGCTATTTTACGCTGGTATTCTGTGAGAGCGTGGTCCTACCCCGGTTGGGCCAACCCATCCGTCCTACATTCATAATATAGCTGCAGTGTGGCTCTAACACGTTGAAATTTTATATAGTCCTGATAAACTTGTCACCTAGTAAGTTATTTATTTTATTTCAAATTTATGTACAAATATACAATTCTGTTTCAAGCAAATCTGTTAGTATGTAAACGATCTGCCTATAATAATTGTACTGGCTCTCTTTATACCGGAACGTAGCAGTGCGTACACTACTAACCCTTAGTTTAGTTCCTTACTGTTAGTTAAAGTATAAGCAATATAATCCTTTACATTTGTTCTATTCAGTTATTTTCAATGTGTACTGCAAACGCATAAGCATTCGAAGTCATAACGCTTTCGTGTCTCGTATGGCGGGCGACGAGAACCAGACATTAACCAAATATATGAAAATCAATAATTATTACTCTGACGACCTCATATGATATGATGTCCCACAATGCATAGCCTTGTGATTAGTGTACATAGTCTTCAATTTGAATCTCAGACTCGTGAATTGTTGGTTTTCAAGTCTGTTTCTTATGAGTTTTGTTTGTCGTCGTGTCCCTGACACGGCCTAATTAACATAGCCATTCTATTTATTGTTAAAAGAAGCGCCACATCAAGCACGAGTAGGTTAAGCCTTTGGCACGTATGAGTTGCATGGTAACGAAAACAGGAGATCCTTTTTAATGGAAACTTGTTTGGCTTAAACTTTTTCGGCAAATGCCTTTTTTCTGGAACCAGCTAGCAAAAAAAAAACATTGTAGTTTAAATGAAAAAGTTATTAAATCGGCTCATATTATAGAACGTCAGCTATTGCGTTTTTTCGAGGAAACTATTAAACTACGAAATAATTAATAGTATCTGATAAATATAATTAAAATAAAGAGATTATCTTGTTATTTCAATCATTATTATAGTAAAACAAGCTCGTTGTTTCTACACGTTACAATTAATTACAGATTGGCCAAAATAATTAATATTAAACATATTATAAAACTATTTTGTTGTTTTCTAACAGTGTTGCATGCAATACCTAAAAGTAAGTAATTAGTTTTTTGTCAAAGATTTCGTGACAGTCGTGTATAATGCATATATTTTCGTTCCATTGCGATATAAAGAGGCTCGATCCGTGTATGCCATCTTCCCGACTGAAAACCAATGATGTGGTAAACCATCCACATATTATCACTGTGGTGTAATCCTTTTTGAGATCACACAATTGTTAATTACTTTTTAATATGTACGCTGTATCTGTATATACATATCCAGATTGGCGATAGGGAGAAGCGTCAAAACTGCGAGCAAAAGATTTGTCATTTAGCTTGATCACCAAAGTTACCCAATACAAAAATATTCATTCGAAAGTTATTTGTTCGAAATTTTGATTAGTTATCATCACTTTGGAGGAACTTAATACAATTTTTTTTTTAAATAGAACTAACTGGTACTGGAAAATTGTTTCTTTTTAAATTTGAAAGAGTTATATTGTTTACTTAGGAATGATAATACCTTCATTGAAATTGTATGATATACTAGCTGTTCCCCGCGACTTCGTTCGCGTGTTAGGGTTTTTTATGTTTCTGCGCGGAACCCTGATTCTTTTTCTAAAATAAAAGTAGCCTAAGTTACTATCTGAAATTGTATTTATCGACCTTCAACCGCACCCGCCTTGCACACGCGCTTTTTATACAATTTCAGATTTATTGATTTGTCATAAGACTCAAATTATATGCAACAAATTTCAAAGCGAGTTAGACGCGGGTGCCGACGCGCGTGGCGTGCGCGTAGCGGGAGCGTGTCGCGGAACTCGCCCTTACGCTAATCCACCAGTCAATCGTGGTCACAGCATTCCTTTCCTATATGAGACAGACACTTAATTTAAGAAGGAAATAAGCCTAAACCATATTAATATTTATGACTTACGTATGACTCAGTATGGAATGTAAAGCTTCTTTACAAAAACTAAATGTTACCTACCGAAAATAACGTATTCGTTTATGCGAAATAGAGGAAAACAATGGCGTTTTCACAGTTTCGCAATAAAACAGTCACACTTCATACACATGGTGTAATATGCAACAAATTAGCCATTAAGTTTTCAAAGGATTGTTGTGAACAAATAATATTGTGCAACTTAAAATTGCTTCGATCATTATTCATAATTGTTTATTTAGGCCTCTCTCAAAATTTGAAATAGCTTGGCTAAGTGTGCTAATGGCAAAATTACGACGTGCTACTCATATTTTTAACTACAAGTATGATGCTCGTGAGTCAGTGCTTGATTATTATCCCACTGGTGATGCGAAAAATATATCAAAGTGCACTGACTTAGCTCAACGAAATTCACTTCGTTCTCGCCTTGATGCTGCTATTCTATACAAATAAATAAAATTGAAGTGTCCGTTTGTAATGTCAAAATAACGGCTTTTTACTAAATACATATGAAAGTATATACGGTACTTATAACAAAACACAATTTTTAAAATTTTCGTCTGTCTGTCTGTTTGTTCCGCCTAATCTCCAAAACGGCTAGACCGATTTTGACGGGACTGTCACTGGCAGATAGCTGATGTTAATAAGGAGTAACTTAGGCTACTTATATTTTAGAAAATTAATTAGGGTTCCGCGCAACATAATTAAAACCCTAAATTTCCCTCGGGCAAAGTCGTGGAGAACAGCTAGTTTATTATGAAACAAAACCTAGTACTAGCAATTACTGGTCAGAGCATGGGGCTACAATGCCACAGTACTGATCCAGCTGGAACCAAGAATTGTGCAAAAGTACATATTATTTATATTGAGGAATCCTTTAATGCTTAGAAGTCCACTTGATTTGGTTTATAATTAAAATTTTCTAGATTACGTAAGTTGCTAATTGACATTTTTAGTTTTAATTAAATATTTTACGAGGTAGAGCAATGCTGTAGCTATCTTCCTGGTATAGTTGTAGCACGAATGGGTCGGCTCGACCGGGGAAGACCACGCTCTCACTGAATACCAGCGTAAAATAGCAGCATAACGATGCTGTGTTTCGTATGGTGAGTGTAGAGAACCGGAGACCCTTTTTTACTGGAAACGAGGCATTCCATGTTAGTCCTCACGGCACGGGTGACAACGCATCTGCATTTTGATTCGTAATCGAGGATAGATGTAGATGTCTATGTGCCACAGCATCCACTTACCATCAGGTGGACTGTGTGCTCTTTTGTCACCCTATCCTATAAAAAAGCTAAGATTTAGAATTTAAGTATTTATTTCCTGTGGTGAAATTTTTTTCTTACTTTTGCTATGTTTGTTATGGGAAGAAATTATTCGTGTATGACTCAATATAAGTATTGTACCTAAGAGGAAATATGCATGTTAGAGAAAAAAATATATTTCAAAAACATGTGAAGTTTGCCAACACACGCTGGGGCAGCGCAGTGGACACTTCCTTGCCCTAAAACATTTTTATTAATGAGAGGAGGCCTGTGCCCAGGAGTTGGACGTATGTAGGCTATTATAACTTTACTATGACTTTTTATTTATATTATGAAACAAAACTCTTTAGTGCGACCGTTAGCGACTGTTAGTGAGTAACTTCAGAACGGCTTGAGGTCGTATTCACACATTTTTTTTTCGTCGAGGTGATGGTTCTAAACTTTGCTAGGAACAGAGTTACCTAGTAGTAGTAGTAGAGTAGTTATAGTACAGTAATAGCTTACAGTAGTAGTAATAGTTGCAGATAGCTCCAGGTGTCTACGGACTGCATTAGCCACATGCCATCAGGTTTTTATAATGGAATAAGGGTGACAAATGTAGCACACATTCCACCTGATAGTAAGAGGATGCCGTGGTCCATAGAAAACTACATTTATCCTGAATTACGAATCAAAAAGCAGATGCGTTGTCACCCCTGAGGACTGAGATGGAATATTTTGTTGCCAGTAAAAAAGGTCTCCGGTTCTCTACACTCACCATACGAAACACAGCAGTATTAAGCTGCTATTTTACGCTGGTATTCTATGAGAGCGTGGTCCTTCACCGGTCGAGACGACCCATTCGTGCCACAACTATATTATTAATATAGCTGCAGCATGGCTTTACCACTTAAGTGGCTCGGGACAGTGCTTTGTAGCGTTCCTTGGGGAAGGCCTATGTACGAGAACAAAAGTGCATCAACTTCAAGTTATTTTGTCTCCTTATTTGTGTGTCTTGAGCTAATATCGCGAACGACCGTTGGGTTTAGTTAAAACTTAGTAATATGCCGCAACCGTTACCGTTCGAACCTAATAAAGTCCACTGCTTATAGGGGTAATATTTTCTGTGAGTATTTTTAGTTTTAGTGGTTATTAGGAAGATGCTGCTGCCCACCTCCTGACTTGATTCTTTATGTCGCCTCTAACGGCACCCACGGGATGATACGTGATAGTGGATATTCTTACACCGTCACTACACGGATTAATATGACGCAACAACAAAACATTAATATTTACAGTTCCTTGACAGTGATAAAAGTACTATTCATCCGAGTCCACAACCAGATTAAAGTGAAGCAGTTCAGTGTATTGACAAGCATTACGTAACATAAGATCGAAAAAAAATTGGGGACTATTTGACTGAAATTATACAAGCGACCTGAAAAACCGCCATAATAGATCTTGTTAGACGAGTCTGATTATTGCAAGCAAAGTGCAGCCAAAGTATAATTACCATCATTTTAAAATTACAAACCTTATATTTATAGACAAAAGTTTGACTTTCAGTTGAAGAGAATTTTAGCAATAATCCCATTTACATCTACGAGTGTGTCGACATAACTTTTACTAAAACTGACTTTTTGGATTGTGACTTCCCCATTGTCAACAATGACGTCATTTCAACATTTCCTCTAATTAGCCAGTGTGGTGATGACGATTCATCCCGTGGTTGTCGTAGGACTTTGATGCTCTATTTTCACTCTGATGTTATCAATAGAACAGTAAAGTTAGAGAATGCCTCTATGTTTGCGCACACACTTGGTAATATAATGTAACATTGTAATATGCGCAGTTCATAATTCCGATACAAAATTAATGATTTTCATAATTTTAACACACACAATACTAGTTTTTGATGATGTTTGTGCTGTTAGCCTTTTGACTTTCACATCTTCATTGGTTGGTTCAGGAGTTTGACCTCGAGCTTACGTCAGTTCACGATGGTTTTGGTCTGAAGGACCTCAAATGGGTGCTGGCTCAACTGCATTAGGACTAGTCTATGGTCCGAGTTGAGTTCTAATATTGTTTCAATCGATGATATCGACAATCGGACATCTTTGAGTATCGCTATGTCAAAGATGTCCGGTTGGTGACTGGTTGCGAATGAGTAGTGAGTTGCAGTCTCAAGCGCGATAAGATCGAAGCTAAACTTCGATCTTATCGCGCTTGAGACTGCGTTTCATGAGATCGAACAATACCATACCATTGGGATTGCTTGTATGCGAGTTCCAGGAGGAATTCGCATACAAGCACTGTTGAGGTTTCAAGCCAGCTATTATAACACTGGAGCCTAGATTAAGTAATTCTACAAAGTCTGATTCAACTATGCGCTTGAGTGGCGGTAGAAACGCCGATACAAAGATAAGTGGCGGATGGCCAGAGAGAGCTACCTTACATATAGAAACTTCTATGATAGTAAACGGGGGAGCGTCGATCGGTACGCAGTGCAAAGGACCTTTTGTAGTAGATCAAGGTATCGGATCTAAAGCTGGTCAACCTATCATTTCTAACTAAGTTGGAATTTGCGATAATTCACGATGGCTAGGCTTCAAGAAGGTCTCTTCCACTAGCATGTCATTTACATCGTGTTTACGCAGGCAGAGAGCGATCTCGCCTTTTTGGTCTCTAAAGCCGTTCGCGTTAAAGAATGCGACAGTTAGAGAGCGTAGTTTAGTCGTACTTGTCGAATGTACTGCGTTTTGGTGTTTAATTGAGGTAGGCGCACTGGAAAGACCAGATTGCGTCCATTAGCCCTATGTGCTCAATCGTGGCGTTGAATTTGTCTTGTGGGGTAGTGGCTCCGCGGAGCTTGCGTGCCAAGGATAATTCAGCAAATTAATGTTGCTGATAAAGCTGCAGACTAGAGAGAAGTTAGCGGCGAAAGAAGACGAGCCTTGTACGACGGGCTACTGTTTTGGGTACTGGTTTCACTCAAGCGTTGGGGCGGTAAGTCTTGGAGGGCCAGCACTTTGCACTCGGACCCCCAGATAAATTTCAAATAAATTTGTAGGTACGATACGCGCACCACCTAGTGTAAGTTAATTGTGCTATTTCTATAACCTTCGCGCAAGTGCAAGCAATAAGTTAACAAAGTTTTACCGCAAGCTAATGAACGGTATGGCAGCGCATAAAATACGAACAAACAAAAATTGATTTTTATATATTAGATTTTTATTACAACATTAGCTTGCAACTACCATTCATATTCATATATATTCATATATATTCATATTAATAAGTTTAAGATTTTAAGTCATTTTCAAAATAAAGCAACTGAAAATTTACCTATAGTAGTGTTAAAGCTCGTTTTCTGTCTAGGTATCCATAACCTAGGTTCTAATGCTTAAGGTACAACTTTCTTATCTTATTCTGCTGCTTCTGTTATGATTATTACAGCCTCTATCGACTTCCTGCATCTCTCACCAGATCATCACTACATCTAGTGTACCGCAGACATTGCCACGCTGCCACTCGAGAAATTTTCTTTACCATCGGTAGTCGGTGTTGTCTTTCAATTCGAAAGGCAAAAAGCCGATATATTACAGGTTATATAGCATTTTAACTTAGTCTTACGGATACACTTAGTGATTACACGTTATCAACGATAGCAAGGGAGTACGAAGCAATCAATGTTATGTCCAACGATGCGTTGTGTTCGCGACTCGTTTTATGTAGCACTGTCAGAATATCGGCGCTGCGGTAACTCTGTGCCTGTAAGATTCTGCTGATTCAGCAGCATTTTCTTCCATTACAACATCGTATTGAAGTCCACTGCAGTACTGTGCCTTAGTTACCACACTTGGCAGATGGGTTGGCAGCCGCAATTTGTTATTATTTGGTGTTGTTTATCAGGAAGATGCTGATGCATTTTCTTTGCGGCAATCTAATGTATACCTTGTTTCACAACTTAATTTCATCTTGTAGGAAAGTAGGTTAAAGTTATTTTTTTATTTCATTTTTAATGTTTTTTCTTGATAAACTAGCTATTTCCCGCGACTCCGCCCGCGTGTTATTTGGGGTTTTAATTTTTTTGCGCGGAACCCTAATTCTTTTTCCAAAATAAAAATAGCCTAAATTACTCTTTATGACATCAGCTATCTGCCAGTGAAAGTCCCGTCAAAACCGGTCCAGCCGTTTCGGAAATTAGCCTGAACAAACAGACAGACAAAAATTTAGAAAATTGCATTTTTGTTATAAGTACCGAATATACATCCAAATGTAAATAGTGAAAAGTGGTAATTTTGACATTATAAACAGACATTTCAATTTTATTTATTTGTTGGTACGTTGGTATATGCATGTGTATACAGGCTCGTTTGTCACACCAACATTTTATTTAAAAAAAAAAACCATTAAGGAGAAATGCGTTCTTTTATGTATTGACACAATGGAATATTTAATGTGGTGTTGCAATGAATTTGAAGTAAAATGCAATCGTTATGCCATAACTCGTTAGCTTAAGCGATTGTGGGGGGTCAATCATCTTTTCACAAAATCAACTGCTGGTGACCGCTTCTCACACGTCCGAGCTGACCGAGTTTCAAAATACACATTACACATTTGATCCTAACTGTCTTAGTAAGATCTTGATGAAAGATATGAAGTAATAATTTGCGATATTTAATATCTAATACATATAAATAAAATTGAAGTGTATATCGATAGTATCGAAATAACTAACTTTTATTAAGTTTTATTTTAGCCGAAAACCATGTTGGGTATTTATCTAAAAGCTGATAATATTAAAAGTTTTATATGATTTTCTTTTGAACTATAGGAGAAATAAAAATTGCGAACAAAACTTATTTAGTTTTTCAATCTTACACCAAAAAGGGCCTCATACTTTAACTTACCACTTTTAACGTGGTAGATCCAAGCTGCAGCTATATTATGGTTGTAGCACGAATGGGTCGACTCGACCGAGGTAGGACCACGCTCTCACAGAATACCAGCGTAAATAGCAGCTTAATGCTGTTGTGTTTCGTATGGTGAGTGTAGATAACGTTTTAACTGGAAACGAGGCATTCCATCTTAGTCCTCAAGGGTGATAACGCATCTACATTTTGATTCTTAATCGAAGTTAAATGTAGATGTCTATGGGCCACATCATCCTCTTACCATCAGGTAGACTGTATGCTCGTTTGTCTTTTTCTATTTAAGAAAAACTTAATAGCTGATTTTCTTGGCCCGACCCGGATTTCATCGTGTTTACGACCACTAGACTATCGAGGCAGGATATATATGTTACGCATACACATATAAATGTCTATGTTATAAATATGTATATGTGCATTCTTTTTTACCTCTTTTTTTTTCTATCACGCCGACTTGCCCTACCCCTGTCATTCTTCGTTCAATCCTGTCCAGTCATTGGTTGTCTGGAAGAAATTGCTGTGAGCAATAAGACCGCCCATTCTTCTTTTGTATATATAATTTCTGTATGTTTTTATGGTGTCCAATAAAAATAAAATAATTATTATTATAATAACTATATGCGTGCGTTTCATTCTTTCAAAATACATTTGGCATATTTTCATTTTAAAGAAATAGCAAACAGTTTGTGTAATTTATTAGCAAAGGCCAGAATAAACTAAATAAAATACTATACCTAAAGTTTTTTCCAACTTCACATTTTGCGTCACTTTGAATCGTATGCAAAATATTGAAACTCAAACTTCGTGCGGTTATTAAATATTTCTGCCTGAACAATTTTTCTATAAAAAGTGTTTTCAGGTACTGCTTCTACTTTGGCAGACAATGCTCCGTCTTGTTCTACAGTGGCATACTGGTGCGCTGAATTTAAACTCGACAGAACCGCCTGCAATGACGACACAGCGGGCGGCAAACAAATGCTCCCACACAAAAAAAACGTAATAAAAATAGAAGAAATTGTTAAGGTAGATCAACGTGTGACCATCCGTTACTTAGCTGAGATTCTAAAGCTTTCGTTTGGGACAATTCAGTTTAAATTAACTTATACCTTAAAATTCAAAAAGATGGCCGCGAATGTTAACAGACGATGGAATGTGGGTACATCATTTTGTACCTGGAGACGAAAAACCAAAGCAAGGTGTGGAAAACACCGTTTTCCCCGCTAACCAAGGGATTCAAGGTGTCTTCGTCCGCTGGAAAAGTAATGGCTCTGTCTTCTGGGATGCGGAAGGTATAATAATGATCGGCTATTTAAGTAAAATAGACAATATCCGGCGATAACTACGCATCATTAATCAAAAAACTACGCGAAGAACCAAAGAGTAAACATCGAGAAAAATTACGTGCTGGAGTGGTTTTTCCCGTCCGTGCTTCTTCCCTGCCCACAGCCCTGCCGGCGCAGGCGCTGCCATCCGAACAGCTGGGTTTTAGTTGATGCTTTCAGTTGGCGATTTCCACCATATTCACCGGACCTAGCTCCGTGTGATTTTCACCTTTTTAGTCACCTGAAGAAGCATTTGCGTGGTATAAAATTCGACGGCGACGATGAGGTGATGTGTGCTGTTGAGGTCTTTTTCGAGCCCCAGGATCAAGTACTTTTTCCATGGGAACTAACTAATTTGCAACACTATTCAAGGTGTATTAGCTTAAAGGCGACTACGTTGAAAAATAAAAACAATTTACATATACTTGTCCTAGAGTTTAATCGCGTTTCCAAAATGTATTTATTAACCAGTAAATGTAGATCTAAAGCTTAAAATATGATTTGATGAATTATGTTTACATTATGAAACGAAATAAAAGTACATCAAACGCTTATATCTATTTTATGAAATACATATTTTGTAAATCTATACATATACGAGTAATAAATCTGTAGAAAAGTCGTGTCTGTAATTCTAATACACTTTTGAAAAAACAAGTTATGGGGACTAAATAAAAGGTTCTGAAGCCAAATTAGTGGTTTTTAGAATTTTTGTCTGTCTGTCTGTCGATCTGTCTGTCTATGTATTCCCGATTTACGCGAAAACTACTGAAGCGAATTCAATTAAATTTTATGCGTAGGCAGTTTGTAACTCGGGGCAACTTATAGGCTTAGCACTTTTTATCCGATTACGTAACTTGAAAAAGTCTTTCTTCCTTTAGATGTTAATTTTTTATTACATATGATTATGTTACTCCAGTTTAATTATAGAATTTAATGATTCGAATACTATAATACCAAACAAACATATTGTAGATATGTATGTATCGTTGGCACATGAATATAGAATTTGTTAATAGCTTGACTACAGCGGTATTCTTACTACAATTATATTTTTATAAAACTGGAATGAAAACAATCTTACAATTCACCTTTACGTGGTGGAGCCACGCTACAGCTATATTATCGTTGTAGCACGAATAAAGCAGCTCTACCGGGGGAGGATCACGCTCTCAATGAATACAAGCGTAAAAAATTTTGCTACTGTGTCTCGTATGGTGAGTGTAGAGAACCGGAGACCTTTTTTACTGGCAACAAAATATTCCATCTCAGTCCTCAGGGGTGACAACGCATCTGAATTTTGATTCGTAATTCAGGATAAATGTAGATTTCTATGGGCCACGGCATCCTCTTACTATCAGGTGGAATGTGTGCTCATTTGTCACCCTTATTCCATTATAAAAACCTGATGGCATGTGGCTAATGCAGTCTGTAGACACCTGCAGCTAACTGCAACTATTACTACTACTGTAAGCTATTACTGTACTATAACTACTCTACTACTACTAGGTAACTCTGTTCCTAGCAATCTTTAGAACCGTCACCTAGATGAAAAAAATGTGTGAATAAGACCTCAAGCCGTTCTGAAGTTACTCACTAACAGTCGCTAACGGTCGCACTGAAGAGTATTGTTTTATAATATAAATAAAAAGTCATAGTAAAGTTATAATAGCCTACATACGTTCAACTCTTGGGCACAGGCCTCCTCTCATTTATAAAAATGTTTTAGGGCAAGGAAGTGTCAACTGCGCTGCCCCAGCGTGTGTTGGCAAACTTCACATGTCTTCGAAATATTTTTTTTTCTCCAACATGCATATTTCCTCTTAGGTACAATACTTATATTGAGTCATACACGAATAATTTCTTCCCATAACAAACATGTCAAAAGTAATAAAAAAAATTCCACCACGGGAATTAAATACTTAAATTCTAAATCTTAGCTTTTTTTATAGGATAGGGTGACGAAAGAGCACACAGTCCACCTGATGGTAAGTGGATGCTGTGGCACATAGACATCTACATCTATCCTCGATTACGAATCAAAATGCAGATGCGTTGTCACCCGCGAGGACTAAGATGGAATGCCTCGTTTCCAGTAAAAAAGGGTCTCCGTTTCTCTACACCCACCATACGAAACACAGCAGCGTTATTTGCTATTTTACGCTGGTATTCTGTGAAAGCGTGGTCCTTCCCTGGTCGAGCCGACCCATTCGTGCTACAACTATACCAGGAACATAGCTACAGCATGGCTCTACCTCGTAAAATATTTAATTAATACTAAAAATGTCAATTAGCAACTTAAGTAATCTATAAATTTTTAATTATAAACCAAAGCAAGTGGACTTCTAAGCATAAAAGGATTCCTCAATATAAATAATATGTACTTTTGTATGCGTTCCAGCTGGATCAGAACCACGGCATTGTAGCCCCATGCGCTGACCAGTAATTCCTAACACTAGGCTTTGTTTTCTAATAAACTAGCTGTTCCTCGCGACTTTGCCCGCGGGTAATTTAGGGTTTTAATTATGTTGCGCGGAACCCTAATTCTTTTTCTAAAATATAAGTAGCCTAAGTTACTCCTTATACATCACATCAGCTATCGGTCAGTGAAAGTCCCGTTGAAATCGGTCTACCCGTTTTGGAGATTAGCCGGAACAAACAGAGACAGGCGAAAATTTAAAAAAATGTGTGTTTGTTATAAGTACCGTATATGTATACTTTCATATGCATTTAGTAAAAAGCTGTTATTTTGACATTACAAACAGACACTTCAATTTTATTTATTTGTATACAATACCAGCATCTGTTTTTTTTTCCCTATTATAACGTAGGTGTCTTCAAGAGGAGAACGAATTGAATTTTATTGAGCTAAGTCAGTGCACTTTGATATATTTTTCGCATCACCAGTAGGATAATAATCAAGCACGAGCTCACGAGCATCATACTTGTAGTTAAGGCGCACATCGAAAACCGTTGAAGCGGGCTATCGCCGAACTAACCAGAGTGAGACATAATTTCTATAAAAACTTCAAAAACGCCGTCATGACGTCTAAAATTGCATAGCGCCCGAAAATTAAAATTGAGCACCCAGTCATCTTCTCCATTGAAATTAGGATGTTTTTAATTTCAATAGCCTCGCGAATCATCCTTGGTAGGAATCGGTGTTCCATTGCGAGCATTTGTTGTCTATCACATCTGATATAATGGTTGGGACGATACTGAACATGTTGAAATACTTCAGACTTCCCGGAGCGTCGGTATTTCACATCAGCAATATGTTTATTACGCAAATTTTTATGGAACTTTCTTCCAAAGATGTGTACAAAAACCCTCATAAATAAAAGTTACAAACTAACGTGATTTATTAAAATTTGTTTTATTACATGTGTAGTATTCATCATTATAGAACTGCATTTATGAAACTTTGAAGTCTACCCGAAGGTAGAAAAAATATCAGCATCTATTTTATCGTGCCCATCAATATTAAATGTGACCAATGATATGAATCAAATATCGCATATAAGACCATGAAATCATCATTATTTTGTTAAAACCAAATTAATTTTAATTATGAATGAATATAAAGAGTAAAATGTAAATAATAATAATAATAAATTTGGATTCCTAGATAATTTATCAATCTTATGGATACAACGGAAGACACGTCCAATATAAAAAAATCTAGATGTTTCTAGACATATGATATTAATGCAATTCTGTAAAACTTATTTATTCACGTGTTTTATGTGCATTAATATACCAAATATCAATCTACTAGGTTCAATAGTCTTTGGGAATTCAAAAAAATTCTTTGACGTGATATAAAGACACAGACATCGAAGTGTTTCTAAAAGTGGTCGAATTTTGGTAAATTTGGCACGGAATAGCATTTAATGACATATACAATACTTATTTCTTGTATGTATGTAAGACAAAGACAATCTATTACCCCAGATCATCCCGGGGGTGTCATAAGAATTAAAAAGGAGATAAGCAACAGCATCTTCCTGATAGTGCGAGAGTGTGGTTCATTTCAAACCGAGTCGACCCATTGGTACTGCAGCGTGATTCTACTACGTAAATCTATTCTCACTACAATACCATGTAAGTGTTACAAAAAAATAGCAGAACAGAAAATTCAACTACAAATAAGTTTTAATAAACAAATACTTACATTTTTACAGAACTTAAAGCGTTGCAAAATTTTTTGCCCTCCATTACACCTCTAGTATATACATACACACTGAAATAAAGAGTATGACATTCAACAGTGTTTATAGCACACTGTTTATTTAAGTGTGGATACTCGTATAATTAGTTTTTATCAAACTGTAACAAAAGTAAACAGGGCTATTGTAATATAAGCAAATAAAATGACTAATTTTATATAGTGTTTTGCACATTCTTCATCTTTATTTAGTTTACTTTTTCATATCGACGCATGATGAAGTGTGTGATTACTTATTTTGTTTTCTCAGCATTTATTGCGGTGGTAATGTTAGCTGTACTTGAAGAACTCTTTCGTCGTCTTTACCCGGATGCACTTAAATGTAAGTATAGACAAAACTCCTTGGTACGTCACATTTTAGCAACGTAGAATAACAATGCACATGTAGTTTTTAGTTTGGAATTCGTTGCACAAAGTAAAGCATATCTATGTTACATGCAGTGTGAGTAATAAGCTCATGAGGATAATAATTGGATGTATTTTTCCACACACGCAGCAACTACACAAAAACGACGTACAAAATTGCAAAGCTTCTTTGGTGAGTTCCTTAAAAATCGCATATGTCGTAGATCGGTTGCTCGTAGTCGGTTTCCGAAATAGAGTTCACTATCGCGTTCCCGAAATAATTAGTCCTCTTACACCCTGTGTACTTCACAACACATTATATATATATATATATATATATATATATATATATATATATATATATATATATATATATATATATATATATATATGTATGTATTTTCATAATTTTTTGTACACCGCCCTCTAGTAGCGCTGGTACTGTCGAACTGATCTGATGATGGAGCCGGAAGATATGAACTGGAACTTCATGATGAAAAATCGTATCATAGCTGTTTTGGATTTCTTGAACCCGGGTAATGCTACAGGAATATTCTATGTTTCAACTGCATCTGTTACTAAAGTTAATATTTTTAACAACATTGTCTAAGTTTCAAAGGAACTTCTTTTACCGTCTAGTGCCGGTGTAAGAATATTCACTACGTCATAAAGTCCCGTGGGTCTCGTAAGAGGCGACAGAGGGTGAAACCAGGAGATGGGCAATAGCGTCTTCCTCTCATTTTTTTTTATAGAATAAGGGTGACAAACGACCACACAGTCCACCTGATGGTAAGTGGTCTCTGTGGCCCATAGACATCTACATCTAACTTCGTTTGCGAATAACAATGCAGATGCGTTGTCAGCCGTGATGACTAAGATAGAATGCCTCTTTTCCAGTAAAATAGGTCTCCCGTTCTCTACACTCACCATACGAAACACAGCAGCATTAAGCTGCTATCTTACACTGGTATTCTGTGAGAGCGTGGTCCTACCCCGGTCGAGCCGACCCATTCGTGCCACAATTATACTATTAATATAGCTGCACCATGGCTCTACCACGTTAAAGAATGTTAAAGTTAAAGTTACGTCCCACTGCTGGGCACAGGTTTCCTCTCATTTTTGAGAGGGTTTTTGAGCAAGGAAGTGTCCGCCGCGCTGCCCAAATGCGTGTTGGCGAACTTCACATGTCTTCGAAATATTTTTTTTATTTCTCAGACATGCAGGTTTCCTTACGATATTTTCCTTCATCGCCAAGCACGTGGTAAATCGGCACTTAAAATTGCAATTAACTATTTCGTTGGTGTCGGCGGGGATCGAACCCGGGTTGTTCGCGTACTGTGAAACTTGCAGCGAGCTCTAACCATCTGAGCTACGACGGCTCCTCGTAACTAAAAAATAAAAACTGTAGTGCAGTTGCCAACTCCTACTGTAAATGTCCCCCATATGAGGCAAATCATGGGGAAGGCCCAAGTTCAGCAGTGGACTTTTGATAGGCTGTGTTACTTATATTACGATGTTGTGTGTGCTGCGTGAAGCTTGCTCGAATGTTGTCGAAGGATTTATAAAGGCACACGTAAAAATATGATGCTGTCACTTCTTTAGAAGTAACATAATTAAAAACTTGTCATAATCGAAATTACTTCTTCTTTTTTTATATGTGATTGTTCTGTTGTACTAACAGCCAGTACGGTTGTAAGTTTAGATTGTAAGTCTAGTGTAATGTGGCGCTAATCAATTATTATCAAATAAAAAGAACGCCTGGTGTTATAAATGTTATAGATGTAGGTGTCTACGGGTCACAATATTCACTTACCATCAGGTGGACTGTGTGCTAGTTTCCCCTATTTTATAAAAAAATGCTCGTTCTCTCTAGCTTCACACCTACATCTATCCTCGTTGTCACCCCTGAGGACCAAGATGGAATGATCACTAACCAAACGAAAGTCAACAACATTATGTTTCTTTTACACGGCAGTATTCAGTGCGAGAGTCACCTTGGTCGAGCAGGCTCATTCGTGCTGCTGCTATAAAGAATAACACGCCACTACGTAAAAAATTAATCATTTTATATTTTTAAAATTTTCTGAGCTGACAGTTCCAAAATACGCATTACACAGTTGTTCCTGTCTTAGTTAGATCTTGATGAAAGATATGAAGCAATAATTGGCGATACAAAATAACTAATGTATACATACATATAAATAAAATTGAAGTGTCTGTCTGTAATATAGAAATGACTTCTATTATGCTCAGTGAGTTATTTGCATGCTATTAAAACAAGAAAAACCATTTTTTCTACCGTCTTCAAAAAGGAGACGGTACTCAATTCGACTGTGTTTTTTTTTTATGTGTATGTGTTACCTCATAACTTTTTACTGGATGAACAGATTTCGATGATTCTTTTTTTATTTGAAAGCTGGTACTTCACTTGTGGTCTCATAATTCATAAGATCAAGGTCTGTCCAATAGTTTTTGAGTTATTCTAAATAATTTATATTGAAGTCGGTTGTACAAAATGTTAATTTTAAATTATTAATTTTTGTCTGACAGACTTTCGTATTTATAATATATATATACCTATTCATTTAAAATAACTCTCTTCCAAGTTGACGCGGTTAATTTTTAATGTTTCTTTACCACATTATTATTGTTTTTTTTTCCTTGATGGTTTAAATTAATACCTACACATAACAATTTTAGATCACCGACTGAACCGGGTTCGTAGGTACCAGAGGTGGAAGTGGACCATCTCAAGTTAGGGGGTATTTTCTATTTTTTGTAATTTTCTTACAAAAAACTACTTTCGTACGTTTGGTTTTTCTTATCTTATATTATATATGTAGTCAAGTTTAAAATAATTATAGTGCGTGAGGGTAATATGGTGATCCGGTTAATACAAAGAGATTTAAATATATAGGTATACTATAGAGCGGACATTGGGAACATTTATACACAAAAACTTTGAGCTAGTGGGCGCGTGGCACCCTCTAGCTAAAAATAGCAAAACAACGCTAAGCATTTATTAAGACAACATTTTAGCTATTCCCCAGTAGGTGACACTAATAAATATAACCTCGTTTTAGGAATGTTACCGTTTCGATATCAAAGTATCGATAATGTTGTTGAAGATTACTAAGTTTGAAATGCTTTTCGATATAATAATAGGAAATATACATGATTGTTTTATAATTAAAATTGGTAACTAAATAGTGACGTTTACTGGATAACAGAGGGCGCTTATTACAATAAAAATAAATGTTCTAGAACAATCTACTAGAAATAATAAAATTTAAAGATTATTCGGTAAATATCTGTTATATTTACGATAATAAACCGATATCACGTTCATTTTTTGCTCCATATCGTGACTTACAATATCTTAATGCACAACTGGGCATATTTTCTTTAAAAATATTTTTTTAAATATGAAACGAATGCGTCTTGACTTTTTGATGATGTCACTAAGACTAAATGACAAAAATCGGAGGTATATGCTATAGGACATAAGTTACAGACGACAATTTTGCTACTGATGTCCGGTCTGTTACTAATACTACTTAAATGTCTTTGGGTTAATATGGTCACTTTCTTATAACCCAAAAACTACAGCCTTGTTTGCATAGATGGCTCTGTGATACGATAGCTCTTCATCGATCAATCAAATAATAAAGGGTCAACTGACCGCTGGCGAAAGGCGACGAAAGGCGCTACTTTACCGACGCCATTTTGACAGTTGACATTATGGTAAATATTTTAGTCGATTTTAGTCAAAGACAATTAAGTAGTAGTAATAATAGACCGGACATCAGCAACAAAATAGTCACCTCTTACTTATGTCCTATAGGATATATTTCGGATTTGTGTCATTTAGTTTTAGTGCCATCGTCAAAAGCTCAAAACGCATTCCTTTCCTAAATTAAAAAAAAATATTTTTTAAGAAAATATGCCCGATAGTACATTAAGGTATTGTAAGTCTTGATACGTAGCAAAAACTGAATGTGATTTCGGTTTATTATCGCAAGTATAATGTATATTTACCCCATAATTTTCAAATTTCATTATTTCTGGTAGATTGTTCTAGAACATTTATCATCATTGTAATAAGCGCCCTCTATTATCTAGTAACACACCAAATGAGTTAGCGATTGACAACGTTTATCGATTGGTGTTATCGATAAAAATATTTTAGAAGATGCAGATTTAATCATCTACAATATTTAAAGAGGTGAAACAATAAACGATACCATGTATCCATACCAATAAAGAAATAGGGTGGGCCTATGTCGAGGCACACGGCCGTTGGTTTTAACGTGAACGTCTATGTCAGCCAGTACAACCAGTACAACCGGTCAACAAGATAGCCTTCTTTTCAAAATTTTAATATAATTCTACAACACTAGGAGAACTGCAGATGCGTTGTAATCCTTTTGAAAATGAGTAATCTTATTTCTTGAAGGTCCCTAAGTCCTATCGGTCCATAAAAATCGCCGATGATAAACGATTCCTAAGAAAACTCCTATTAAATCGCACGGTAGTGAACCGCCAAGCATTAAAATGATGTGGATGGTAACGTGAGTTTTATTGCGATGTGTATTGGTGAAATTTGGTGGCTGGAATTAATTAGAACTATTCCTCAGAGCACTTCCCGTGGTAAATACGATAAAAAATGCAAAGGGTTGCAACATCTCTACGCAGCGCCAGTGAATCGAGCCAATCAAAGACAACTCGGTCGTCGACGTCGAACCGCTCTGTTCTCTATGCGGTCAAGTGGAAGGAGCTCGCCCTGGGGAGCCCCGGCCCAGAGATGAGAACAATATTCCATGTGACTTGAACTTGCGCTTATAAAGTTGCAAACGGTGTGCAAGCGTGAAATACTCTCCTGCTCTACTGAGTACGCCAAGCTTTTTAGAAGCCAATTTAGCTTTCCCTTCCAAGTGACCATGCTACTGCAGGTCATTCGTTATATCGACGCCGAAGATTCCGTTTTTGGCTGAGGCAACAAAGGAATTACTCTGAAATTGAGAAGATACGACAAAGGTGTTCTTTTTAGCGGTAAACGACTTTTTAATTCAGTGCTTTCCTAAAATATGTTAAAGTGTAAGTGTATCTGTAAAAGAAACGAATTTGAAAAACATGGTGGCGCTATCTTATTAGATTTGACGTTTCGCGATGTGCTTTGACGCTGACCGACCAATCACATGCTATTATTATAGCGTCTAATGGACCTAGTGACGTTATCCAAGATGACACCAATGTGACTGCTGTTTAAAATAAATCTTAGTTATTGCAAATAAATATTTTACTTCATAACATTTCATTTCATTCATGACGTTATTCATGAGTTAAAAAGTTTATATGATTTTTTGGTGTGATAGGACTCATAATATACAATATGTAACAAAAACCCTGTGGTTCCCGTTAAGTACGTTATCAGGATCATTATTCAAACGTACAGAAATAACTTTTTTTTAAAACTCGAACAATATTTTTTTTTATTTTACTAAAAAAAATAATTGTATGCAAATTGTATGTGGTTCTATTACCTCTGAATTGTCTGCGGAGTAAGAGGATTGTCAAAGACCCCGCTTTACTTAGCTTTAGCATCGGCTACTGTCAGTAAGAAGTAATAAAACCACATAATTTAAAAAAAAAATTATTAAAATAAAAAAAATATGGTCGAGTTTTTAAAAAAATGCTATTTCTATAGGTTTGAATACTGATCCTAATAACGTACTTAACGGGAACCACAGGGTTTTTGTTACATGTTGTATAGATTTTTACAATAAAAAAGCGTGCATATTCCCTATTATTATATCGTAAAACGTTACAAACTAAATAACCTTCAACAACATTATCGATACTTTGATGTCGAAACGGTAACATTCCTAAAATGGGTTTCTACTGTACATTTACTAGCGTCACCTACTGGGGAATAGCTGAAATGTTTTCCTTATCCTAATTCAGCCTAGTTTTGCTATGTTTAGTTAGAGAACGTCACACACGTGCGAGCTCAAAATTTTTGTATGCAAGTGTTCATAATGTCCGCTCTATAGTAATTTTTATCTTTATCTCTATAAAAAAAATTTAAGTTAATTTTTCGAAGTATTCCTAATTATTGTCAAAGGTTGTTTGCTACTTTTTTCTTAATATATCAGTTATAGTATATAACTTCGTGTTTTTGTCTATGTCCTCCTCCTAGTTTCGGTTTTATAGGGCGGCAAAGCTTAAGGTGACCATATTACCCTAATGTACCTTATATTATATTGTAGCATAAACGTAATCAGAAACCAGAGAGAGAGGGAGAGGGAGAGAGCATCCTCAGCACAAGTTTTTGACACGAACCTTTCCGTACTATAGACTAATTTTTTTTATAGAAATAATAACAGCGTTCCTGGCAGACGGAAATAGACTATGTCTTATCATACAAATTCACTCAATGGAGAAACGAATTCGATCTGATGGAAAATTTTCTTCATGCTCAAGGGGCAGTTGACAACAGAAAATTCATTTTGAGGCCTTAAAAGAGCAACTATCTTTGTTTTTTTATAGAACTGAAGTGCCGAACGAATTTACAGTCCACCTTTTTAACACTTTCCTTCAGGTGAGCCGCATGCTTGTAAAAACCCACTGCTATAAAAAACCTGTTGATAAGTAGCTAACTGCTGTCCACGGACACCTGCAGCTAACTTCAATCAATGAAGGCTACGGATACGTTGTCACATCTGAGGACTAAGATTGAACGCCTGATAGTCGATAATTATACTGACTCTATATACCTTTTAGACGGGAACATAGTGCAAACACTGTTATTTGTTGTACTTTGATTCCACGTCCAAAACATATGTGTTACGTTTTAGTTGCATTGCATTGACATCAGATTTAAAATTATAGAACGCGTACTTAATTACATATGCTACAGCTCATATTCCTTGCCTTCAAATGTGCTACGCAAACTTTTCATTTAAACGGACGGAAAGGACGGCTCCGTGGCGCAGTGGCTTAGCAAAGAGTTGCAGGGCTGGGGGCTGTGGAAGAAGTATGGCGACAAATAATTGTTCCGGATCTGGATTTTTTTATAGTATAGGGTGACAAACGAGCACACCTGATAGTAAGTGGTTGCTGTGACCCATCGACACATTTATCATCAATAAAGAATCAAAATGCAGAAACGTCGTCACCCGTGAGGACTAAGATGGAATGCCTCTCTTCAAGTAAAATGGGTCTTCGGTTCTCTACACTCACCATACGAAACACAGCAGTTAAGCTGCCATTTTACTCTGGTATTCTATGAGAGCGTGGTCCTTCCCCGGTCGAGCCGACCCATTCGTGCATGGCTGGATGTTTGTCCTTGTGCAATTTATGTTTGTAACTTGCCTCCACGATAAAGGAGAAAATCCAAGTGTGGCGGCAACGTTTTAAGAAAAGAAGAAAAGAAAAAAAAAATACTTCTTCTCAATCAAGTCGAATATATAAGGCAGGTTATTTTCAACAAACCCGCCGTGTAGAAGTGGCGTAAGAAAATTCTACCTCATATCGTCCAGTAGATGTAGTAAGAGGCGACAGACGGAAACTGAAATAGGAGATGGGCAGCAGCATCTACCTGATAATAATTTGAAATAATAAAAAAACTGCGGAAGCCAACCTGCCTATCGAGTGTGGCAACTATGGCAAAATCCTCCCTGCGGGCGAAGTGTCCAGCCGTGGATTTTTGATATGCTATAACGATGATGGTAATGAACTTTGTGGATAGAGGGGAATGACATCGAAATAAAATGGTTATTATTATTTTGTAAACTTATTTATTTCACGTTTGGTAGACGTGCTATTTACAAACTCCAGGCGCTCTGTTGCCTTTTAATTTGTTTGATTACACATTTAAACTTAGACATTTAAAGTGATCGTTACTTATATTAAATAAGTCAAAACGATGTTTCATGCGGTTTCTTATTATCTGTTATGGTTTAGAGTGGCAAAATTATCCTTTTATCCGTTTAGTGGCGGCTGTAAGATGTATGTGAAACAGGAGATGAACTCTGAACAATAAAAAACTGCGGTTGCCAACCCGACTGCCAAGCGTGGCAGCTACAACAAATATCCCCCTATTAGGCAATCCATGGGGGAGACCTATGTTTAAAGGTGAGCTTTTTATAGTCTGTAATGATGATGATGATGATGAACATTATCCTCCATTTAGTACAATTAAACTAAAACTATCTAGTCTTAAGCTCAATTAATGGGAATCTTTTGTTATATTTGTTTAAATTAGTTATGTTTGTATCATAAAGACCAGATTTTTTTCATTATTAGCTACACAGCGGCTATAATCCACAAGAGGGCAGGTGGAGTCTAAAGAGCAGTAACACACTAGAACCACGTTTAGCCACAAAATATACACGGGTTAAAATGTAAAATTGTGAAAAAAGAAATAGGTAGCTCGCCTATTAGCTACACAGTCATAAATCCGATATCCCAATTACGTGAGGGTAATATTGCACCTTAAAAATGGTAAGGCCCCAGGCGAGGATGGAATTACAGCGGAGCTTCTGAAAGCGGGTGCAAGACCGGTACTTGAAGTCCTTCAGAAGCTCTTTAATTCCGTCCTCCATGGTGGCATTACACCGGAGGCGTGGAGCAGAAGTGCGGTGGTCTTGTTCTTCAAGAAAGGTGACAACGCTCTCTTGAAGAACTACAGACCGATTTCCCTTCTGAGCCGCGTCTACGTGCTGTTTTCGAGAGTCATTACGAATCGTCTCGCGCGCAGACTTAACGACTTCCAGCCTCCCGAACAAGCCGGTTTCCGAAAGGGCTTTAGCACCATAGACCACATACATACCCTTCGGCAAGTTGTACAGAAGTCCGAAGAGTACAATTTGCCACTATGTCTGGCGTATGTGGACTATGAGAAAGCCTTTGATTCCGTCGAAATTTGGGCGGTGCTGCAGTCCCTTCAGCGGTGCCAAATTGACTGTCGGTATATCGAAGTGTTGAAGTGCTTGTACAGTAGGGCTACGATGGCTATCCGAGTACAGAACCAGAGTACGAAACCTATCCAATTGCAGAGAGGTGTAAGACAGGGTGACGTCATATCCCCGAAACTCTTCACCGCTGCATTGGAAGACGTTTTCAAGCTTCTGGACTGGAAAGGATACGGTATCAACATCAATGGCGAGTACATCACTCACCTTCGATTTGCCGACGATATAGTCCTTATGGCAGAATCGCTGGAGGGCCTAAGCACTATGCTCAATGACCTCAGTAGTGTTTCCCAACGGATAGGTCTTAAGATGAACATGGACAAAACAAAGATCATGTTTAATGTCCATGTCACACCTATGCCGGTAGTTGTTGGGAACACTAAGCTCGAAGTTGTTGACAAGTATGTTTACCTGGGACAAATAGTCCGACTAGGTAAGTCCAACTTCGACCGAGAGGTCAATCGACGGATTCAACTCGGCTGGGCAGCGTTCGGGAAACTACGACACATCTTCTCGTCAGACATACCTCAAAACCTTAAAACGAAATTGTTCAACCAGTGCGTGTTGCCAGTGATGACTTATGGAACTGAGACGTGGTCCTTCACTGCTGGCCGTATGAGGAAGCTCAAGGTCGCTCAGCGAGCTATGGAGAGGGCTATGCTCGGAGTTTCTCTGCGTGATAAACTTAGGAATGAGGATATCCGCAGTAGAACCAGAATAACCGACATAGCCCAACGAATTAGTAAGCTGAAGTGGCAGTGGGCCGGCCATATAGCTCGAAGAACCGACAACCGATGGGGAAGAAAGGTTCTCGAGTGGCAGCCTCGTACCGGTAGGCGAAGTGTAGGGCGTCCCCCCACGAGATGGAGTGACGAGCTGGTAAGACATGCAGGAAGTCGATGGATGCAGGTGGCTCAGGACCGTGCTTTGTGGCATTCTTTGGGGGAGGCCTATGTTCAGCAGTGGACTTGTGAAGGGCTGTAATGATGATGATGATGATGAATATGGTCACTTTCATATAACTCAAAAACTACATTTCTTGATCAGATAATCAAATAATAAAGGTTCACAAGGGCGCCGCTTTATCGACGCCATTTTGACAGTTTATATTATACATTGAATAAAACTAAATGTTCGCGTAAATATAAGAAATCATTAGTTTATATTATAGTAAATATTTTAGTCGATTTTAGTATAGTGTAGAGTAGATTATTGCCAAAGCACGTTCGCTATTTTTTTCTTAATATATTATTTATAGTATACGATATTGTCTCTGTTCTTCTACTAGTTTTGGTTTTATAGGGCGGCAAAGCTTAAGGTCACCAATCACCATATTACACTCAAGTACCTTAGTCGAATTTTACGACATGCTAGGCAAGTAACACTGTTGGCCTATTCCTGTTTGTTATAAGCCATGGGACAAATTGATAGTGGACAATTTGTTGTTCACTTTACGTGAGAATGAACATAAAATTAACATTTTTTTGCACTAGTAAAAAACATGTACACAAAACAAAATATAAGGAGTGCTTAACCCATGATAGCTCAGGGGTTAAGCACTCCTTATATTTTGCAGTACAAACCGAGTTCGATCCCCATCAGCACCAATAAAACTGTTAAATGTAATTTTAAGTACTAATTTAATCTGCATGTTGTCAGTGATGACATACGGAACTGAGACGTGGTCCTTCACTGCTGGCCGGATGAGGAAGCTCAAGGTCGCTCAGCGAGCTATGGAGAGGGCTATGCTCGGAGTTTCTCTGCGTGATAAACTCAGAAATGAGGATATCCGCAGTAGAACTAGAGTGACCGACATAGCCCAACGGATTAGTAAGCTGAAGTGGCAATGGGCCGGCCATATAGCTCGAAGAACCGACAACCGATGGGGAAGAAAGGTTCTCGAGTGGCAGCCTCGTACCGGCAGGCGAAGTGTAGGGCGTCCCCCCACTAGATGGAGTGACGACCTGGTAAGATATGCAGGAAGTCGATGGATGCAGGTGGCTCAGGACCGTGCTTTGTGGCATTCTTTGGGGGAGGCCTATGTTCAGCAGTGGACTTGTGAAGGGCTGTAATGATGATGATGATTAATCTGCATGACTAAGAAAATAAAAATCGAGTCCATGTGATGTATGTGAACACGCAATTAAGTACGTGCACTCTTCTCAGCACCAAAAACCCCATCAGAAACGGGACGAGGCATTAGCAAGGTTTTTCTAGGTGGTACGACTGCTTTTTTGCCTAGCAGTCCATCTGGGTAGGTGCCACACTTATGCTTATTTCGTGTTTCGGCCTGGATAGTACAGAGAGTCAGTGTTATTTGTACTCGGAGGTGACAACATATCTTTAGCCTTCTTTGTTTGAAATTGGTTTCAGTGACAAACGAACATACAGCCTGGATGGCAAGTGGCTACGTTAGCCCAAGTACACTTACAAAAAACTTCAAACTCTACTCTCAGGCTCTGCCAAAACAAGATATCTAATCTCACTCTAATACCAGGGAAGTGTTGCAATAATACCAGAAAAATCAACTACGAAAAAAGTTAGATGAACGTGCTAAATTTTTACAGCAGTTAGATACAACAATGTTTATTTAAGTGTGGATATAATTCGTTTTTATCACATTGTAACACAAGTTAACTGGGTTATTGTAACAAAAACAAGTAATATGACCGAGTTTGTGAAGTGATTTGTACATTCTTTATTATTTTTAGTATGCTTTTAATTATCGGCTCATGATGAAGTGTGTGATTATTTATTTTGTTTTCTCATCATTTATAGCGGGGGTAGTGTTACCTGGACTTGAAGAACGCTTTCGTCATCTATACACGGATGCACTTAAATGTAAGTATAGAAAATTACTCCTTAGTACGTGACATTTTAGTTGTGGAGAATAACAATGCACCTGTAGTTTTTGATTTGAAATTCGTTGCAAAAAGTAAAGCATACGTCCCACAGATGGGCATAGACATGCTGTTATTTTTTTGAGAAGGTTACAGAGCAATTAGTGAAACGCGCTTGTCCAGTGCGAGTTGAAGGACCGCATTCGTCTTCCATATTTTTTTTATTTCACACCATGTTTTCCTTAATCGCCGAGCACGTGGTATATAAGCACTTGTAATTGCAATAGCTAATTTCATTGGTGTCAGCGAAGATAAAACCCGGGGTATTCGCGTATTTTGAAATCTACAGCAAGCGCTTAGGTCGTCCCAGTGGTATAGTTAGCCATGATTACTTTCAGTTTGAAATTATTTATATTTTGATCTAGTCTACTCAGATACCGTTACAGCCTATTAAAAATTCCACTGCGGAACATAGGCCTCCCCCATAGATTGTCTCATAGAGGGATATTTGTCAAAAATACTACGCTTTATATCAGTGTTTTCAACCGCAGTTTTTTATTTTTTAGTTGTTATTACAAAAATCTCTTGGTTTGTTTTCCTCTGTCGCCTCTCACGTCACCTACGGGAAGATATGGGATAGTGGGTATTTATTTAATATATATGTTGACATTCCCAGTCATTTTTATATTTTTTATATGCATAAATTATTTTAGAATATCGAAGTGGCTAACCCTGTAAATCGACCATTTATGTCATTAATCATTATAAAATGCAATTGGATATGACATTCTTTTATGTTAATGTAATTTTTGAAATATTTTGGGCTAATACATGTGTATGTAATTACTCTAACGGACCAACATAATGATATCTTAACCAAATAAATGTCCCTTCTTTCTTTCCTACAGGTAAATTTAACAAATCGCTTGATTTGGACGTCAGTGACACAAAAGTGTACTTTTATGATTTCACAAATAACATTTACATCGTTTGCAAAATAAGGAATGCGGTCGATTGCATAACTGAAGCACTAACCCTGGACTTGTCTAAAATTCTCGTGGTCTTCGTCCCTGGATATAAAGGTTATATAAACCGTGATATAGAGGAATCGTTCAGGCAAGCATACAAAGATGTTCAAAATATATATCTTATCATTATCGATCACTCCGCGTATACTTACGAAACAGAGGAAAAACTTAGGTGCTACGAAAGATCCGTTCTCTATTCGTACTACATTGGCAAAGCCTTGGGTGGCCTTCTCGCAGAATTCAAAAGAAAAGGATATTCGTCTAGAAACTTCCACTGCATTGGTCATAGTATGGGTGCTCATATTGTTGGTTACGCCGGTGATAGTTACTTCGCTGAAATTTTGGAAAAAATTTGGAAAATAACCGGATTAGATCCGGCTGGCCCTTGCTTTGCTAACGCCACGCTGGAAGAGCAGCTGAGATCTGGGAACGCAGATTATGTTGAAGTGTACCACTGTAATGCTGGACATCTAGGTACTAACAATGTAATAGGAGATATAGATTTCTTTTTTAATGAAGAAGGAAAGATTCAGCCCGACTGCCGAAGTAAGTATATAAGAATTTGTAAATTTTTTTATAGGATAAGTGTGACAAACGAGCACACAGTCCACCTGATGGTAAGTGATTGCTGCGGCCCATAGACATCTACAACTATCCTCGTCTGCGAATCAAAATGCAGATGCGTTGTCACCCGTGAGGACTAAGATGGAATGCCTCATTTCCAGTAAAAAGGGCCTCCGGCCACCTGCACTCACGAAGTGAAACACAGAGGTAAACCTCTACTTCACGCTGGTATTCTGTGAGGTCGTGGTACCACCCCGGTTTGAGCCAGCCCATCCGTGCGACAGCAAAAGCTGCCGCGTGGCTCTACCACTGTTAAATAGTACATAATAATAATATAAAAAAATAATGTTTTATTTTCCATTGTAAATAAATATAAAAAACTATTATTTTACCTCATAAAGCCACGCTGCAGCCGACTAAGGCAGCACGAATTGGTCAGCTCCAACGGGACATTACCGCACTCTCGTATAATCCTACTATTATAAATGTGAAGGTTTGTGAGGATGTATGGATGTTTGTTACTCTTTCACACAAAAATTACTGAATGGATTTTAATGAAACTTTACAATAATATAGCTCATACATCAAAATAACACATAAGTTATAAGTTATAAAGATATTGTGTAAATTGGCCAAAATATAACAATAAATGTTAAGTAAGTCTGAAAAAAACTCTCTCATCTGTCTATTTTGGCATGAACATGCATCACCAAACCTGTGAACCGATTTGGATGGGACTTTGACTGGCAGATAGCTGATGTTATAAGGAGCAACTTAGACTTGCTTTACTTTAGGGTTCCGTGAAAAAAAATTGCAGCTAGTACTTTCATAATACAAGGATCATACTGCTGAGTTTCGTATGGTGAGCATAAAAAACTCATTTGATAATTGTTTGATGGTAAGTTACTGCTATAGTTAAATTCAAACAAACAACACAAAAGATGTATTCTCACCCGTGAAGACTAAATAAGAATACCACATAGCCCGTTATTATAGTGGGTTTCTTACCCTTGATAACGAAACTCAGCAATTAATGCACTTGATGAGAGAGTGATACCAATCCAGACGCTTTTTAGGGGGGAAAATAAAATAGTCACATAGATTCCATTTTGGAGCATAAAATATGATGTTTCAAAAAGTTTAATAGGTAATTTATCCATATTTATTTGTTCTATAGGTTTGAACGAAGAATACTTAGACAAATGTTATCACAAAGCCTGCGTAAAATATTGGACGAAAACGGTACATCAACCAAATTTGTATTCCGCCCTGGCTTGTCCGACATATGAAGCGTTTTCCGAAGGCTTATGTAATAACAATAAAACAACAATGGCTGGAAATTCGAACCCGGGGAATGCTACAGGAATATTCTACGTTTCAACTGAATCTGACCAAGGATCGTGATCAACATCAATTAAAGTTAATATATTTTTTTAACAACTTTGTCTAATTTTTAAAAAGATGATTTTGGGTGAATTTCTCTATATTTTGTGCAGCAAAACTTTATCCTGAGGGTAAGGCCTCGATGGGAAACTAGTTGGCGCCATGACAAACAAACGATGTTGTATTTTTTAGATGTTATTTAAAAAAAATCAAAAAACTTTATTTCATTAACTTAAGTCTAAAAATACAAGTTGGCTATGTTTGGAGATTCCTTTTAAGCTAAATAAATTGCTTGTCCTAGGAAACTCCGCTCTTCCAAAAACGCTTTTACAACACACATTTAGACTACTTTGTCAATAAACTGAGAGACTACATACTAATAATTTAAATAAGGTATGCATGCCATTATTACTCTTGTGTGATTGAATAGGAAAATTTAAGTGTGTGTGTGTGTGTGTGTGTGTGTGTGTGTGTGTATGTGTATGTGTATGTGTGTGTGTGTGTGTGTGTGTGTGTGTGTATGTGTGTGTGTGTGTGTGTGTATGTGTATGTGTGTGTGTGTGTGTGTGTGTGTGTGTGTGAGTGTGTGTGAGTGTGTGTGTGTGTGTGTGTGTGTGTTTGAGTGTGTGTGTGTGTGTGTGTGTGTGTGTGTGAGTGTGTGTGAGTGTGTGTGTGTGTGTGTGAGTGTGTGTGTGTGTGTGTGTGTGTGTGTGTGTGTATGTGTATGTGTGAGTGTGTGTGTGTGTGTGTGTGTGTGTGTGTGTGTGTGTGTGTCTCTACTTCCTCATAAGTAAGTGGCTTAAGCCAATTTAAGACCAGATCCTTGCATTCAAAAGTTGTTTTGGTATTGTTGACCTTAGGCGGCACTGAAAATTTCGGGAATCAAGGAAGTGACACAACACTACTATTTAAAAATGTATTTATTGCTTTTCGAAGTATTCTCCGCAAAATTTGACACATTTTTCCATACGATGAAATCAATTATTGAAGCAACCATTCCATTCGGAAGTTGGGGTCTCCAAAATGGCCGTTTTGTAGGCGTCCACAGCTTCTTCCGGTGATGAAAATCTCTGTCCACGCAATTTATTTTAGGCAAAGTATAGAAATCATTAGAGCTTAGGTCGGGGCTGTACGGCGGATGGTCTAATAATTCTATGTTTTCTTGCTCTAAAAACTCTTTTGTTCTGTGTGCGGTGTGAGAACTCGCATCGTCGTGATGGAGGATGATGCGGCGGTTGCAGTTCTCTTTACGAACGTTCAGAAACGACCTGTGGCAAACAAATGCTAGCATATCATTCTGCATTAACGGTTCTTTGTCCCTAAAGAGGAAGAGACGTAACATGGCCGGTTTCAGAGACAAACGTGGCCACCATTTTTTTTGCAACACTCCGTGAACGAACAATTTTTGTTAGCTTTAACTCATTTTCGAACACCCAAACTCGTGACTGGTTTTATGTTTCGGGTTCGTACGCATATATCCATAATTCTTCACCTGATACGATGTTGTATACAGCATTTGAGGATCCTGCGTGGAATCTTTCGAGAGTTCTGACGCACCAAGTAACGCGAGCCGCTTTTTGCTCTTCACAGAGCGAATGCGGTATCCATCGGGAAAACAACTTTTTTACACCTAATTGTTCATGCAAGATTATTTGTATTTGACTCATGCCAATGTCTAAAGTTGCCTGAATTTCACGGTATGTCACATGTCGATCTTCCTCAATCAGCTTACGCACAGCATCAACGTTTTCTTGGGTGACTGCAGTTTTTGGAGGACCTTGACGGAGATCATCACTGAGCTTGACACGTCCACGTTGAAATTCAGCAAACCAGCGATAAATTGTGGTTTTGAATGGGGCTTTATCACCAAATGCAGAAATAATCCGGTCAACACACTGTTTTTGTGTTAAACCACTTCGAAAGTCATAATAAATCATCGCTCTTGAATTTTCTCAAGTCAATTCCATTTTCTCAACGACTAAACAAGTTTGACAAAACCTTGTGACAAGACCGAGAATCTTTTTTTAAATAAATAAATGGTATTCGATTTCTAAAACTAAGGTCTTTTCAATTAAAAAGATTTTAATATGACAGGAACAGTGGAAATATTCCATTCCCGATACTTTTAGTGCAGCTTCTGTAGTTGACACGACAGGTTTGCGTGTTGTTGTCTAGCAAAAAATGTTTTACATTTATAATTTACGTAATGACAATAAATCTGCTACAGCATAGAATGCATGGGTGCGGAACCTACGTTTTTTAAAGAAAATGACCTTCAAAAGTGCGCGCTGCGTACGTTCACTTGATAAAAATTTTACTTTTGACGCACCACCCCATACAGGAATGCAGTAAGTCGTGATAGACTGCGCCAAGGCAACATATATGCGTTTTAATAGGTCTTCTTTTGCAGAATGTCGTAATATTTTAAAAATCCAGATTAATTTTCTGATGCGACTTGTAATTAGGTCAGTGTGGGCGTGCCATGAAAGTCTGTCATCAATCATTACACCCAGATATTTTGTGGAGTTCACTTTGGCAATAATCGGACATTTGCAATTTGAAGCATTTGGAAGTCAGCAATTATGTATCGTGAGATTTTAATCTGGGTTTGGTTGCATTCTATTGCTTATAGAGAAACACATAAAGTTAGTCTTTATTGTATTTAGCGAAAGTAGGTTTTTAACCTTAACCATAAAGCAGTAGTAAAAAGTGCTGATTCAACGTTCTTTTTAATAGAGTCCCAGGAGTTGCCAGTAATGGCCATGGCAGTATCATCAGCGTAAGAAAATATCGTGGTACAGTTTAGGGACATACTGCAAAGCTCATTGATGTAAATGAGGAATAATATGGGCCCAAGAACTGAGCCCTGTGGTACACCAAAAGTTAAGTCAGCATCGCTGCTCACAAAACTACCCACCCTGACCTTTTGCTTCCTGCCACTCAGATAACTTTTAATTACATTTAATGGAATACCTCTTCTAGTTTACGCACGAGAATAGGAACAGATACGGTGTCAAAGGCCTTCTTCAGATCTAAGAATATCATCAAGCATTTGCCTCCACTGTCCAACTGATTGGTAATGAGTGATGTTAGGGATAAAATAGCATCCTGGGTAGATTTTCCTGATTGGAAGCCGTATTGTGATTCTGCCAATATGTTGTATTTTTTAGGTAGGTTACCAGTATTTTATTTATAAGCTTCTCTAGTATTTTGGACAGTGAAGAAAGCACCGAGATAGGCCTGTAATTATTGACATCCGTTCGTTTCAATAAGCTTGGGAAGACACCTTTCCTAAAGCAGCAGTTGGCTAGGTGACAGATGACTGGGACCAGTATATACCGAGCTAGTTTCAAAAAACTAGATTTTAAGTCTCAAATGATTATAGTTATTATAAGGGAAATCTCTGCGAAATTTCAGCTTTTCTCTATGTCCTAGGGTTTGGGCTAGGCATTGATGAGTTAGTGAGTAATTACAGCGAGGGAGTAAGTGAGTGAGTGAATCGGGCCTTGTCTTTTCATATTATATATTGATGTACACATAGAGAGATAGGTTTATTTGTCCTCATCATTCTTGTCATCACTCTTTTCTTAATTAAAAATGTCATGATGAAAGTTACTTTTATTTTATTTTTTATTAATTGAGTAATTTATTTATTAATGGCGTACTGCTGTCACATATGGGCTGGTGCTGCAAAATGCCACCTGGTAGCCTTGGACTCAGTGGAGAGACGTACTAAGAGGCTCATTGGTGACCTTGATTTGGTTGAAACCAATCTTGTCAGTCTGGAGCACAGGCGCAGAGTAGCCAGTCTCTCAGTATTCTATAGGATGCATTTCGGTGAGTTTGCGCAGGAATTACACGCTTTGATTCCTCCCTCTCCTTTCCACCATCGGACAACCAGGCGGTCGGCGGGTTTTCACCCCTTTGTTGTCGATATTCGACGCATTAGAACCAAAAGGTTTGCTTCGACTTTTTTAATGCGTACAGCAAAGGAGTGGAATAATTTGCCGGCGTCTATCTTTCCATCCGAATACAATCTGAGCGTCTTCAAGGCAAGAGTGAATAGGCTTTAGTTACGCTAAGACAGTGCGATTTACCATCTAGGGCTGCATCACCACTTACCACCAGGTGGGATTTTGGGCAAGCACTAGCTTATAATAAGTAAAAAAAAGTGTGGTAGAGCCAGGCTGCTAGCACGAATGGGTTGGCTCGACCGGGGAAGGACCATGCTCTCACAGAATACCAGCGTAAAATAATAGCTTAATGCTGCTGTTTTTCGTATGGTGAATGTAGTGAACCGGAGACCAATTTTACTGCAAAAGAGGCATTCTATCTTATTCCTCACTGCTGACAACGCATCTGTATTTTAATTCGCAAACGAAGATAGATGTAGATGTCTATGGGCCACAACAACCATTTACCATCAGGTGGACTGTGTGCTCACTTGTCACCTTTATCCTATAAAAAAAGTCTACTAACAGCCAGTAAAGTTGTTACCATCAGGTGGACTGTGTGCTCACTTGTCACCTTTATCCTATAAAAAAAAGTCTACTAACAGCCAGTAAAGTTGTTACCATCAGGTGGACTGTGTGCTCACTTGTCACCTTTATCCTATAAAAAAAGTCTACTAACAGCCAGTAAAGTTGTTACCATCAGGTGGACTGTGTGCTCACTTGTCACCTTTATCCTATAAAAAAAAAGTCTACTAACAGCCAGTAAAGTTGTTACCATCAGGTGGACTGTGTGCTCACTTGTCACCTTTATCCTATAAAAAAAGTCTACTAACAGCCAGTAAAGTTGTTACCATCAGGTGGACTGTGTGCTCACTTGTCACCTTTATCCTATAAAAAAAGTCTACTAACAGCCAGTAAAGTTGTAAGCTTAAATTGTCAGTCAAGTGAAAGGTGGCGCTATACAATAATTGTTAATATAACGCCTGGTAGTATTTATGTAGCAGATACGCATTTATGTGTATTTGTTACATCCATACTACCAGGTATTCTTTTTTTCTCTTATTTTTTCCACGTGATAGAAGTAGAGCAACGTTGCAGCTATATTATAAGCGAAGCCAGTGGCGTAGCTACCGTATGACTAGGCGGGGCAATGCCCCGGGGCCCCCAAGCTCAAAGGGCCGTTTATTTTTTATTAGCTTCCGCCCGCGACTTTTTTCGCCTGGTATGAACCAACATTGAAAATTATCCCACGGGATCCTTTTATAGGTATAAAAGTATCGTATGTCTTACCCATGTCTAGGTCTATCCGTGTGCAAAATTTCATCCAAATCCATCCAGTAGCTTTCGTGAAAGTCTAACATACAAACAAATTTTCTCATTTATAACATGATTAGGAAGGTCGATTAAATATTATCTGCTGCATTACACATAACACTTAGTAGTAAGTAGCTTTGCTTTATGTCTTGCAGTGGGCGATATGGATTTGAATATAAAGTAGTTTTGCACCTTTCAAGTATTAAGTTTACTTTAAATAGGGCCATAATCTCATTTTTGCCCCGGGGCCCTTAGTTACATAGCTACTCCTCTGATCGAAGCACGAATATGTGATTGTGGAGGGACCACATAATACCAGCGTAAAACTGTAATTTAATGCTACCTCGTTTCATATGGGTTATATTGCAAACTGGAGACTCTTTTTACTGCTAACGAGGCGTGCTATCCTAGTCCTCAGCATGTGATAACGCAATTACATTTTGATTTTTAATATAGATTAGAGGTAAAAGTCTATTGGTCACAGTATCCGCTTAGTATCATGTAGACTATGCCCGTTTGTCACCTTTTTTTTATAATACAAAAAATAACAACTCTTTCTTACCTCCAGTCTCCGGCTTTGTTTACTAACCAGATAAAACAGTAGTATTCTGCTTCTTCTTCGCGCTAATATTTCATGCGAGAGCGGCCCATCCCCAGTCGAGTAGACGAATTCGTGCTGCGGAACATATGTCATATCCTAATGTATGTTAAAATAAAAAAATATATTTTAGGTCTTTATTTTGTAGTTTGACTAACAAAATAACATTCAGTCAATTCATTTAAAATTATAAAAATAATTGACTTAAAAAGTAAAAACAGACTCATCGTTAGATTAAATAACAATATATTAACACGTCAAGAGACAACTATATTATATCCTTTTTTAAGCATTTTTTGTGCACGGAGAAGTGTGAGTTTTGTCACAGTTAAAGTTTATATGGAGAAGGAGTGTACAAACCTAAAAAGTATATACTATAGCACGTGTTACAAATGCATAAATTAATAAAATAAAACATTAATTTACGTCCATACCGTCAATGTCAACCACATAGTCTGTGGTCAAATACAGAGTAGAGATTGACGCGAACTTTGCGTAATTTCATTAATTCTGAGAATATAATGTATATAATTCTTATTGAGTCATTTTTTACTTTACCACTGGTGCGTAAATAAAAACCTCTGTCCCGGGAAGAACTAGCAAGACACCCAGCAGTACGTTTTTTGAATAAATTTACATGAAAGGTTGTACAAAATTTATTTTAGAAACCGCTTGGAAGCGACCACCTCATTCCCAGGGATTATTATCAACGATGTATTCATTTATATTATAATAAAAATACAGGATTTGTATGATAAAATATTTAAACTTGGTAATAGAGAGAACTTGTATATTTTCTGGAACTTTGTCGTACGCTATTACGACAAAGTTCAAAAGTATTTATATACATTGCCCGAAGAATAAATTACTGATTCTGTAGAGTCGAGAAACTGCTATCACTAGCTTGTGTTTGTTCTTAGTGTTTACAGAGTGTATATCATTTTTTTTACTACAACTCCCTTTGTTTTTGTGAACGTAAATTAAATTTTCACAAATATACTGAGGCCAAAGTTAATATATTTATTTCTTTAAATTTTTCTCTAAGAGACTCTTTCGGTTTTGGGTCATAAATAGCTCTAATGTCCTTCTTCTGCAAAACAAAAATTGTTTCTAAATCAGCCGCATTTCCCAATAGCAAAATCCCATAGGACCTTATGCTATGGAAATAACTGAAATAAAGTAATCTAGCTCTCTCGACACCAGTGAGACCTCTAATCTTTTTTACAGCATAGGCTGCAGAACATAGTCTGCTTACTAGTCGAGATATATGTCGGTAGTGATGGCAAGAAAAACAGTGGATTCAACAGGACTCAGTTCTTCCCCATTTAAAAACACGTTGTAATCAGATTTTTAATATTGTGTTGTAAAAATACGTTTAGCTTTATTTCCGTTTAAATGTAGATTATTAACGTTAAACCAATGCACTAATTTTGATATAGCATTATTCACTAAGTCACATTTAAATGAATGACGTTTAAGTTTAAAAATCAAGGAAGTATCATCAGCAAATAATACTATGTCATGATTATCCCCTACAAGGGAAGGTAAGTCATTAATATACACTAGAAACAGGAATGGGCCGAGAATCGAGCCCTGAGGGACACCCATTAGTACAGGTGACCCGGAAGAACTTCTACCATTCATAATAACCTTCTGCTTTCAATTACTTAAATATGAAATAATAAGTTTTAAGCTCTGTGTTCTTGACACCATAGTACTGTAGCTTCCTGATTAATGTCTCATGGTGAACACAATCGAAGGCCTTGGAAATGTCACAAAATACACCCAAAGCATCTTCTGAATTTTCCCATTCACAAAAAATATGTTTAATAAGCTTAACTCCAGCGTCAGTTGTCGTGCGGCCCCTTGTAAATCCGAATTGATTTTAATGTAGCAATTTATTAATATTGAAATTTCTGATTTTTCAAAATAGCCTAGAATGAATGCTATACGGGACCAGAATGGCTGTATTATGAATGACGAAGTTTTGAGTTTAAGGAGATGGAAGGAATACTTTGAAAGCGTGTTTATGAGTGATGAGACGTTTGAATTAAATGAAATAGAAATTCCGAAAGAAGAGGAAATAGATAGAGATAAGTATAGATGAAATAATAAAAGCAATGAAAAGTATGAAAGCAGGTAAGGCAGCCGGTTATGATAGAGTATCTCTCGAAATGCAAAGGGCTGGAGAAGGAGTTGTGGCAGATCTGCTGTACACCTTGTTTAATTTATGTTGGGAACTTAAGCGGGTACCGGGAGACTGGTGCAAAGCCGGGATAGTCCCAATATATAAGGGAAAAGGATCACAGCAGGGCTGTAAAAACTACCGTGGTATCAGCCTTCTTAGCATTGTGGGAAAACTGTATGCTAAGGTACTAATTGAAAGAGTTATGAAAGAAAGTGATGGAAAAATTTGGGATGTGCAAGCGGGATTTAGAAAGGGAATGGTATGTACGGATCAGGTCTTTTCCATGCGCATGGTCGCGGAGAAGTTTTTGACCAAAAACCAAAAAATTTTTTGTGCTTTCATGGACTTGGAGAAGGCTAATGACAGAGTGGACAGGGATATGTTATGGCAAACACTGAACTCATTTGGGTTGAGCGCTGGGTTGATACAGGCATTGAAGTCTCTGTATAGGGACTCTAGTGGTTGTGTCAGGATCAACGGGGCCTATTCGGACTGGTTTGGCATCTATAAAGGTGTGAGACAGGGCTGAGTGGGTTCCCCGTGGCTGTTCAACCTATTTATGGCCAGTTGTTTGGAAAATTTGAAAGTAGAAGAATGCGCGTTAAGAATGGGTGAGTTAACCGTCAAATGCCTTTTGTACGCCGATGATCAAGTCATACTTGCATTGTCGGCAGCCGAGTTGCAAATGATGGTTACATTAATGATGAGGACATTAAAAGAAAAGGGAATGAAAGTGAACGCAAGTAAGACGAAAGTTATGGTTTTTGAAAGAGAAGAAAGTAAAACGATATGTGAAATAAGAATAGAAGGGGAGTTGGTAGAGCAAGTAGATGAGTTTGTATATTTGGGATGTGTGTTTAGCAGGGATGGTAGATATGATAAGGATATAGAACGACGAGTGAATGCAGGAAATAGAGTGAATGGGGCTCTACACTCTATTGTGAAAAGTCAAAATGTGTCCAAAAATGCACGTATGGCAATTCACAATGCTGTGTTAGTACCTACTTTAATGTATGGTAGTGAAAGTTGGGTGTGGCAGAAGAAGCATGAGAGTAGAATAAATGCTGTAGAAATGCGGTCATTAAGGAGTATGTTAGGGATGAAGCTGAATGACAGAGTGAGAAATTGTTTAATAAGAGAAGAGTGTGGTTTGCAAGATGATGTTGTGACTAGGATTAAGAAAGGAATGCTTCGGTGGTTTGGCCATGTAGAAAGAATGAATGAGGAAAGAGTGACAAAGCAAATTTATGTTGCAGAGGTGAACGGCATAGTCGGGCATCATAAAGGTCTACCAACATTTAGTAACATTTTTTTCAAAGGAGCGACGCCCTCCCGCGGGAGCTCCGATAGGCCTGGGGGGGGGGGGGGTTGACGACGACTTGCCCGGCGGATTCCGCCTCTCACTGAGCACGGCACTTGTCAACGGTGCCCGCCGCGTTCTCAATTTGCCGGCACTGCTCCTCCAAAAACCGCAGCAGGTCATTGAAGGTCGGAACATAGGAGGCCCCATCTTCGCCGTGCCTCTCCTCAAAATGTATTCGAAGGTCGAGAGGTAGACGGGACAGTACGATGCGGAACAGCAAAAAGGCCCATTCGCCCACTGGTAAATCCAGCCGCCTCAACGTATTACAGGCCACCAAGACTGGATTCAACAGGTCCGGACGTAGTCTGGCCCGGTCACTCAGCAGCGGGAGGCTTAGAAGCTGCTTAACATGTTCGTCCGCAATTCGCCGAACGTCGGCATATCTTCTGGCTAGGAGGTCCCGAGCAGTCTGGTAGGCGTCGTCCGACAATCCTAAGTGGCCGACGACGCCCAGGGCCTCCCCCTCCAGTGAGGCCAGGAGGTACGCCATCTTCTGGCTCGGGGTCAAGTCACTCCGGGCGTCCACTAGGCTGTCGAAAAGACCAACGAAGGTCAGCCATTCGGAAAGGACCCCGGAGTACCTTGGCAGGTCCAGAGTTGGGAGTCATCCCAACAGCTCCGGCTGAGGCTACCTCCGAGAGGACTCGGGCAGGCTACTCATCCGAGCTTCACGCGCCTCCTCGGCATACCTGCCTTCAGCCTCGATCAACTCGTCCGTGAGCGAAAAGAACTGCTCGTAGTCCTCGAAGCAGGAGTCCAGGACTCCCTTTTCCACATCCGAATCCTCAAGCTCAACGTAAGCCTCCTCCACTGCGGCCCTTCGAGCATCGACTTGCTCGAGCCGCCTCATCAAGCTATGGACCTTATCCGGTCGACCTAACAAAGCATGGGCGCTGGTGGCCCAACGTAGCTCAGTCCGCAGTTAAATACAAATTACGACGCGGCTCGAGCACAAATGACAAAAATAACAAATAACAAATACAAAAAAAAATTAAGAGTTAACAAATGCAGTTCCTATCAAATCGAGTTGAATAGAAATTACACCAATAAGAACTACTACTTATTAATTAAATACAAGTTAGCACAAAAGAAAAGACACAAATCAAATCAACAAATAACAAATACTAGTGCGTTCAAATCAAGTTAAATTCAAATTGCGCAAATACAAATTACTACTCTTTAGCTCAAATACAAATTACAATACGACTAAAGATACACATCATGGTCAATCAACAAAAACTGCCTCGCTCGGAAATCGACCCTTCGATAAGTAATCCACTGCAACTATCCGACAACGATAATTAACCGATTACGTGATAATAACCATCTACCTACATGACGCATACCTCAAGAAAAACTCCCGCTTGCGCACTAAACGGGCGCGGCTTTTCAAATCTACCCGCCAACCAAATAAGCAAGCAACAAAGGAAAATAATTTTATTATTACGTACAAAAAAAATATTTTTACGTATTACGGACGGGCGTGATTGTAGACACAAAGTTAAACCAATCAAACCAACGCTCCCTGCCACCAGAATTGTTTAATTTTTATCAAACACTATGGTCGGGATCGACCGGGGAATCGAACCCGGAACCACGCTCTGCTACCACTATCCACAAAGGTTCAATCCTCCGGAGCGGAGTTTTAACGAACAGACGTAGGTCGGGCCTCAATATGGCCGCGTGGAATTTCCTAATTACAATAAACAATAAGGGGAAGCGTTCTATCCTACTGCCATTCAACAGGGAGAATATTAAAACCGAGCTTACTTACCTATATCCAAGGCCGCAATGCCGCAGTAGTATTTAATATTGTCGAATACCCTTATACAGATTCTGAGTTAGACACAAGAAGTCCCGGGAAAAGCTCTCAAACAAGGAATGCGCGATACGAATGCTAGACAGTATATTTACTAGACGCGCCTAAATTATTCCGCGTTCCCGCACAAAAATGACAGCGTGCTGTCCCAAGCACAGCTTGGCAAACGACTCCTGCGCTCGCGCGCCCTCGCCACACCGGTCGACCGAACGTCAAAACCGGTATGGCACCGAGCCGAGCGCCCTCTGGCGTCAAATTTCAAAACCAGCGTTCGGGCGTGAACAACAACTGTAAATTTAAAAAAAACTGCTATCCTGTTCCATTTTCCCTCTGTCTCCTCTTCCGGCACCCAAAGGACCATATCAGTAGTGTATATTCTTAGCAGCAACAGTGTATTCGTAATAACTACTAAAAAATAAAAAATGCGGTAACCTATGAAGCAATCTATGCGGGAGGCCTATGTTTAGCAGAGGAATTTTATAGCCTGTAGTGGTAGTGATTCCCATATATGACGCTATAACCATCTCATTTACGTCAAACCTAAAATTCCCAGACCGACGATGAGTAACAACTGTGTTACATACCTAACTAAAGATTATTTTTAATTCTCAAACAAAACTTAACGGTTCCTAACTTAAATGATGAAACCATTACAACTAAGTAATAATTATGTAGATTTTTATGAATTTTACGACGTACGATGAATCATTGCTTGTGGATTATTATTATACGAAGGTTATAGGTATCATAAAATATAATGTTACTTCTATTACTTGTAATTTCCGTAGCGTAAGTACTGTTTAGTGGCGGTGTAGGAATATTCATTAAATTAACAAGAAAATGGGCAGCAGCGTCTTCCTGATAACTAATTGAAAATTTCTTCTTCTACTTCTTTTTAAATTATGGCTTCTCTTAATAGAGATAGAAAATTTAACAAGCGAAGAAAACTGCGGTAGCCAACCCGCCTGCCGTCGCGTCACAACTATGGCAAGCATACAACAATCTATGGAGGAGGCCTAAATTTAGCAATGGACTTCTGATAGGCTACAGCCTATCGGTTTACAAACTGTAATGAATGAAGGAATTATAATCACACGTTTCATTTTCTGTAAGCAGTTTTAACTAGATGGAGCGATGACTATATTTTATAAATATATTCGTATGGCCATTAAAAACATGTGCCTAAGTGAAAACAAAATTTAAAAAGTATCCAATTTGGCTTTCGAATGATTTAATTCGTCTTCTCAGAGAAACACTTAAATACCGTAATAAAATGCGCAAATTTAATAACAATCCCCTGGCTAAACTATCGTTTGAAATATTAAAAAAAACTCTGAACATTTAATGCTTTCATGTTATCTATAACTATACAAATAAATAAAATTGAAGTGTCTGTTTGTAATGTCAAAATTACAGCTTTTTACTAAATTCATATGAAAGTATATACGGTACTAATAACAAAAATACAATTTTTAAAGTTTTTGTCTGTCTGTCTGTCCGTCTGTCTGTCTGTCCGTCTGTCTGTCTGTTTGTTCCGGCTAATCTCCGAAATGGCTGGACCGATTTTGACGGGATTTTCACTTCCAGATAGCTGATGTCACAAGGAGTTACTTAGGCTACTTTTGTTTTAGATAGAGAATTAGGGTTCCGCGCAAAAAATTAAAACCCCAAGTAACACACGGGCGAAGTCGCGGGGAACAGCTAGAAATACTATATTTCTACACTTGAACAGAACTTCCTGAAATCCCAAACTTTTTTCGTCTTTTATCAAAAACAGAAAATGTAATGATAAATTTTATCCAGCTCAAATGTCCCTTAACAATGAAATTGCTACCAGTGGCCATGGTATTTGTAACTTATTTGCAAAAAAAAAACTTTTCTTCTGTTTATAGTCATAGCAATTGCACCACACCTACTATATATGATGAACACTCCGCCTCATTGCTATAAAATTCAAAGATGATCAGGTGTTAAAAGTTTTAAAAAGACTTGATGCTCATAAAGGCGCTGGATCTGATGGTTTACCATCATTATTCGTAAAGGCATGTGCTGGTGCTTTGGCCAAACCTCTTTGACTCTTGTTTATAACAAATTTCTTGTTACCGGCACATTTCCATCCGAATGGAAAGTAGCCTAAATATTCCACTATTCAAAAACGGTAATAAAGATAAAACAAAATTACAGGCCAATTTCAATTCTACCTATATTTGCGATGGTATACGAGCAGTTACTTAATCCTTTTCTCTCTTCGCACTTCAAGCGTCTGATCTGTCCAAATCAGCATGAATTCACGAGGAACAGATGCACTGCTACCAAACTAACTTCTTTCGTTAATAATATTTCCCACAAACTAGACTGTCATCCATTAGTTCATGCAATCTATTAACATAAAGTGTTTTAAAAGCGCGTATTTTTCCAAGCATTCTCACACGTCAAAATCGTGTCTAAAATACGATTTTTTTGTCTAACCTGGTCTTAAAAAAATTAAAAGTCGACTTCATAGAACTGAGAACAATAAAACAATTTCCAGATGAAAGCTACAGAAGTTGCTAAGACATAGAATCAAAGCACCGAGTTGTGCAGTTATGTGAAAATTATTTTTTCAGTCTTTTAATTCTTTTTTTTACGTTGTAGAGCCATGGTGCAGCTATATTAGTAGTATAGTTGTAGCACGAATGAGCCGGCTAGACTAGACCAAAGGACCACGCTCTCACAGAGTGCCAGCATAAAATAATAGCTTAACGCTGCTGTGTTTCGTATTGTGAGTGTAGTGAAACGAAGAACCTTTCTACTGAAAATGAGGCATTCCGTCTTACTCCTCACGTGTGACAACGCATCTGCATTTTGATTGACAATCGAGGATAGATGTAGATGTCTATGGACCACATCAACCACGCTCACCATCAGGTGAACTGTGTGCTCGTTTGTCACCCTTACTCTATAAAAAAGTGTTAAGTTGAATAAACAAAAGACGCACACGAGCGGCAATATTTTATACATTAGTTACTAACGAAAACAAACGAAAAGCGAGGAATAGCTGATAGAAATTTCAACATAAACATTCTCTGCACGATATCACTGCGTACTAAGCTCTGCGAATATGATGAGTATCATATGAGAAGAAATCATCTCAAATATATTATCACTATTATATTGACGGCTCTGTGCCGCAGTGGCTTAGCAATGAGTTGTTACGCTGGGTGCCGCGGGTTCGAATCCTGCATGGAACAAGTATTTGTATGGCCTACAAATAATAATTGTTCCGGGTCTGGATGTTTGTCTTCATACATATTTTTGTAAACTGCCTCCACGATACAGGAGAAAATCCTATTGTGGGGGTAATGTTTTTATGTATAAAAAAGAACTATGAAGCTCCATTCCTAATTACTTTTACAAACGCGGGCTTAACATAAACTCTCACGACTGTTACCTAGAGCGATAGGCAGGGACTACGGACTTACCTTCCGCACTCTCCTGACACACCTCTCTTATTTTCTATACATCCTTAAGCTACCTACGAATACATAAGGCTACTCTTGTTAGTCAACAATCAATAATTTTAATCGCCAAACAGTTATCTTTGAAAAGATTGATGATCAAAGTACACTGCTGAACATAGGCCTTCACACAGATTGCCTAACAAGGAGGTTACTTGCAACCGCAGTTATTTTATATTATAACTGTTAGGAATTAGGAAGACGCTTCTGTCCAGCACTTCTTTATGCACCTATTCGGTTTGTTTCCCTCTGTCGCCTCTTACGACACCCACGTGACGATATAGGGTAACGGATATTCTTACATTGCTATTGAAACTTTATGAACTAAATTGTATAATCATTTATTAGATTGTTTTACGTACATAATAGACCAAATTACATTGTAAATTCAAAAGCAATTAAAGAAAATGTTGAAAGAGTGAACTGAGAGCAGTAGGGAAAAGAGTTTTAAGAGCAATGGACAGTCCTTCGGGCTGCCGCAATGCGTTTTGGCTTATTTCACATACTCGTATTGCATTCAAAATTGCAATAATAATTTCATTGCTTCTGGTGGCACTCTGGTTACCAGCCTACTATCTAATTTATAACGTTATAACGTTGTACCTTGAAGTACCAGGCCTCTATCACATTTATAACGATCGGTTGTACAAATCTATCTATACAAATAAATAAAATTGAAGTGTCTGTTTGTAATGTTAAAATAACAGCTTTTTACTCAATGCATATAAATGTATATACGGCACTTATAACAAAAACACAATTTTTTTTAATTTTTGTCTGTCTGTCGGTCTGTCTGTCTGTCTGTCTATTTGTTCCGGCTAATCTCCGAAACGGCTGGACCGATTTCGACGGGACTTTCACTGGCAGATAGCCGATGTCCTAAGGAGTAACTTAGGTTACTTATATTTGAGAAAACGAATTAGGGTTCCGCGCAAAAAAATTAAAACCCATAAAATCCAATCGTAATAAATTACGCGCGTGCGTAGTCGCGGAGAACATCTAGTTAATAATAATCAATCGAACATGCGGCGCTTCGGGCCGCATGTCCGAATCCCCAACGGAACCATTGTTTATATGGCCTATAAATAATTGTTTCGGGTCTGGATTTGTGTCTTGAGCAAATTTATGTATGTAAAGCATCTTAGTTGCAATATCCTTAAAATATCTGACAAAATTGTGTCGGATGGAAATCCTGGAACCCAACTACTAGGCATAGCAGCAGGTTCCCTCAACCACGTCATAATACCGTATATGTTAATATTGTTAACAATATACCGTCTCGTTAACCAGTATAATATTCAAGTACGTGAGGCAATTACAGAAGTATATATAAACTTTTACCTGCTTCATGACCAGTATAGAATTTGTTTCGTTTTATACAGATATTTAAATAATAACGAGCAGTAGCAAACAAAGCGGTCAAAATTGTTACCTATAGATAGCGAGTATGTTAGTCTAGTATATTTTGAGAACAAGTAATTGTGTTCCAATTATTTTAATATATGTTTTTTTTATTTAAAGATTATAGATAACGTGACTGACATACGAGATCAAAGTTTTTGGAATGACAATGTTCCCAATAGCCGCTCTATAAATCTTTGAATCTTTTCGGTTTTATTAAACACGTCAACAGCAACAAGATCTACTAATTTGGATTCTACAATTTTTTTTATCTTTGATTTCATAGAGGGGATTATCTTTCGCAACCAATTTCGTACGGACCTTCACGAAGGAACTGCCAGATACGTCGAAACTTGTCAAAATGGCTGATAAACACAAGCGTATGCACATAAAAGTATTACTTATATGAACAATGGCTTTAGGAAAACAACATAGACGTACATATGCAACAACACTTTTTTTTTAATTGAATAACGGTGACGAGCGAGCACACAGCCCACCTTAAAGTGAGTGAATGTTGCGGCCCATAGACATCTACATCTGTCTTCGATTAAGAATCAAAATTTAGATACGTTGCACCCCCGAGGACTAAGGTAAAAAGGGTCTCCGGTTCTCTACGCTCACCATACGAAACACAGCAAAATTAATCGCTATTTTACGCTGGCATTATGTGAGAGCGTATTCTTCCACAGTCGAGCATACCCATTCATGGTACAACAAGAATATAGCTGCAGCATGGCTCTACCACGCATAGAAAGTGCGCTATGCAAACGTGTGGATAACATCACCACTATCCTTATCCGATCTGAGATTGAACTTCTGTAGCATTGCCACACGCAGAACGAATCCAATTAGCTAAGCAACAAGTAGCCATTATTTTTTATAAAAACATTTTTGTATTCACAAACATTTTTATATTAACATTAATATGAGTCATGCTGGAGATTAGATTAACTTTTTTTACTGTCCAGTTTAGTTCAGTTACAGTTCAATGGTTTTCCAACTGATTGTGTCTGTAGACCATTACAAAAACCTAAATATTAATCTCCAGTGCAGATAAAATATAACTTTAACTTTATTCCTTTAAAAATAAAATAAAACCATTTGATATTTGAAGACTAGGTAATATCAATCGATGGGGTTACTAGAAAAGAAAATAATGGGCTCTTCCCCTTATTTTAGATCTTGTACATTACATTTTGAGTACCAGCCTCGTACCAGCAAGTTATACTAGATAATAATATGATAATCTGGTTAGTATCTAATGTTGCGATTTAAGCCGTATAAGTGAGTCAAGATCGTGCGAGGCATATGTTTAGCAGTAGACTTAAGATCTGCATGCGAGCATACAGCAGTAATCTGTCGCTGGCCACAAAACATTATTGATATATATATATATATATATATATATATATATATATATATATATATATATATATAAATTATTTCCTTTTGAAACGAGGATAAAGACATACTTTCAGTAACGAAATCTTTATCTGAGCAGTAGCGTCGTAAGAGAATGCATCTCGTTGAAAAAATTGTTCTTAATCAAATGTTAATTTTTTTTAATTTAAATAATTTACTTCATAAAAATCAATTTCGTTTCACAACAGGTCGCTAGACAACTGATGCCGGTGTTGAGCTGATTAAATATATCTTTAATGCATGGGAGAATGCACAGGATGCTTTGAGTATATTCTGTGACCTATCCAAAGACTTCGATTGTGTTTCACATTAATCAGGAAACTTCAAAACTACTGTGTAAGAAGTGATGCTCTGGAATTAATTATTTCATATTTAAGTAACAGAACGCAAAAAGTTGTCATTAACACTATGAGCTCTTCCGGCTCAATTCTCGTCCCTTGTCTGTTTCTTGTATAAATTAATTACATACCATACATAGTAGGGAATAACCAAGTAGTATCATTTGCTGATGACACTTCTTTAATTTTCTAATTAAGACGACAATTACTAACATATGACGAAATAAATAATGCTATATCTAAATTAGTAAATTGGTTCAATGTTAATAATTTGCATTTAAATGGCACTAAAACGAAATGTATGAAATTCATGACTCCAAATGTCAAACAATTAAATACTAATGTAATTTTAAATGGGGAGGAACTGAGTCTTGTAGATACCACCATTTTGTTTTACTTGGAATCACACTAGACGCGAAGCTTCAATGGAGCTCTCGTATATGAAAACTAGCAATCACACTTATTTCTGCAGCATATGCTGTAAAAAAGGTTAGAAATCTTACCGGCGTTGAAACAGCTAGACTAGTTTACTTTAGCTATTTCCATAGCATAATGTGGTATGATATTTTGCTATGTAGATACGCGGCTGACGCTGAAATTATATTTGTTTTACAGAAGAGGCCCATAAGAGCAATTTATGATATAAAGCCTAAAGAATCGCTGCGACAAAAATTTAAGTAAATTAATATATTAACTTTGGCCTCTCAATACATCTTTGAAAATGTAATGTACATACACACAAATAAAAGTAGTTTTACAAAAATAAGTGATATTCATTCTGTAAATACTAGGAACAGACACAAGCTAGTAGTACCAGTTACTTGACTCCACCGCGTCAGTAATTCATTCTTGGGGCAATGTATACTATTTTACAACAAAATCCCAGAAAATATACAAAATATGACCTACTGAAAGTTCAAAAACTTTATTAAAAAAGTTTGTATAAAAAGGGTTCTTATAGTATTAAGGAATTTATGGATGATACGAGTAATAACCCCTGGGAATGAGGTGATCGCTACCAAGCTATTTCTAATTTGTTTTGTGTTGTTAATTGTGTACGATAATATACATGATTGCAAGCTGTTATTTAAAAAAAAGTCCTGCTGGGTTTCTTGCTGGTTGTTCCCAGGACAGAGATTTTATTTTTTCGAACCAGTGGTAATTGAACAAAAGAGTGATTTTCAATAAGTATTATTTGTAATCTATATTGAATAAAAAAGAATATATATATATATATATATATATATATATATATATATATGTATGTGTATATGTATATATATTATATATATATATATATATTTATAATATATATATATATATATTATATATATATATATTATATATATATATATATATACCTATATGTATATATGTTGTAAATGTAACAAAATCGTTTACTATAATTTTGAAATGTTCAAAGCCACACACGTTTTAGCAGGCTGTAACGGTATTGTAAAGTAATAAAATTAAACAAATTACACCTTCATGTTATCAGCGTCATCATCACAGCCCTTTACAAATACACTGCTGAATGGCTCGCCTAAAGAATACCACAACATAACATATATTCATTACATTAACATATATTCAATTTCTTTGTTTGCTTTTGACCGGTGCCGGTTCGCGGACCATCGGTTGAAGAACACTGCTCTAGAACACATTAATATGATTTAATATTTTACTAAACCGGTACATACGTTTTATCTTTGTAAAGGAAGGAAGAACAAGCGTCGTTGGATTTGTAACACCACAGGAATTCCAACATATCACGCAAGTTAAACATGAACATTTATCCTGCTACAGGAGGACTTACGTATGCACTTGTGATAAGTATTACGCAAGTTAAACATATTTATCCTGCCAGAAGAGGACGTAATACTTGTTATAAATTATTGTTACGTGAACTAATGATGACTGAGTCGAATAATGAAATTTCATGTATTTTCTTACGTAGCTTTATCTATACGCGCCTGAGCGGCCATAAAGACCAACGCACATTGAATTATGGTTGACCTATCGTAAAAGGAATTATTATTATGTTATTTTTAAATTAGTAATAAACTTTATCGTCTCTTTATAACAAGTCATCGTAGTTGGCCGAAATAACTGATTAGAGAATGATTAAATTCAACTTCTTTTACTACTTCTTTCACAAATGTCAAACACTCATTGCGATTTTCGCTACTATAAATAAAGGGGTACATGACAACCGCTAAATGCCATTTGCAAAAAAAAATAGCAGTGCTTGCATTACTGTGTGACAACCCATTTGCAGATTTTTTAATGAAATTTGCTGCCCATGGACTACAGCCACTTACTATCAGGTAGACCGCCAGTTAGTTTGTTACTTCAGTTTCGTTAAAAAAAATTATGCAAATTTTGCAACGTCTGATTTGGTACCACGCTGTTAACTATTTCCGCCGTCAAGCAGCAGGCAAGTGGCTACTGCTGTGTTCTAAAATACAGAAGAGCCTGTATAATTACATTTTGATAGCTATTTCATTTTAGTTCTTAAGTCTGATAACGCATCTGCCGCATCTTTTTAATTCATTTGAAGTGTATCGGAGTTATTTGGACACCTCCGATCTACTGCAATGGCAACTTAACACATACATATATTTAACATCTTTATAAAATATAAAATTCTTCTGTCCCTGTGTATGTGTTTTATAGGAAGGACCACGTTCTCACAGAATACAGCGTAAAATAGCAACTTAAAGCTGCTGTGTTTCGTATGGTGAGTGTAGAGAACAGGAGACCATTTTTACTGGAAACGAGGCATTCCATCTTAGTCCTCACGGATGACAACGCTCTGCATTTTGATTCGTAAACGTGGATAGATGTAGATGTCTATGGGCCACAGCAACGACTTAACATCAGGTGGACTGTGTGCTCGTTTGTTACCCTTATACTATAAAAAAATGTGACTGAACCTTCTTAAACGGCTGGACCGATTTGGAAGAAATTTTATGTGTGATTAAATTTATTCGAGAATAATTTAGATCCGCAATTGGACTCGGTAGGTGGCGCTGTTATCGAGATCCATAAATCACCCGTGCGATGCCACGGCGGATCGCTAGTTAGATAAATATAACACATGATATACGTAAACATACATTTACTATGAGGTTATCTCTTTTGTCACCTTCTTATAATAAAGAAAGAGAAAATATAAAATATCTTTACTGTCCTTGCAAAGAAAATTTCTACGCTTATTAAACACAGCGTTTTTTGCGCTAACTGTACACACAGCCTTACGATTTATGCAGTCTGCTCATACAAAAGCCTTAGATTGTCCACGGTTAATCACAAACAGTACGCAGCTAGATCGTGGAGTAGACGCTTGTGTCAGTTTTAATAAGGGATATATGAAAGTGAAAATGTGTCAACACAAAATGCTGGCGCTAGCAAGTTTCATTATTGTAAGTTTTTTTAAATAATTACCCGTAAACTCTGATATTTTTCCAACTTACATTTTCTTGTCGGCCAGTGCGTTCATAAACAATAAAATGTAAAAATACGTACATCTTTATTGTACTATATAGATGTTTGTTTTTAATTTAATTGTTTACGGTATTGACCTTCATTTACAGAGTAAATATATTTTCGTTTTTTTTTCGAGGTTTACGTTTAATATAAATAAATTTTCATTTACATTTTGGCCATAAAGAGGATTTAAGGTACCATTATCATTACAGTCAATCAAAAGGCTTGGGAGGCTATTTGGCAAAGTTTTTTTAATTTTTTTATTGTTATTAGAAAGACAATGCTGCCCATCTCCTGGTTTGTATTTCTCTGACGCCTCTTAAGACACGATGATATGGGTGTGTGTGTTAGTTCCCTTACGACACTCCACGGTAATTGAGGATTTACTTATAATTTAAAATTACAAATTTTGTACAACCGACTTCAATATAAATTATTAAGAATAACTCAAAAACTATTGGCCAGACCTTGATCAAATATATATAAGACCACATGTGAAGCACCAGCTTTCAAATAAAAAAGAATCATCGAAATCGGTTACACATAAAAACATACAGTCGAATTGAGCACCGGCTCCTTTTTGAAGTCGGTAGAAAATAGCTATACTCAAACTGAAACAGGTAAACAAATATTGTAAAATATGTAACTTACGCTACACAAAACGGTTGTTATTAAACATTTCGTTTTCACTTTATATACTGTAACCAAATATTCTTTGGGTTTCGGCGTAACACAATCCGTCACTTCTGTTTCACACACTACCCACAGGTTTCACAAAAGGTAACTATAGAAAATAACAGAAAGATATTGTGGCTTTAGACCAATGTGAATAAAGTATTCCGCTTATGTTGACAGGAAACAGTACCAAGGGTACAAAGGTGACAAAATCTTTTAAATGTATGGCAGAAATTCAAAGCGACATGTTTTTATAGCATCAGTATTCGAAATCTGATAAAAAATTAACAAGACTCACAATTATTCTAAATCCTGCCACCCGGCAGTCGGTGGACCTTCATTCCCTTCGTTGTAGATATGGCACGCATTTGAACCAAACGGTTTACATCGACTTTTTCATTACTGAGCTACAGCAAAAGAGTGAAACAATTTACCAGCGTCTGTCTTTCTATCCGATTAAAAACTAGATTGCTTCAAAGCGAGAGTTAATAGGCTTTTATTACGCTAACACAGTACAATGTACCATCTACAGGTTCATCACCACTTACCATCAGTTGGAATGGCAGTCCACCATTTGTTTATATTAAGTAAAAAAATTGCTTCACACAAGTCTTTGCTTTAAAAATGTCGAGAGGACTTCTCCTAAATTATTTGATATAATAAGATATGAGAAACGAATGAAAAGTTCTATAGTTAAAGTTTTTAATATTAAATATTTTGAAAGACATGTCCAGCATCTAGACAAAGTTTCATACTTTTGAACCAATTTTTGAAACACTTTTTCCAGTTCACCTCAGACAACCTCTTCCACGGACTGCTTGAACGTTGCTATGACGAATAATATAGCGATAAAAACTGTGTCCCTTTCAGTTAATTTTTTTATTGCAGTGATGATGTGCTTCAAAAGTTTACCCGTTGTCCTGGCTAGGAGTTCCCTCGTTTTAAGTGCACGTGTGCGAGCACGTTGTCATGAAGCTGTCGAACGTGGAGCTCCGTGTTCAGTCGCATTTTGCTCATAGCAGAAAACATTTTAGCAAGCACTTGGTAGTAGTATATTATTCATAATTAATTTTACTTTGATTTCGTAAAGAAATTGATAGATAAGGAGATGAGAGACCCTGTCAAAGTAAATAAACTAGTGATCAAAATTATTTCTGGGCTCCTCGATCTCTTCACTTTGGCAGGTGTTGGTTCATTTTGAAACAACCAAACCGTCAACTGGTGCTTTGTTTTTAGATCGTATTGATAAATACAAGATTCAACCAAGACGAGCCTGCTTCAAATCATAATAATGTCATGTCGTGGTACCATTCCACGCGGGTTTGCTTCAGAGTTTCTGAGAGGTTGTGCGCAAAGGTGTTCGTGTTAAATTGGTTCGGGCATCTGCACATTATGTGCTGAGTACATTTCCTTCTGTTATAGCCACAAAAGCCTTCTTCATTGTTTTCTCATCTCTCAAACCTAGTCGAACGTGCAAAAATTTGGCTTTAATCTATGTATGACACAAAACGTCTATCAACCGATTCCGGCAGTTTTAAACTGTTATGTTCCCGAGGCAGATCTATTTTTCATTAAAACACGATATTTTAATTTAAAAATAAAAAATAAAGTTGCAGCCTATTTACGTCTGACTGCTGGGCAGAGGCCTCCTCTCATTTCTGAGAGGGTTTTAGGGCAAGGAAATGTCCACCGCGCTGACCCAATGCGTGTTGGCAAACTTCACATGTCTTCGAAAATATTTTTTTTCTTATTTCTCAGACATGCAGGATTCCTCACGATGTTTTCGTTCATCGCCGAGCACGTGGTAAATCAGCACATAAAATTGCAGTTAACAATTTCATTGGTGCCGGCGGGGATCGAACCCGGGTTGCTCGAGGACTGTGAAGCTTACAGCGAGCGCTAACCATCTGAGCTATCACGGTTCTTTTTATTTTAATTTACCTCGTACTCGTACTAATGCTAATGTAAACTTTTAAATAAACATTCGTATTATTACTTGTAAATAATTGAATTTACAAAATAAATTAATGCTGACCGGCATCTCATACAAAAACTTTTTTCACAAAACATTTTGCGTCAGGTCGTACTAAGCAATTTGGTTAAGTGAGTTCCAATCTATTGTTGCGTACAGGTACTTTATGTGAAAGAAGAAAAAAGGAGAATATAAACGCAGTTTCTAAAAAAATTTACTTGCATTAAATCATCACTATTTTGAACGAATTGTATATTATGTTGTACGTGGTAGAGCCATGCTGCAGCTATATTAGTAGTATAGTTGTAGCACGAATTGGTCGGCTCGACCGGGGAAGGACCACGCTCTCACAGAATACGGCTGTGTTTCGTATGGTGAGTGTAGAGAATCGGAGACCCTTTTTACTGGAAAAGAGGCATTCCATCTTACCCCTCACGGGTGACAACGCATCTGCATTTTGATTCGTAAACGAGGATAAATGTAGGTGTCTATGGGCCACTTACCATCAGGTGGACTGTGTGCTCGTTTGTCACCATATCATATAAAAAAAATTACTATTTTTATGGTTGACTTTATAATAATTTAATTGAATAGAATGCAGTAGTCAATTACCATCAAGTGGACAGAAAGTTCATTGATCACTTCAGTTTTATAAAAAACTATCGAAAATAAGAGAAGGCCTTGTGCCAAGTTGCGAGACGAATAAATGCTGCAACTTTAACATTTGTATACTACTATAGTAATATTTTAATATATTTCTAACTTTTGACAATATCCCAACTATGTTTTTTTTGTTATATTTATACGTAGTAGAGCCATGTTGCAGCTATTAGTAGCATAGTTGTAGCACGGATAGGTCGACTCGACCGGGGAAGGACCACGCTCTCGCAGAATACCAGCCTAAAATAGTAACTTAATGCTGCTGTGTTTCGTATGGTGAGTGTAGAGAACCGAAGACCCTTTTTACTGGAAAAGAGGCATTCTATCTTAGTCCTCACGGCTGACAACGCATCTGCATCTTGATTCTCAATCGAAGATAGATGTAGATGTCTATGGGCCACAGTAACCACTTACCATCAGGTGGACTGTGTGCTCGTTTGTCACCCTTATCATATAAAAAATGGTCATGAAATGTCACTAAGTGATAAACCGTATGAATCATTATAACCTTGAAGGACCCTGCATTATTCGTATAATGCAGCGGAGCGTGACCCTTTGTACGAGTATGTTTCAATTCTACGAGTAGTGTCGACTTGTAATGTCTCGTACATTACCACACACTCACACATAGTCATCAATTAAATAACTCATTCATTTATTCATTACGGCCTATCCAAAATCCATAGCCGAACATAGGTTTAGCGAAACTTATCATCTTCTTCTTCTGAACGCGGCATTTCATCTATTTGCATATGATATTCCTCAGTGATCGAAAAAGGGAATAACTTAAGGCAAAACATGTGAGGATAGAAACCGAATAATATACGTGTTAGAGCCACACTTCAGCTATAATAGATAAAATGATTGTGACACGACTGGATCGGATCGGTCGGGGAAGTACCAGGCTCTCACAAAATACCAGCACATTTTTTTTAATTCTGCTGAGTTTCATATGATCAGTGTAGAGAACCGGAGATCCTTTTAACTTGAAATGAGGTATTCCATCCTAGTCCTCAAGGATGAAAACGCATCACCATTTTAATACCTAATCGAGGAAAAATACTGATGTCTATGGGCCATAGCATCCACAGCATCTGTACTGTGTGCCTGTTTGTCGCCCTTACTGTAACCCTTTTTCTATTAAAATATTGGAAAACTAAACATTTCAATTTAAGATATTCAAAGCGGTGTTTTAGGTCATTAGTTTTGTGTTAAATTTTAGTTTGAATATCATAAAAATGTGCAAAGGTATATTTATAAATAAGACTTGTTAAGTGTTAGTGCGAGCTACAGTTGCTACTTCTAACGTACTATCTACTGTCGGTGAAATTGTTTATAAGAGAAACGTTGAAGTGCAAGTTGAATTGGTGTTAAGCCTCGGATCTCGGATTCGCGTTTTCTCTGACAATTTGCGATATTAGAAAGTTTTACGTTTTAATACAGGAGTTAATAACTTAATACTGTTTTCTTTGATAATTTCTGAATAATTTTCATTAATAAAGAAAGAATTATTTTTAAGAAAAAGTAATTATATTTCTTATAACATAATATTATTATTGCACAGCAAAGATGGCCAAACATATCAATTTAACTTATTACACATGAGAAATAGCACTTTTGTGTCACAAACACTCATATTAAAATAGAAGTTACTAGTTGCATTTTTTCATTTTTTTTTTGAACTGATAACATCATTAGAATTGGTATGATTTGAAACTGTTCACACTAACAATTAATTTGGTTTGAATTAAAGTTTTTAATTTAATAAATATGTTCCGTATTTGATGTCTTTATTTTCTTTTCATTAATGGTTCGGTATAATTTTATAACTAGAAATAGTACAATTTGAAAGGAAAGCATCTCGTCTTACGTATAACATTTCGAATAAATATTTTTTCTTACTGGCAAGCACTCTTTAACTTTGAAGCGAGCAACCCTTTTTTCAACTACACCCGCAACGACCACTAGTAACGGCAAGTTCCTCGTCAACGCAAGCATTAACGCTTTTGACGGTACCTTGTACGCGCGCGTTCCGTTACCAGCAATAGATAAGATCTCATTTCCCTGCTCCATCGAATACTAAGGCAGCTTTCCATACCTGACCTGTGGATAAAAGAACAATAGTGGACACATTCGGCCAGAAGATACATCACATCGGGCCGGTAAACGTTGGGCAGCTCAGAAATTACCCAGGTGAGTGTTTGCCAGGTCTTATGTACATAACATAATTGTTTTTGGACCTTGCGAGCCAAATCTTTCCTTTCAAATCGTGCTGTCTTAGTAAGAGTGTTATCTTTAGTTTCACACACACTTTAAATTTTAAAATTTAACGTACATACGTACTTTCACCGACGTGTCGTATAGGCCATCTTTGCAACGCAAAATGCCGGATCCAGCACGAGTTGAAGAATTTATGTGTGATGTTTCATGCGAGCAGGACATGTTCGAACGCGATATTATTTTAGATGATTTAAAAAGAACATTACAGTTCGCAACGACCGATGAACAAAAGTTCCGTTCGCGAACTAAAGATCTTACGGCACAACAAAGAAAGTTTAGTAAATTACAAACTAAAATAGAAAAATGTCTAATAAAGACAAAAATGTTCAACAAAGATGAACAAATTAAAATTCGTAACGATTTTGATGACGCATACTACGCTATTGTCACGCATCTGAGCAAATTAAAACAAGATGACGAACAAGTCAGGCGTATGAGTAGGTCTTTTAACTCCGAATCGTTTGCACAATCCCACAATCCAAAATTGCCTAAAATTCCCTTGCCCAGCTTCTCGGGTAATAGTACTGACTGGAATTCATTTTATGACTTATATATTTCACTCGTACATAACAATAATGCCTACACGGATGCGGAGAAATTCAGATATTTACTCCTTACTTTAAAAAATGAACCTTATAATTTAATTAAATCAATTCCCATTACCGACGCGAACTATTCTGTAGCCTTACAGGTATTAATTTCGCGTTATGAGAACAAAAGAATTATAGCTTCCACTCATCTCGACAGAATTCTCGATGTTGAACCTTGTTCAGAAAAATCAACAATCAGCTTACGTAATTTACTAAACATTTACCAAGAAAACATTAAAGCACTTGAAGTCATGAAATTTCCTACAAACGAATGGAGTTTTATCTTATTAACGATTTTACTGCGAAAAATTCCTTCATCTATCCGCAAACGTTTTGAGTTATCATTAAAATCACCATCAGAAATTCCTGATATCAACACACTAATATCCTTTTTGGAGCGGGAGTTGTCCGCAAGCGAAATTTCTCACCCTAATTTCGGTCAAATTACTAAACACGAGGGTCAATCAAAATCAAACGCACCATCAAGCAGCGGCGGTAGCCGCACGACGGCATCTCAGGGCGCACGCCGTATATTTATAGGAAACAACACATCACAGCCTGTTTCAGAGTCTGCATATAATATTCCAAACAAATTTCCGAGTGTTAAATATTTCCATTGTATATGCTGCGACGCCCAACATACACTAACTAAATGTCCGACGTTTTTAAACCTATCACCCAAGGAGCGCTATACATTTATTAGTGGTAAAAACGTTTGCTTTAATTGTTTACACGTTGGACACGATGTTAAGCAATGCAGATCAAATTTTATGTGTCGGACGTGCAACAAACATCATCATACGCTAATTCATTTCGATAATCAATCTTATGTAGCTGCTACCGAGACAGCTGATCCGCATGACAGCTCCGCTTCACTCCCTCCTACAGCGTACGATCCCGCCACTTCGAGCGATTCTCAGCTGGTTATGACGTCGATACATCACACGACTCGCGACGCTAGCGCGCAATCTAGTTCTGCTCCGTCAGTGCGAACGAGTACAGTGTTACTGTCAACAGCGCTCATCGATGTTTACGTAAATAATCATAAGCGATCGACCGTGCGTTGTCTCATAGATTCGGGAAGCCAGGTTTCCTTTATTAGTGAGGCGTGCGTACAACGTTTGGGCTTAGCGAGAAAACATGTCAATATTCCTCCTGTTTACGGAATCAATGAAAACAAACCGGTTTATCCAAAGGGTTTAGTTTCGTGCTATATTACACCAAAAAATAAAACACAACCTTCGGTACAAATCGAAGCCTTAATCTTACCGAAGCTTATTACTACACAAATGCCCTCTTGTCAATTACCTTATAAGGAATGGTCCCACATTAAAAATTTGACATTGGCTGATCCCGATTTCTTCACACCACAACCCGTAGAAATGTTACTTGGAGCGGACATACTTCCCCAAATTCTATTAAACAATACGGTGACTGGGCCTCCTGGTACACCCATAGCAATAAATAGTATTTTTGGATATTTACTGCTAGGCAAGTTAGATTTTAATATTCATTCACCCGTTTCATTCCCAGTTCAAGTGTTTTACAGCTCGGTTAACGATGAGTTTGATCTTCAACGCTTTTGGGAAATAGAATCAATTACAGAACAAAGGTCTCTCACTCCCGACGAAGTTTTGTGTGAGACAATTTTCGAAAACACGCATACGCGTAATGATACAGGACGATATGTAGTCGCTCTGCCTTTCAAGCCTGACGCCTTGCCCCTTGGTGAGTCACGTGACATTGCTATCGCTCGATTTCGCAGATTAGAATACAAGCTTGAACGCAATCCGCCACTGAAATATAGTTATCATGCATGCCTCCAGGAGTACTTGGACCTTGATCACATGGAACCTTGTGATGGCCTTTCACCTCAATCTGGTGGCGTCTATTATATTCCGCACCACTGCGTGGTGAAGGAATCTAGCGAAACAACAAAAATGCGAGTGGTCTACGATGCAGGTTGTAAGACTACCCATGGGAACTCCCTGAATGATGTTTTGTTTACAGGACCCAAACTCCATCTGGATATAGTCGACGTTCTACTGAAGTTTCGAATTCATTCTATTGCCTTCACAGCTGACATTAAACAGATGTACCGCAACATTTTAGTCCGTGACACAGATAGGGATTTTCAGCGTATCGTATGGCGCACTTCTCCTGACGAACCTATACGTGACTATCGCCTTCGTACTGTAACTTTCGGAGTTAGTTCCTCACCTTACCTCGCACTTCGTACAATGCGACAACTTGCGCTTGATGAAGCCACTCGTTTCCCACGTGCTTCTCAAGTCATAATAGGTGACATATTCGTAGATGATATAGTGTCAGGCGACAATACGGAGGCAGAAGCTCTTGCTCTACAACAGGAGTTAATAAGCATATGTCAGGCTGCCGGCTTTACTCTTCACAAGTGGCACAGTAACTCGCCTGCGTTACTCGCTGCGGTTCAGCCCACAAGTTCTCATGGTGAGCGGCACCATTACGTACCTTTTGCGGAGATGGAAAATGACATGAAAACTAAAGTACTTGGTCTTCAGTGGAACTCAAATTCAGATTCATTTACTTTCAGTGTTCAAATTACCTCTAACAAATGTACTAAGCGTTCGATTCTTTCAGAAATTGCTAGAATTTATGACCCACTTGGCCTTTTATCGCCAGTCACCATTTTTGCTAAGCATTTAATCCAGTTGTTGTGGATAGCACGTGTAGATTGGGACGAACACCCACCCCAAGATATAATAAATTCATGGGCCAGTTTTACTAACGAGCTTCCACTCTTATCGAAAGTTACTTTTCCGCGACACGTATTTACCCACACTCATTCTGTACAACTTCATGGGTTCTCAGATGCATCCGAGAAAGCGTATGCCGCATGCGTCTATCTTCGCGTGCGGGGAGACATGGGTGCAGTGGATACTTACCTTCTTTTAGCTAAAACACGCGTGGCGCCTACTAAACGTATGTCCATACCGCGCCTAGAGCTCATGGCGGCCCTATTATTATCTAGATTAATGAAAGCTACCTTAAATATTTATGGGAATTGCATACCTCGCGATCAGATATACGGATGGTCTGACTCTTCTGTAGTACTAGCGTGGTTGCGTTCTTCGCCACATGAGTGGAAAACCTTTGTTTCCAATCGCATAACAGAAATTATAAGTAATATTCCGTATTGCCGTTGGCGGCATGTTCCGTCTGCAGACAATCCGGCAGACGCGGCTTCACGCGGAATGCTTCCCGCCAATTTTTTACATCACAGCATATGGTTCCGCGGTCCTCACTTCTTAAAAAAGGATGAGGCTACTTGGCCTGTTTTCAAAGCTACTCAGACACAAGAAGAAAAACGTAACATTGCAATTGTTTCCAATCCATGCACTTCTTCTTCCACCAACGACGACGTAGAAATTATATCACGTTATTCATCCCTGGGTAAACTGGTACGTGTCACTGCTTTATTATTCCGTTTCTATAAAAAATGTAAGAAGGTTCAAACCCCTCTTTCTAAACATATTTCCGTAACCGAGTTCAATTTTACTTTGAATCGACTCATATTTCTTGTACAACAATCCGTTTTTCGTGATGACATTTACAACCTTTCTAAGGGAAAACTCCCATCAAATCAATTAAGACGCTTAAATCCCTTTATTGACTCAAACAATTTTGTTCGCGTAGGTGGGAGGATACATAAGTCCCTTTTACCATATGAATCAAAACACCAATTAATCTTACCTAAAAAACATCCGTTATCGATTCTAATTATTAATTACACTCACGTATCTCACTTGCATGCCGGTGCGCAAAGTACACAATACATACTTCTACAAAAATATTGGATCTTATCCGGGCGTGACGTCATACGGCAATGTATTCATCGCTGTGTCCGTTGTTTTCGAGCATGTCCCGTGCGCCAGCAGCCCAGCATGGGTCCATTGCCTGCCTCACGTTTGCGACCCGAACGACCCTTTCTTAAAACCGCCGTTGATTTCGCTGGTCCTTTTTACGTTCGAGCTAACAAAGTGCGAAATGCAAAAATAGTAAAATGTTACGTCTGTGTATTTGTATGTATGTGCGTTAAGGCCATACACCTCGAAATAGTTTCGGAACTTACAACAGAGGGTTTCTTAGCGGCACTACGTCGCTTCACGTCTCGCCGAGGTTTATGCAAGGATATTTATTCCGATTGCGGTAAGAATTTCATCGGCTGTGACAGGTACCTAAAGGACTTGTATGCCTTCCTACGGAATGACACTGTACAAGGCGCGCTCCAGAATAAGACTCTGGAAGAAGGAATAACATGGCATTTTCAGCCACCGTATGCAAGTCATTTTGGTGGCCTCTTTGAAGCGGGCGTCAAAAGTTTTAAACACCATTTTCATCGGGTAGTAGGTCCTCGTATCCTAACCTATGATGAGATGCATACCCTACTATGTCAAATAGAGGCAGTGCTAAACTCGCGTCCGCTATGCATATTGAGCTCCGATGCGCAGGATCCCCTCCCTCTAACTCCGTCTCACTTTCTGATAGGTGAACCGTTAACAGCTATCCCCGACGTTTCACTTGTGGATGAAAATCCGGGTAGATTATTCAGGTGGCGTTTGATACAACAATCGGTTCAACATTTCTGGAAAAAGTGGAGCTTAGAGTATTTGCATGAAATTCAACAACGTGGCAAATGGTTCACCAATCGTGGAAATCCGGTCCGTGAAGGCATGATTGTGGTAGTATGCGATGATAACCTTCCACCTTTACAATGGCGACTTGCGCGTGTACACCATCTGCATCCAGGTTCTGATGGGATTACGCGTGTTGTAACTCTCCAAATTGGGAAAACATATTTGAAGCGACCAGTTAATAAAATTTGTCCACTTCCTATAGAATAATAAACGTAAATAATGATTCATATTCCTTATTTTACTTTCTTTAGAAATAACTTAAATATTTATCCGTAATTTTAAGATATAGTTTGATACTTACTAGGTTTAACTTTATTTATACTCCTTACATTTTTTTTATCAAGGGCTAGTTTGTATTACAGATTTGTTTAGATTTAGTTAAAAGATACTGCGTACTTTTAAGGTGAGCGGCATGTTCCGTATTTGATGTCTTTATTTTCTTTTCATTAATGGTTCGGTATAATTTTATAACTAGAAATAGTACAATTTGAAAGGAAAGCATCTCGTCTTACGTATAACATTTCGAATAAATATTTTTTCTTACTGGCAAGCACTCTTTAACTTTGAAGCGAGCAACCCTTTTTTCAACTACACCCGCAACGACCACTAGTAACGGCAAGTTCCTCGTCAACGCAAGCATTAACGCTTTTGACGGTACCTTGTACGCGCGCGTTCCGTTACCAGCAATAGATAAGATCTCATTTCCCTGCTCCATCGAATACTAAGGCAGCTTTCCATACCTGACCTGTGGATAAAAGAACAATAGTGGACACATTCGGCCAGAAGATACATCACATCGGGCCGGTAAACGTTGGGCAGCTCAGAAATTACCCAGGTGAGTGTTTGCCAGGTCTTATGTACATAACAAAATATATTTTTTTTTAGTTTAACCATAAGTGAGACCGCAATATGAAGCACATAGGTCTCTAGTGCAGCCCCCGGTGCACAGTTTAGAAATCTAGAATAACGAGAAAGTAGAAGAGCATTGAGGAATCCACCGATGATTCATTATCAATGGACATATAATTAAAAACAATACAACCGTTTATTAATGATATCCAGATTGTTATCGCAATAATTACCTTACAATTACGCAAAACATAACAACAAAAGAATTATAGATAAGAATAGACGAGGAATCATATTTATAATTATTCTTATACAAGTCTAGAGATCGTCTAATTTAAAACTGCACAGGCCTCGCTCGTTGTTTGGCAGATTTTGTAACATTTTTTTATAGAATAAGGGTGACAAACGAGCACACAGTCCACCTGATGGTAAGTGGTTGCTGTGACCCATCGACATCTACATCTATCCTCGATTACGAATCAAAATGCAGATGCGTTGTCACCCGTGAGGACTACGCTGGAATGCCTCGTTTCCAATAAAAAGGGTCTCCGGTTTCTATACTCACCATAAAAAACACATCACCATAAAGCTGCATTTTACGCTGGTATTCTGTGAGAGCGTGGTCCTACCTCAGTCGAGCCGGCCCATTCGTGCAGTTGCAGCAAGGCTCTACAACTTAAAATATTTTTATTTATTAATTAAGTTATTTATTAATTATGAACAACCCACTTTCTTAACAGAAATCACATTAAATTACAATGAATGCAGTTATGGAACCAGGAACGGTATCAAACTGGTTTCTTAGGACAAAAATTAATGTATTTTTTAAATGACCAAACTTATATAGACAAAACGAACGGCTTTCGAGTGTCTGGCGCCATACTCAAGTGTATAATGTTAAGGCCATGCTTTTTTGCAGTTTGGACGATGTTTTAATTTTTTCTTATCTGTGTACTAAACTGGTAGACGTTTTTATTCACCGTAATAAAAAAGGCTTATGTTATGTTTTCTTAACAGTAATCGTGCTTTTACTTCTAGAGTCTAGCATCTAGACAGTCATTATTTTAATTAATTTAAGTACGCAATCGGCAATTTATCATTTATAATTGATACTATCCGACTATCTTTAATTTCATGTAAGTTCTCTCAGACATCCGTTAAATCTAAACTACTTTCGATGGTGTTTAATTACAAAATATCTTTAAAAAGTACCATATATTTTTACTAATGATCTCTTGAAAACCTTGAGAATAAGCCAAATTTAGAGTGAAAATCATTGGTTTTTAATGAAACCGTTTACTAATGATATAGATTTTAAGCAAGGCAAGGACTGACAGATGGACTGTTTTGCTGATTAGCATGCTATTCGTTCCGAAAAGCCGCGAGTGCTTCAAAAGGTTGTGCTTGTTTGTTTGAACTACATTTTTTGCAATTTAATGCTATTTAGCACATGCTCCGTGGTGAATGAAGACAATAATAACTACTAATAATAACTAACTCATTCCTGCTCCATAATCTTAAAAATGTAGAGAGGCATGTGCTTGGTAGTCAAAATTATTGTGTAGGCTGCATTTTTATAATGTTGAAGTAAAGACTTTGTTTCGGGTTTTACTAAAAATTATCATATGTCCTTCAGTTGTTTTGAAGTTGAATTATTTTACATCCAAAGTTAGCATACTCGTATATATAAAAAAAATCCGCCTGATAGATACGTAAAGAGAATTCGTTAAAATGGGCATAAAATATAAATTTAATAGGCATTTAATTTAAACATATTTTAACATAATATTTAGAAGTAGAGTCACGCTGCAGCTACATTATGGTTGTAGCACGAATAGGTCGGCTTGATCGGGAAACGACAACGCTCCACGGGCCACGCTGGTGAGTGTAAAGAACCGGAGACAGTGACAACGCATCTTTTGATTCTTAATCAAGGAGATAGGCCACAGCAGCCATTTACTATCAGGTGGACTGTGTGCTTGTTTTTTCTTTCTTATTCTACAAAAATGTAGGCACTAAAATTAATTGTTTAAATAGGATATTTACAAGCTATCTAGTGTATTAGAATTTTTTTTTCAAAATTTAAACATTTGTGAGAAAATAAAAATATTTCTTTCTAAAAATCGAAATCGTGAACATATTCACCCGACATTTTAGTATATATGCGCACAAATATGTATTTAGATAGTATTAACCACATAAAATATGGCCTCATTCATTGTTATAAGTAATAAATTGCATTCTCAGGAAATGATTCATGTGAATTTGGCTTGGGGAAATTTATAACAAGTACATACAAACATACAATTATATCTTTAATTAAAACTAAAAACAGACTTGTTAAACGAAAACAATGAAAATAATTATGATATTAATAATAATGACTACCGGTACGAGGCTGCTACTCGAAAACCTTTCTTCCTCATCAGTTGTCGGTTCTTCGAGCTACATAGCTATCATAACATTATGCTGCCGTGTTAAGTATGGTAAGTTTAGAGAACCGAAGATTCTTTCTACTGATAACCAGGCATTTCTTCTTAGTCCTTTAGAGTAATTACGCATGTGCTTTTTAATTTTTAATCGAGGATAGATGCACCTAAGAGTGGATAGATAGACTGTTTCGTTAGTCACCTTTATTCTATACTAGCTGTGCCCCGCGACTTCGCCTGCGTGGAATTTACTACGATTTCATGGATACCAATTTTTTCTTATCTTATAAATATTGACATTAATATTTATACGATACTAACGTCACTCAATTGTTTTGCCTTCACGGAACCTCTCCACTAACACTTAAACTTTATGGTATGGTATTAAAGTTCAAATTGACTTTTAAGTATTAATACAAATCTTTTGTACGGGAATATAGAAAATTATTTTTTTTAGACTTTTCAGGCAATTTTTTAATTTTTTTTCTCCGTAAGAACCATCTTCGTACTTCAAGGAATATTATAAAAAAAAATAACGAAATCGGTTCAGGTCCTCTCGAGATTTGCGCTTAGCAAGACATTCAGCGATTCATTTTTATATTATAGAAGATAATCCTAAAGAATCTTTGTTGGTGATGGTGAACTAGTTATAACGTTGTTATTTGAACAGATTGTATACCTTCACCATTTTGTCAATGTTGTTATCACAAGAAATAAAACTTATTAAACTAAGTATGTTCACATTTATTCATTTATTTTTATATATATATGAATAATGCTAAGATACACCGATTTTCATTTTTCGATTTTCATACATCATTAACTTATTATTAACATCGCGTTTTAATAATAAATGGGTAGTTCGTCTTGGTCGTAATCAGGATTGCTCATCACGTAGTCCTGGAAACGGGTCGGGCCAAAACCAAACCAAAAATTGAGTTTATCTGTCAAGAAATTCTCGGTAGCTGGTCGGAGACAGCCCGTTAGCGGTGTTTTACCCTCGTGCCTCGAAAAGCACGTAAAGCCGTTGGTCCTGTGCCTGCTCTCCTTCTTGTCGTGTCGGATTATCATACCGTCGATCTACTCGAGTAAGGGAATTTGGAGTACACGTGTGTTGCACACATACGCATCGTAATTCTATCCTAATAATAATAATAATTTATTTGCCAGAAATATGGTGGTTACAGACATTATAATTAAAGATAGTTCAAGCATATTTCGCCAGTGGCATGCAAATACATAATTTTTTTAAATTTACATGATTTTATTAAAAAAATATGTTTAATTATAATTTTATGATAAATTCAAGATTAAAAACTCTTAAGACACACAACATGGATGTCAATAATTAATAAAAAAAAGTTTAAAAAGTCCTAAATTATAAATTCATATTATATCAAATCAAAAAAAAATATAATCAAGTGTATATGTCAATAGTTATTAATTTTATATACATTTATTTAGTCAATTTTACACGAAATGTCTTGTAAAATATTTATTATTTTGGTTTATAACAATAAAAATCATCTAGAGTATAGAAACAATTTTGGATGAGATATTGTTTTAGTTTCTTTTGAAAATGTTTCAATGGAACTTCTCGAATTTCAACAGGAAGTTTATTATATACACATAATGGGACATATATATATGCACATAATGGGACAATTTTTCTGAAAAAAAGCAGTTTTACATAATCTAAAATATAATCTTGTTACGTCTCTATGTGGGAATCTTTTATCTGTATTATCAACACACCTCTGAAATAAATGTGGATTTTTTTTTAGTCCTAGTCTAGTCTAGAAGGCTAGTCTCTATTGAGACTAGCCGTGAGAGGGATTCGGTATGGAGGAAATTGTTATCAATTGAGTATTTTATGTATATTAATAGTAATTTTTATTTCTCAGGCTACCACACATAATGTCGACGTTACCGACGCTGCTGCTACTCAACTTGGTAAGTACTATATAGTGATAGCATTATTCTATATAATATTTTTATCACCTTGGACTATTTCTTTATAACAAAATCAATAAAAAGACTGAAATATACTCTTTAAATAAAAATAAATGCAAATTTAAATTATTTGAATTTCTTCATCAGTTAAACTATAAAGAAACTGAAGCATTACTCACTACAAGTTAATATTACTTACAAACCCTCTTACACACACTCTGCATTCAACATATCTATACTAATACTTTTATAATATAATAACACGGAAGAGTTTGTTTGTTTTTTGTTTTGTTTAAACGCGCTAATCTCTGAAACTACCAGTCGAATTTGAAAAATTATTTTTGTATATTATAGCCAGATTCATGTGGAATAGTATAGCCTATCTAGCATTAAGCTATATTACTCAGCTAGCCTTAAATATGGATATTTATTAAGCAAGTAGAAGAAAAAGCGCTCCCGAAATGATTTATCCGCGTCCGCTGGTGTTATGGTTAGGGATACGTAAATACAATTTTCTAGAAAAATATAGATCTGTACTCCGTCTAAAAAAAGTCCGCGATAGCATGTGCCTATTTCTTATACATAAGCCATAATAAGGTATTTTGTGACAAAAAAACATTGAAAATTAAAAAGTGATTTATAAGCGTTATTATTAGGCATGGCCTATTTATCCTTACGAATGAAAGTTACTTCATCATCAAGACAATTTTATGAAGATAAACTTTGTTCCTTATACCATATTATTTGGACGCATAGTTTAAGAGATAATGTAAAATTAATATAATTCAATACTTGGCTTGGCGTGCGAACGACCCATAAAACCCTAGCCGCCCGGTGAGAACTGCGAGAAGCCAGTTTTGAAAGCTTCTATGAGCGAGGTTAGTTCAATCGTTATAGCTAAAATAAAGAGTACTTTTATGACAATGATTAGTTACATCTTTATTTCTGAACTCTTTCATTTCACGTTGCTATAGTATTTTGAAAATTTTATTGATTAATAAGTATAAGAGTTTGATAGCTCAAGAATTATTTTATGCCTACACACTTTTCATGTATCGTGCACGGTTTTCTTTAAAACTGGAAAAACCCGCGCTTCGGGACACTTTCTGGGAGGTGAGGGGGGAGGGGCGAAGGACGCTCAACCGGGAGGGGGACGGAAAGTGGATAAATCTTAACTTCGCTCTACATCATACATAATATGCCGACAGATAAAGTACTCCATTAATTATGCCAAATTTTCCATACATTGCTATCAAATAAAATATTTAATTGCAATTATAACATGCTTGAACAAGGTGTCATGTCATGTCGCGCACCTCAGTCACGTGATGACGCGGGTGAAACCGCGGGGCACAGCTACTTATATATAAAGAGATACATTTTAATACACGCTTTAACATTTATCTTTTTATCAAAAATACATTTTGTTAAGATTGATTTTCACATTTTAATATTTGTATACCTCCTATTTAAATTATACTAATGTTAGTTTGTTAATATGTAATAAGGAAGAGCACTGTGATCTGAAATACAGATATATATTTATCTAGTTCAGACACAGATGTTCCATCATTCAGAGTAAACTAAGTACAGATCATAGAATAGTTATTTATAAATGTGATAGTTATCTAAGTGGTGAAAATAAACTATTATTATTATTATTTTTATTATAACTATTACTATTATATTCGTCCATGAATCACAGTGCAGATGCTATTTGCACGTGATGATTGCAGCAAGAATAGGTCGGGTAGACCGAAGACGAATCTCGCTCGCATAGTATCTTAGTCCTCAGGGGCCACAACGCATATTATGCATTTTGAATTTAATCGAGGATATATGTGGATGTCTAACACTCAATTACCATCAGGTGGACTTTTTGCTTAATTGTCACCTTTATTTTATAAAAGTTGGTTAAAAAACCCAAAGAAAAATCAAGTTTTGTCGATATTAATTACATTATTTGAAGCGTATGGATGCTTGAAATTGAGGAGATAATTACAATAATTTAAAATTAAAAGTTTTGTCCAACCGACTTCAATATAAGTTATTAAGAATAACTCAAAAACTATTGGTCAGACCTTGATCAAATATATGGGACCACATGTAAAGCACCAGCTTTCAAATAAAAAAGAATCATCGAAATCGGTTCACCAGCAAAAAGTTATGAGGTAACACACATAAAAAAAAACAGTCGAATTGAGTAGTGTCTATTTATTGAAATCGATAGAAATACCCATTTATTTAACTTTATTCCAGGTGAAAAAGATATGCAACCTATCATTTTCCCGGGCCCTATTGAAGGTGACGATTTGAAATATGGAACAGATGATGTTCCAGATGAATGCAAAGATAAAACATACTGCACTATTAAACCTCCTGACTATCCAGAAGAAATTTTCAACAAAATGTTCAAAGGTCTGGTGAGTATATATATTTTTTTTTTGATATTTAGATACTAGCTGTGCTCTAAATTGATGCTTAACACTAAGGTTAAGTTAAAAAAGTAAAGTTAAGAAAAATAAAACAATGAATTACTGGACATATAGTAACGGCTTGCTGTGTACCGGCCAACTCTGAACCGCGAATCGAGGGGGAGGGAATGAAGGGAATATTTGTTAAACTTAAAATTGAAAATTCTAAACATCCTAAGGATTTTTTTGAAAAAAAAACTACCTTGAATTTGAACATAGTACCTACCCATAATGATGTGATTTATATTTAATTAATTCCAGAAACCAGTTTCCCAACCATCACTAGTTCTGGACTCGATACTTTCAAATCGTCAAGGCGATCCGGACGAAAGAGACGACTGTGAAAGTGAAGTAAAGGTAATGAGCTTTTAATTTTTTTCTGTGTTTTTAATTTTTTTTCCCTATATGGGTCCAAACTCTTAATTTAAAACTAAATAATTATCTTATCTTTTTCCTTCTATAACTACAACTACAACTATAGAGATAGTACCTTAGTACTGATGACAATAGCCTTTAATATTGCTATGAAATGAGAGGCAAACCCTGCCTACAATACGAGAATTCAAAGAATGGCCTTGGCAATTGGCAATTCTGACTCCTGAACCTTGAACTAGGTTTTTCTTAAAGCTTTGCCTTTAAAGCTTAGTGCGTAACTAATTAAAAGTAACTACGAAATACATATTCAACTCGGAATACTTATCAGCCGTTTTTGTAAGGATATGCGAAACTTCAAACTCTATATTATAAAATATTAAGGGTCTAAAAGTTTCTACATTGAGCTTTTTCGGCAAAACTAGCTATTTTCCATTTTTAAAATTGATGTCTGTCTGTTTGTTACCTTGTCAAGAGAAAATCCCTACACGGATTTCAACGATCTGTCGTTTTTTCCAATCTGTTGTCAGTTCTTCGACCTGTATTGCTGGCCCATTGTCATTTCAACTTACTAATCCATTTGGCGTTGCTTGCGTCAAAATTTGAGCGTTTTCCCTTCTAAGCCGCGTCTACGTGCTGTATCCGAGAGTCATTATGAATCGTCTCGCATGCAGACTCGACGACTTCCAGCCTCCCGAACGAGCCGGTTTCCGAAAAGGCTTTAGTACCATAGACCACATACATACCCTTCGGCAAATTGTACAGAAGTCCGAGGAGTACAATTTTCCCTTATGCGGTGCAAAAAATGACTGACGGTATATCGAAGTACTGAAGTGTTTGTACAGTAGGGCTACGATGGCTATCTGAGTACAGAACCAGAGTACGAAACCCATCCAACTGCAGAGAGGTGTAAGACAGTGACGTTATATCCCTGAAACTCTTCACCGCTATAAATTACGAAAATTTTCTCTCTTTAAATTCATGCTGACGTGACACAGCCAATTTCTAATTTGCCGCCAAATCGTAAACAAATGACAAATTAATAAAATACATACACGACAATATTGGCAAAGAGTTCCATTTTCAAAATTTGAACTTATTTTTTTATTATATGCCAGTTCTAAATCTTTCAGTGTCGCCCTCGTATAACTAATAACAAACTTAGAAAATTGTGGTCAAAATTCCAAAGATTCAGATAATAAACTAATCTCTTGAAAGTGAAAGTCAACTTTTATTCTTTGGTTTTATTCCCTAAGCGCCGCAATAGTTATAATGTAAAAGAAAATCATCCATCAATAATAATAGAGACTTAAAAACTGGAATATTAAATGACCTCTCGCAGATAATATAACGTTCATTTGATTTTAAAATAGTGACATGATCATTTTAGATTCTAGCGAGTGAAAGCGAAAGATTTTAGTAGTGTTAGTAATAATTATTAAAATAATTAATATATCTATTATTTTCTATTTCAGTACGAACCTTTGTACAAAGTTCGCCCAAAGCGGGACGAACCGTGGCGAATTGCTGTCCAAGCACCAGAAGAAAACTATGTCCAAAGAGTTCGATTGGAGACTTGCACGTAAGTTGTTTAGACTATTCACCACAACCATCCATAAATCAAAACAGCCTATGGAAGTAATTGCTGAACAGACACCTCCCCCATAGATAGTTATTTCTCATAGTTGCCACGCCAGGCAAGTGGACTGGCAACCACAGTTTTTTAAACCCGAGTAATAAAATAAAATAATGTGTTAGCTAGTTTGAAGAGCACCATTCGCCCTCCCTCAATTGCGTGCACTATCCTGTCACTTCAACCTAGGTAAGACACATAATTTTAATTTATTACGCAGATTTAGCCAATTATTTTTTAACTTCTTTAGTAATGGATTTCCGCAACGTAACGCCTGTTTCTGTTAACTGTTATTATTAAGTTGTTATCAGGAAGATTCTGCTACCCATTTCTGACTCAGTGTGCCTTATCACGACACACACGCATTTTTCATTATCATTATCACTTTTACAAACCTACGGTAACATTTCTAGTTAATTATATACGTCTTTCTCCAGAGTTCAGGCTTATACAATGAGACAGTAATCGTCAGAGTTAGCATCATAAAAACAATTGGTTCAATCGATGTAAAAACTTTTACTTATTATTTACAATAGGCACTTAGCATCAGTTAGACTGTTGGCTCTGTGTCACTCTAATATTTAAAAAAATCGACTTAATTCCATCTTTGGCTTTACACATACAGTTACAATTAATACCAACAGGTTTACCTATATGCCAATACCTATAACCCAATATTATTTATGGTTTGCCAACATGCAGTCGGTTTCTTCTTTTTATCGAGCGAGAATCTAAGTTGCTTTTTTGGAATTTTGTATCTAGTTAATTATTAAGTTTTATCTTATTTGCTTCGTTGAATGGAATACTTAAAATCAGCCAATACTAAACCACTAATGCACTACAATTTTTTATAAGAATCATGCAAAGTATTTATTTGAAGTAGTAAATTAAATATGGCGTAGCTATACGCTTGCTACGATTATTTCACATGGGGTGGGATTTGGTATGTACAATTTGTCATGATCAGCGTTTTCAATTGTACTCGTATATGCTTAACTTTCCTTTCCAAAAGCCAGTCTCACCTAACGTGGTGAACTTTATTGGTTGACCTACGAAGCTCTGACGACTTATATATATCAGAAAATTCATACAAAATGTTGAAATCAAATTTCAAAGACAACTAAGGTACCAGAACAAAAGTATCGACTCTGCACTCACCTATTCGTCTATCCAGCCCCACCATTTTTTCCTCAATTGTGAACATAATAATTAATTACTTAAAGAAAATTTTCATTGCTTTTATTTCATACCAATTAATCTTAAATAATGTCATTTTTCTTTGATAGGAATCCAGACGCACCATGTTTCAATATTTTTCCACAAATCCCAGATATCACGACTTTCTGCAAACAGAAATACAACAAATGGGAAGTATTGGTAGCGAAGGGCGAAAATGAGACTGAGAAGATTGAGGTTGAACTACCAGTTTGCTGTTCTTGTCATTACAAATCAGCACCTATAGAGACCAGGTTTGGCATTACGAATAACATAACTCCCATTAAGAAACCATAAAAGAGCAAACCATTTACACCAGTTATTGTTAGAGAAGTGCCTATACAAACTATTATTGCATTTATAGAAAAAAAAAACTAATTTAATGGAGCATGATTGGATTTTAGTAAGCAGATTTTGTTTTAAGTGATAGCTTTAATTGATATTGTTCTTTGATACTTATACTTTTCTTTATTTAGTATATGTATTACAAAATTTATGATTTGTTATATCAAACGTTTGTCTATATTACATATATAAATACGCCCATAAGAATAGAATATTTAACGTAGATTTTTTAATAATTCATGTTATATTTTTTAATTATTTATTGAAATATTTATATTCTCATTAAATCTGTCTTTACACATACGTGTTTACATCTGTGTCATATTTTCTAATAACTGATTTTGTAAATATGTATGTACTAACTTTAAAACCTTACAAATATTTTATATTAAAAATGGCATTCATTAGGCGATGTTTCGTTACGTATTAGTATTTTAAAATAGATAGTTAAGGACCATGCTACTTATTTATTACCATAGCTTTGTATTCGATAGCTATTTTACGCAAGCTTTAATAAGATGTAGTAATAATGATTTTATAATATTTTGACTCAATATGATTATGCTAGTCAAGTGAGAATTTTTCGGAAATAAAAATAAACGTCTGAGTGGTTATTTTTTATTTTTAGATTATAGACGAATATTTATAAACGAGACTTCCAGCAACATTCTTTGAATACATTACTGTTACAGTTGTTATAATATAATATATATAAGAGAGGGCAAACGAGCATCCGGCTCGCTTGATGGATAATGACTACTGCCACCCAAAAAGAGGAGGCTCTTTATTTGAAGGTTCTAAAGTCGTATCGGTCCGAAAAAATAACTGGTGGTAGTGTATTCCACAAGGTAATTGTGAGAAGAAGTAAACTTCTGAAACAACGATATGCGATGGTGACATTTAGCAGCTGAAATTAGTCCGGACAATTCCCCTAAGAACTCCTCGTGGTAATTGCGATAATTCTTAGTAGCCTCAGTGAATCTTGAACACGGTCATCGATGTGCAGGCACGCCAAGCTTTTCAAAGGCCAATTTTGCCTTCCCTTCCAAAGTGACTGCAGAACTGAACGTAAAACGTCGACGCCGAGGATTTCGATGCTGGCTAAGGCTACAAGTGGAGTGCCCTGAAATTGAGAAGATACGACAAATGGATTCTTTTTAGCGGTAAACGAGCAAACTTTTGTCTTCTGTGGATTTAACTGAATTAAGTTTGCTCTCAGTCCGAGACTATGAGAAGACAAAGACTTCAGACACAAGTTTGTCCCGAAATTCGACAACGTCTTTTTACGTGGTAGAGCCATGCTGCAGCTATATTAGTAGTATAGTTGTAGCACGAATGAGTCGGGGCTCGACCGGGGAAGGACCACGCTCTCACAGAATACCAGCGTAAAATAGCAGCTTAAAGCTGCTGTGTTTCGTATGGTGAGTGTAGAGAACCGGAGACCCTTTTTACTGGAAATGAAGCATTCCATCTTAGTCCTCACGGGTGACAACGCATCTGCATTTTGATTCGAAATCGAAGATAGATGCAGATGTCTATGGGCCGCAGCAACCACTTACCATCAGGTGGGCTGCGTGCTCGTTTGTCACCCTTATCCTATAAAAAAGACGTGTGTCTGAGAAATATTAGCCCGACCGGTGCCATTGCCAGTTCCGTCATCTGCATATCAATAAATGTTACTGGCATATGCAACATATCGTAGATATACAGAAGGAACCGAGTAGGCAATAACTCGAAGTTTTTTGGAACATCAGCATTTACAGACTTAAAGTCGGAACATGGACCGTCTAAACGACCTTAATGCCCTAATCTGAAAGAAAACTGGTGATCCACTTACATGATTTCTCGGGCGGCCCTTAATAAGGAAACTTCGAAAGGAGCGCTTTGTGTCCAACCCGATCGAATACCTTCGCTATGCCGAAACTAAACACTAATAATTTTATACGTGTTAGAGCCATGCTGCAGCTATATTAGTAGTATAGTTGTAGCACGAATGGGTCGGCTCTACCGGGGAAGGACTACGCTCTCACAGAATACCAGCGACAAATAGCAGCTTAACACTGCTGTGTTTCGTATGGTGAGTATAGAGAACCGGAGACCCTTTTTACTAGACACTAGACATTCCATCTTAGTCCTCACGGGTGGCAACACATCTGCATTTTGATTCGCAAACGAGGATAAATGTAGATGTCTATGGGCCACAGCAGCCACTTACCATCAGGTGGACTGTGTGCTCGTTTGTCACCCTATACTATTAAAAAAAAAACCAAGGCTCTTTCACTCGATTGCCTGCGTCGTAAACAAGATCTCGGGAAACCCCTACGAAGAAAGCTTCAAAACCAATGCTTTGCGCTAAACGCGATCGAACGTCTTCGTTATGTTGAAACTAACCGCCAAGGCCCCCTTGGACTCGACTGATTGTTGTGTTAGGTAAACAATAAGATCACCAGTTAAGCGACCCTGACGGAAACCGTACTGGCGGTCACTAATCAGCTGATGCTCCTCAAAGTACAGCAAGAGCTGGCAGTAAATATTGGATTCCATTATTTTCGAGAACGAGGAGGTCATGGCAATAGATCTGTAGTTGGACGGATCAGATTAGTTACCTTTTTTCTCTTAGTCTACTTTTTTATAATTTAGAAAGACATGTTAGTAATATAGTAGTGTCCATCCATCCATTACACCTTATTATAAAAGACCACTGCTGAACATAGGCCTCCCCATAGATTGCCTCATAGGGGGATTATTTGTTATATATGCCACGCTTGGTTAGCGGGTTGGCAACTGCTGTTTTTATTTTTAGTCGTCATTAGGAAAAGGCTCCAGCTCCTGATTTGTTTCCTTCTGTCACCTCTTACCACACCCACGGGACGATGTGGGGTAGTAGATAATCTTACACCGCCACACGTTACACGGTATGTAAAAGGTTAACTAAAAAGAAACTCTTCGTCAAATAAATCATGGTGTTATATCAATGTTAGTGTTTTGGTTAACACGTACATTTCTTAGAAAATCTTTCTTCTTTTTCGACCTGTAAAAGTCCGCTGCTGTAGATAGGTCCTTTCCCTTTGTTGCAAGGATTTGCTTTAATCCTCACAACGACCGAAACTATCGCAGTAGCAGATGATCTGGATTATTTACTTCTGACGTAAACGAGGTGATTATACCGCCATCTAACGGTAGACATAAATATTTTCTGGCATTTCCCAGAGTAACCTTTTTTTTAAATAACTGGCTTTACGGCTCTGGATTCAAGCCTTTCTGAGCCTGAAGTTATAATGTATAATTATCATTCATAGTACACTGCTTCACAATATGTTGATGCGTCACATTGTGCAGCCCTTAGGAGATTTTGACGGCAAATTAAGCCAGCTGTCTGCTGGCTTAAGCTGACAGTTGGCTATGTTATCTCAAGGTGCCGAAGCAGACAGACACCTTTCTTGAGGATCACATTACCATCAGAGCACTTGTTTTACCGTTTCCACTAATAGTTCATATGCACAGACAATTAATACACAAAATTGCACCACTTTTACATATCGTAATCCACTTCAAATCATTATTTAAAGAATAATACAGGAGCAGCAAACCGCCGCCGGTCAAGTTCCCGCCAAAGAGTCACCTTTTACGATACCAATCAAAGAGTATATAACCACTACGTTTCAACAACCACGGGACGAAATGGGAAAATTTTATACGTGGTAGAGCCATGCTGCATGCTAAATTGTGGTTGTATCAGGAATGGGTTGGACCACGCTCTCACAGAATATCAGCGTAAAATAGCAGCTCAATGCTGCTGTTACCCGGAGACCCGTTTTACTGGAAAAGAGGCATTCCATCTTAGTCCTCAGGGTTGACAATGCATATGTATTATGATTCTTAATCAAGGATAGATGTAGATGTCTACGGGCCACAGTATCCAATTACCATCAGGTGGACTGTGTGCTCATTTGTCACCCTAATTCTATAAAAAAAAATATTATTTTACACCACCAGCACCATTTACCATTTTTTTAAAACGTTACTTGCATTTTCTCCTGTATCGTAGGCAGTTTACCGAGAGTTACCAGTTTACAGAGACAAATATCCAGACCCGGAATAATATTAGATTAGTAGGTCATACAAATACTTGTTCCGTTCGGGATTGGAACAAAAAAATTAAAAAAGGAAAAAAATATTGCGATATTTTCATTTAATATAAAGTTATTAAAGTTTTAAGAAACAACGATTTTTATAAGCACTACGTGTTCAGTGATGTGTGTTAGCAACGCAGACGAAGTCGCGTATCAGCTAGTTTCAAGTAAATACATACTAATTTCTCTATTAAAAGACAGTTAAACCGTGCGGCGTTGATGGCAAGTACACGCTCTTGTTGTGCACTGACGTGAGTGGTTCTGATTGGCGTCCGCTTAGAGCCTATATATACTTCTAGCCTCTAAGTAATTTGTCAATGTAGGTACAATCTTTTTGATATAAACAGCAAACAAAATTGGCTTTGCGTCGCCCCGGGCAACCAATTAGTGCAATTAGGATTTTACCAGTAGGTGTACCAGTTAATTGACGTCACTGAGAAACAATCTGAAAATAATGTGATATGTCGACTGACGCAATGACGAGTGAATAGAAGTTTTGATCGAATTATTCTACCGACTTCATAAAGGAGGACTCAATTCGACTGTATGTTCCTTTCTTTATTGTGTAACCTCATAACTTTTTTCTAAGTGTACCGATTTCGATGATTCTTTTTTTATTTGAAAGCTGGTGCTTCCCGTGTAGTCCTTTGATCAAGGTCTAAGAAATAGTTTTTGAGTTATCCTTAATAATTTATATTGAAGTCGGTTAAAAAAAAATTTAAAATGGATGAATGGACTCTAAGTAATCTCGTGGTTGTCCTATGTAAATGGAACAGACGATGGACAGCGGCATCTTTCTGATAAGAGTTCAACAATAAAGAAACTGCAGTTGCCAACACGCCTGCCAAGCGTGTCAACTATGGCAAATCACCCCTATGAAACTATCTATGGGGCAGGCCTATGTTTTTAACTTTTGGTAAACTGTAAGGTACGTGAGGGTAATGTGTCACCTTAAGCTTTGCCGCCCTATAAAACCAAAACTAGTAGGAGTACATAGACAAAAACACAAAGCCGTATACTATAACTAATATATTAAGAAAAAATAGCAAACCGGCTTTGGAAATAATTAGGAACACTTCGAAAAAACAACTTAAAAAAAAACTAAGGACACTACTCAATACTAAAATCGACTAAAATAGTTACTATAATGTCAACTGTCAAAATGGCGTCGACAAAGCAGCGCCCTTTTGACCCTTTATTATTTGATTGGTTGATGAAGAACTGCCGTGTCAGAGAGCCTTCTATGCAAACAAAGCTGCAGTTTTTGGGTTGTAAGTGACCGTATTAACCGGATGAGCATATTACCCTCACGTACTGTAATCAATGAATGAATAAATAGTCTTACGATAGAGACCTATTTTACCAGATTGTGGCAATACCAAAAGGAGGGTTATAATTCTAGAAGGCTATGTATGTATGAGTGTATGTATTTATGTATGTTCATCTGTTCTCTCCTTTACAGCTCATTAAAGTGCAGTGCTGAACATAGGCCTCCCCATAGATTGCCTTATTATTTAGTATTCTTATTAGAAAAACGCTGCTGCCCATCTCCTGTTCCCACTGTCGCCTCTGATGACAACCACTGGACGATATGGGCTAGTGGATATTCTTACACCGGCATTTAAGTATTTTTTGAAACGCTTCGCTATACCGCACGTTATAGACTATAAAACGTCATGGACAATACCAACATGGCGGCTAATTACGACGGCGGACCATAATTACTAAAAAAAAATTAAATGATGATTAAAATATCGTTTTGGTATCTAATAAAAGGTCTTAAAGGGTACGTGTCGAAAATATTATATAGATTACCTGTAGGTATAAAAAAGGTGTAAGAATACGTCAAAACTTGAAAACATGATTATACAACCAATGCGTGTTGCCAGTGATAACATATATATCTGAAACATGATCCATCACTGCGGGCCGCATGCTCAAGGTCGCTAAGCGAGCTATTAGAGGGCTACGCTCGGAGTATCTCTGTGTGATTGGTTTAGAATCGGAAGTAGAACCAAAGTGACAAGCATAGCCTAACAAATAGGTAAGCTGAAGTGACAGTGAACCGGACATATTATCACTCGAAGGACCGACAACCGAAGGGGAAAAAGGTTCTCGAGTGGCAACCATTTACCGGTAAGAAAAGTGCACCGTGGTTCCCACTAGATGGAGTGATCTGGTGAGATATGCAGGAAGTCAATGAATGCAGATAGCTCAGGACCTTGCTATTTAACCTTGGGGGAGGCCTATATTCAGCTCAGCTGTGGACTTGTGAAGGGCTGTAATGATGATTACGATAGTGATGATAATTGCAACCGCAGTTTTATTTTCTAGTTATTGTAAGGAAGACACTGCTGCGTATTTTCTGGTGCTCTGTCGCACCCCATGACCATCAGGTGGACCATGTGCTCGTTTGTCACGCTTATTCTTTAGAAAAAAAAACCAAAGGCAGCTTGAGTAAACTATGACATGGACGGAACGTCAAACATCTCATTCGTTCTGCTACCATGCAACCAAAGCACTTGAAAAGTTGTGAACTTAAAAATATGTTGAAATGAACGCGATTGTATCCTTAATTAGTTTTATAAATCAATGTTAAAATATTTAAATTAGTTTTTCGATACAACTTTGATAGTTATTTGTTAAAAAGTGGGTGAAGACTACAAAAGATATAAAATTTACTTCATAATCATTACGAAATTCCATTAAATTCATACATACTAATCAAGCTAATATAAAGCGTGTAATAAACTCTAGAATAATGATCTCTCAACTTTATCGTATTGACTCACTGCAAGAGCAAAGGTTGGCTTTTAATGTATCTGGCAGTAAAAGTGAATGTCCAACACTTCCCTTCCGCTCTCGGCACAAGGCTGCTATAATTAAAGATCGAAGTATCTCAGTTTTAATTCACGTATTCCAGACTCATTAAAACTCTCAATAAATTCTTAATAATGTAAACAACACAGATCAATTCAAGGCTTTTGTGTAATTAAAGGTTTGTTGACTTGTATAAATTTAAGTATATATATATATATATATATATATATATATATATATATATATATATGTATATATATATATATATATATATATATATATATATATAAATATATATATATACTTAAATTTGTCAAAAAAATCGATCGAGCCCTTTTTGAGTATAGCGAGACTAACGGACAGCAATTTATTTTATATATAGAGATGTAAACAGTTTTATAGTTTAAATAAAACTAATTTGACGGATTTTATCGCAAAATTATAGATTTTATAGTTGTCGAGTTTTACTCACTTTTTAGTGACTAAAACTCTGCAATTTTTATATTTACAACAATAATTCCATCATATCTAATGATAAAGTCAAGGTAGATATATTGGAACCGAAATCCTTAAAACCAGCCTTTGAACAGTCGTTTGCAAGACAGGATGTTGTCCTGTATATTATAACTTGTAAACATAGAAGCAGCCTTTGTTTTTCATGTGAAGTTCACCAAAACGTACAGGAACAGCATAACAAATTGATCCTTTGGAGAGTGTAAGTAGCAATTTCGCTCGCTCTGATTAGATGCCTGTGCCCAGTAGGGGGCACCTATAAAGCTTTGTAACTTTTCTTTACTTTTTATCTCAGTTTAAAGTGGCACATTTTATTTTCATTAGTTTGTAAGCATTCTAGTGCTGCAAATGAGATTTTTTTTTCTTTTCATATATTTGCCGTTCCACGTGCTAGTTCTTCTCTTGATATATTTCGGAACAGAGTAAATAAACATTTTCTATCTACTTAGAATTATATATATATATATATGTGTATATGTATATATATATATTATATTTTATGTATTTATATGTATATATGTGTATGTGTATACAAATTATATATATTATCGAGTCGAGCTTTCCGAAAAATATATCTATTTCTATACATTTGAATACTGATACTGATAACGTACTTCACGGGAACCACAGGCTTTTGTTACATGTTGTACATATATTCCGATATATAGTAGGTCGGGTTAAGGTTCTATGAGCACCTTATACCGCGGCATATACACACACAAAATACAGTGTTCACAATTTTACGCAACTTGCTATGCACTTTTCTTTAGTTCACATTTAATTAATTTAGAATACAAATCAAGATCTAATAGCCAAACCTATTGTCTATTTCAAGAGTAGAAACAATAATAGTTCTAATAAAAATAGGCAAACCTTCAAAGGGGTACAATAAATGCTTAATTTTCGATCTCCATTCGAGTTTTAGTAAAATACCGCGGAAATAGGTGCCATTACTAGATTCGCTTAATCTTCTAGGCATTCCCTTAACGCACTTTCACTACGTGAAAGCATATGAAAGTCTTGCTAAACAACAATGTTATGTATACCAGTATCACCAGATTTTACATTGTTCAGATTTTTTGCTCGTGGTTAAGGCCTTACACTTTAACAATATTACAACATTCCACCGCGACTACCTAGGACTTACCAGCTACCCTAACCGTATAGCTTTTTATAACTACAGGTAGATATGCATAGTGAAATCCTCAATTATCAATAATCCCCCTGTGCAATCTATGGGGAGGACATTGTTTGTTTATAGAATAAAGGTGACAAACAAGCACAACGTCCAACGTAATCAGATGGAGAACAGAATCTTGGCAAATTATTCCACTCCTTTGCTATACGTGTGATGAATGACGAAGCAAACTTAAAAGATAAATTCTTAAACTAAAAAATAATATTAGTTGGTCGTTATATTGTAGATAATATATAAATACTATTTAGCAGTATATTTTATAATTACATTTTGCTCGTTAAGCATAGTAAACTAACTGGTCTGGATCAGTGAGAGCGAAACAAGTTTGCAAATAATAATTAATAACCTATTAGCAAACTTTCACTGCGACGGCGTCATCATGATAAGAAATTTTGCCTATATTAACACGAATATATTTACAATTTTAATAAAATACTCATTGGAGTAAAACTTTTCTAAACCGTTTTTTCATACCTGCCTTAAATTTTATAGTTACTGTAATTGATATTTGTAATTTTTTATCAATATTTTGCTATATACGAAAGAACATTGCATGCGAATATTGCGCCTTACATTTCTTTTTTTGTTACCTAAAGACTTCTGTGCCTATGGGTGCGAGGATTTCCTATATTAAAAGGCTTTTACCGCTTCTCCGCATACATATTTTCCCAGCAACATTCTTAAGCGTGCAACATTCTTTGGACAATTTACCTTAATTTAAACCTTTTTGGTAATAAAAAAAAGAAAAAGGAAATAAAGAATCTAAATTAAAATGTTGCCGATTAAGAATCTAATTCAATATAATATGCAGTTTATATTATCGAAAAATAGTATATGGTTATCGCTTAGAAAACGTGAACAAAAGCTTCAAATTTTTTCCCGGCAATTCAATTGTAATTTTTACCATGATTTATGAAAAGTAATTTAAATATTAATTCGAATTTAATTGAATATTTCGTGTATTCACATATTTTTCTGAACATACTCATTTCAATAATTTTGTAGGTACCACCGACTTCATTATAAATTATTGAGGATAAATCAAAAACTACTTGGCCAGACTTTGATCAAATTTATATAGGACCATGTGAGAAGCTTTTAAATAAAAAAAAATCATCAAAATCGGTTCAACTAGAAAAAAATTATGAGCTAATTATATGTATATTATATAAAAAAAAACATAGAATCGAATTGAGTACCTCCTATACATATAAAAAACATAGAATCGAATTGTGTACCTCGTCTTTTTTGAAGTCGGTTAAAAAGTATGAATACTCTAGCGTCATAGTCGTGTCTTAAATACATCATTTTTGTCCAACCTGGCTTTAGGCTCATAGACGTCAATTGCTTTTTCAGAAGTATGTGCAAGGCGCACCATCCTAAGCATATATATATATATATACTATATATTCTAGATCCTAAGGTTAATAGCCACGTCACAGTCGATGAAGAAGCACATCTGCTCTGCTTTGAATCAAATATAGCTTTTTTCACTGATTCAAGTCGAGGTGGAGTCAAGGTTGAATCGAAACACTATCGAGGATTTGCTGATTAAAGACATGTGTGACTTATGGCACGTTCAAATTCCCCGTGCATTTTAAAATTTTTGACAATATTCTAAAGCTCTAAATCGGCCAGGAATCAAAAACATTATAATTATATTTTTATTCCCTAGCAATACATATTTATTTTGCTGGTACTTAGAAACTTGTTAATTTGAATCTTTACAAGTAAACAACTATTAATTTAAATTATGACAGACATAAAATTATTAACGAGAACCATATAATTAATGCTAGATGGATTATTTATTTACCTACGCATAAGCTTGGTGCAATAATATGCATACGTACTCCTCGCACATAAACGGCGTAGACACAATTAAAAATATGATTTATTAAATTATAAATTGGTTTCTCGGAATAATCATACAGTCATCTCACGCTACGCACTCAAATATTGTAGTTTATTAAACCAAAATGCAATTATCAATGAGACGTTCACGTGGTAGAGCCACGCTGCAGCTATATTATAGTTGCAGCACGAATAGGTCAGCTCGACCGGGGCAATACCACCCTCTCATAGAGTACCAGCGTAAAATAGCAGCTTAATGCTACTGTATTTCGTACGGTAAGTGTAGATAACCGGAGACCTTTTTTACTGGAAACGAGGCAATCAATCTTGGTACTCAGGGCTGACAACGCATCTGCATTTTGATTCTTAAACGAGGATAAATGTGGAAGTCTATGTTTCACAACATCCACTTACCAGGTGGACTGTGTGCTCGTCTATCGCCCTTATTCTATAGAAAAAAGAAGATATAGCGATAAGTTCTATCAATTCAATTTGGGCTTTCTAAAACCTAATACTTCAAATTTTTATTGGAGTCTTAAATAACCTTTCGCTACTTATTTAATTTCATTTTATCGTTATCGAGCATTTTAAAAGTAGGGCCTAAGCTTTTAGCTGCGGTGCAGCCACCGTGCTAATTATTGTTCACGATCTTTTTTTACAGAATTGACACACTCCTAGACCTAATTTGAGAAAGATACTAAAATTTGTCCTTCAGGTAGGAGAGGGAGTGTTTGCATCTTACTGTTGGAGAGAACAAGCAAATATTTTATTATGGAATTGATAAAATATTTTTCCTCTACACATTATTGCTTACATCTTTAATATAAGGTTATTATTTATTATGACGCTAGCACTAAGCATTTAAACGTGGTAGAGCCATGCTGAAGCTATAATAATTGTACAGAGCACGAATGGGTCGGCTCGACCGGGGGATATCTATGGGCTACAGCATCCACTTACTAGGTGGAATGTGTGCTCGTTTGTCACCCTTATCCTATAAAAAAGCATAGAGGTATAGATTATGGCGGATATAAATATGCATGAAGGATAACATAAGAATGGACCACCGATAATGGCAGTGATGTCTGGCTTGTAAGTCTAATGGTCGTAAATGCAATTGCTCATCATGTAGTGATTTCGTATTCCAAGTAGGGTCAAAAAATTTTCTTTCAAGGAATTCTCAGTAGGGACTGAATAGAAAAATGTTTGACATGGAATCAGGAAGTTCCCAGTGTTTCACAAAGCAAAAACGCCCTTGGTCCAGCGCCTGTTTACTCTCCGATCGTGTCGGATGCCTCACCATGAGAGTGAGGGTCACTATGATGTTATACTACACAGATGGCTAGTCTCCGTCGGTAAACATCAGTGTACACTACGAACAATACAAACAACACTGTATCACCATGGTGTAGACCTGGATTTGAATCCCAACCGGAGTTAATAATTGTGCATCACAAAAAATAGGATCGGAAAATGAATCTCCATTTAATTTATCTATACATATAAATAAAATTGAAGTGTCTGTCTGTAATATTGAAATAACTGTCTTTTATCGAGCTCAAGGGGTTATTTGCTATATGTGTATATATATATATATATATATATATATATATATATATATATATATATATATATATATATATATATATATATATATATATATATATATATACATCATAGGAATACCTGGTTTCTATTAAATCCAAAAGATTGTCATTGCTAATCTTCGGAATATCTGAACCGATTGTTATGAAACTTCACGAATAGATAGAGAGAAATGCCATGAGTGATCTAATTAAAATTTTGTCCGAAAAATTTGGAGTGTTTCTTTTTTTTTTGTAATCCAATGAAATATGTAATAAATGGTAATTGATGATTATTTAAAAAAATCTAAATGACGCCACGTTAATATTATAGATCCTACACAGACTAAGTCGGGTTGGGTCGCTAGGTATATATTACTCTCAAGCTTTCAAAATCAATTGTCAAAATTAATTGTCAAAATCAGTTGTCAAAATCAATTTATATCCTTTTTATAGGTTATCGCAATCGAAAACGCGTAATATAAGATACCAGTGACTTATGCCGTTTTACAAATAAGTATCAGTAACAACTTTTAATACTCAAATAAAAACACAATTTACTCACGTTCTAAATTTGACAAAATAAATGTTTGGAGCCAAACATAAAAATCTTTACAAATACGAATGACCTTTAGGCGGATCGTAATTACCCGGTTGTGTGTCGTAGTAAACAGTATGCTGTAATGTTGATTGTTTTTTTTATTTATTTATTTAAAATTATGTGTTCGACTGGGCTACTTCTTTTAACCGCTTTACCTACTTCTGCTAAGCAACAAGGCTTACACTGGTGTGTTCCTGTCTGACAGATTACAAGCCGTGGGGCATTCCATCTTGCGAGTGGTTCACGGTGATGATAACGCATCTGTAACGTTCCTTGTTTGAAGTTGGTTGCATGTGTCCATGGACTGCAACCACTTATCATGAGGTGGACTGTAATTTCAGAAGAAAGTCAGAGAAAGTCTCGAGAAATTATTGTTATTCGTTATTTGTTGTCAGTTAGTCGCCTATAACTCGCATAAGATGTTTACAAGTACTTATTAATAATAGCTGTTATTTGGGGTTATAATTTTTTTTGCGCGGAACCCTATTTCTTTTTCTAAAATAAATGTAGCTTATAACATAACTCCTTGTGAAATCAGCTATCTGCCAGTGAAAATCCCGTCAAAATCGGTCCAACCATTTCGGAAATTAGCCGGAACAAACAGACAGGTAGACGGACCGACAGACAGACAGACAAAATCTTTAAAAATTGTATTTTTGTTATTAGTACCGTATATACTTTCATATGCATTTAGTAAAACCTGTAATTTTGACATTACAAACAGACACTTCAATTTTATTTATTTGTAAACATATTTTAACTAGTAGTTACATCACGTATTTAAATACCTAAGTATGGAACTGGAGTGACACAATGCCTTCTTTCTTTGTCATCAAAATAATCTTTTAATCTATAGTAAACTTTGAAGCACTTTAATGATATTTTTAAATTTTCTTTCGGAAAAGACAAATCTCTAGGTACTACTCTAGGACCGAAAAATCCTTCCACCTAGTAATAGTTAATTTACATTTACTAGTGTAAACATTGTACAATTAAGTTACAGTTTAGAAATGGATGAACGGCATGTATAACATTTTCAAGTTACATAAATACTATGTTTATTTATAAACACATAATATGTGTGTACATATACATATTAACAAAATTGAAGGGTCTGTCTGTAATATAGAATAGAAATAACTGGCTTCTATTAAGTTAAGAGAGTTATTTCGCATGCTATTAAGACATAAATCATCATTTTTAAAAGTTTTGTCTGACTCTTTGTCCGGATTCATCTTCGGAATGGCTGAATTGATTGCGATAAAACTCTATGATCAGAAAGACAACTATACCAAGAGTGGTCTAGGCTAAATTTTAGCCAAAAAACATGTTTTATGAAATCATTTGTGAAATTAAAAAGGTAATAATGGTTTTTCATGATTATTTCATAAACTTTAAGAGGTATAAAAAGCTTAAAAGAAAACTTTTTTTTAGTTAGCAATTTTACACAAAAATAGATTTTTTTTATTCCTAACATTTTATATTCCATATCTTAAAAGTTTTGCTGCAAATTCGATGTTTTACTTTTTTTTTTATTGAACACCATTTCACTACAAAATCAAAAGTATAAAAGATAATATGATGGGTGGATTACTGTGTAAAATTAATAGATTTAAAATGTTTAATATAAAAATATTTTTTTTTATTTTAAACATTTTCCACAGAATACATCGGTACAGCGGAAGTTTTATGTGCTTTTATGATGATTGACCTTTAATTAAGATCTTCAGGTTTTGTGTCTAAGTTCTACGTGGACAAAGTCGCTAGGAAAACCTAGTACATAAATATAAGAGAAGGCTAGATTATGTAGTTACAAATAGCAAAATAATATTATAACGTTTTAACTCAAATCATATTGTTTTGCAAGTTTATAAGACTATAGTCAATTTTATCCTGAAGTTTGTCCGAGGCCGAGCTTTGCCCCAACGCAACGTTTAGGCGCTGCGCAAACGTAGACACTTTTTGTTGGCAACACGGCACATCATCACAGGAAACCGTAGGTAGTGTGACTGTGCAGCAATTCGACACAGTCGCCGGTTGCAACTTCTGGCAAATCAACTAAGTTAATGCTAGCGCCGTACTATTGTAAACTTGCTTTGTGTTGCTTGTGTCTTCAACTGACAATTTAAAGTTTTCAGCTACCGACACCGAACACTTTTTGATTGGCGATCGGTATGTGTCGAGTTGAAGCAACTGGACACAAAAATTGTCTGCGTTTGCCCAGGGAGTGACTGATTTCATATTGACTATATGAAAAAAAAATATTCACTGGCAACTTATATCCCACACAAGACACAAAGTATCTACGTTTGCGCAGCGCCTTAATGATTGCAGTAGCGTGATAACGGGCATTCATTTTCAGGGTTGGTGTTGGGCAGAAAAAGCGAGTGGTTTACATGTTTGTTTATATATATGTTTAATAAAAAGATTTTACCTTAACTAAAAATTTCAATCCATAATATTGGAGGATTTTAATAACTACCATTTATTGAAGTTTGTTTAAATTTATTGATCCGAAATAAATGTTATTGCTTTTAGAGATAATTGCTTACAAAGGCGAGGCCTTCTGTGATTAAATCTTTGCCTTGTCTGGACCATTAATATTAAGATAGTAATCACATACAACAACTTTTTAGACAATTCAACATATACTTCTCAGAAAGCATAACAACAATAAGGAAAATTCGAGAAAAAACCGTAATCAAAAAGTGAAAGGTCTTTGTCCTCTGATAGCAGAACTGGTAGTCGTTTAAGGTTATGCAGATAAATGTGGACCTAGCATGTAAACATCATTTTTAGAATTCCGTAGTTACACAACAAGGAACCCTAATAGTATCGCTATGTACGTCCGTCCGTCCGTCCGTCCGCAGTTTTGTTCAGAGACCCTAAGTGCTAAAAATCAGTAATTAGGCATAGTTCCAGATATTAATCACGCCTAGTAAACTGTGGATTAAAATCTTAAATGAGATTTTTATTTTGGTTACTTCCCGTACAAATAAATGGATGATGATTTTTTTTACCCGTGTATTCCATCATGTGGGGAATTGTTGGATAGGTCTTTTAAAAACACTGCGTGTGTGGAACAACATCTTTTCGATTCAGGGGTCCGTTTGCGAAATATTTAGCTTTAAAGTGGTATTTTTCAATAGAGTCATGTGTCCCCTCCTCCCCTCTACCAACTAAACCGCTGTTTTTGGAAATGTGAAAAGTATACCCGATAGTAGTCTATATAATGAAGTTAAAAAGAAAACTATCACAGCTAAGTAGAATTAAGAGGTTAACGAGTAATAGTCGATCAACTTATAAAATGCACTTGGATTAGTAAAAATTTCGTTACAACTCCATAGAAAATGACCTAAAGCTAGCTGCATTATAACTTTGTAATGTTATTGTAAACTGTTAAAAATAACGGTGGTAGAGCCACGCAGCAGCTTTTGCTGTTGCACGTATGGGCCGGCTCGAGCCGGGTTAGTACCACGACCTCACAGAATACCAGCGTGAAGTGGAAGCTCTGCTTCCGTTTTTCGTCTGGTGAGTGCAGGTGACCGGAGGCCCAATCCCCCCCCCCCTCATCAACATGGTAGCGGAATTACATAATAGACTACCCCAGTAGGGTACCAGTACCCCTGGAGAATCCCTCGCTGAGCTTCCACGACCATGCTATTCCACTCCTGAGCGTGGGTACAAGACCAAGGCGACCCCTGCCACGCTATCCGTGAATTTCTGCAACATCAGGGGACTTCACTCGAACCTAAACGCCGTCCACTACCATCTCGAGACGGCGAAGCCGGCCTTGCTCTTTCTGACCGAGACGCAGGTGTCCTCTCCGGCTGAAACTTCGTATCTCTCCTACCCGGGGTACAAATTGGAGCACTCCTTTGAGCCTCGGGCTGGAGTTTGCGTATACGTCATAGAGGACATCTGTTCTCGACCCCTCGGCAGTCTTAAAGGTTCGGACCTGTCCATCCTTTGGCTACGCGTAGACAGCGACGACCCTGCGCGCGTCTACGGGTGCCTCTATAGGTCCCATAGCGGTAATGCCGAAACAGACCGACTCATCGACCACGTCCAAATGGCTACAGATTCCTTGCTACAACAGCTCCATACGCAGAGATCGTGATCCTTGGCGATTTTAACGCCCACCACGCCGAATAGCTCGGTTCACGTTTAACCGATCATGCGGAGAGATCTGTTTATGACTTTGCCTTGGCATGTGGTCTGACATAACTGGTTTCATTGCCTACGTGGATTCCAGATGTTGAGGATCATACACCTTCCCTGTTGGACCTTCTGCTGACCTCTCATCCGGACGGATATCAGGTTCCCCTCTTGGCTCTTCAGACCATTGTCTGATCTGGAGTGTGGTACACTCACGCTCCTCTCACGTTTGCGTTCTGCAGGTTGCCGCCATGTTTGGCATTACAGGTCGGTGGATTGGGACGGAATGCGATCTTTCTTTGCTTCCTACCCATGGGGGCGGGTTTGTTTCTTGCCGGATGATCCTAGCGCTATTGCTGACTCTGTCATTGATGTGGTGCTACAGGGAATAGAACTATTTATTCCATCATCTGTGGTACCCATCGGAGGCAGATCTCAACCTGTAAGACTGCATTATTCAGTAAGCAGGAGTGTTATCAAGCTTGGGCTGCGGCTTCGGCGACTCGGGATGTTAACACCAGCACGCTTAAAAAGAATTATAACTTCGCCTCCAGGTTCTTCAAAAGAGTTATTGCCAAGGCAAAGTCAGAGCACATAGGCAGAATTGGCGAGAAACTAGTTCGCCTTCATTCGGGAACCCGTGCATTCTGGTCTCTAGCCAAGGCTATCCAAGGGAATTTCTGTAGGCCATCACTACCATCTCTGCACAGGGAGGACGACTCACTGGCCCACGACGCAAAAGAAAAAGCTGACCTTTTAGGCTCCCTTTTTGCGTCCAACTCGACTGTTGATGACGGGGGGAACACATCGCCGACCATCCCGCGGTGTGAGTGCTCCATGCCGGATGTACGGTTCCACAAGTTGAGTGGGCCTGACGAAATCCCCCCAATTGTTCTGAGGACGTGTGCTCTGGAGTTGGCACCGGTTCTAACGCGTCTTTTCCGGTACTCCCACTCCCTAGGCGTAGTCACGAAATCATGGAAGACAGCTTTTGTCCACCCGATCCCTAAAAAAGGCGACCACTCAGACCCGTCCAACTACAAGCCTATCGCCATCACCCCCTTGTACTCCAAAATAATGGAATCTGTTATAAACTGCCACCTCATGCGGTACCATGAGGATCACCAGCTGATTAGTGACCCCCAATACGGTTTTCGTCGGGATCGATCAACTGGTGATCTTCTGGTCTACTTAACTCATAGATGGGCGGAGGCAGTAGAGTCCAAGGGGGAGGTATTGGCCGTTAGTTTGGACATTGCGAAGGCCTTCGATCGGGTTTGGCACAAAGCGCTACGGGCTTCCCGAGAAATTATGCAATTGGATCACCAGCTTTCTTGCAGATCGGAGCATCAAGTTCGTTGTAGACGGTGCATGCTCTGACTACAAGCCTATTAACGCTGGTGTTTCACAACGCTGCGTACTATCACCAACGCTGTTTCTTCTGCATATCAATGATATGTTGCAAACCGGTGACAGCACTGGTGATGCTCTATACACCGGCCGTGCCAATATTTCTCGGGAAAACGTCGCCGAGTACCGGAACAAACTTGTGTCTGAAGTCGAGTCTTTGCTGGACAAAGTCTCGGATTGGGGGCGACTAAATCTAGTCCAGTTTAATCCTCAGAAGACACAAGTTTGCGCCTTTACCGCTAAAAAGAACCCCTTTGTCGTATCTCCTCAGTTTCAAGGTACTCCCCTTGTTGCTCAGTCGACATATCGAGAGACATGCAGTTTCGTGGTCACTTGGAAGAGAAGGCCAAATCGGCCTCTAAAAAGCTTGGCGTGTTCAGCAGAGAGGGACAGTATTTCATGCCGGCACAACGCCTGCAACTTTACAAGGCACAGGTTCGGCCTCACATGGAATACTGTTCCCATCTCTGGGCTGGGGCTCCCCAGTGCCAACTCCTTTCACTTGACCGCATCCAGCGCAGAGCAGCTCGAATCGTCGATGACCGAGTTCTTTTCCATCGGCTTGACTCACTGGCACTGCGAAGAGATGTTGCATCTCTTTGCGTATTTTATCGCATCTACCACGGGGAGTACTCTGAGGAATTATTCGGACTAATTCCAGCCGCTCAAATTCACCATTGCACATCGCGACAAAACTTACGATACTATCCATACCACCTGGATGATTGGCGGCCAACCACTGTACGATTTAGAAGATGTTTTCTTCCTCGCACAACTTCCTTGTGGAATCGATTACCACCAGCGATTTTTCTGGATCGATACGACTCAGGGACCTTCAAGAAAAGAGCCTACTCCTTTTTAAAAGGCCGGCAACGCATCTGCAATTCCCCTGGTGTTGCGGTTGTTCATGGGCGGCGGTAGTCACTTACCATCAGTTGAACCACATGCTCGTTTGCCGCCTCTCCTATAAAAAATAAACATTTTATGAAGAAAACGACTTATATGCATTACTACTATTGCCTTACTTTTTCATTTGCAGTATAGGTAGGGAGGATCTTCCTTTCATTTATTTTTTAGTTGGTAGTTATTGTAGGCCTCATTCAAAGTATTCATACAATCATATAGCTTGATGAGTTTAATTCGTCACACTGTTGATTTACGCGGGCGACCTTAGGATAATTTAGGGTAGTGGTGGTTTACGTGAAGGTTTATTATAGTAATATATGTATATGTTAGGGTTGCACTGCCGGGTATATATAGATAGATAGTCTAATAGAACTATGATCATCTTTGTACCTTGGCATGTGTATGATTTGATGTCAATTGTATTATTTTCAAAATCGAAATGTAATTTTTAATATTTTTTGAATGCCATTTCCTATAAATCTGATTTGAAAATAAGTTCTTCAGTTATGATCCTCATATTTGGGCCCATTTTTAGTCGTTAGAACGGTTGAAATGCGAACTCACTTAATATGCTCATTATCAAAAAAGCCTACGTATTGTGACGGATAACTACGGAACCCTAGCACTACATTGTGCGTGGCCCAACACGCACTTGGCCAGTTTTTTAAGTCTGTATTTTGTTATTTTAGCTAAAAGCATGATTTTGGGAAAACTAACGAAGCATATATATATTTAGTAATATTTAATAGTATAGTGACAAATGTTTGTAGCATAAATTGTCCAAAAGTACAAACTGTTAATTTTGAAAGATGCTATGAGATCTTCTTTGCCGTTCCGATAACTATGACCCTTCAATTAAGAAGAAATGCAGGTGGTCTTTCCTCCATAGACTCTCTCGCCTGTTTACTTTCTGGTTTATCACCTTATAGCAATGACATTTTAGAGTAAAATAAATATCAACCTCTTCTATGTCCCTATGTTTCCCTTTTCGATGATACATTATCTTTATAAGCAAACCCTTACAAAATGCTTAAAATTGCCTATTCAGACCACTGTCAACAGATGCATAGTGTTCAAATTTGATAACTAATATTGAAAAAAGAAAAACATAGGTACATAGTGTATATCCTTCTTATTTAGTTTATGAAATATATTTTTACTTAGGCTATTCAGTCGGATCTGTCGTTGTCCTTATCGGACGCCAAGCGTTCGCAGAGCGACAGCGATTGTGTCTTCAAGTATCTAATTTTCAAAAATCACTCGGCCCGCATTTCCTCTTAATTAAAGCAGATAAAAAAGGGCAGTTCCCGTCAGTACAGAAAAGGTTTCGGTGAAAAAAATTGGCGAAAGCACCACCGTAGATTTTCCAGCTGAAAGTCGGCTTAACCCCTTTTCACTCGCCTTAGTAATTAATTCCCCCCGGCTTCGCCTAGCTCTATTAATGTGACGTTATTTAAATTTAACCTATTCATTAAAGACCACGATTTTATCAATTTTTTCAACTTTTAAAAAAATATAGCGAAATTTATCTAAGCCTAGGTCACCTCTGGAATCGCTTTCTAATAGTTCGTCAAGTTTCATTACTTTTTCGGAATTAAAAAAATAAACGAAGTGCGTATATTGTTGATTGTATTGTCAGGCACTACGCTACGCACGTCAGTATCCGCTCGTGCTCGTCGTCACCGGCCATTTAAACCCGAGTTGGAAATTCCGCGTCTGTTGCAAAGCAGATGTTTCAGGGATTTCCGTTAATTAACTTTTACTCATACAGACAATTCTTTTACAATTTTACTGCTCTATATGGTACAGATTATGTAGTACAATGAATAAAGATTTAATAAAAGAACAAATGAAATTTTTAACAATTATGTATAAAAAAATTTAATACACCACATTTTTTCTTTCTTCATATTGTTACATTATCATTCTGAGCTATGTTCAAAAATTTTATTTTGAACATAGCTCAGAATGATAATGTTTGATAATGTTCGGATCGAATTTAGTGAATGATTTAAAATCAATCACTAAATTCGATCCGAACACAAAAACGAGTTAATAAAACGGGATAGTAAAATTTAAATCGTTTTCAATCATTAAACGACCAGATGATAAAAACATAGAATACACTGTCCCGTCTTATTTATTGCGTAGCTTTAATCATAACCAACTTATAGGAAGCCTTGCCTGAACAATCCCATCATTGTTATCTCCAATGAACTTGTCAATTATATTACGAACTAGCTTTTCCCCGCGACTTCGCCCGCGTGAAATTATGATTAGATTTTATGGGCTTTAATTTTTTATCACGGTACCTTATTTCTTTTTCTAAAATAAAATTGGTCTAAGTTACTCCTTATAACATTATTAAACTTTCATTAACTTCGCGATTATGTAGAGACTTCAAGAAAAGAGCCTACTTCTTTTTAAAATGCCGGCAACTCATTACGGTTGTTCATAGGCGGCGGTAGTCACCTACTATCAGGTGAGCCACATGCTCGTTTGCTCGTTTGGAGAGGGCTTCTATAAAAAAAAAACTTTACATTTTGAAAATAGCTCAGAATCTGATGACAATGTAGGAATATAAAAAAAGAAAAACGTGATATATATTTTTTGCAATATTAAAAAAAATCACTTGTTACAATCTACGATTTAACTTTTCATACGAAATAAAGCCACGTTAGCTTTAGTCACGCAGCTTTGTTATGGTTGAAGCATGAATGGGTCAGCTCTACCAGAGAAGGGCCGTGCTGTCATAGAATACCAGCGTAAAACTACAGTTTAATGCTTATTGCCGTGTTTCGAATGGCCAGTGGCAAGTATAGAAGCCCGATTTTTAAATTGTTGTTATGCTGGCAGATTAACAGATCACATTGAGTTGTGGATAATATTTCTCGTTCCACTCGAGTTATTTTTTATAAAATAAACAAACACATAGTCCATCTGATCCACCAGTAAGTGAATCTGTGGCCCATAGACATCTATCGTCGATTAAGAATTAAAATGCAGATGCGTTGTCACCTCTGAGGACTAAAATGGAATGTCTCGTTTCCAGTAAAAAGGATATCCTTTTTACTGGAAACGAGATATTCCATTTTCGAGTGGAACGAGAAACATTATCCACAACTCAATGTGATCTGTTAATCTGCCAGCATAACAACAATTTAAAAATCGAATGCTTTCTATTTCATCACAAAATCAAGACGCAGTGGCACCACAATAGTATTAGAACAATGGAATCAGGCATAGATGTGATGACTTTGCAATAGTACATCTATAACTTTGTTATGTGGTGCTTCCTAAGCTACCGATTCAAGATATTGGGTCCCTTATCGCTTCTGTCCTATATTTGGTTTCGCCTCTAGTGCTAGTGCTAGATGTATCAAAATGATGCAGGTCCCTATTGATACCATATGTAACAGACCATGTCGCACTGTCTTCAAAATACTGAACAACGACGTGATTTTTAAATCTGTTCTTTTAAAACCATAAATGATGAGAGCGGGTAGAGTGACCTTGTCAAGTCGACAGTTAAGCCCAACAACTACGTTTCGCGTTTGAGGTATGAAAAATATGAAAAGCAGATTCGTTCGACCGTTATTAATATTTAATGGTATTACCATCATTTAACGTCATATTGTCATTGTTGATTTTAACGGGCGTTGTTTAGCCGTGCTATTTTCGCTAAACGAAAGATATGGAGGCATCTCCTGCATTTCAAGGACAGTGTGATATGATCGCGTTTTTAAATTGAGCGTAACCGTAAACAAAAGAGAAATATGCAGGGTAGTGGACCGATCACGCTAAGGCGTATTTTTTGTTTTTTGCTTACAAATGTACAAATTAGTACATTAGTGTCCACACACACACAGCCTGACACAAAACATAAATGTCAGAAATGCGTTTGATGTTGCCGCTCTTTTATCGACTTCTATAGTCCAGTTATTGTTATATTAATTCTGCTAATAATACTTAAGAGAAATGTGGAAATATAAACTCGTTATCTAAGTAATGTACCACTAATGCAATTTATAATAACGCGTGATAGCTGATAAATGGACGAATAATCATCTGAGCCCAAAACTCATTACAAAACCAGTACTTGTTACCAACTCGTTAGTGCTTTATAAAACTATAGAGTGTTATAGACGTCATATAAATATTGTATATATTCATAGCTTTCCTGCAATTTAAGCATACTTCTAAATGTTTTATAAATAAAAGTGAACAAAAGAATTAAACTGATTGTCGCCATTTTTAAGTTATTTATCACATTAATTAAGAAAAAAAATCTATCGAAATGAGAATTTCACACATTCTTATGGTGTAACATAAGCCCATGTTCAATAAATTTGTTATCTTGTAATTTCCTTATATTTCACAGTGTAGTATTATATAAATTGAATGAGAACGGAGTTTAAAACTCCGATGTCAATGCCCAACTTTATCAGCTTTAAGCATATTTTTATACTTTATGTCAGCGCAAATAGATATGTAGATTTATATATTATAAATATAGGTGCCATTAACTGCTGACCTATAATTATTACAACTGGCAGTAAATAAGTAAGATATTCATATTTCATATCTTTAACATATCCGACCATAATCGATATCAAATCAACGCTCCGCTCATGTTTTTGTCTGTAATCGCCAACTCTTAAACAAAGATTGAACTATGAACTTGAAAAAGTTAAGAGACGTGTTAAAATATATGACATTATAATGTCGTATTGATCAACCATTTAGACAAGATCTACCCTGACCCTTGTTCTTGTATCAAACGTAGACGTTTCTGATGCTAGTACAAATAAATATGCAGGTCTTGTTAAAATGGAAACTGCTGTTATGTGCTACGTCACACCGGCTATTGCTGCGGTCAGTTGCCAATCGGCCGCTGTATGAGTTACATGTCTGGTAGCGACATTGTTTTTGTAATGCTGCTCGTACCCATACGGTAAAGAGAACACTAAATGTCGCTGCAACAGTCATGAAATTTTGGTGCATAAATATTGGTGTTCATTGTTCATTGCGTATAGTGTAATATGGAAATAAGTGACAGGACATGTCTTAGTACAAACAATAATTAAGCAATGATGGCGTGGTTATATAGTTGTGCCATTTGGATTTCGCTGGTGAGTTTATAGCAACAAACTTTTTTTAATACAGTGAAATATTACTCTACAAAATGATGTGATTTCGAAATAAATAAAAACAAAATTGCAATATAAAAATACATCAGTCAGTCGATCATGTTTACGAACTATGTTTGAAAAGTAAAAGTAACCGGTCACTTTCTTCAGTGGTGCACATTTATGATCACGCACATGATATCACACACCTATACATTTGTTACATGCAAACCAAAACAAGTCTTCCTACGACCTATTCGTCGTATTTGTTTACCTTGACCCTGTTAGCATCTGATGACAACCAAACTTTTTTGTTTTTTTTTTTTTCATAAAATCATCAAATCTATGGCAAGCTCTAGACTAATATTTACTAAAACATACAAGCCTTTGAAAAGCAAAAAAATTACAACATAAATTATAAAATATATGTACGTAATAAAATCAAGTTAATATTATCAAAAAGAAGGAGACTCGTAGGGCTTAGTTGGGTACCTTGCGGAAACCTAATGTCTAAAATGAGATTGCTTTATGTTACTTTTTTATTCAAAAAGTATGTTGCCTCATGATGACCGATGTCTCTACTGATATTAAAAATGCGGAAGTGTGTGTTTTTATTTCATGCAGTAACGGAGCAAGTGATAATTTATGTTCCGAAGATTGACATTGGCTAACTTTTATTCCAGAAAATAAAAGGTTTCTGTAGAATAGATCTGGAGCGTAATTTTGTAATAACCTCATCATGGGAAAACTACTAAATGAATTTTTCTTAAAATAATGAAATTCAGTGTTAGGCTGTTGCAACAAAAATATTCTTTCTGCTGAACCCAAGCAAAGCCAGTAATAACCAAACGCAAACCATGTGACAGATAATTTAATGGGCTATTTAGCACATAATTAACTTTATCGCTATCAAAATTAGGTATATATAGAAGTGGAATACTCAAAGTATTTTAAAATTCCTTTTTGACTATAGAATGTAAAAATTATAAAAATATGTATTTAAAATAACACAACAAGCAAGGAATGAAGTATCCGTTTTATTTCCATTTGATTTGTTTTAAAGAATATAATGAATTTAAAGGTATCAAATATTTCCCCTATCACTCTGTATTATTACAGTCAGTGGACATATTTGCTGTAGCTGCGTAAAGATTATGTGTTTTGTATAGTAATAATAGGCCGCGCAATAATCTTTAATTCACATATCCAGTTACTGCAAGCTTTACATGTCATTTACCTAAACGGCCGTTTCTACTGCTGAAAATGGTTCTTTAGAATAAGAAATGTACTCGCTTGATCACTTTAGTAAAACTCAAAAAATTCATTAATTTTATTGATTTTATGTTTCGCGGCTTTAATGTTCGGCTTGTCACGAAATATCCTTACTACAGTTTTGAAAGAGTTTGTAATATTTTTCATATTTTAGTAACGGCCTTTCGACTATAGAACGCCGAGTACGAAGTTTCTATTTCTAATAAATTAGATATTTTAGATCTGCCATATACTGTTTAAAAATTAATATCAAATTTCTTTTAGTTTTCCATTTTTACATCTGCACCTGTAAAGCAAGGTGATTAAATGAAATTCGTAAGCAAATACTATACTAAATATTTGCGTCTAAAGTCGGTAAAAGGGGGGCAGCACGTTCGCTAATCATTTACAAGTACCAAATAAAACATATTTAATGTAGTATGGCCACTTTAAGTTTCATCTTATTAATACGTGAATACCGACATCTGTACCATAAGTATGCCGTTAAGGCAACACGATAAAGCACATACAGAATAAGAATACAACCGTAATTTGTCTTCTTTTATTTTTTTACGTACGTGACACTGAAAGTTCTTAGAAAAGTTATTAGTTTTCTTATAGGAGGATCCTACTACGAGATCGTTTCTCTCGAACTTTTTCCAAGACAAGTGGCAAACAATTGTTAGTTTACCACTCTGCAGTAACTGTTTTTCGATCCTCTATAACAATTGTTGCGTAATGACCTATCCTTCCGAAGAACGAGGCCACCATATTTGTTCCCACGCTTCGACCTCTCTTCACTTTAGTTGGCAACTAGGAAATACTCAGATAGCAGATTGTCTCTTACTTTCAGAATCATAACAATTAATCCAGCTTTCGTCACCCGAAGTATGTCGAATACAGCATTTGAGTCACCTCCGTTAAATCTTTGAACCATTTCACGACACCCATCAACACGAAGGAGTTTTTGGGCCTCTGTCAACTTATGAGGTATCCACCGGGCACAAAGCTTCGTGACCCCTAAATATTCATGGAGGATTTTATGCGCTTGATTCATACCGATGCCTTAGCTTGTCCGAATATGTTGATAAGTCACTCTTTTGTCAGTATCTATCATACGCCGCACAACACTGATGTTATCTTCAGTCGTCGCCGTAGAAGGCCGTCCCTCACGCAGATCATCGGTGAGATTAGTGCGACCACGCTTAAGCTCATTAAACAGTTGTAAACAGTGGCAGGAGCTGTGGTTTCATCGTGAAAGGCTAATCGAAGTCTATCATAACTTTCTTATTAACTTAAATGACACCGAAACTCATAAAAAATCATTGTACGAAAATATTCTCGCGTTAAATTCATGCTAACGTGACACAGACAACTTTGAATTTGCTGCCACAATGTAAACAAATGACAAATTAATAAAATACATACACAATAATATTGGCAAAGGGTTCCATTTTCAAAATTTGAACTTATATTTTTATTATATCGTCTACAACTGGCCAGCTCTAAAAAAATTAAGTTTCGTCGTTTCATAAAATATTAGCAATGCTATGAACACTAGTAATGTTCCCTTTAACTACTCCTGGTAAGTTTAAAATACTTGTGTTAAGAGTGGTTAACGATAGTAGTCGAATGGCGGATTCAAAACCAGGACCTTTTGAATTCGTGGTCCACATCCGTTGATTAGGCTACTTTCGCTTATATATACAAAATAGGTCTAATAAGACCAGTATTACTGCGATTAGTAAGATATAATAACATATATATATGATATATTTTATATATCTTTAATTAATTGAAGGAGTTGCTTAGCTGTAAACAATTTCATTTCTTCTCAGCTAAGTACGTAGTTTCCCAGATGAGTGTGATCCGCAATCAGTTAGGATGTGTCAAGGTATTTCTTCTGTTAAGGAACAGAATTGGCACATCCCCGAGTTGCTCAGTCCCAAGATGTACTTGTGCTCTTTTAAACAGCAATGTTCAATCAGGGCTCTTGCCAAAATACGCAATTTGTTTTACCTAATCCGAGGGCTTCTGAAGCGAATTTACGATCATATGCTCGGATTAGGATTTCGCAATGTTTTAAGCTTGGTGTATCAGACCAGGTCTCCAGTGATTTATTGTGGTAACAAGTTTAAGTGTCAATCGTGCCAGGCTTTTTGAAATTTCACAGAATGGCTCTAATCCATATTGTATATGCTGGCTTGTCGGCTTGTCATTGCCTAGAACATCCACATGACCCGGAACCCATTTCAAAAGGACCCTGTTTTTACACCCCAGGGCGTTTAAACGGATCACGCCGTATCAGACTAGCTTTGAGATCATTGAGTTTTATCTCAGAACTAGCACTGCTCCTTGACTATCAGAATTTATATAACACTAGTTGGCCAGGCAGACGTTGTTCTGTCATTTTCGACGACCCTTCATATAAAAAATCCTTAAATTCGTAATAAAAAAATATTGAGTGTCACTTATCAGGATAAAACTATCCTATCTCTCAAGTTGGACCAAACTGCACAGAGTGTGCAAATTTCATTGAAATCAGTTCAGTAGTTTAGTTAATTGCAGACAAACAACGTGACACGTAATTTTTTATATAAAGATATTATTTTTTTATTTAAGTTGTACTTACCAGCATGAGTTGCTTGACTTTGAATTTATTAAATCATGTATGTAAGCTGCGGTTAAGACTGTAAATTAAACTGAAGTTAAAACACAAGTTACAAATTACTTAAAGCAATTCATTGGTCGAATATCGACCACAGAACACTATTTTTTATTAAATAACCAATTTGTCCTCATCGATTTGGTAATAACACCGCATGGGCATCTGCTTATGTTTATTTTTATTTAAATCTAAGTTACCAACATGAGTTTCGTTTTTATTTTATTTTTTATTAATGAGCTTAATCACAATGTGAATATGTCGCTCCGTTAGTTCAACACCAAAAACAAATACATTAGCTATACTTAAACTTATTTACATTATAAATTCTTAAATGCGTCATTAATTACAATAAGTATAAGTTATGCATTTAGTTGCAATCTAAATTCCCAGACCAATCACACTGAGAAAAGTGTGATCGATACGAGAACTTCACCTTTTTTTTTTAATTTGATTAATCATTTTATATCGTCAGAATGTGGCTTAGCTAAAATTATATTGCTATCAGCGAAGTCTTTTAAGATGTGATGGCTCTTATTAATACGAAAGCATTGTGGGCACACTACGCCAAGACATGCATTAGGACCTCGGGAACACCGCAATGATCACAGTTGGGTGACTGGGCCTTTTTTATGAGAAATTCAAACTCCTATCCTAGATGGAATGTGTCCAGTACGAAGCCTCATTATCACTACTGCATCTTGTCGCGATAACATCAATCCATGGTATTTTAGGCGGTTGTGACTGTACCGTCTTGCACCAAATACCCTTTTCTTTTCTTTTTTTTATTTATTAAAGCATCACCAACATTTGTATACATTGTTAAAATTATAATTTACATACATACGTAGATAGGGTATTACTTTAAATGCTACAAACTATTGTAGGTGATTACAACATGCACTAGAATAAACATCAAGAATAATACATAGTTACAGCAAAGTAAAACGTTAAAAAAAATCCAAAATCTTAATCTATTACATTTGCGTTATATTTGAGTAGTTCTTTTCTAAGCTTATTAGGTGAGTCGGAATTAATATCAAATGCATGGGAAAGTTCATTGATCAATTTACTTAACCTAGAGATCGGAGAATTTGGGTCAAATACCGTTTTACGAAGAGGTGGTCTAATAGTAATTATTCTCTTACGGGCGTACCTATGAGGTACGCGATTTTATCTTATTCAACAATTGAGGGCAGTTAATTTTATTATTTAATAATTTGCTTAAGAAGAATAAGTCGGATATTTTTCTACGATTAGCCAAGGATGTAGTTTTGCAAAAAAGATAGCTTTTTCTTATACGAAGAAAGTTTCTTTTTTGAAATTAGAATTGAGTATACTAAATGACACATGAATCGTTTTTTTTATTCGTTCTAAGCGTAAAGAATGTGTTGCATAATGTGGTCTCCAAACTTCAGAACAGTATTCTAAGATACTTCGTACGAAATTATTGTAGAGCATTATTTTGGTTTTATTGCTGCGGAAAAATTTTATGTTTCTGTAAAGAAATCCTAACATTTTGGTGGCACGTTTTGTAATATATTCCATATGCGGTATAAATGTGAGTTTGCTGTCAAATATGACGCCTAAATCCTTGGTCTCTTTTAGTTCCTGTAAATTATTATCGCCTATGTAATAATTGTAGTAAACTAAATTCATTTTACGAGCAAATTTTACGTAGAAATATTTTTTTTGGATTTAGATCCATCTTAATCAAATTACACCATTGAAAGATATTGTCAAGATCACACTGGAGTTTACGTGCATAATCTGTGGTTTCAATTATTCTGCAAAATTTTAAGTCATCAGCATACATGTAAGATTCAGAAAATTTTAGGCACAAAGGCAGATTATTAATATAAATATTAAACAGAAGTGTGCCCAGGTGAGATCGCTGTTGTACGCCAGATGTGATTTTACGCAAACTCGACTTAAAGCCATTGATGACCACATAAAAAGTACGTTCGGTCAGATAAGACCAGTAAAATTCTTAAAGCTATTTATATTTCTATATACATACATTACATTTTCAAAATATATTGCGATATATAATATATATTTTGCACTTGCTAGAATGGGGCATTACGACAAATCTTTTCTACTCTACGAAATGCTCTTGTCCAGCCATAGACAAAGGCTACTGATGAAGAAAAATAAAATAAATAGAATCAGACGTTACTTTGCAAAAATGTAGTTATATCCCTAGCTATACACTATAATCTATACAAATAAATAAAATTGAAGTTTCTGTTTATAATGTCAAAATTACAGTTTTTTAATAAATGCATTTGAAAGTAAATACGGTACTTATAACTAAAATAGAATTTTTTAAATTTTTGTCTGTCTGTCTGTTTGTTCCGGCTAATCTCCGAAACGGCTAAACCGATTTAGACGGGACTTTCACTGGTAGATAGCTGATTTCATAAGGAGTAACTTAGGCTGTTTTTATTTTAGAAAAAGAATTAGGGTTCCGCGCAAAAACATAAAAACCCTAACAGGCGGGCGAAGTCGCGGGGAACAGCTAGTATAGTGATATGAAAGCGGTTCAGAACTATCTTACTAAACTAATCTAGTGAACTATTTATAATTGTAGTTTGTTTGTAATTTGTTAGTCAAAACTACTTTTGACTTACACAATACAATACAATAACTTTATTTCAGGCATCAAGGACTTAAAAATTAAGAACATTGGCCCATAGTAATATATACCTTAACCTAAAAATATATATAAAATATAGACATAACTTAACACTATTTAGGGAACTTTTTTCTTTGGCGCGTCCCTATTTCGGCGAAACACTACCCCAGAGGACCAGAAATCGGGTGCGAGGAATGTCTCTTTATGTTTTGCAGGAACCTGGAGTAGGTACGTAGGATTTGAAGTTCGTTGACCTATTAGACTCCAGACATTGCAAATGTAACGAGATCGGATCCTCAATGCGGCATCGGATTCGTTCTTCCACGAAACGCAGGACGTCTTCTCCCGACGTACTTTTGTCCAAACGGGAGATGTAGAGCTGTATGGTTGGCTCCACAGCACGCAGAGTTGTACTCGCGTTTATTTTCGCAGTCCCACGCTGGTTACAGACGGGTCGCGATTTTCGGGCAACATCCGCAATTTTTGAAATTAAAAAGTTAAATTCTTTCAATAATACATTTTATATCGTTATAATGTACGTGGCTTTAGGGTGGCCCAAGGGTCACCCCAGCCGCACCTTAGCCTACTGTCAAAAAATGAACATGAACAACAACACAACAGAAACGTCAATGTCGCAAAATTTGTTCCTCCTGTACATTCAGTTTACAATTATAACTATTTCACTAGATTAGTCTAGTAAGATAGTTATAAGGATATAACTATATTACGGCTTTAACTATTTTCCACCTCTCATTTTTGAGAGGGTTTTATAGCAAGGAACTGTCTACCGCGCTGCACCAATAGGTGTTGATGAAATTTTAATAATTTCTCAGATTTTTTTTTATAGGAGAGGGGGCAAACGAGCATGCGGCTCACCTGATGGTAAGTGACTACCGCCGCTCATGAACAACTGCAACACCAGGGAGGGAATTGCAGATGCGTTGCCGGCCTTTTAAAAAGGACTACAAGTGCAAGTTTCCATAATAATTTACATAGCGATCTAATATTATGTGCGTAGTTAAAGCTACCGCTATATACGTTCCGCTCCTGGGCACAGGCATTGTTTTACGTGCATTTTAGGTTAAGGAGTAATTAGTTTGTCGTGGTACTCTAGTGCGTGATAATGGACTTCACTCTTCTTCAAAATCCTTTTATCCCTCATACATGCAGGTTTCTTCCCGATGTTTTCTTACAGTGTCGAGTACGTATTCGATCTACACTAAAAGCTGGAATTAACACCAATAAAATTGCATTGCTTTTTTACTGGTGCCGGCCGGTTTTAAGCCCGTTTTGCTTGCGTACTGTGAACTAGCTAGCTTAGCTCTAACGTTGAAGACTACCAATATAATAATGATTATGAAATTATTCATTTTATTGAATTACCGGAACTAATATATAATTCGGCCATGGGAACGTTAGAGTATTTGGTATTGATCAAAATATTTTTCTTTCCCTTTTCAGATACACATAACAGCATATTGCAGTGAGGCAGCAAGTTTTCACCAAACCCATCACCCGGTTAGGAAAACGAGGGCCGCACTAAGAAATGAACAAACATCCAATGGTGGGTTTTGATGGTTTTCAGAGAAGAAGCTTACATTGTCGGTCTTATTTGTCGGTAAAATAAGTAACATGGCTAACTTTAGGTCGCCAGTGGTGGCATCTTAGTCCTGCATTTAATTTTAAAATGTCATAGAAGCATTGTCATTGCTATTTATAACAAATTATACAAATAAACTAACCACAACACATTTAGTTATACTTGAAAACTTTTCATACATCTACATTGTATTTATCAATGAAACGAATCGGAAAGGTGCAAAGAACAGGCTTTTCTAATAAGTGTAGGAAGCGGTAAAATTAATACTCGTACAATTATTGTTGCGGTAATGTTTCGCAGATTCTTATCAATTCACCTTACCAATGGCTACCTGAACCATTATGAATATATTATATATAAATGTTATTATTATTTATAATACACGTTTTTTTATCTACTATTTACTTGTATTTTAGATATTATTTTTTTTACATATTTTATACGACAGCCCACGCAGAAAGTATTGCGAAAAGGAGTTTTTTTTTTAATGTGACACTGACCAGTGGAGTTTTGAGGCAACTGAACTTTTTTATAGGATAAGGGTGACAAACAAGCACACAGTCCACCTGATGGTAAGTGGTTGCTGTGACCTATAGACATCTACATCAATCCTCGATTACGAATCAAAATGCAGATGCGTTGTCACCCCTGAAAACTAATGGGATTTTACTAAAGGGATTTTACTTTATATTTTGGTACTATTTTTACCTAACAGTCCAAAATGATAAAAACCAACCTAATGAAAGTAAACTCTAGCTCTTAGCATCGACACTGCTGGCGGTACGCATTAATCCTTGACTTCTTTGCGAGAGAAGATTTGCCCCACATATTAATACATAAAATCGTATATCTTTCATCATTAAATATAGAAATAATATATCAGCTCATTCAATTTTCTTGGTTGCCTGTTTCAGAAAGTAACGGCGGCATCCTATTCCCAGGACAAACGTCGAGAAGCGGAGCTTCCTTTAAACCAAAGATTCCGAAGGATTGCGAAAATGTGGGCATTTGCGACAACATTCCTGATTATCCTAATAACTACGTGTCACTATTGTTAAATCAGGTAATTATAAATCAGGGTGTAAGAACACATTACTTAAAAATTTTATAAATATATCCTAAAAGTTATCTTTTCCTTCTTCTTTGTGGCGCCTAACCATAAGCGAAACGCACCAAAGCCTAAATCGTACTATCAAAGTTCCGAAGTGCTGCGGTATGTCTCTACACTTCGCCCGGCGGGAGATCTCATCCTTTCCTTCCACGTGAATGTCCACAGCTGGAGCAACTAAATCAAAAAAAAATGCTCCGGTTCCTAAAAAAAATCCCAAAAATCTGATTGAAAATTTTGGAAAATAAATTTAAACCACCACCATGACAGTCAAGAACAAATATAAATTTTATTTCTTAACTTCAAAAACCAGCTGCACTGCATAACAGCTCTATTAATTTATTATTATTATTATTATATGTACATTTTATTTCCTTTATTTGATTACAAAATTCTTAAATTAAGAATATTATTATCAGTAACATTATATCGTGACGTAATATGTAAAGGACATAATATATGAAAATTGTTATGGACTAATCAAAAAGTAAGACTTAATCATCCGAATGCATGGTAGTCACAATTTAACTGTGCGTTCAACACAACAAATCGCGCCAACACCCTGGACTGCTTGAACTGTCATATCTGTATTTTATACAAAACTGTAGTCACAACACAACTATAGTACAAAACTACAGTCCACCTAGTGGTAAGTGGCTGCTGCAGTCCATTGACATCTGCAGCCAAATGCAAATAGAAGGCTGCAAATGCTTTGTCATCTTTGAGGACAAATGTAATGCTTCAGAGCCTGTAATTATAACAGCGGAGAAAAAATAGGTTTGTGGATATCAATTTTTTGTATTAGCAGGGTGTACGAGCTATCTCTCACGATAATGATGTCGAGGTCAAATAAAACATCTATCATAATCTCAAATAAACGGCATCAACGCTATAAAACAGGGCTTATATATTTTATGTGTATTTTTTGTTGTTCACAAAAGAAAAAAAAATTCTCATGTAATAGCGGCTACAATCATATGAAGTATAATGTATAGGGTAATTCTAATTAATCTACATTACACACATTGCATATGTTGTTGATAACTTCTCAGGTGTATCACAAACTATACTCGAAAAAATGGCTTACGATTATAGTAGAGCCCTTCTTTATCTTCTTCATCCCTCCTATTCTTCCTCCTTCTTTATTCTCACCAGCCCGTAGAAGCACACTTCTATATATAGTCCTCCTTGGCAGTCAGATTGGTGGTCGTGATACAACTCGTTTCGCACCTTTGACGTTGCCGAATTAGTTTTTTTTTTATTAAACTGAAGGGACAAAGGAAGTTACAATCCACCTGTTTGTGCATGGCTACTGAAGTTCAAGAACATCTGTAGACAAAGAAGGCTACATATATATTGGCACCTCTCAGTCACCAATCATTTGTTGGGTTTCTTTACAAACTTTCAACAAAAATTATTAACGAACTTCCCAACTGTCCTGACGGAAATGCGACACGAACATTGGACAATGTTGGATGCAAAACATGAAAGTTTAGTTTAGATAATAAGGTCGCTAATCATTGGAAGCTTAGATTAATTTGTATGACAGATATATCTAGTGTCGTTATTGTGATCTTTTTTTTTAACTGAATTGACAATCTAACCAGTAGTCCACCTGATGGTAAGACACTACTGCAGCCCACAAACATTTGAAACCAACTTGAAACAAATAAGGCTACGTTCTCATCTTTGAAAACACTTAGAAGACAGCTTTGGCGCACCCGATCACTAAAAAAGGCGACCGCTCAGATACATCCATCCACAGGTCTATCATTATCATCTCCTTGTTCTCCAAAATAATGGAAGCAATTAAAAACTTCCAGTTAGAGAGTAGAGTCCAAGGGGGAGACATTGGCCGTTAGTTTGGACATAGCGAATGCCTTCGGTCGGGTCTGGCACAAAGTGCTTCTTTCGAAACTTACTTCCTATAGACTTCCCAAGAAATTGTGCAATTGGGTCACCAGTTTTCTTGCAGGTCGGAGCATCAAGGTCATAGTAAACGATGCATGCTCAGATTAAAAGCCTATTAACGCTGGCGTTCCACAGGGCTGCGTGCTATCACCAATGCTGATCCTTCTGCATATCAATGATACGGTGCAAGCCAGTAACATTCATTGCTATGCCGATGACAGCCCTGGTGATACTTTATACACCGGCCGTGCCAATATTTCTCGGGAAAACGGCACCGAGTACTGGAACAAACTTGTGTCTGAAATCGAGACTTTATTGAACAGTCTCGGATTCGGGGCTACTAAATCTACTCTAGTTTCATTCCTAGAAGATAAGTTTGCGCATTTACCGCTAAAAAGAACCCCTTTGTCGTATCTCCTCGGTTTTAGGGCACTCTCCTTGTTATCTCAGCCAGTATCGGAATGATCGGCGTCGACATACCGAATAACGTGCAGTTACGTGTTCACTTTGACGAGAAGGCCAGGGACAGTATTTCATGCCGGCACACCGCCTACAAGGCGCAAGTTCGGCCTCACATGGAATACTGTTTATATTCCTGGGCCAGGGCTGCCCACTGCCAGCTCTTTCCGTTTAATAGCATCTAGCGCAAAACGGTTCGAATCGTTGACGACCGAGCTGTTTCTGATTGGATTAGATCTTGACTCACTGACGCTGCGAAGAGATGTTGCATCTCTTTGCGTATTCTATCGCGTCTACCACGAGGAATTCTCAGGGGAATTGTTCGGGTTAATTTCAGCCGCTCACCGCTCACCAACATACATCGCGACAAAACTGGAGATACCATCCATACCATACAACTTCCTTGTGGAATCAACTACCACCAATGATTTACGGACCGATACGACTTAGCGGGCTTCAAGAAAAGCGCCTAATCTTTTTTAAAAGGCTGGCAACGCATCTGCAATTCCCCTGGTGTTACAGTTGTTCATAGGCGACGGTAGTCACTTACCATCAGGTGAGCCGCATGCTCGTTTCCCCTCTCTCATATAAGAAAATATTCATTCGATAATTAGGAATCCAATTTATTACTAAACACACATCTAAAATTAATATTATTCTGTATTTGGAGACTACAACATATTTTAAGTCATTCCCATAGTTAGTTTTATGTCACTAAGGCGATGCACAAACGTAGATACTTTTGTGTCTTGTGTGGAATGCAAGCTACCAGTAAATATTTTATTTTCATGTAATCAATATGAAATCAGCCATTCCTTGCGCAGACGCAGACACTTTTTGTGTTCAGTTGCTTCCACTTGACACATACCTATCGCCAATTAAATAGTGTTCGCTATAGGTAACTGGAAACTTTAAGTCGTCAGTTGAAGACACAAGCAACACAAAGTAAATTTCCTTACAATTGTACGGCGCTGACATTGACGTGGACGATTTGCCTGTAAATTTTCACAGCGACGACATTTATGTCAACGTGTAATCAACACAACAATCAACGGTAATGTTTCTTCAACGACAACTATCGTGAAACTGATGGAGAACAAGCAACGAATTGTTACCAGTGACCAGTTGTAGCAACCCGCGACTGTGTCCGATTGCCGCTACTGGACACAGCGACTACGGTTTCCTGTGATGTGTGCCGTGTCGGTAACAAAAAGTGTCCACGTTTGCGCAGCGACTAAGATAAAATTTTGTTGACCTTATTAAAGCCAAGTCAACATAATTAACAAATTCATATTTAATAGCATATTTATTTAAAATACAATTATTTTACTTTTTAGATGACAAACACAAGTTTCAACAAATTCAACGTGGACGTTATAGAACCACAAATTGCGCAAAGGATAACACCTGGGGAAGAGAATTTAGAGTTATGCAGATCCTCAGAAAAGGTAGTATAACTTTATTATATTGCTTATTTCTTCTAAATTGGCCGATCACGACAGCGCCAGCATCGCTCGATACAAAAGATCTTCTCCTCCTATAAGAATCAGCTAATCATGTACAGAGAGTAAAGGAAATCCATTGGCTCAATCGTCTTTTGGCCATCAAAAACGGTATATAGATATATTGTAACATAGCGAGCTGAACATAAGCCTCGCCCAAGCTATCAAGCACGGTCCTGAGCATCCATCGACTTCCTGCACTTATTACCAAGTCATCACTGGATCTATTGAGGAGCCACGCTATACTTCGCTTATCGGTACGTGTCTTCCACTCGAGAACCTTTCCTCTTCATCGGTTGTCGGTACTTCGAGCTCTAATTTTTTTATACAATGAAGGTGATAAACAAGCACATAGTCCACGTGATGGTAAGTCGATGCTCTGGCCCATAGAAATCTACATTTATACTCGATTAAGGATCAAAATGCAGATACGTTGTCACCCCTGAGGACTAAGTTGGAATGCCTCGTTTCCAGTAAAAAAGATCTTCGGTTCTCTACACTCATCATACGAAATACAGCAGCCTTAAGCTGTTATTTTGCGCTGGTATTCTGTAAGATCGTGGTCCTACCCCGGTCGGGCCAACCCATATATGCTACAACTAAGATAGCTGCAGCTTAGCTCCACCACATATATGGTTGGCCCGTTGCCATTTCAAGTTACTGATCTGTTGGGCTATGTCAGTTACTCGGGTTCTACTGCGAATATTCTCATCCTATTTCTTTAAAATAAAAATAAAAATTGCAAGCCTTGGTAACTCTGGGTCTAAACGCTCGCCGTCAACAGCATAGTACGCGAGCAACTTGAGTTCAATATCAACTGGTGCCAACGAATTGCTAAATTATTTTTAAGTGCTGGCTTACCATGTGATCGTCGACGAAGGAAAACATTGGGAGGAAACATACTAAAACTTACTTCATCTATTATATGATTAAGAATCAAAATTCACATGCGTTGTCTGACCTGAAGACTAAGATGGAATGCCGCGTTTCCAGTAAAAAGTATACGAAACACAGCAGAATTGTGCTTCTATTTCACGCTGGTATTCTGTGTGAGTGTGGTTCGTTCCTAGTAGAACCGAGCTATTTGTACTGCATCATATTAGAGCGGCTACAACGTGAACTTATATAACATTACTCTATATTTTCAGCTTTTCAATCCTGAAGCGGCAAAGGATGTCAACGACCAATGGCATTACATTGTAAATAAAGTACTTAATGTACAGCAAACTTTCAGAGTTGAAATTTGCGAGTAAGTTCACAGTATACATGCTTACTTTTTTATATAGATATATATTTATATAGATAGATACACGTGACAAGTGAGCACACAGTCCACCTATGCTAAGTGGATTCTGTGACCCATAAACATTTACATTTATTATCGATAAAGAATCAAAATTAAAATGCATTGTCATTCCTGAGGATTAAGATGGAATGCCTTGTTTCCAGTAAAAAGTCTCCGGTTCTCTACACTCACCAAACGAAACACAGCAGCATTAAGCTGCTATTTTACGCTGATATTCTGTGAGAGCGTGGTCCTACCCCGATTGAGCCGACCCATCCGTCCTGCAACTACAATGCTGCAGCTGCAGCATGGCTCTACAACGTAATGGAGAATATTATAAAATAAATGGCCATTGACTATTTCAAAATCGAAATGACGCTACATTAACAGATCTCACCGAGGCTTCGTCCCGTAAATAATCAATAAATATAAACGATATCGTTATATTGATAAGCAGTGTAATGTAACAGCTTTTTTAAACCAGTTTTTACAGCGTTGGAGATAGTATGTCAATTCTTTCTTATAGTTAACCTCACTAGCACACTGCGCACTCAGTTTATAAGCGAGGCTTTGGTGAACGACGCGATATCCGTCTGTCGATTATTCTATAAATATGTATTCATTAATGCCGTACCCGAATCCCACAGTCTGGTGAAGGGGAGCAGTAACTCCAATGCGAGGACATTAGCCCTAAGAGGATATATATGTATATATCACCTTACTTGTCCAGTGTGGAGAGTATAGATACATCTATCTAGATATGGATATGATACATTAAAGTACCTTAAAACAATACCATTTATCATTGCTATGTAGGGTTATTTTGCAATAACCGGCCAAATTAGCAGAAAAGGTTCAAAATAAGTAATTCCTATATTGTTAATGGGGAAAATAAATTAATAAAAAACAATCCCAAACATTCTGTCCTTTTTATCTTTAAATTTAAAATGCGTGGTAATGCATTATTTTAACTGATTTTACTACGCACACACACATTCGTATATATATTATATACGAATATATATATATATATATATATATATGTGTGTGTGTGTGTGTGTGTGTGTGTGTGTGTGTGTGTGTGTGTGTGTGTGTGTGTGTGTGTGTGTGTGTGTGTGTGTGTGTGTGTGTGTGTGTGTGTGTGTGTGTGTGTGTGTGTGTGTGTGTGTGTGTGTGTGTGTGTGTGTGTGCGTGCGTGTATATGTGTTCTGGTTTATTCGAACTTCGTTACCTTTTGTTTCTCATTATTAGTTTACTTTTGCTGCACTACCCATATGTCTATCTCTGCTTAGCCTAATGGTTGACTGGGAGAGAATGCCTTAAAGCATTAAGTCCGTCATATGCACGATTTTTCTTTTGTGCATTAAAGTTTAAATAAATAATTAAATAAAATTATTTCAAATAAAAGTAGAAGTCTTATTTACTTGTATTTTCAAAAACTGCAATAACGGTATATCATTATTTATATATTTGAACTTAAGTTTAAAATTTGGCAACCTTTTTGAAAAATAACCCTGTATAACCAAACTTGTACATAGTAAATTAAAGTAAAGCTAAATCCTATTATAGTTCCACAGGCCACCTCCCATTTTAAAGAGGGTTATGGAGCAATTAGTCAAGCGCGCTAATCCAGTTCATGTTGACGATATCCCCAAAAAGTGTTACTCCTCGGGCATGTTGGTTCTTTTTTCAGCGCCAACCATGTGAACAAATCAGCTCTTTAAATTGCAATTAATCATTTCATTGCTGCCACCGGGTATATATAAATATGTGTATATAAATACGTCCACGCTACTAAACACTTAAACAGTTAAGCGCTACTAAACAGTTAAAAAATATAATACGTTTTTGTTTTTTTTTTTTTAGGAGACAGAACGACCCGTGTAACTCGGTAGTGCATTTCGCACAAGGCAACGAGGCTTCGTGTAAGCAGAAATATATCCTACGGAAAATGGTGGCACTCGATTACAACGGTAAAATGGTCGAGAAACCATTTCTCCTCCCTAGTTGTTGTTCATGTATATATAGAGTGATTGAAGTTTAAATTATATAAATAAGAAACAATGTCGTTATATTTTTAATAAAATCCTTTTTTTTCTTGTAAGTCCTGGTTTCTCCTTATAAGTCCTCATTAAAGTTAAAGAGTTTCGAAGTGATGTCATAGGCATCGCGCAGTTCTGTTTCGTTATAGGACACCTGTTCCTTGCTTACAGTTAAGTACTTATTTAAAATATTACTTAGAATTAATATTACCTCTATATACCTCTAGGGGTATGTGAGGTTGCCTGAAAAGTCTAAAACACTCTTGACCACGGTAAAGGTACCGCAATTTCTTGACTAAGATTGAAAACCATTCAATTTGTATCATAGATTTAATTTATATTATTTATATAACTTAAAATATTATTTTAAAGTCCATGAACTACTTACTATGCAGCGAAAAGTATAAAAAATTTGTAATTCTGTTATGTTAAAATACGATGTTGCACACACTGCGTAAGTTTTCTTGATCATCACACTATTTCCCTAATCCTCACTATCCCATTATTTGAATAGTACAAAAGTAAGCATAAAAGTCAATTAGAGGGATTTTCATATTCACTTTGACATTAAGAGTTTAATTACGGACATGAATCTTAACTAGACTTCATTGAAGAATATGTGTAAGTTACAATTATTTGTGACGAACATGAAACAATTTGTTGATGTTTTATTCGTTCCAATGTAAATTCCAATTTGATTCTTTACGAAAGGATTTTCATGTGTCATTATTAATTGTTAATAAAAGTTGATACTATCTCAAAGTCTCAGTTTTATTTCAAATCAATTTAGTTTTGTAACGCAACGGAATTTTGTACATAAATATGCCAGAAAATTTCGAACTTATATCGCGACTATGGAAATGGCTGGTTCAAAATGTCACAATCTCTAAATTTGTATAAATAGTATGGCCTAGATTTAAATTTTGGCATTGTAGAGTTCGAGTTTGAACTCGAGATTTTTTCTGTAATGTGTCACAATTAAAATAATACTAATAAAAAAGCAATAGAGAAGGAAACAATGTCATTAAGGTCACTCGTCACATTATAAAGCCAGTTTAAATTTACATTTTTTTATTTTTGAAAATTAATTAATTCCTATTTCTGTTTCTTATTATTACTGCTTTTGTGTTTCATCACATGTTCACTGCTGACCATCTAAGAATGCTTAAGAATGCTAAAAATGAAAGCACACTCCTGAGCTACTTGCGTCCATTAATTTCCTGTATCTCATAGCAGGTCATCACTCCATCTAGTACTGCCTTTAACTTCGGTATGACACTGCCACCTTTCCTCTCTATGGATTGTCAGTCTATTTTGACTTTTTCAACTTTTTTTTAACGTGGTAGAGCCATGCTGCAGCTATATTAGTAGTATAGTTGTATCACGAATGGGTCGGCTCGACCGGGGAAGGACCACGCTCTCACAGAATACCAGCGTGAAATAGCAGTTTAACACTGCTGTGTTTCGTATGGTGAGTGTAGAGGACCGGAGACCCTTTTTACTGGAAAAGAGGCATTCCATCTTAGTCCTCACAGGTGACAACGCATCTGCATTTTGATTCGCATACGAGGATAAATGTAGATGTCTATGGGCCACAGCAACCACTTACCATCAGATGGACTGTGTGCTCGTTTGTCACCCTATCCTATATAAAAAAAAGTCTGCTTCTATTGTGAATTTTCTTTGCAAATTTTGCTTTGAATCGAATTCTACCACGTAAAGAAACTCCGAGCATAGCTTTCTTCATAGCTTACTGGGCGACATTTAGTACTCATACTCATACGGCCAGAAGCAAAGAGATTTTCAGATCTATGTGCCACCACAGATCCATCTCTTGTCTCAGATATGAATTATATATCCTAACAGAATATGTTAGGATATATAATTTTTAATCACTGTACCAAAAGCAATGTTTTTGTTTTCGAGATAAGCGAGGCAAAAATTACCTACAAACGTACTTATACAGATACAGAGGACATGGTAATCCTCGAATCCGGCAACTTGTTATATCACCGGAATAGCGACCATCTGGCCTAAGGAGGTGTCGGATGGCATTTTAGTATTTTCATTTATCGTCCACAAGTCTCTCGTTAACAACGTTGTAAAGATTGAGAGTGTGTCGACGATGGTTGCATACCTTATAGTCAGAATCACCAAACGGTATTCGTTGAAGGTCATACAGGTTTACGCACCACCTTCCGCACATCCCGACGAGGATGTGTAGGAAATGTATGAGAATATATCTAGAGCCATGTATTCCTCCAAAATCCACTATACTGTGTTTATGGGAGACTTCAACGCAAAACTAGGCACAAGAGAGAACGGTGAGCTGAGGGTAGGGAAATTTGGAATAGGGCAACGGAACCCAAGGGGCCAGCTGCTGGCCGACTTCATGGAAAAAGAGGGACTCTTTATGATAAACTCTTTCTTCCAGAAGCGGCCCCACAGGAAGTGGACCTGATCGAGCCCTGACGGTTCGACAAAAAATGAGATTGACTTCATTACTAGACAACAAAAGCCACTGAGAATGACTAGACAACAACTGTTCAGTGATATTACAGTGATCGCGGGGGTGAAACTAGTAACGATCACCGAATGTCTAAAGTCAACGATCCGTCTCCCTCGAACTTGAATCCAAAGTCCCAAAACAGTTAAAAAACCTCGAGTTACAAAACCGTTTTCAGTGTCTAGAAGACTGCAATGAAGTGGACGATATGAATGACAAGCTCGTGGAAACTGTCCATGCGGTCGGATCTAAGTTTTGCAATACCCGCCACAGAAGAACACAAAAACTCTCCGATCACACTCTTAATCGCATGGCTGTTAGACGGGAAATGAATCTGCAGTCTTCAGTAGGCAACTAAACAGACAGATCTCCAAATGCATGCGGCGGGACATACGCAATTTTAATTCTGCTCATATTGAAGAAGCGATGGAGCGTAACCAAGGCTCCAAAGTCTTTGCCAGAGATCTGTCTCCTAGAAAGAGCCAACTGTTGAAGCTGAAGACCGAGTGTGGCAGCGTCGTTTCCGGGAAAACTGAGATTTTGAGTGAGATTGAGAGGTTCTATGGACAGCAGTACACATCATCGTTGGAGCTACACGCAAGTGTGAGTAACGATCCAAGAGTAAGTATTATCCGACACTATTTCGATGATACTCCGGAGGTCAGTCTGAGCGAAATTAGAATGGCTCTCGAGCACCTTAAAAACGGCAAAGCCCCAGGTGAAGATGGAATTACAGTGGAGCTTCTGAAAGCGGGTGGAAAACCGGTACTTGAAGTCCTTCAGAGGCTCTAATTCCGTCCTCCATGGTGGCACTACACCGGAGGCGTGGAGCAGAAATACGGTGGTCTTATTCTTAAAGAAAGGTGACAACGCTTTCTTGACAACGTTTTCTAGCTAATACTCTTCAACAGAGCAGCGTTTATGTGGCGTTCAAAACAAACAACTGTACGTAATGTCTGTAATAATAAAGATAAGTTGGATATACGTCAAAGGCGGGTATATACAAACTTTGTTTATTTGTGACAACGTGGGTCAGACTTAGATACACGTTATAAAGAGCATTTAGCCGCATACAGAAATTCCAATACCGATAGATACTATTTCGTTAAGCATCTCTTGGACAGTAGCCACAACCTAGACAATGATCTTTAAAGTCTTACATACTTGTAATAAAATAACTGTGTCTGCTGGAACAGCTAGAGGTATTTAAAATAAAAATAGTAACGTTGCACTACTGAATGAACACACAAATGTTTCTAAATAAGACAATGTTAGTGTGTGTAAGCGCAATATGGATTTCATAGGTAAGTTCCTTTAGTAATTATGAGCCGTGGTAGCTCAGATGGTTGGTACTCGCTGTAAATTTCACAGTACGCGAGCAATCCGGGTTCGATTCCCGCCGGCACCATTGAAATGATTAATTGCAATTTTAAGTGCTGATTTACCACGTGCTCAGCGGTGAGGGAAAACATCGTGAGGAAAATCTGAGAAATAAGAAAAAAATGCGAAGACATGTAAAGTTCGCCAACACGCACTAGGGCAGCGCGGCGGACACTTCCTTGCGCTGAAACCCTCTCAGAAATGAGGGGAGGCCTGTGCCCAGCAGTGGGACGTATATAGGCTGTAACTTTAACTAATAGTGGTAAAGTAAAAAATGACTTTCAATAAGAATTACACATTTGATCTATATTGAATAAAAAATTATTCTATTCTATAACTTTTTTAGTAATTATTACTACTACTACAGCCCATTACAAGTCCAATGCTCAACATAGGCCTCCGCGATAATCTATGGGTATAATTAATATTTATTACAGCTCGCCAAAAGTAAGCTACTGATCATATGCCTCACCCAGATTGGGTGTGCCGTAGTTGCCATGCTTGGCAGGCGGGTTGTCAACGGTAGTTTTTTTTTATTATTAGTAGTAGTTGTTATCAAAAAGATGCTGCTATCCATCACCTGTTTCATACTCCCTCTGTCGTCTTTTACTACACCCATGAAAATGCATGAATCATGATACTACCCCAATTATACCATATCGTAATGATACTACCCCATATCTTTCTCTTTCGTCTCCACTATACAGCAAACAAAGACAAAGACAAAATGACAACTTTGTTCTTGAGGTTCTTATAAAATTGAAATTTTTGAAAAGTGTGGTTTAGATTTAGGAAGTTTGTTTTGATAGAGTCTCATTTCCATTATTGGACACGAAAGATGATGATGCCTACCGGAAATAAAGCCCCTTAAAACTTGTAAGTAACTATTATAACTTTTAACGCTCTTAATATTTCACTGTGATATGGTCAGATTAATAAATATTTGAAAATATTTCAGTGTGTAATTATTAGTATTTTATTGTTTTAATTGGCTTTATTACCATTTTAATTTCTGACACGGGCTGCCAAAAGCTTCGAGATTTTATATTACTATTATTTTATAATTAATTAATTTATAATTATTAATTTTTGTTGTTATGGATGGATACAATTTTTGTTTTTATTGCATGTAAAATTTAACCTTGTGTGCGTGTTGGATTTTCTGTAAGCCACAGTTTATGAATTAAATAAATAAATAAAAAATTAAACTCGCGATTGTAGGTATTTGAATACCTGAGTCTTCGTCTTAACCCGTCAACTTCGGCTGATATTTTCATGAATGATGGCGAAAGAAAAAATCAATTAAGAAAAAGGACAACGTTGATAAAAACGATAAAAAAATACATCGTTCTTAAACATATTAAAACTCAAATAACCGGCTTATTTCTGCCGTCAAAATTATTGCAAGTATTTCATCGGAAAATCTGGTGACCAGCTCAACTTGTTCAATTCACCCAATACGAAGGAATATCCGTGCATACTGTTGGGTTTTCCCACATGTAATAAGCGATACGGACAACTGTATGCTAGTTGATGAGTGATAAAACAAATGCCATAGACTAAAACTACAAATAATAACGGTAGTGTCACGTAGGTAATAAAGTGAAAACTGAAAAACAATTAAAAATATGTACAACATATAACTGGTTCTGATATTTTACGAATGCAATGCAAAGACTTTTATGTATATTACTAAACCGAAAATTCAGAAAAAAAACTGTCACGGCTGTGAATCGCGTCCGCTTATTTTCATTCACGACTGGTACTCTTTTAGGAAAATAAGAAATAAAGTTACATACTTACCTGAAATAAACTTCATCACGTTGACAAAGAGCGTACATGAATAATGACACCATTTTTTATTAACATTACACAAAACCAGTGTTACATGTCGAATATAACGTTCGCGGTTTATCCTGTTGTATTATCGATTGTAAGAAATTATATCCGGCAAACAAATAGCACGATTCAGAGCATCCTGGCTAGGATTAAAAGATTTCAATACAATTATTCAATTTGTGCCCTGTTTGGCTGCAACATCAAATGTATACATACTGCAGCCTCTATACATATTATTTCATTAAAAAACAAATAAATTAATATATTATTGAAGTAAATAACACGCGTATAAATAATGTATTATATTATACAGCGTAAATGTCGCTTCTAAATTCATAACCTAATTTCATGTTCTTTGATATGTATGACGTAAGTAGCACTTGTTTTTCATTATTATTTTTATATAAGTTAAGATTGATCTATGCATTATAATGAGAGGTTTAAACTGAGAGGTTTAAATAATAAATTACCCCAAGTCTTCAAGCCAGCGCACAGAATTTGAAGAAACAAAAAGTATTAATTAAACAAAGATGGTGTGGTTATACAGTTGTGCTATTTGGATTTCGCTGGTGAGTGTATTACACCATGTAATTATTTCGAATTATGTAATTTTCCATCTTTGTCTAGTTCGCTTCTTGTTATTTATTTAAGTGCTCCAACATTTGAACATCGCCTTAATTGTTAGTTGACAATGATTTTTCCTCCTTTTATATTTTATATCATTATTAGTAGATAAAACTTATTTAATTTTAATTTATTCATTAAGTAATATACATGTATATTACTAACTAAATGCAATAATTAAACATTTAGCTTGTCACAAATCAACACTAAAGGTGAAGAGCGAATAAGTATAGCTAAAAAAGGTATAAAAACAGAAATAACAAAAACCTGTTGCCAGCCATGGACATTATAAATTGCCAGCATACAATACATTTTTATTAACAAATAAGTTATTTTCATTCTTAATTAAAATAAATAATAAAATAGGTATTCGAATATAGATGAAAATAAATTGTTAAGTTTGAAAAAGCTTATCTAAGCTAAAACATGTATTTAATAAATAGTATAATATTATTTTCTGGCAATACCGGAAGAAGTAATAAACCATCCCAGTGATTTTTGGGAAAGGTCCGAATATTAAACAAAACAAATATGACTTCCGCTAAATTTTCAAAAATACGAAAGCACAATAATATTATCAAGTAATATGAGCAACAGTGGGTAAAATAGCCGCTAGGACAGTGGTTAAATAGTGGCTCTGGCCACCCCAAAGCAGTTTTCTAGTAAATATTAAAAACCGTAATTAGAACAAAATAACAATATTAAAATAGAATACGTTCAATAGTGCTTTAAAAATACATTAAATTACAACATTTAATAAATTAATAATATGTAGCCGAAACAGGCACTATAAGAAATGCTTAATGTTGCTCGTTCTCTCTTCACTGAATGTCAATAGAAAGAGAGAGGTATAGAGATAATATTTAAGTTATGTAAGCCATAATTAACGATTATAAGTCGTATGTTGTTAATATACAATTCCGTTGCTTAGGAAATCTCGTCTCATGAATATGCATGTGGTGGTGGCGTATAAAAAAGCTACCAGTCAACCTCAGAGTGATTCAAAGATAAAATTAAGTACGTGTAAACCGTACACAAATGTACTACTTGTAATAATCATCATTACCTTAAATATAAGATTTTTATTCTATTGAATAAAAATCTTATTCGGTATTATTTTAATAGGCGGTATTCCGCCTATTAAAATTTCACTACTGAACGTGGGTATCCCCATATAAAGGAAATATATGCCACGGTCGCTACGCTTGGTAGGCAGAATGGTAACCGCTGATTTTGGAGTGGTTTTCAGGAAGATACTGCTACCCATCTTCGGTTTCATATCCGTATTTCGCCTCTTACGATACCCACGGAACGATATGGGATCTAAGATGTTTTTAAGGCCGGCCACATACATACGGAATTCCGTTTCGTTTCGGAATCCCGAATCGGGATTTCGTGAATACATCACACACATACGTTTTTTTCCGTTCGGAATAACAAGGGTCAGTTGAGAGACGTTAGCCATTGCGTCTAGACATTCTGCCAGTAAATAATGACGACGATTTTCTAATTGTGATTCCATTATTGCTCTATCATTCTTACTAGGTGCATCCCCTTATCACCCTAAGCTTGCAATATAGTCAATACTATGTAAAAAGATCTATCTATCCAGAGATATTTTTCAAATATTTATGTAATAATTTTATGTAATAATTAGTCGTAAAGAATTTACATTCTTTACGACGAATTATTAAATAAAATAAGATGAAAGGTTACGAAAAGCTATACACCTACAGGATTAAATGTAAAAACATACATAAACACACCTACTCGCTTCGGTCGTGCGACGTAGGCGTGTGTATCTCTTTACGGAAACGACTCACTGATACGAATCACTGAAGTGACACAAAAGATTGGTTCAGTAACAACGTTTCAAATGTATCATTTGTATCTGGAACAGTGAAACATTACTTTGCTCTTTGCTCATTTCGCGCGACGCGTCGCTTGCGAGGCGACTGAGCCACGAGAGAAAGAGAGAGAGACTGAGACAATGATTAACTTAACTATTGACCCACGAGTGGCGAGTGAGCGGGCGAAATAATTATAATCCACACAAGTCAGATAGAGATAACAAATAAGAAGTGTATCCTCAACTCGTACGGATTTTCGCTGACGTTATTCATGCACGTAAAAATTACCACTAAGGCGCTTATGTGTCAAATACTATACGGTCGTTTTTTGTATGTAACGTTTGCATTAACAAGTTGACATTTTACGTTGATGCGGCACTTGTCAAATTATTTATATTCATTAGCGCCTGTTTACGAAAACATACTGAGTTATGTTTAGGATTTCTTTGCGTAGTGATTATTGTGACTTTATTTTCTTCCTTTTCATCGTAAAGTTTAGAGTTATGATACTTTACGAGTAAATTCTGTGTACATAGACATTGCTGTTTTGTGTAAATGGACATTTTTGTAAATAATGAATTGACATAGTGACATTTTTGTTAAAGTATGAAGGACAATCGATTTTATATACAATCTTATTACGGTACACAATAAATAATCTAAGCACTTATATTATTCAGCATGGTTGCCACACAATATTTCACGGATCGGTCAGTAATAAACGCCCGCGACGCAACTTAATGTACCTATTCGGAACATTCTTTCTTTTATATATTTTGAGGCGATGATACAAATGAGCCAAATGAAACATATCAGTGTTTCGGAACATTTCAGTGATCAAGATGCAAATGTTCCAATCCCAAAAATGATACACTTTGCCCACCTCCAGTGCGACGAACACTGAGCGCGTTCCGTACGGAATTTGCGTATGTGTGTTGCGACTCGTACAAAATCTATGGAAGACGTGCGTTCGGAGTGGCTTTTTTCCGTTCGGGATCCCGAACGCACAGGCGGTCATACGGAATCTCGAATCGGAGAAATTCCGTACGTATGTGGCCGGCCTTAAAGTATAGATACGTCATACTCGCTCTAAAATGGCAATACGAAAGTCAGGTAATTGCCCGACTCGTATTCAGTCGGGCACGCTCTCACGTCGCGGCTATACCTTCGCTTCGGCTTGTAAATCTTCTAGTTATTCGTGGCAAAATTGCCTTCCTGTGTTTTTAAGTACTTATCTTCACGCAAAATCCCTGACGGGGTAGCCAGAGAGAACAGATCGCCAAGTGTCACGATCCTTAGATACCTCTTTCGCTTCTTTCAGATTCATTATCTTCTTCATACATGCACGTCTAGGTATCCGAGTACTCTTGACCCTCCCCTCTTCGAGCAATTTGCTCACATGGTCTTCGAAAGTTAGTCTCGGTCTACCTCGACACCTTTTAATATTTACTTTCGCGCTATATATTTTCTTCATCATTCGGTCTTCAGTCATTCGCTCAACGTGCCCAAACCATCGAAGCACGCCCTTATCAATTTTTGTGATAAGGTCATCTTTCAAACCTGCCATATAGCGAATCTCTTCGTTTCGCTTTCGGTCGGCCATGCTAACGCCGCACATTTTACGAATCGATCGCATCTCCACTGCATCCAACTTACTTTTATGCTTCTTCTGGCATACCCAGGTTTCGCTGCCATATTACAAAGTCGGTACCAACACTGCGTATGTATTGCAAGGCGTGCACTCTTCACTACGCCTTGCCTTTTGACTAACAAATCATACGGCAACTGTTAGAGACTAGAAAAACGTCTCATAAATATTTTAAATATAGATGTTTTGTTCATAATTCATTTTATTATTTCATCACTAACCGCTAGTGTAAACTTTGACGCTAGCTATGTGTGTTCATTTTCCATATCGGTATGTCACGCGCTCGCGCCAGTGAGCGCTCGGCAGCAATCAATACGTAACTAATGATATACCTATATTCATCTTTTTTTAACGATAGGTATGCCCTATCATTTGTCTCTTTTTGTTAGAGCAAAATTTCATAATAAATAACTGTACGTAGATATAGTACTACCTGCCCCACTTTAAAATAGTATAATGTTAGTGTGTAACCTGTCTATCTTTTTAATACGTCTTTGTATGGGATAGTTGATGCTCTCACGCCGCCACTATTCGGCAGCCACGGGTACCTACCTATGAAATTGCCGTTTTATTTCACTGGTCACTATGAATTGCAAACGATATGAATTGACATGAAATTCTAAATTCATATTAATTTTATATTTAAGTTATATTATTCCATCTTCAAAATAGGTTATTCATTTGTTTCTTTGGTTTTTGTTTTTTCTTCAATATTACTATATTTATAACGTATTGTTACTTGCGTGGTGAGTGAAAATGCCGATTAGAATGAAAAATTTATGTATTCTTAAACACAAACACAGGAAGTGTACAATCATGTTGTCCAAAATCGCATGGCTTCTTTGGTGAGCTCCTTAATAACCGCAGATGTTGTAAGTCGATTGCTCGCAGTCGCTTCCCGAAGTAGAGTTCACTATCTCGTTTCCGAAGTAATTGATTCTCTGATCGCCACTTTCATAGCCAACAAAAGGAATGTAGAATACTCGCGATTAACAAATCCAAAGAGAAAAGGCTCTATCTAACGGCTTATCCTGAGAGTTGGGCAGTATACTGTTCGTATAATTTACTATAGCATCTTGCTCTCTGTTGTCATGGTTCCCGCTGACCGTTATTGTCTAGAATGGCAATGATGGTGGTGAAGCCAGCACTCAAACAACCCAGATTGGTGGACTGTATACTGGTATTGTACTGATGGTTGTAGCACGGAAGGGTAGGCTCAACCGGGGAAGGACCACGATCTCACAGAATCATCAGCATCGTCATCATCATCATTACAGCCTTTCACAAGTCCACTGCTGAACATAGGCCTCCCCAAGTTATGCCACAAAGCACGGTCCGAGCCACCTACATCCATCGACTGCCTGCATGTGGTACCAGGTCGTCACTCCATCTAGTAAGGGGTCGCCCTAAACTTCGCCTACCGGTACGTGGCCGCCACTCGAGAACCTTTTTTTCCCATCGGTTGTCGGTATGGTCTCACGGAATACCAGAGTGAAATAGCTTCTGTTTTGTATAGTCCGAAAAAGTCCAACCAGAAACCTTTTTACCGGTAGCGAGCCATTCCATCTCAGTCATCATGGGTATTGTTACCCATATATGCCTTGCTGCTATGTTTCGCATGGTGAGTGTAGAACGAGTTAAATTTTAATTCTCAATCAAGCATAGATGTGGATATCTATGGGCGACAGCATCCACTTACTGGATGCTCATTTGTTACTATTATTCTATAAAAAATAATACAAAGGCGTTCCTGTTTCCACGTGTGTGAAGTCACGTGCAAACATTAATATATTATAAAACTGCTCAATCGATCGGGAGTCGGGATTAGTTGCTCATGACCACAAAGTACATTATCACATGACTCAGCTTGTCAAGTTACTGCGTAGCGTTAATGGCGCGACTTTTAACTCTAAATAACCCAAAGGTCACTTAAAGGGCTTATTGATAGATATCGAAAGGTTATAAGGTATAATGAGCGTAGTTTCGAGCAATACGAGTACGTCATTTTTATTATTAATAATAATTGAGAATTCAGACCATAAGTTAATATATCAATACCAATATTAAATGGTTCGTATTGATGTGTTATGTAATAAGTTACTTACTTACTTACTTATCTTCACGCACAATCCCTGACGGGGTAGCCAGAGAGAACAGATCGCCAAGTGTCACGATCCTTACATACCTCTTTCGCTTCTTTCAGATTCATTATCTTCTTCATACATGCACGTCTAGGTATCCGAGTACTCTTGACCCTCCCCTCTTCGAGCAATTTGCTCACATGGTCTTCGAAAGTTAGTCTCGGTCTACCTCGACACCTTTTAATATTAACTTTCGCGCTATATATTTTCTTCACCATTCGTTCTTCACTCATTCGCTCAACGTGCCCAAACTACCGAAGCACGCCCTTATCAATTTTTGTGATAAGGTCATCTTTCAAACCTGCCATATTGCGAATCTCTTCGTTTCGCTTTCGGTCGGCCATGGTAACGCCGCACATTTTACGAAGAGATCGCATCTCCACTGCATTCAATTTGCTTTTATGCTTCTGGCATACCCAGGTTTCGCTGCCATATAACAAAGTCGGTACCAACACTGCGTTATGTATTGCAAGGCGTGCACTCTTCACTACGCCTTGCCTTTTGACTAACGCAGTCAGGGCACCATTGACTTTGTTCCCGGCAGCGACACGCCTGTTCACATCTAAATCACATCTTCCATCCCGGCTAAAAGCACTCCCCAAGTATACAATTTCATCTACTTGTTCTAGACATGTAATAAGTTACAAAGGAATATTTATATTTTTTAACAGTGGTAGAGCCACGCGGCAGCTTTTGCTGTCGCACGGATGGGCCGGCTCAAACCGGGGTGGTACCACGACCTCACAGAAAACCAGCGTGAAGTAGAGGTTTACCTCTGCGTTTCGCTTGGTGAGTGCAGGTGGCTGGAGGCCCTTGTTACTGGAAATGAGGCATGCCATCTTAGTCCTCACGGGTGACAACGCATCTACATTTTGATTTCTAATAGAGGATAGATGTAGATGTCTATGGGCCGCAGCAACCACTTACCATCAGATGGACTGTGTGCTCGTTTGTCACCCTATCCTATAAAAAAAATTATTTATATTACAATATACAATTTTTACTGTAATACTAAATAGCAAGAATATGTGGCGGCGCTGTCGTCGCGCCACAAGTGAATCACACCGAAGGCTAAATCACGCTTTCAAAGTTTCGTAATGCCGAGCTGTTATATATATATATATATATATATATATATATATATATATATATATATATATATAACAGCCCTTTGTCGGCACTGGGGTAAGTAGTGGACCCTCTTACTCCACCACTGCACGGAAAATTACAATAGAAATTATATAAAAGTATAAAATTATAAACACGTAAAATGAAAATTATCAAAATAAATATTATATATAGATTACAAATACTTAATTATAAATTGAGTCCTTCGACGTTTATCCTTCCAGATATTTCTAACGTCGCATAGCAGTGAGGCCCGGCAAACGGGTCAGCACCCGTTTAGAAGAGCGAGAGCCGCTGAGGGAAATATACCGGTAACGAATGGTAAGTTTTGTGGTTTTAAAAGGTATAACTTTAACGACAGCGTAGCTAAATATCACAAAAATATTCGGTAAAAACATAACATTTTTTATAGGATAAGAATGACAAACGAGCACACTGTCCACCTGATGGTAAGTGGTTGCTGTAGCCCATAGACATCTGCATCTATCCTCGATTTTAAATCAAAATGCAGATGCGTTGTCACCTGTGACGACTAAGATGGAACGCCTCATTTCCAGTAAAAAGGCTCTCCGGTTCTCTACACTCACCATACGAAACACAGCAGCGTTAAGGTGGTATTTTTAGCTGGTATTCTGTGAGAGCGTGGTCCTTCCCCTGTCGAGCCGACCCATTCTTGCTACAACTACTACTAATATAGCTGCAGCATGGCTCTACCACGTAATAAAAAATGAAAAAATTACCAAACCAAATGAAAAAATTATTTAGTTTTTTTTTTTAATTTTGACTTATTCTTTTAAATATTTTCCTATGCGCTAGGTGGAAAATAGCTCTGCCTTAGCACTTATGTAGCGTAACAAAAGCCTATTCACTCTTACCTTGAAAACGCTTAGATCTTAATCGGACGGAAGATAAACGCCACCAAATTATTCTACTCCCTTGCTGTAAACCGTTACGTTCGAACGAAGCGTGAATAAGAAAAAGTGTAAAGAAGTTCTGACCGCCTGGTTGTCAGATGGTGGAAAGGATAGGGTAATAGGGTAGGGTAAGACTATAGTTATGCTATACCTTTATATATTTATAGTCTTTGTTTTTCTGAAACATGTACCTAACTACTTTCATTACACTATGTTGAGCGTGTGTTGCACATAAATATATAAACACTATTTAACTTCAATTTGAGCGGTGTTAGCACATAAATATATAAACACTATTTAACTTCAATTTGGACGTTTTTTTAATATGATTTAAATTTTAAATTGTGCTCAACATAGTGTAATGAAAGTAGTTAGGTACATGTTTCAGAAAAAACAAAGACTATAAATATATAAAGGTATAGCATAACTATAGCACACAAATATATAAACACTATTTAACTTCAATTTGGACGTTTTTTTAATATGATTTAAATTTTAAATTGTGCTCAACATAGTGTAATGAAAGTAGTTAGGTACATGTTTCAGAAAAAACAAAGACTATAAATATATAAAGGTATAGCATAACTATAGTCTTACCCTACCCTATTACCCTATCCTTTCCACCATCTGACAACCAGGCGGTCAAAAATTCTTTACACTTTTTCTTATTCACGGCTAACACATATATTTTATGTCTCTTTGAAATAGGTAGGTATACAAATCTATTTTTATGGACTCGACCTTCTGTTACGTGACTTCCTGCGGACGCTTTCCGAAATACATCTTATAAAATACCGACAAGATTGGATTCAACCAAATCAAAGTCACCGATAAACGACGTCTCTCCACTAAGTCCAGCTGTGATTCAGATTACCAGCCCATATGTGATAGCAGTACGCCATGAACGACCTGACTTGCGCTTTAAATATAGTAAGAAGCTGCTAAAGGACCGCCGCGCCCTTGCAAGAACACCTATTGCCTTGCGGTTACTTTGGCCATTGATTCAATGAACCGCCCATTGTAGAGGTTCGAAGAAATCTCAACCCCTAACAACTGAAGGCGGTCAGTGTACCCATTCCAAAGATTCATCCCGGAAAGTGGGAGCCAGTGTGAGCCGGCTCGCGGTGAAGAGAGAAGCTTGTGTTTTGGAGGCGCTGAATATCATAAGCTTAGCAGCGCCCCATTCGGAAACTGCCTAAAGTGAGAGATTCGCGAGCTCAACCATAGCTTCTCTTTCGAACTGGGTTTGATCTCGACTGGCCCAAAAATGTAAATGAATCACCCTTATCCTATAAAAAAAAATCATTAAATTATGCTTGCAATATCCACAAGACTTCAGTATTTATCGACTGCACCATTTCCCCGCCTTTGATTTGACAACTAGGGCTGCAATTTTTTTTAATATCGAGTATAGTATTTTCCGCCCTAAATACCTGTAAAATATAGTAGAAATGTAATAATATGATAAATTCAAAGCAACATTTATTTGAGCACTTACTAACAGCTGCAATGCCATAGTCAGCCTTTTCGATAATATAATAGTCTCGCAAACATATAAAATTATAGAATGCGGACTCCTAACATAGTAATATATTATATAATATAGTAGGATTGGTAAGCTAATTACTTACGTTATTGTAATTATTATGATAGAATAGCTGGAAGTAGTTATGAGTTAAGTCAATGACCTCTATAGTATCTCTCAAAAGATAGGTCTTAAGATAAACATGAGCAAGACAAAAATCATGAGTATCGTCCGTGTCACACCTAAATCGAAAGCTGTATCGATTCGAAGCCGGGGCCACGTGATCAGCAGTCACACAATATTAGACCTACGGGGCAGTCGTGGTCTAGTATACACTATTTTTAATACTAAGATAATTAAAAATTAAAAATTTTGTACAGCCGAATTCAATATAAGTTATGAAGAATAACTCAAAAGCTATTGGTCTGACTTGATAAAATTCATATGGGACCACACGAAAAGTACCAGCTTTCAAATAAAAAAAGAATCATCGAAATCGGTTCACCCAGTAACAAGTTATGAGGTAACATACATAAAAAAACATAAAGTCGAATTGAGTACCGTCTCATTTTTGGAAGTCGGCAGAAAAATGTTTCCATATTATGTAAAATACTGTTTGTAGTAAATATAAATAATAACTTAAAATAAAAATTTTAAAAACCGCCGATACAAAATAAGCTGATAATCTTCAAACGGCTAAAAAGATTATCTTGAATCATTGCTAAGAACACTCGATCAAGTCACCTTTCAAAGAAAAAAAAAACTAAATCTAAATCGGTTCATCCGTTTGGGAGCTACGACACCACAGACAGACACACAGATACACACGTTAAACATACGCGTTAAAAATAGAGTCAGAGGTATACTTGGTAAATAATGCCACAGAAAGGGGCCCATTGATTCGAAACACAAATGAGGCGCATATTCGCATCGTCGTGTCTAATATCGCAGTACCATAGGTTTAACATATTTTTTTTTTATAGGATAAGGGTGACAAACGAGCACACAGTCCACCTGATGGTAAGTGGTTGCTGCGGCCCATAGACATCTACATCTATCCTCTGTTACAAATCAAAATGTAGATGCGTTGTCACCCGTGAGGACTAAGATGGAATGCCTCATTTCCAGTAAAAAGGGCCTCCGGCCACCTGCACTCACCAAGCGAAACGCAGAGGTAAACCTCTACTTCACGCTGGTTTTCTGTGAGGTGGTGGTAATACCCCGGTTCGAGCTGGCCGCATCCGTGCGACAGCAAAAACTGCCGCGTGGCTCTACCACTGTTAAATATTTGTTGCCCCTGTCCTTCGCCGGTCACAGGGTGGGTATTTTACTTAAAAATATTAACTTTATTGTTATACAAATAAAATATTTTATTTTTAGAAATTAATTCAAGGCAGCAAGGCCCCTTCGTGCCTCAAATCCCGAAAGACTGCGAAGAAATTGGCATTTGTGACCATGTTCCTAATTATCCGACAGAATACGTGGGTAAATTGTTAAGACAGGTGAGTGTGTCATTGAAACAAGAACATATACTTTATTTGCGTTATTTTATATAGTGGTTATAAATTTATAAAAAAATATTATTGTAATATAGGATCCCAAGCAGATAGTAGCGACCATCCATTTTCTATATTGTGAAATTGGGATATTTCTAATTTCAATAGCCTCCCGAATTATCTTCGTCTCATCATCATCAAGCTCATTCTGCGTAGATCGGTCATCTCCTGTTTCAGATTCCCTCTGTCACCTCGTAAGACGCCCACGGGACAATATGGGGTTATGAATATTCTTACAACGCCACTACGCGGTTAATGGTCTATCTAAGATAAATGACATTATATCATATATGCTCGTTTATGGCAGATTTATAATGATCAAAAGAATAAAGACAAAATCACATTTATGCTACAGAAGTTCAGACAGTCGCATAGTTGGCAAGGACCGCCCAAGACGGGAAGTTTTTCGACCAAATTGGTGATATATTAAAAGGGCCAAATTAATGATACCCTTAACCGAATAGCATGTATGCGTAGATCAAAGTAGCAAGAAAGGGTTGTAAGGACCGTGCAAAAGTGAAACTCGTAGTCTCTGTCTACACCTTCGGGCTAGAGGTTAGAGAGTTTATGTTAGTTTTTGGAAAATATTCACAATGGAGACAAGAAACAGCGGCAAAGGTGACAACTGCTTTGCGTCTGCGTCTGGCAACAAAAGCGGTAATATGACAAATTGTACGATAGGAAAACCATTTATCCAGCAATGATCTACTGATGAGCAAGAGGGGAATGAAAAACGTTTATTTGTTTATTTTCCTTTAGTAATTTGACAACACTATTGATTGACTACAATTTCTTTTGTTTACTCGAATACTACACATTTAAATTTTACTGACTTTATCGCTTATTTTATATTCCCGACGTTTCGGGCACTTTGTATATGCCATAAAATCCGTCAAACATGTCAAACACGTCTGAAGCACGATCTTACGTTTCAGAATCCAGAAATTATTACCAATTTCAACGTGGATGTCTTAGAGCCTTATGATGCCCGAAGAAAACGCACTGCAAAAGGAACTGAGAAAATAAATGGCAAAGGTAAAAAAGGAAATAATATTAAAATTATTGCATTCAACATAATACTAATATTATGATTATGACGTAGCCTAGATTATGCGATTAAAACTATAACCAGTCGCCTTCGCAAGACAATATTCTATGTTGTTGTGTCAGAAGTAGATTTTTATTTTATTAATAAAAAAATTTAGAACTCTAAAACATTTACATAAGTAATAAAATTTATTTAAAAATATACTAATTTAGCGGGTGTGTAATTCACGACATTACTGACTTACTTTTTATTACCACTAAAACTATCCATAATCCTATATGCCATACACGTACCAGTTTACCGTCAAGCTTGCAGCGCGCTTGAAACGGCGTCCAGTAAACTTGACGGTGTATTGCTATCATTGCGCATGACAAGTCTACTTGAAGCAAAAATTGAATTTCGATTCTGCCGACTTGATCAAGATTTTTTTTATAGGATAATGGTGACAAACTAGCACACAGTCCACCTGATGGTAAGTGGTTGCTGCGGCCCATAGACATCTACATCTATCCTCTGTTACAAATCAAAATGTAGATGCGTTGTCATCCGTGAGGACTAAGATGGAATGCCTCATTTCCAGTAAAAAGGGCCTCCGGCCACCTGTACTCACCAAGCGAAACGCAGAGGTAAACCTCTAATTCACGCTGGTTTTCTGTGAGGTCGTGGTACTACCCCGGTTCGAGCCGGCCCATCCGTGCGACAGCAAAAGCTGCCGCGTGGCTCTACCACTGTTAAAAGATTGCAGTGTCACGTAAACTTGAACATTTTATCAGCGGTCAAATATGCATGACATTAGTCGGACCAATAAGCGAGAGACACCATGGTTTCAACCGGTGTAACATCACGTAAACTTAACGGCAAACTTGAATGTGAGTCTATATGGATGCACTGCAAGCTGGACGCTGCTTCAAGCGCGCTGCAAACTTGCCGTTAACTGGATCGTATATGACATTTAGCTTTAATTTAAAATTTTCTTTTGGTGTAAAATGACATTGCTTTCGTTTTCCCGTTCTTTTTCCAATTTACCAAACAATACTTTTTATCGGGATAAAAAGTATTGTTTGGTATATATATATATATATATATATATATATATATATATATATATATATATATATATATATATGTGTGTGTGTGTGTGTGTATATATATATATAACTTGTAGTAGTACCTATCCATCTAGTAATAAAGATAAAACGTAGCAGTTTTTCTAAATTTTACCAGACCTTTCACTAAAAAAAGACTTTAAAAAAAAGTTAAAGCATATGCCGTAAAAAAGATTAGAAGTCTAACTAGTGTTGAAACAGCTAGCCTAGTTTACTTTAGCTATTTCCATAGCATAATGTCGTATGGTATTTTGCTATGGGGACATGCAGCTGACACTGGAATTATATTTGTTTTAAAGTAGAGGGCCATAAGAGCAATTTATGATTTAAAGCCTAAAGAGTCGCTGCGACAAAAATTTAAGGAAATTAATATATTAACTTTGGCCTCTCAATACATTTATGAAAATGTAATGTATGTACACAAATATAAAAGTAGTTTTACAAAAATAAGTGATATTCATTCTGTAAATACTAGGAACAGACACAAGCTAGTAGTACCAGTTACTCGACTCCATCGAGTCAGTAATTCATTCTTGGGGCGATGTATACGCTTTTACAACAAAATTCCAGAAAATATACAAAATTTGACCTGCTCAAAGTTCAAAAACTTTATTAAACTAAGTTTGTATAAAAAGGGTTATTATAATATTAATGAATTTATAGATGATAATAACCCCTGGAAATGAGGTGATCGCTACCAAGCTATTACTAATTTGTTGTGTTGTTAATTTGTGTAACATACATGATTGTAAGCTGTTATTAAAAAAAAAAAGTCCCGCTGGGTTTCTTGCTGGTTATTCCCAGGACAGAGGTTTTTTTTCGAACCAGTGGTAATCATACAAAAGAATGACTTTCAATAAGTATTATTTATAATCTATATTGAATAAGAAAGTTTCTGTTTCTGTTTCTGTTTCTGAATAAGGTAATTTCTTACGACAAATGAGACAAGTGAAACTTTTTAACTAACTAGTTATTAAAATTATTTTATTACTTTTAATTGTTTTAGGCCGGCTTTTATTTTTTACTAAAAGTTATTTTTACCCTTTGGAAACCTTTTTTACCTTTGTGTCGTAAAAAGCGACAGTGGGAAAGGAGAGGGCAGCAGCATCTTCCTATGAGAAAATCCGCGGCGAAGGCCTATGTGGATTTTTGATAGGTTGTAATGGTAATGATAATCTTGATACCATCTTCCATTATCAATAGAAATAATTAAGCAAACAATTATAAAAGTAAGCTGAGCGTAGTTATTAAGTATATTTTCAATTTTCTTTTATTTATAGGACAAACGTCAAGTCATCAAGGTTCCTTCGTGCCAGATATTCCGAAAGATTGCGAACAAAAAGGCATTTGTGATCACGTTAATAATTATCCAAGAGATTACGTGAATCAGTTGATAAAACAGGTCAGAGCGTATTTCGGAAACAATGATTCCGGATAACATAATTCTCGCATTATATTTTACATGAAATCAAAAAATTTTCAAGCTTACAACAACATATTGTTTTTATAGGAGAAAGGGCAAACGAGCATACAGCTCGCCTGATGGTAAGTGACTACCGCCGCTCATGAACAACTGCAACACCAAGGGAATTGCAGGTGCGTTGCCGGCCTTTTAAAAAGGAGTAAGCTCTTTTCTTGAAGGTCCCTAAGTCGTATCGGTCCGGAAAAATCGCCGGTGGTAAGCTATTCCACAGAGAGGTCATATGCGGAAGAAAACTCCTAGTGAAACGTACAGTGGTGGACCGCCAAGCATCCAGATGGTGGGGATGGTACCGGGAGTTTTATCGCGATGTGCGTTCGTGAAATTTGGCGGCTGGGATTAATCCGAACAATTCCATCGCAACATCTCTTCGCAGCACCAGTGAGTCGAATCGATCGGAAAGGACGCAGTCGTCGACAATTCGAGTCGCTCCACGGCGGATGCGGTCAAGTGGAAGGATCTGGCACTGGGGAGCCCCAGCCCAGAGATGGGAACAGTATTCTATGTGAGGCCGAACCTGCGCCTTGTAAAGTTGCAGGCGGTGTGCCGGCATGAAATACTGTTCCGCTCTGCTTGCTGAGCACACCAGGCTTTTAGAGGCCAATTTGGCCTTCTCTTCCAGATGACCACGAAACTGCACGTCACTCGATATGTCGACGCCCAAGATGCCGTTACTGGCTGAGGCAACAAGGGGAGTGTCTTGACACTGAGGAGATACGACAAAGGGGTTCTTTTTAGCGGTAAACGCGCAAGCTTGTGTCTTCTGGGGATTTAACTGGACTAAATTTTGTTGCCCCCAATCCGAGACTTTGTTCAGCAAAGACTCGACTTCAGACACTAGTTTGGTCCGGTACGCGGTGACGTTTTCCCGAGAAATATTGGCACGGCCGGTGTATAGAGCATCACCTGTGCTGTCATCCGCATAGCAATGAATGTTACCGGTTCGCAACATTTCATTGATATGCAGAAGAAACAGCGTTGGTGATAGCACGCAGCCTTGTGAAACACCAGCGTTAATAGGCTTGTAGTCGGAGCATGCACCGTCTACAACAACCTTGATGCTCCAATCTGCAAAAAAGGCAAAGATTCAATTGCACAATTTCTCGGGAAGACCATAGGAAGGGAGCTTCGTAAGAAGCGCTTTATGCCAGACCCGATGGAAGGCCTTCGCTATGTCCAAACTAACTGCCAATGCCTCCCCCTTCGACTCTACTGCCTCCACCCACCTATGAGTCAGTTATACCAGAAGATCAGTAGCTTATCGATCCTGACGAAAACCGTACTGGTGGTCACTAATCAGCTGGTGATTCTCTAGGTACCGCACGAGCTGGCAGTTTATAATGGATTCCATTATTTTGGCCAACAAGGAGATGATGGCGATAGGCCTGTAGTTGGACGAGTCTGAGCGGTCGCCTTTTTTAGGGACGCCTGGCCTTGGGAGTAGGAGTACCGGAAAAGACGCGTTAAAACCGGTGCCAATTCCTGAGCACACGTCTTCAGTACAATGGGAGAGACTCCATCAGGTCCACTCGAGTTGCTGACGTCCAGGGAGAAGAGTGCTTTGCAAACCGAGCGCTGTGTAAACCGCACATCCGGCATTAGGCACTCATGCCCCGGGATGGTCGGCGGTGTGTTCCCCCCGCCATCTAGAGCCGAGTTGGACGCAAAGAGAGAGCCTAACAGATCGGCATTCTCCTTTGCGGTATGGGCCAGTCGTTCTCTCTGTGCAGAGATGGCTGACAGAAGTTCCCTTAAACAGCCTTGGCGAGAGACCAGAATGCACGGGTTCCTGAATGAATTTGAACTAGTTTCTCGCCGATTCTGATGATGTGCTCAGACCTTGCCTTGGCAATGACTCTTTTGGAGGACCTGGAGGCGGAATTAAACTTATTTTTAAGATCGCCGGTGTTTACATCCCGAGACGTTGATGCGTCTGCCCAGGCCCGTTAGCACTCCTGCTTATGGCGTGATGCTATTTTACAGGAGCAACAAAACCATGGCTGGGATCTGCTTTTCTTTTAATAACTTGCTTTACGGCGCTGAGTTCTAGCCCTTCTGAGCCTGAAGTTACATTGTATAATCATCCTTCATAGTACACTGCCTTAAAATATGTTGATGCGTCACATTGCGCAGCCCTTGGGAGATTTTGACGGCAACTTGAGCCAGCAGAAAGCTGACAATTGGCGATGGTATCTCAAGACGCCTAAGCAGACAGAGATCTTATCTTGAGAATCACGTCACTGTCAAAGCACTTGTTTCACCGTTTCTACTAATAGTTCACATGCGCAGACACTTAATACACAAAATCCCACCACTTTTACATATCAAAATCCACTTTAAACCGCAACGAGCAGCAAACCGCCAAAACTCGGCTGGGATCTGCCTCCGATGGGCACTACAGAGGATTGAATAAAAACTTCAACACCTTGAAGTACCACCTGACATTAATTTAGGAATATTTGCCATAGTTATTCAACCGCAGTTTTTTATTATTATTATTATTTTAAGTTGTTATAAGAAGGATGGTGCTGTGCATCTCATGTATCATTTTCCCTCTAATATCATACATTTTCTGACTTATCACATAGTCACCTCTTACTACACTCACTGGATAAGGATATAGAGATATAGAGGATTCTCTTATAAAGCTTCTACACGATAACAAGCCTTTAGCAACCTGCAAATATTAAAGGTATTGGTGCCGTACTGATAAACCTCTTTGGTGAGCATAACCAAATTCTTTCAAAGTTGGATGCAGCGGAAGCTTAATAGAGTCTGATGAAATAGGAGAACGAACAAATAAAAAAGAACCTAAGCCTATTTATCGCAACTCCAATTTAACCCACGATAAAGGATTGCCTAGATTTCTTTGACCTTTCTAATAATACAGGGAGAGACTGAAATTCATTAAACAATTGACAAGCACCTTGCGTAGCAGTACTATATTAAAAAAACATGCGTGAGTGTCGTGGAACACTGGGTTGGAACGAAGTTCCTTTCGTAGTATCTTATTATTGTTAAACGTATTATATTATTGATTAACAAATAAAAATTCATTAAAATGACAAAGTGTATTAAAAGGTAAGTAAAAGTGCGAGAGAGATGGATATCATTCCATCTCACTTCCTTATAGCGGCCAAGAGGAACTTCGTTCGAAAAAAATCTTACTCGCATTTCCCATTGTAGACTTTTAAAAACCGACATCAAATTTCAGGCGCCAGAAAATTTTACCAAATTTAATGTGGACGTATTGGGCGAATCTTTTACTCGAAGGAAAGAATCCCAAGGAAATCAATAGAAAAGGTAAGTGTTCGAATTGCTAATAGAAATAATTGTTGATATGTATGTAATAAAATAATATAATTACAAAAAAAAGTGGTTGCCTACTTATAGTTATATAGAATCATCAATCACTAATAAAAAACTAGATACACAATCCCATGCAAAAGTTCTCTAAAAACTGTCGCCAATTGTTTTGACTTGAAATAAATATACATTAATGTAAATTGAACCTTAAATGCATTGCCTAAAGTTGTATTCACAAAGCTACGTACAAATAGCAATACATTTTTATGACCGATATTCGCTGGTCAACCTATATCAAAACAAATTCAACCATACACGCATGTTTTAAAGTCAAAAGTAAAAAGTGCCAATAAAAAGCAATCAAATTTTACCACCTAGGCTCGTCGCTGGGATAAGGAATGAGTTATTAATTTAAAAAATGTTTTTACTATGATTTCTTGACAAAATATCAGTATTTACAATACAGTGATAACAATTAAATAATGATAATATTAATATTTACCGAAAATATGAAATTCCATCCTTTTTTAGCATCCCGGATGTGTGATTTTTACACTTTTTAAACGAGCACTAAGGCATGTTTACCGTCTGAGCATTCGAATGCTACTAGATTACAAGCGCACCCAAATGTTCGAGTGGGCGCTCATTCGGTAAGGACATTTTTTGTCACTGATTGTGTATCTACTGATTTTTTATTAGTGATCGATGTATAGGATATAAGAAACACAGAGTCAGATGACAAAAGGCTGACACCATTAACACCTAAGAGACATCCACTCGCACATGCATACTTTTAGTAAATAGCAGGAAACGTTTGTCCCTTTGATACAACATGAAAACAATAAAATTTGAAAGATATAAATTATATTGACCACAGTTAGGATACAAAATGTCTACAGGTTCCATACAATTAATAGATTTAAGCGTAATTTTATCGTTTTATTAACATTTAGTTAATATTTTTGTACCATTTCTAAAATACCAGAGTCACTAATTCACTAGTACCTCACATAAGGTAAACCAATGTCCAACAGTTGATTAAATCTCCTGACCGGTATCAACCATAGTGCACACCAAATATTAAAATATATTAAATATTAAATATTTCCGGAAGTCGTCAAATACACAAGTGATTATAGTAGAATAATCTAATTTAAAACTGAACGCGCCTCCCTTGTAGTTTTGGTAGATTTTGTCACATTTACTGTGTATTGATGCCCAAATACTCAAACGCTACTCAAGTTTAAGACGCCGTTAAGTCTCGTCATGTCTCTACCACTTTAAGGCCACGTTTCCACCAGCAAGGAAACTTCTGCAAGAAGTGTCCGACAGTCTGTCAGACAGTAGCTTGCAGATGTAAACTACGTAGCGAGCGCATTCGCGACAGTTTGTCAAGCGTTTCCTGCGAGTAGTTGCGAGCGCAATTGATTACAAATCTAAACACGTTCACATCGACTCGCGAAGTAGTTTCGTATATCTCGCAAAAAGTGCACACTATTTAAATTCATAGTAATTAATTATTGATGAGCATCACTGTCTCTATAGAATGCATTTTTAGAATATTTTTATTAGAATAAAATATTTTTTTAATTCAATATACATTACATGTGTAATTCTTATTGAAAGTCATTTTTTACTTTCCCAGTAGATATTATGCCATATTACGGGCTGATTATTTCGCAATCCAAATCGATATTCATGTTCGGACTGACATTATTATCACTGTTTTTTATAGATTAAAAATTAAAAATTTCATGTATTATTTTAAGATATTACAACTTTATTTTAATTTTTTAATTATGGGATAATATATATATATATATATATATACCAAATATGGGATGTAATAAAAACAAATTCTAAGGCCGCGTTTCCACTTGCAACAACACTCCAATATCTTTAAATATCTCTGCGATAATTTGCGATACTATGATTCGCGAGCTACTCACGAGATATTTATTGCAGAAAAAATTTGTAAGAATTCATACAATATGTAAACAGTACACAGTTTCACGTGCGAGAAACTTATGCAAGACTTCCGCGAGTGTTCTTGCAGATGGAAACGCCTAAGTAGAAGTGACTGTGACACCACGAGACTTAACGACATCTTAAAAGTGTGTAGTGTTTGAGTATATGGTCATTAGTGTCATAAAATCTAAATTTGTGCGTTGTTTGTTTTTAGTATATTTTGGCATTATACTATATTTGACATGTTAATAGTAATTAATAGAATCAAACGTTGCTTTGCAGAAATCCACTATATTAATGATGTTAAAAAGGTCCGCGTAACAGATTTTAGCTAATTCATTTTTCACATATTTAATGATAGAAGTGATAATCTATAAAAAACACATGGAAGCGTGCAGTTATAAATTAGACTATATCTACATAGATATTATAGTACACGAGGCTCTCACTATTCCGAACCCACTCGATCCGATACAATATCAGAGACAAGGGGACAAGAGAAAAGACTGATCCTAACTGACAAGTGTTTTCATAAAAGTCACACAGACGCATTATCACATCACCGCATGGACCTAAATGGAATGCCTTGTTGTGTATTCTGGTATTGCTTAGGAGCGTGGCTCTTTTCTGATCGACTAACCCGTTTGTACCCAACAATAATCATCTGCAACCTGTCTTCGACACCTAAGTGAGTTCAATCCTTGTCGGTCAGTGAATTTGATAATCGCAGTCTTAAGTGTTCATTCACCACGAGGTCAGCGTTGAAAAAATATTATTTATAGTATAAAAAATATATTTATATTAACCTTTACTTTTCAGCAAATAAAATAAGTCTGGAAACACATTAGTGCAGAACGTGCAATGGAGAGATGGTTTGAAACAACAATTTACGCTACATTTGAAGAAATTGTTTGCGATATTGTTATTTATTAGGTTTCTATACGTATTTATAAAGTAACTGTTGTTTCAATTATAAACACAGGAAACAATTTATTTGGTATTATTTGATGACCCAGACACCATTGCTACTTTTCTACTGACTTCAAAAAGGAGACGGTACTCAATTCGACTGCATGTTTTTTTAATATGTGTTACCACATAACTTTTTACTGTGTGAACCGATTTCGATGATTCTTTTTTTTATTTGAAAGGTGGTGCTTCACATGTGATCCCATATAAATTTGATTAAGGTCTAACTAATACTTTTTGAGTTGTTCTTAATAATTTATATTGAAGTCTATTGTACAAAAATTTTTATTTTAAATTATTCTTATTTTATCCATCTCTACGTGTAGAGAATTAGAAATAAAGAAAGAGCTCTTTTACCCTACAAACTAGTACACAACAATGGATATACGACTAGCTTAACAACCGAAATATGTGGATTTTCAGTTGATACCCAAGTGAACTGCTAAACAGGAAACGAGCTTTAACTTTGAAATATACAAACTTGAAAATAGTACAAGAAATTGTATTATGTAAAGAGTATATTTGTTCGTTTAAGTCTTTATGTTTTAAAATAAAAATTTCTACAATCAAAATCACAGTTTACAAAGGTTTAAGAAGTCAATGTTCTGATTATAACAGAAATAAAGCCTCCATACCAACATCATATCTGCGGGTTGGCGAGTTGCCAGTACCAAGTAGCCACCAGTAGCAACTGAGCCGCGCCAAAACATACATGTGCGGATTGCTAACTTCAAAACTTATGTAACTAACACGTGTTGTGGACCGTTAATTACTCAAATGCCATTTTATCGCAAAGATTGTTGTGTTATTTCATGTAGAAATGTGGTTATTAGTGACATTTTATTCGGTATAAAAGAAAGCCAAGTTTTGATGTTCGTTGGAGAATGTACTTGCTAAGTCAATTTCTCTTTTGGATTTCTTTCGTAAGTACATAAAATTTATTTTATGTTAAAATTTAATTATGTCTGGGTGTTATTCATTTTGATGCAATTTTATCTGTGCCAAAATGTGTCAATAGACTTATACATTTTTTCATAATCTTTAATTCAGTCATGTTCTATCAAATAACAAAAGTAACAAAATATATTCATTTACTCATAATTTAGATCAACAAAGGTAAAGTATAAACAATGTACATTACACTATGGGCATAGTCTCGTGTCTAGGGTTGCCATCTCCTAAAATGAAAAAGCCGGACTCGGCGCTTCAAAAAGCCGGACTTTTGCCCTAAAAGCCGGACAGTAATTTTAGAAAGCCAAACATCCCTTTCTGTTGCCATGCAGCTAAAAAAACGAAATGAATCCAATTCTGGAAAAAGGCTTCCAAGAAAAGTCGATCAAACGACGCATTTCTTAAAACTTGCAGATTGCACTTATATAGGAAATCTCAAAACGATCCCATGGCTTACAACAGATGGCAATAAAATCATCTGGTTTATGCTGGGCCTAAAATAACTAGTTCAATGACGTACACTAGCGCCAATAAGATGCGAAACGTCAGTTACTGGGACGCTTGGCAGGTGTATTGACACCTGCCAAGCGTGACGGTTAAGGCTAATCCTTGATACAACGGCAGAGGTTCAAGTCCATCAGTGGACTTTTATGGACTGATTAAGAAAAAGATGTTCTCTTTAAAAAAAAATTATAGAAAAGGAGGCAAACGAGCATACAATTCACCTGATGGTAAATGACTACCGCCGCCCATGAACAACTGCAACACCATTGTATAATTTGCAGGTGCGTTGACGGCCTGCTTACGCCTGCCGGATTTTCGGACGCGGCGACAATTTGCTAATAATCAGAAGCCATTAGTTGTGTGAAAAATATTTAAGTGTCCGTGTAAACAGAGGCACTCTTATCCAAACTTATCCGTACCCTATGTGACCCTTTTACAATTGAATGAGGTAAACCTTACCCTACCCACAGTCACGTTACAGATGTTGAGTGGCGATTTGAAAGCGGCCACTGCGAATCCTTAATGGCTCAGAGGTAGGATTCTGAGTGCGATCAGAAGAGGGCAGATCCCACTCAGCGACTACATCGCCTAGGCGCCAGAAACGGTACATCTGGAATTGTGGACGCTTTGGATGCAGGCTTCGAATAATGTAACTCTCAAGGAAGACTATGACTCGCAAGTAGTGTCGAGATATCCTGACTGCAATGCAAGGGCGTTAGAGGCAGAAAGCACTGCCGTGGGACGTCATTATCATCATCATCACAGCACTTCACAAGTCCACTGCTGAACATAGGCATTCCCAAGGAATGTCACAAAGCACCGTCCTGAGCCATCTGCATCCATTGACTTCCTGCATGTCTTACCAGGTTGTCACTTCATCTAGTGGGGGGGCCGCTCTACACTTCGCCTACTGGTACGAGGCTGCCATTCGAAAACCTTACTTCCCCATCTGTTGTTGATTCTTCGATTTATATGGCCGGCCCATTACCACTTCAGCTTACTAATCCGTTAGGCTATGTCGGTTACTCTAGTTTACTGACGGATATGCTCATTTTTAAGTCTATCACGCGGAGAAACCTCGAGACGTAATTCAAGCAAAACAAAGCTATGGAGAGTTGCGTTTGAAATGGAGGTCACGGTTCCTCTCATCCATGCTGATGGTGATCACTGTGGAGTTTTATCCTTTAGAATTCCTGCATGGATTTTCTATTGCCTCCGCAAAGGAAGGTATCCATTTTACCATTGTGAAAAAGGGTGGGATGCCGTGTCAGATTGAAAGGGATATTCACAACATAACCAAATTCAATTGTGTGGATATGTTTCTGCACAAATGTTAGCTTCGACTAGAATTTTACCACTATTTGTTTGTAAAGAAATAAAAAGTGAGATTGTTGATATCTGACGTTTGATATTTTACCGTTATATCTACGAAGTGTTACCGACGACGGCGAAATGAAAGTACGACTGGCCTACCACTTTCTTCTTTATTACGCGTGAGTAAGCATAGTATGCGACTGCTAATTGACACATTTATGCTAAAATGGCAATTTAATGTGCACATTCTTAAATATTTATATCGTTTGGCGCCAAAAAATTAAAACCCTTTTACGAAAGTAAAGAGAAACTGAAATAAAATCTCTTTACTATTTGAACTTCTTTACAACTTACTTGAATTGGACTAAATAAGATTTTATGAAAACAAAATTATTTATCCATTAATGAAATAAATGAACGGCTCGTAAAATGAAATACATTTTAATACAAACATAATATAGATGTAGAGATAACAGAGATATAGAGCCTAAAATAAGTCACTATTATTATATTATTATTATTTTATTATAATCTCATTTTAAATAATTTAAAATGAAATATTATTTTTCCAAAAGAAGTTTAAAAAAAATAAAGACCGCAGAATTTCTTGCAGGTAAAGAGGTCTCTCAATTTGGTAGATTTTGATGTTCGTAAAGAACCCAGTTCTATACGCCTAGTCTCAATTTCAAAGATAGATTTCGTTGTTAGGTAAGGATTTTAAAGATCCTAAATTGAATAATATATTTTTTCATGTGTCATTCAGCACTGATGGCAAATCTCTTGTCTCTATAAATGTTCCCTTGTGCAATATTGCAAGAGACCCCACACTATGACATTGGTCCCTTGGGAGAGAGGCTAAGCCCTAGTGTGGGATGCTACTTGTGTAGACACTCTGGCGGCCTCTCATCTCAGGGGTACCTCGTTTAGAGCCGGGGCGGAACTGATTAAGTGGCGCAAATATGAGTCTCTGAGAGACGACTACATATTTGTACCATTTGCTGTAGAGACTATGGGCCCGTGGGATCCACGTGCGGTGAAGTTCCTAAAGCAACTCCATCCGCGGTTGGTCGTTGCCGCTTGCTGCTGGTGATAAGAGAACTGGTATTTTCTCGCTTAAAGGCTAAGTATAGCCATTCAGCGTGGAAATGCAGCCAGCGTTCTTGGCACGATACCGCGGGGAGTAGGACTGTATGGTAATTAAGATACTAGTTTTAGTTTTTTTTTAATTATAGTTTTTAATATTGTATATAATAAAATATTTTAAAATTATAATATTTACTTCGTATTTCAGGTCCATATATCAACTCAGGGTTTTAAGAAACCAAGTTTTCACCTTATTAGCAACACGAGTTTTGCTGTTAGGAATGAATCTACATTAAATCGTAAGTTTTTAAACTTGAATAAGTAATACTGAGTGGTCAGTTATGGTGTACATTTTCTATAACGTGAACAATGATAATTATTTATGCACTAGTAAGTAGTAAGATAGATGTCGTACAATGCGATTAATGGGTAGATAGTGCTTGAAAGACCTCATGGCATCTGATCCGTTCACGCCAGACTTAAATTGCTCAGACTGGAAAGTCTCGTAGATAACTCGCAACTTTGACGCGTCACCGTCAAATTTGGGAGTTATCTACGAGATAAACAATTGTCCGGCAGTGGATATTAACGAACTCCAATAAATAAAACAAATTTAGCTTTATCTAAATGTAGGGCTGTCACATGTGGGTGATCACTGATCAGTCTTGATGCATTATCTGTATCGCGAACAGGTAATTCCATTTATTATTAGAATTATCACCATTATTAGCACGGGGTTCTTGACAATTTATTTTTTCCTACATCCTTGTTATTGTTACGATGCTTCCAGCAATGGGACATTTATATGTTATATTCATTAAAGTAATTAAATTTTTTAATTCGGTCTTAACTCACTCACTCACTCTTCGGATTAATCAAACGTCCGCAACGTTTTATTAATCCGAAATTTTAAGATCGATGTCAATACAATTTCATAATAGTAATGCTAGTTCTCACTAGGACCATCAAGGCTCATAATCTGTGCGTGTTGTTTTATTTTCTTAAACTTGTGTTTTTTTTTAAATTAATAAACATTAAAGGCTTAATTTACTTTTAAATGACCATGACATGAGGCTTATCGTTTATTGTTATTAAAGCATTTATGCCACCATATATTTCATCAAACACCTTGTTTCTCTAGCACTTTTCTCCTTCACCGGTCTTGATATTCAGCATTTTATATAGCTGTCTCGTCTGCGTCAAGTAGCAATATATTTTCGAACGTGTCTCTTACGAAATCGGCAAGACGAGATGATTTCTGTGTTAGAGAGAGAATATTAGTGTAATTTACAAACTTGCAGTTTACCTAAAAGTAAGACAGGTGGGTTGACAGCCCTAAGAAAATTCCAAAAGTCATATTTTCTCACGCTGTTATAAACTAAATGCCAACCTTATTGCGGTGCGGTGTGCACCCTGCCGATGGACGGACGAAGTTTTTGCGTACAATGTTAGACCCAAAATTCACAGACTGACAATGGAAACGAGCATTACTAGTGCGAGAATATCGGCTCCGCGCTCACTAACCCTATATATAAATAATCTTAAAAGTTAATAATAATCTTAAGATGCATTTCGGAGAGTGTACGCAGGAATTGCATAATTTAACTCCTCCCTCTCCCTTCCACCAGGCTTTTGGGCTTTTGTTAAGTCAGTGCACTTCACCATCTTAGGCTACATTACCATTTACCATCAAGTGGCATTGTAGTTAAGCGCCGGTTTAGAATAATATAAAAAAAAAGTTATACACGTCAACTGGAGCATTATTTAAGGCCAGTGTTAAGAAATTGAATTATGAAATTAAAAATGTTTGTTGAAGTTATATATGTGTGATATGTTTTATGTTTGAACTACACGTACATTAATGTTACGCCGTATGTAACAGCTTAAGAATTTAATGAATTTTATGTGGAGGATATATTATAGTTGCAATAAACATAGTGATTTTTCAGTGTACCTAGTGGCAGTGTAAGTATATCCAATACCCCATATCATCTCGTGGGTGTCGTATGAGGCGACAAAGGAAAAAATCAAGAGATGGGCAGCAGCGTCTTCCTAATAACGACTGAAAATGAAAAACTGCTGTTGCCAACCCATTTATCAGGCATGACAATTATGGCAAATATCTCCCCTATGAGGCAATGTACCGGGGAGGCTTATATTCACCAGTAGACTATAATAGGATGTAACGATAAACATAGTAATTTATATGCCCTTTGAGTTGCACACTAAGAGTTATGTAATCACTACATTTTACTAACGGGAAAGGCACTTCTTTGGCTGCAATTATACAATTTTAAAACATATTTTAATCTGTAAAATGTTCACTCTAGCTGTTTTAAACGATGCTAGGATGTAAATTTGAACTTAAAATATTCATAGCATTTCATAACTTTCAGAAACGCGTGACAGCATTATATTTCCGGATCATATTTTTAGTTCAAATTTTTTATTTGTACCGAAAATCACGGAGAAGTGCAAAAGGCTGGGTATTTGCGAAGACATTCCTAATTATCCTGAACAGCATATCGAACGACTGTTGGAAAGGGTAACTATCTTTATTTAATTTATACAAATAAATTGCTAGTTTAGATTCGACTTGAAGGATCAATTTTATTTACAAAACTGTTTAATATATTTTTTTTAGAATAAAGATGGGAAACTAGTTCACAGTCCACCGAGTGGTCACGTGGATATTTTGGTCCATAGACATCTACATCTATCCTCGATTAAGAATACGAAAAGCAGATGCGTTATCACCCCTGATGACTAAGATGGAATGCCTCGTTTCCAGTAAAAAGGGTTCTCTACAGTCACCATACGAAGCACAACAGTATGAAGCTCTTTATTTTTCGACGTAAGCAATTCAAAACTTCGTTTACGTTAACATGTGTGTTGACATTTCACAAACGAAGACTGACTGCGACGGGGCAACGTATCGTCGCGGTACGATCCATAGATAAGAGTGTACGATCCTCCAATTTGCTTTTCCGTGGTGCTTGCATTTACATTATTGAACTCCATTCATTTTTGTTGGTAGAAAAATTAATATCAACCATATTTATTTCGTTTTAGAGGAAAATATACAATCGGACAAAAATTAACGTAGTAAGTGACGTTCTGAAACCCAAATCCGGCCTAAAGTTTGGACACGAAGAAGACTTTTTGGAACTGTGTAAATCTACAGAAAGGGTAGGAATCATTACATGATAATATTTAAGCTAATGTCACTTTATAAATTGCTATATTGAAAAAAATACACTTTCAGCTTGTCGCACCTCGAGCGGCGAAAGATATTAATAACAAGTGGTATTTTATCTTGAATAGAGAGAAGGAACCACAACAAAAGTTCCGAGTGGAAATCTGCGCGTGAGTGATTAAATCTTCTAACGTTTCTTTTTAAATAAGCAAACAAAATTCGTCACTAGACATCGGATTATATGCACTGACAAAGTGCCAAAATATGCATGCAAATATGCACTAAAGAAGGCCGAAATATGCACTTAAAACTGTTGATATGCCCATAATATGCACAATACAAAATCGAAAAACCATTATTGTTTTTATATTTTTTAATTAAAGACTGTACAAAAACAGCGAAATGTTTATAAAATTATGTATAGTTTTTATGACAATATACAATTAAGTATTTTTCCAAATTTTCAAGCGCAAATTTGTGACGTTTGTCACCCAGTATCAATTTGTACGCCGAAAACGACCTCTCTACATCAACTGACGTCATTGGACAAAATTTAAAATTTGGCCAGTTAGTTCAGTCAGCCACTGCGCTCGAGCTCTACACGTCTCCGTCACCTAGGTCCCTGTACGTACCTCCAGCTACTTAACGAAATATGCACGATTGGGAAAAAAGGCTAAAATATGCATTAACGCCATAATTAGAGAGTTATTTGCATATGCAAATGCATAAAATCCGATGTCTATTCATCACGCTAAACAGCTCATTGCACTTTAAGCGAGACTCTTCAAACCATTTACTTCTAGAGATTTTGATTTGACGGCTCCTTGGCGCAGTGGCTTAGCAATCAGTTGTTGCGCTGGGGGCCGCGGGTTCGAATTCCGCACGGAACAAATATTTGTATGGCCTACAAATAATTCTTCCGGGTCTGGATGTTTGTCCTTGTGCAATTTATATTTGTAAACTGCCTCCACGACTCAGGAGAAAATCCTAGTGTGGGGGTAACGTTTTAAAAAAAAAGAAAAGAGATGGGGAGAAGAAGGTTCGACTCATGTAATCGGGGCTGTAACCAGTCCCTTAAACAATTCATTCAATTATTCATTACAACCTATTAAAAGTTCCCTGTTGACGTAGGCCTCCGCCATAGATTGCCTCATAGGGGTGATATTTGTCATAGTTGCCACGCTTGGTAGGCGAATTGGCAACTGCAGTTTTTTTTTGGGTTGTTATCAGAAAGACGCTATAGCCTATCTCCTGTTTCATTTCCTTCTGTCGGCTCCTATGACACCCAGGGAATGATATGAGGTAATGGATTGTCATACACCACTACACGGTAAAAAAAAATGCTTCGTTTTGTAAGATAGAAATAAAACACATATCGCCATTACAAATAATGATCTATTTTCTCTTTCGACACACTTATATAGTTAAAATTATCTATCTCGCTTGCACACCATTTAAACTTCTTTATTTTTATCTTACTCTTTCGTACCTATATTATTACCATACTTCCGTCACCTTTCACATTAAAATTTACGTTCCGTTTTAACTTTCATTCTATTATCTATTATTTATTATCTATTACCCTTACAGTTTAACCTATTAACTAGTGTCATGGCTAAGCTAGAATATAACAAAGAGACGGCCCCCAGTCCCCGGCGGCCCCGCTATTCCTGGCTACGGTGGCGACCATGGTAACGGCGGGGCAGGGGGTGCTAAGAATCTCCGGTGGAGGTTCGGTTGCCACCTTAGACGACTCGACCTGGCAACGTACAACGCACGCACCCTGAGGACTGACGAGAAGATCGTGGAGCTGGAAGAAGAGATAGACAAGTTGCGCTGGCATATTATAGGATTATCCGAAGTCCGAAGAGAGGGGGAGGACACGGTAATCCTCGAATCCGGCAACTTGCTCTATCACCGGGAGGGCGACCATCTGTCCCAAGGAGGTGTCGGATTTATCGTCCACAAGTCTCTCGTTAACAACGTTGTAAAGATCGGGAGTGTGTCGACGAGGGTTGCATACCTTATACTCAGAATCACCAAACGGTATTCGCTGAAGGTCATACAGGTTTACGCACCAACCTCGGCACACCCCGATGGGGAGGTGGAGGAAATGTATGAGGATATCTCTAGAGCCATGCATTCCTCCAAAACCCAATATACGGTGTTAATGGGAGACTTCAATGCAAAACTAGGCACAAGAGAAAACGGTGAGCTGAAAGTAGGGAAATTTGGAATAGGGCAACGGAACCCAAGGGGCCAGCAGCTGGCCGACTTCATGGAGAAAGAGGGACTCTTTATGATGAACTCTTTCTTCCAGAAGCGACCCCACAGGAAGTGGACCTGGTCGAGCCCCGACGGTTCGACAAAAAATGAGATTGACTTCATTATGACGACCAGACGACAACTGTTCAGTGATGTCTCCGTGATCGCGAGGGTGAAAACTGGTAGCGATCACCGAATGGTTAGAGGCACACTGAACCTAAACGTTAAGTTGGAGAGGTCTCGTCTAATGAAGTCAACGCTCCGTCCCCCTCGTGCTCTGTTCCAAAGTCCCGAAACCTTTCAGCTCGAGTTACAAAACCGTTTTCAGTGCCTAGAAGACTGCAATGAAGTGGACGATATGAATGACAAGCTCGTGGAAACTGTCCATGCGGTCGGAGCTAAGTTCTGCAAGACCCGCCGCAGAAGAACACAAAAACTCTCCGATCACACTCTTAATCTCATGGCTGTTAGACGGGAGATGAAGCTACATTCTTCAACAGACTTGACAGCATACAGGCATCTGAACAGACAGATCTCCAAATGCATGCGGCGGGACTTACGCAACTTCAATACAGCTCGTATTGAAGAAGCGATCGAGCGGAACCAAGGCTCCAAAGTCTTTGCCAGAGATCTGTCTGCCAGAAAGAGTCACCTGTCAAAGCTGAAGACAGAATGTGGCAGCATCGTTTCCGGGACACCTGAGATTTTGAGTGAGATTGAGAGGTTCTATGGGCAGCTGTACACGTCATCGTTGGAGCCACACGCAAGTGTGAGTAACGATCCAAGAGCGAGTCTCATCCGACACTATTCCGAAGATATCCCGGACGTCAGTCTGAGCGAGATTAGAATGGCTCTCCAGCACCATAAAACGGTAAGGCCCCAGGCGAGGATGGAATTACAGCGGAGCTTCTGAAAGCGGGTGGAAGACCGGTACTTGAAGTCCTTCAGAAGCTCTTTAATTCCGTCCTCCATGGTGGCATTACACCGGAGGCGTGGAGCAGAAGTGCGGTGGTCTTGTTCTTCAAGAAAGGTGACAACGCTCTCTTGAAGAACTACAGACCGATTTCCCTTCTGAGCCGCGTCTACGTGCTGTTTTCGAGAGTCATTACGAATCGTCTCGCGCGCAGACTTGACGACTTCCAGCCTCCCGAACAAGCCGGTTTCCGAAAGGGCTTTGGCACCATAGACCACATACATACCCTTCGGCAAATTGTACAGAAGTCCGAAGAGTACAATTTGCCACTATGTTTGGCGTATGTGGACTATGAGAAAGCCTTTGATTCCGTCGAAATTTGGGCGGTGCTGCAGTCCCTTCAGCGGTGCCAAGTTGACTGTCGGTATATCGAAGTGTTGAAGTGCTTGTACAGTAGGGCTACGATGGCTATCCGAGTACAGAACCAGAGTACGAAACCTATCCAATTGTAGAGAGGTGTAAGACATGGTGACGTCATATCCCCGAAACTCTTCACCGCTGCATTGGAAGACGTTTTCAAGCTTCTGGACTGGAAAGGATACGGTATCAACATCAATGGCGAGTACATCACTCACCTTCGATTTGCCGACGATATAGTCCTTATGGCAGAATCGCTGGAGGACCTAAGCACTATGCTCAATGACCTCGATAGTGTTTCCCAACGGATAGGTCTTAAGATGAACATGGACAAAACAAAGATCATGTTCAATGTCCATGTCACACCTATGCCGGTAGTTGTTGGGAGCACTAAGCTCGAAGTTGTTGACGAGTATGTTTACCTGGGACAAATAGTCCGACTAGGTAAGTCCAACTTCGACCGAGAGGTCAATCGACGGATTCAACTCGGCTGGGCAGCGTTCGGGAATCTACGACACATCTTCTCGTCAGAGATACCTCAAAACCTGAAAACGAAATTGTACAACCAGTGCGTGTTGCCAGTGATGACTTATGGAACTGAGACGTGGTCCTTCACTGCTGGCCGTATGAGGAAGCTCAAGGTCGCTCAGCGAGCTATGGAGAGGGCTATGCTCGGAGTTTCTCTGCGTGATAAACTTAGGAATGAGGATATCCGCAGTAGAACCAGAGTAACCGACATAGCCCAACGGATTAGTAAGCTGAAGTGGCAGTGGGTCGGCCATATAGCTCGAAGAACCGACAACCGATGGGGAAGAAAGGTTCTCGAGTGGCAGCCTCGTACCGGTAGGCGAAGTGTAGGGCGTCCCCCCACGAGATGGAGTGACGACCTGGTAAGACATGCAGGAAGTCGATGGATGCAGGTGGCTCAGGACCGTGCTTTGTGGCATTCTTTGGGGGAGGCCTATGTTCAGCAGTGGACTTGTGAAGGGCTGTAATGATGATGATGATGGCTAAGCTATAGCGGATCAGCTTCACCATAATCATAATCACAGCCTCCATTGCTGAACATAAACTTCCAACACAAATTAATAGATATCTCAGTTTGTCATTTCATCTAGTTGGGATACACTCAACGCTGAACTCGCTGGTACGTAACTGCCACTCGAGAATCGTTACGTGAATTTGAATTAAGTATGTGTTCAATTTACAAATTTTAACTTGAAAGTATTTAGGTATGTCTTACAGTGAACATTGTTAAAGTTTTGTTGTTTTCCAGGAAACAGAGTGCACCATGCTCCCCTGTTGCTCACTTTGCTCAAGGTTATCGTGGGAGGTGTATTCAGAAATACGTGCTGCGTATAATGACAGCCATAGATAAGTACGGTGACATAATTGAGATGCCGTTTCGTGTCCCTAGCTGTTGCTCCTGTGTTTATAAATTAAATAGCTTATATAATTTTTCTTTTATTTTTTTTTATAATACCTATAATGTTACTAAAAATTATTAATTTTTAGGCTTTTATGCCTTGCCACCAAATTGTCGTCAGAAATTACCATATTCGTTTTCGTACGTGACTTACAACTTACAAACCCTGTCAGGCCTTCGAGTTTGTTTATCAAGTGTAATACCTACTTAGGTATCTAAATCATAGAGAAAGAGTCCCCGCTGAATTCACGTCGGACTTTTTATAGTGTAAATGTAAAAATGTATTATCCGACCACATCGCCACCCATCGAATCCTATCATAGCTATAAACCGTTTACTTGACTAAAAAAACAAATTGTGTAAAATTACCACAATCGGTCTAGTCGTTCAGAAGTTTCACGATCACTAAAGAACGACTATAACATTATTAATGATATTTATATGCAGATTTATATATTCATTAATAAAGTATTTTAAGGTCGAGAGATCCGTTAATAACTCCTATGAGTTATTATTATAGAACATTAATGATTTATTTACTATTTTTAACATCTAAAACAAAAATCCGTATACATATTACATATATCTTTCACAATATTTTATATGCTCATTACAAATTAATGGTTTTGATAATAATAATTAGCGATAAGCCAAATTAAATAATAATAGCGCTAATTAAAATACTGCGTTAAAAGTTTATCTGATGTTTTGTTTTTGTGTTGAATCAATGTTTTCCAGCGTTTAGAACGACGAAACCTAATAGCATTTTTTTAATGTTTTTATTTTTCAACTTGTTGTGTCTTTTACCGCTAAGTTATTTCGTAATTAGAATATACGCGTAATTTATATAACAGTGGAATGATATACTGAATGAATTAGAGTAGATTTAAAAGTTGCTACATGATCCATATTTAATTTAGAAAAATGTATTAAGATGTGTCAACAGTAAATTAATCACAAAATAGATATTTAAAAAATTCTAATCGTCAATTAATATACTAAATTATAAAGTCGCCCAAATCTGCGCTTGCCAGTAACAGGCTCCCTCTCCAGTAAGAGCTTTCAACTTTTTAATTCGAGTCGAAGTTTTCATCTATTGGTATTCAGCGTAAAGTCGATGGATGGAAGTCGATGGATGCAGGTGGCTCAGGACCGTGCTTTGTGGCATTCTTTGGGGGAGGCCTATGTTCAGCAGTGGACTTGTGAAGGGCTGTAATGATGATGATGCATCAATTAATTCAGAATTAAGTATTCCTTGGTTTTGCTCGCAACGAGTGATACCATAGCAGAAAATTTTATACAATAATGTGTAAACTTAGATTTGGCCACTATCGACTGAACGCTCATCTTTCCAGGGTGAGAATAGTAGCATCTGCAACATGCAACTTCTGCGATACAGAAACAGATCAGACTGCAGAACATATAATATTTAACTGCCCAGCGTACGCCATAGAAAGATTGCTACTCATCGAAAAACTTATACAAGTTTATGAAAACTCAGAAAGCGCCCCGCGTGCCCTGCAAGATGTTCTTAGGAATACTAAGACATATTTAGCACTTTGCAATTTTATTCATAATACTGTTCCCTATTTTTGAAAATATTGGACTGACAAATCTACATGGATTGAAACTTACGGTTTTTGAAAATATGAAGAATTAAAGAAAATAAGACTTGGCTTCGGCCTTTACACTTTAAAATTCTATATATTCTAAATAAAAAAGTCAAGGCTGTATGGCTTATATATATTCCTTTGCCTGCACTCTCGAGCGAATAATAAAAACAACAACAACAAATACCAAATACAAATAGAAAAAGGCGATAAAAAACCAATTTTATAAGAGCATAAATTATAATGCTTTTAAGTTTTAATAGAAAATACTTACTAACACTATATCTATCCATTATTAAGCCGTGTTTAGTAGTATCCCAAGCAAATATGTCTTCTGGAAGTGCTGAAGCAGGTAAGCGATTACACATTTTGAGACGATAAAAGATAAATAGAAAAATGTACGACAGAATGTGCACTTTCAATGTTACATGCTTAAAAAATCTAGTAGAAACCGAACCAGATGTGTACGGTGTACGCCATACAAAAGTAACACAGCTCACGTAACAGATATGTCCCATTTTAAATGCTGTCCCGTCGCCGGCCTAAATATTTAGATGGTTATTTTGGTGTCGGTGATGGGTTCTTTTACGTAGTCAACCAACGGCAGAAATACAGAGAGTGATAAACCATGTCCATATGCAAAGTAATAATCATGCGACGCAGGCAGCCTTGTGCGAAATCCTGTTTATTGTAGCATTTGGCCTCACCAAATGCAGTGTTTAAGATGTTAACAGTAACGTGGCAAGCTGGGTTCCAATGGGCCTCCATTGGAAGATTTTAGGTGGCCTTTTGTAAAAGAAATTCAGCTGATTTTCATCACTTTTTAACCCCCGATGAAACAGGATGTTATAAGTATGTAGTGTGTATCTGTGTGTCTGCCTGTGGCATTGTTATTCCTAAACAGATAGGGGGAAATTGAAAGGTGTCTTTATCAAGAGTGTTCTAAGCTAGTTTCAAGAAAATATGTTCAAATGTTTGAAGATTATGTTATTGTGATTATGATTATGTTATTATGTATATGTTGATATGTTTTTTTTTATTTTCTATTTAAGTTATTAGACGATATAAGTATAAATCTGGAGAATTCCTCTCACTGAACACTGGAGCATTTAAAATCTGAAAATACAGATAATCTATACATACCTACTTACTTACGCCAGAGGTTAGGTTAGTTTAGGGCTTCTGTTTCATTGATTTTTGACTAATGTACAGACTAGAATACAAACTTATTTTATTTTTTTAAATAAGTGTGAATATTAGGTAGCATTATTGGCTATAGAGGCTCTGGACAGCAGCAACCCATGCTACACTACTGATTTTTAAAGAATTATGTAATATCATCTTTTCAATATCTATGGCATTAACTATAATCACTAACTACTAAATAAAACACATAAATCAGGTTAAAATTGGTGTTGCATCCCCACCCCTTTGCCTGTGTGACTTAATAATGTTTAATGTGTCAGTGAAATAAGCACTGTTGCCAATTATTCAAACAAAAGTATATACTGTCTAGGTTATAAAGTTTGAGGCCTGTGTGTAAAGATCCAGTATGTTCCTTCTGGAATGTGGAAATATTTCCTTATAAAGACAAAGATTTCCTTTGTTTAAAGGCCTTTAGTGCTCCCTTCTCTGCTGCATGCATATTTGTCCAGCGCACAGTAAGTGTTCCACTTTCAGTGGACAAATGTAACCAGTTAAGAATCTAATTCAATAACAACCCATTCATATTATGGAAACATATTTTATGGTTATCACTGATCAATGAACTCAATGATTATATTTAATTTTTTTTATCTCAATTAATATAGGATATTTTTAAAAATCTATTTCTCTATGAATTTAAATGAATATCTTATGTATGAGCATATTCCGAGGACATATTATTACAAGTATCAATTATTATTATTATATATTAGCAGGCAGGCGGTTTAGACACCTGATAATGCCTGTATCCTGTTTGTGCCCACTAGTTACTCCTTTTGCGGTTAAAAAAGTGATTATCTAATCTATTTTTGAATTCGTTCACATTTTGGGCTGAGACCTTGTTCTTGAGTGTAAAAATCATTATGATTATTTTTCAGACAACATGGACAATTGTAAAATGACAAATGTACAACGAAAATTGTACTCATCATGTAATTTAAAATAATTTCAGGCATATACTCTGTGGCCTATGTGACAGTTCCCAGCACAGATGTGGGCAAGACAATTGGAAATGGACTGGTTAAGAATAAGCTTGCTGCTTGCGTTAATATTATACCCCAAATCACATCTATATATGAGTGGAAGGGAGAGATTAATGAAGACAGTGAGGTAAGTTACATAAGCAAATTCTTACATATTATGGTTAATTATGTAAATTTATCGTTACTATTACAGTCTATTAAAAGTTCACTGCTGAACAAAGGCGTCACCCATAGATTGCCTCATATGAGGGGAAATTTGCCATAGTCGCTTAGCAATCGGATTGGCAACTGCAGGTTTTTATTTGAAGTTGTTATTAGGAAGACACTGCTGCCCATCTCCTGATTTGTTTCCCTCTGTTCCCTCACAACACCCATGGCATGTAATGAGGTATGTCACTACACAGTGAATCAAGTAAACTTACCTCCTGTATATTATTATATAATGATTTTTTTTATAGATTAAGTATCCAAGCACACAGTCCACCTGATGCAGACACACACCCTTGGGGACTAAGATGCAATGCCTTATTTCCAGTGAAAAGGGTCACCGGTTCTCTATACTCACTATATGAAACAGCAGCATTGTGCCGCTATTTTACACTAGTATTATGTGAGAGCATGATCTTTCACCTGTTGAGCTGACCCATTTGAGCTACAACCATAATATAGCTGGTTCTATCATGTAAAAATTATATTCTATTTAGTGAACACATAGTGGCAGCTAATCCACTACCATATGTAGATTATCTTGTAAAAAAGAATACATAATGATAAAAAACTGTAATTGCCAACCCATTTGTTATTATACGTGGTAGAGCCATGCTGCAGCTATATTAGTAGTATAGTTGTAGCACGAATGGGTCGGCTCGACCAGGGAAGGACCACACTCTCACAGAATACCAGTGTAAAATAGCAACTTGACTCTGCTGTGTTTCGTATGGTGAGTGTAGAGAACCGGTGACCCATTTTACTGGAAATGAAACATTCCATATTAGTCCTCACGAGTGACAATGCATCTGCATTTTGTTTCATGTAGATGTCTATGGGCCGCAGGAACCACTTACCATCAGGTGGACTGTGTGCTCGTTTGTCACCCTATCCTATAAGAAAAAAGGTGTGTCAACTTTACATATGAGGCATTATATGAGGGAGGCCTGGACATATCCAGTGGTGAACTTTTGATTTTGAGCCTGTAATAATGATGATGATGATTCCATTTATTAAGTGTAATAAATCTTGGTCTGTACATTTTCTGTATATTTTCAAAGTGTACTTGATCTGCATATTGTCAAAGTTCTGAACTGGAGCGTTTAAGTTACATATATTTACGCAAAAATTACATATTGCCACCTTACATTCTTTTTATCACCTTGTACTTCACATAGGCATGGGCCTCTCCCGTTGTAGGGATGCTCATTGCCCTATTCAACACACTTGGTGGAGAGACGATCGTCGTACCTGACTTCTCACATTGTTGATATTCCTGTCCTTCATCAGACTGTGTATTATACAAATGACATAAGAAGATGGATATTAGTTTAGTTTAGTTTACGACGGGCTGATTTCCGCAACTCCACGTCTATGCGCGTATTTTGCGTGTGGGCAGGAATAATATGCTTATTCGAGCCATGAGATCTCCCCGAAGAAGCTCAACAGTACTTTGATGTTGCATGCAACTTCGGGGAGTGATCTCGGCGTGCCGAGATGTTTAGCCCTGTACGTAGCGACCTCCGGACATTTCAATATCACACGGGCCGCCGTTTCTTCTTCCTCCATACATGCCCTGTACAGGGGACTATCTGTAACACCTATAGTAAATAAATGCTTGTTAAAGTTGCCGTGTCCTGTGATAGCACTTGTTACTATCCTGATCTGCGGCTTGTTCAGTCTCATTAGAACTTTGGTTAAACGACTGTTTATTTCAGGCAGGGCCTCCCTAGCTTGTCTACAGTCTACTAGATTTTTCCAAAGCTGAGCGTGTAGATTAGTGAAGTGTCTACGTACCAGTGAACAAACATTACCAAAGGGGATTGGTATGATTGGTTCCAGCCCTATAGTGGCCAGAGCCGATCCTCTTCTGGCCAGTGCGTCTGCTGCGTCGTTGCCTCTGGATCCACTGTATCCCTTTATCCATTGCAGAGTCACATTGTTGTTTTTACATACCTCATTTAATCGTTGATGGCATTCATATATTAGTCCCGAGTTCACCACATTGCAATTCAGAGCTTATAGTTCGCCCTACTGTCGGTCAGTATTCTGGTGGAGAAATCATTAACCTTCCTAGCATCTATTGCTATGGCCGCTTGAATGATACCCATACATTCCGCCTGAAAGTCTGTGTTATAGTTACCCAGCGGTGTGCATATGTGGAAGAAGATGGACATACTGGCATCTATTTAAAACCATAAGGTTATAATATTTCCCGTATTTGCCTCTCACTATCACCACAAAGCAATGGGTTATCTTAATCACCAGGATAATATACTGTAGTCCATGATAGAATAATTATTAATAAATTAATTAACCATACTGTAAAATTTTTTGCAGGCACTGTTAATGATTAAAACACGTACATCACTAGTGGACAAACTGACAGAGTTTGTGCGTGCCAACCATCCATATGAAGTCTGCGAAGTGATATCATTACCAATAAAAAATGGTAACCCACCATACTTGAAATGGATTGGTGATACTGTTATGGAGAATTGAAAATTAGCAAATGACATGTAGTCTCCTATACCATTAATGTTCTTAAAATTAAGTTTGCATGACTCAAGTGACATGATTCACATCAAATATCAATATTAATTTTAAACATTGTGGTAGGTATTGTCTCTTATTGTGATGACAAAATATTATGTATTATATGATCATGGCCTTCCATATAAAGCCAATAGTATCATTGTGCTTTTCTTTCAAAGTCAAAACCAAAAATATTTGGCTCATTCAAAGCTCTTACAAAATCTACACAATTTTCAAAAATAAAACCTAGAAGAAGATCTGGCAAGAAACACTGGGGTCTGAGAAATAAAAAAAAATCGAAGAGGTGAAGTCCGCCAACACGCATTATTGGGGCAGCATGGCGGCCGCTTCCTTGCCCTAAAACTCTCTCAGAAGTGAGAGGAGGCCTGTGCCCAGTTGTGGGACGTATATAGGCTATAACTTCATATAATTACATACATCACTTACTAAATACCAACTATATTCATGTATCAATCAATGTTCTGGTGATTTGAAATTCTCTTCCAATCACATCTTAGATGTCATAGGCCTAATTGTTTCGGTCGATTAGTAATTATATATTGCCCGTAAATTATTATTTTGTAAATTAATTACAGGAGTTTGCTGCCAAACCATATGGAAACATGGAAGTATTTGGTTGCGCTATATCTGTGCGAAGTGTTTTTTTTTATAGGAGAGGGGGCAAACGAGAATGCGGCTCACCTGATGGTGACTACCGCCGCCTACAAACAACTGCAACACCAGGGGAATTGCAGATGCGTTGCCGGTCTTTTAAAAAGGAGTAGGCTCTTTTCTTGAATGTCCCTAAGTCGTATCGGTCTGGAAAAATCGCCGATGGTAATCGACTCCACAAGGAAGTTGTGCGAGGAAGAAAACATCTTCTAAATCACACAGTAGTGGACCGCCAAACATCCAGAAGGTATGGATGGTATCGCAAGATTTGTCGCGATGTGCGATGCTGAATTTGAGCCGCTGGAATTATTCCAAACAATTCCTCAGAGCACTCCCCGTGGAAGATGCGATAAAATACGCAAAGAGATGCAACATCGACGAGACGATTCGAGCCGCTCTGCGCTGGATGCGGTTAAGTGGAAGAAGCTGGCACTGGGGAGTCTAAGCCCAGAGACGGGAACAGTATTCAATGTGAGACCGAACCTGCGCCTTGTAAAGTTGCAAGTGGTGTGCCGGCATGAAATACTGTCCCGCTCTACTGTGCACGCCAAGCTTTTTAGAGGCCAATTTGGCCTTCTCTTCCAAGTGACCACGAAACTATATATAATACTAGCTGAGGCAACAAGGAGAGTACCTTGAAACTGAGGAGATACGACAAAAGGGTTCTTTATAGCGGTAAACGCGCAAACTTGTGTCTCCTGGGGATTCAACTGGACTAGATTTAGTCGCCCCCAGTCTGAGACTTTGTTCAACAAAGTCTCGACTTCATACACAAGTTTTTCCCGGTACTCGGCGACGTTTTCCCAAAAAATATTGGCACGGCCGGCATATAAAGCATCACCAGTGCTGTCTGCATAGCAATGAATGTTACTGGTTTGCAACATATCATTGATATGCAGAAGAAACAGCGTTGGTGATAGAACACAGCCTTGTGGAACACCAGCGTTAATAGGCTTGTAATCGGAGCATGCACCGTCTACTACGACCGTGATGCTCCGATCTGCAAGAAAACTGGTGCTCCAATTGTACAATTTCTCGGGAAGCCCATAGGAAGAGAGCTTCGAAAGAAGCGCTTTGTGCCAGACCCGATCGAAGGTCTTCGCTATCTCCAAACTAACGGCCATCGCCTCCCCCTTGGCCTCCGCTGCCTCTGCCCATCTATGAGTTAGGTAACCTAGAAGATCACCACCAGAACGACCTCGACGGAAACCGTACTGGCGGTCACTAATCAGCCGCTGATCCTCAAGGTACCGCATGAGCTGGCTGTTAATAATGCTTTCCATTACTTTGGAGAACAAGGAGGTGATAGCGATAGGCCTGTAGTTGGACAGATCTCAGCGGTCGCCTTTTTTGGGGATCGGATGCACCAAAGCTGTCTTCCATGAGTTCGGGACTACGTCTAGGGAGTAGGAGTACCGGAAAAGACGCGTTACAACCGGTGCACCACTCTGGAGCACACGTCTTCAGCACAATAGGTGGAACTCCATCAGGCCCACTCGACTTGTTGACGTCCAGGGAGAGGAGTGCTTTACACACCGAACGCTGTGTAAACAGCACTTCCTGCATGGAGCACTCACACCGCAGGATGGTCGGCGTTGTGTTCCCCCCGTCATCTAGAGTCGAGTTGGAAGCAAAAAGAGAATCTAGCAGATCGGCTTTCTCCTTTGCGTCATGGGACAGTGAGTCGTCCACCCTGTGCAGAGATGGCGGAGATGGCTGACAGAAGTTCCCTTGGACAGCCTTGGCGAGGGACCTGAAGGGAGGCGAACTAATTTCTCGCCAATTCTGCTGATGTGCTTTGACTGTGCCTTTACAATGACACTTTTTAAAGACGGAATTATACTTCTTTTTAAGAGCGCTGGTGTTTACATCTCGGGACGTTGATGCGTCAGCCCAAGCCCGGTAGCACTCCTGCTTATAGCGTAATGCAATTTTACAGGAGTGACCAAACCATGGCTGAGTTCTGCCTCTGGAATAAATAATTCGATCTCCTGAAGTAGCACATCAGCGACAGAATCAGCTACGACTTTGGAATCATGCGGGGAGAAGCCAACCTGCCCCCAAGGGTAGGATGCAAAAAAAGACCGCATCCCGTCCCAATCGGCTTACCTATAGTGCCAAACACGGCGACAAGCTGCAAATCGCAACTGCGATGGGAGCGTGAATGGCACCGTACTCCGATTAGACAATGGTCCAAAGAGCCAAGAGGGGCATCGACGGAGACCTGATATCCGTCCGTATGAGAGGTCAGCAGATTTGCCGTCTCCAGATGCTAGTAGATGGCGTTAAGGTTTGTATGAAGTCCCCTGATATTGCAGAAATTCACGGAAAGTGTAGCAGGGGTGCCTTTGTCTTATTGCTCCGCTTGCCTCGAGTAGGTTTCGTCTTGAGCGGAATTTCGCCTTCCTTCCCCCCTCCCCCTCCTCTCCAGAATGCGCGAGGGGCAGCCTGTGAGCACCCACGCTCAGAAAAAGGAGGGTAGCTTGGGCATGGATGCTCAGCGAGGGTTTCTCCAGGGATGCTGGTACCCTCCTGGGGTAGTGTTCCATTTAATTCCGCGACCATGTTGATTGGGGGGGGGGGGGGGGGGGGGAATAGGGCCGTTAATGCTAGCCCATCTGTGTAACAGCAAACACTACCGCATGGCTCTACCACTGTTAAAATTGTCTTTTTTTATTTAAAATAAAGTATCATTATCATAATGCAGACCATTTTCTGACATATAAGGAAGATCATTTATAGACTAAGAACAAAAAAGGACTAAGTATCAATGCCTGAGGGACACCCAGTTTTATCACATCTCGATGACACTACATCGTTTATTGCAACCTTTTGCTCTCGGTTTTGGAGATATGATAGTAAGAGATCAAAAAAGTACAATGTTACACACAAATGCCGTAGTATTTAAGTTTATTAATTAAAGTTTTGTGATCCACATCATACACATATGTCAAATGCCTTTGAAATATCTTAGAAGACACTGACATGATCATGGTGCTCCTCCCGGGTCTGTTAAATATGCGACACAAGTTTTATACAAGTATTAGTCGTGGATCTTTATCATCATTACAGCCCTTGACAAATTGAAAGCCGAACGTAGGTCTCCTCGAAGGAAAACCACAAACCACAAACTTTCTGCATATGTCAGGTCGTTACGCCATCTATTTGGATTAGGTTAGCCCTTTGCTATAATTATCAATAAATTTTCAAGTCTATTCGAGAACTTAAATTTTTCATTATCTTATTACTGTTTGGGTTAAGACAATTGGTAATAAAAACAAGAAAATAATGCTTAACAACACACATCACTTTATCGAGTTGTGTGCGATGCAAATATTTCTATAAGCGTTAACACCATGTAATCAGTAGCGAACGAATTTTCGAGACTATAGAAAACAAAAATATAACAAACGCAAGGTTAAATTGATAAGTCCTATGTTTTTGTAAGATATGCTAAAATTTATTGTTTGTGAAGGTTTATGGAGAACGTGTCAGGGTTTGTTATTTTTAAATTTAAAGACTGGTAATGTTTGATCACTAACAGATATGTTTAACATGTTTTTTTTTAATCTTATCTTGATAAGAACAGTGCCATTTCAGTCTAAAAAACTGACAGCACTATAGGTTCCATCGCTTTCCGTACATTTCAAAAGTACTAATTAGACGGGATCTTTTCGTTCGCGTTGAAGTTCGTGGAGGAGAAAGCAATTATTGCCATCCGTCGCAAAATCTTTGAAACAATTTACATATTCTGAGTGTTCTCTGTCCACTGAAACAGTTTGTATTGTAGTTTTTTTAGCCTCACCAGTAATGCATTTACAAATCCCTTGTATGTATGTGTATGTAGTTGAATATACTTTTCGGTTTAGTTTTGAGTTCTTACTAACAGAAATGTTGCAATAGCTGCATTTTAGTTAATTTTGCGAAGTTTGAACTAATTTAAGAGCACTGCGTTGTTAGGTAGCAAAAACATAAGTAATTTTAAGAATGCAATAATTATATATTTAGTATAGCTCTTAAGCATTAAAATGTAATAGATTTTGAATCGAGTCATATTATGTTAAGTTTAATTATTATAAGTAAAAGATGTGAATATAATTTTGTATAATAAACAGTTTATTTTGCATAATAGCCAGTTTTATTTACGCAATGTCTTCATTTTTAACATACTTAGCGACCAAAATACATCACAAAACTAAAGTCACTTCATCCTCAAGTTAGGCAACCCTTATATTTGTAGTCGAGTTGCAGGTAAGTTAAAAAAAAATTATATTAATGAAACTAAACGCTCGCTGCTCGCAGTGCAATAAAAACAGGGAAACAAGACGCCGCCTATTGCGTTCTCTGTCGTACTTACAGACCTTACGGCAGGCATAATGATACATAATTTTCGTATCCTGTTCTGTACTTCACATTTCTAAGATGCCGATGTAGGTGCACGATTTATTTGCTGCGAGTGGTAGCGGGCGTTGTCCATTATAATAACTGACGGCTCTTCTAAACTAGTCAGCAATCGGGTAAACCATTCTGTGAAACCTTTGGCGGCCTTTTCAGAGCGGGTAATCATCATTTTAAATTTTCATTGCTCGAAATACCCATTTGGCGTCCGGTTAAAATCTATAATTAGAACATCCAGCATGGCAAAGTATTAGCACTCAGAAAGTTAACAAATTAGTACTCAGTAGTAACGATGACAAAAGACAAATAGCGCAAAATAAAATTGAAAGCTTGCCGCTACAGTACTGTGTTTTAATATTAGAATTAAAACGATACATGAAAATGTTTTGTTTTAATTGGATAAATGTTAATTTATGTACTATTAAGAATTGTTTATATTATTTGTAATACTATTTTTTTAATAATAACAATTACAATTATTTTAAGTTAAAATAAATAAATGTGTAATGTTTTGAGAAACTTAATAACTGAATTAATAAATACAAATTTAAAAATATTTTTTGCTTTATTGCATTTCGGTAATACGGTATAAGTTATTGGTTCATTTTCTCTTTATTGTATACTTTCAAATATTTATATTAAGTACAAATTCTCGTACCTACCACTAAAAATAATATTAACTGAAGTTGAATAATAAATAGAACGCCTGCCTCCTTTCCAAGCACATTTTTTTCTTAGCACGGAACATGCAAACATGCTTTGTATGTTCCGTGCTAAGATTTAGTGTTTTGTAAACCGTATCTTTTTGGTACTAAATATTATTTTCAAAACATATTATCTCGTTTAAAAATATTATTTTAAATGGAACTCTTGTATATTTTTTTTATCCATATTTATTTAAATAACAATATAAAATAACCGTAACCGTAGCCGTGCATCGGCGGTGTGTAAGAATATCCACTATATTGTTCCGTAGGTGTCTTAAGAGGCGACACAGAGAAACTAAACATGAAATGGTCAGCAGGGACTCCCAAATAACAACTTTTTCGCGGTTGCCAACCCGATGCCAAGCGTGGCAATTATGGTGAACATCCTCCCGGCGGTTCCTTATTCCTGGCAACCATGGTATCGGCGCGGCGGGTAGGGTGTGCTATGAATCTCCAGTAGAAGTTAGGTTGCCACTTTAAACGACTCCTGGTAAAGTCCAAAGAGCCCTCCCCGCACGGTAATCCTCGATTTCTGCGATTTAAGGGTGGTAGAGCCACGCAGCAGCTTTTGCTGTTGCACGTATGGGCCGGCTCGAGCCGAGTTAGTACCACGACCTCACAGAATACCGGCGTGAAGTGGAAGCTCTGCTTCCGCGTTTCGTCTGGTGAGTGCATGTGACCGGAGGCCCAATTCCCCCCCCCCCCCCCCCATCAACATGAAAGCGGAATTACATCATAAATTACCTCAAGAGGGTACCAGTACCCCTGGAGAATCCCTCGCTGAGCATCCACGACCATGGTATTCCACTCCTGAGCGTGGGTGCTCAGGCTGCCCCGCGTATTCTGGGGGGGGGGCGAAATTCCGCTCAACACAATAACTGCTCGGGGCAAACTGAGCAACAAGACCAAGGCGACCCCTGCCACGCTATCCGTGAATTTCTGCAACATCAGGGGACTTCACTCGGACCTAAACGCCGTCCACTACCATCTCGAGACGGCGAAGCCAGCATTGCTCTTTCTGACTGAGACGCAGGTGTCCTCTCCGGCTGATACTTCGTATTTCTCCTACCCGGGGTACAAATTGGAGCACTCCTTTGTGCCGCGGGCTGGAGTTTGCGTGTATGTCAGAGAGGACATCTGTTCTCGACGCCTCGGCAGTCTTGAAGGTTTGGACCTGTCCATCCTTTGGCTACGCATAGATAGCGACGACCATCCGCGCGTCTACGTGTGCCTCTATAGGTCCCATAGCGGTAATGCCGAAACAGACCGACTCATCGACCACGTCCAAATGGCTACAGATTCCTTGCTACAACAGGTCCTATCCGCAGAGATCGTGATCCTTGGCGATTTTAACGCCCACCACGCCGAATGGCTCGGTTCACGTTTAACCGATCATGCGGGGAGATCTGTTTATGACTTTGCCTTGGCATATGGTCTGACACAACTGGTTACATCGCCTACGCGGATTCCAGATGTTGAGGATCATACACCTTCCCTGTTGGACCTTCTGCTGACCTCTCATCCGGACGGATATCAGGTTTCTGTCGATGCCCGTCTTGGCTCTTCGGACCATTGTCTGATCCGGAGTGTGGTGCCACTCACGTTCCCCTCGCGGTTGCGTTCTGCAGGTTGCCGCCGTGTTTGGCATTACAGGTCGGCGGATTGGGACGGAATGCGGTCTTTCTTTGCTTCCTACCCATGGGGGCAGGTTTGCTTCTCGCCGGATGATCCCAGCGCTGTTGCTGACTCTGTCACTGATGTGGTGCTACAGGGAATGGAATTATTTATTCCATCATCTGTGGTACCCATCGGAGGCAGATCTCAGCCTTGGTTTGGTCGCTCCTGTAAGACTGCATTACGCAGTAAGCAGGAGTGTTATCAAGCCTGGGCTGCGGCTGCGGCCACTCGGGATGTAAACACCAGCACACTTAAAAAGAAGTATAACTTCGCCTCCAGGTCCTTCAAAAGAGTTATTGCCAAGGCAAAGTCAGAGCACATAGGCAGAATTGGCGAGAAACTAGTTCGCCTTCCTTCGGGAACCCGTGCATTCTGGTCTCTCGCCAAGGCTGTCCAAGGGAATTTCTGTAAGCCATCATTACTATCTCTGCACAGGGAGGACGACTCACTGGCCCACGACGCAAAAGAGAAAGCCGACCTTTTAGGCTCCCTTTTTGCGTCCAACTCGACTGTTGATGACGGGGGGAACACACCGCCGACCATCCCGTGGTGTGAGTGCTCCATGCCGGATATGCGGTTCTCACAGCGCTCGGTTCGCAGAGCACTCCTCTCCCTTGACATCCACAAGTCGAGTGGGCCTGACGGAATCCCCCCAATTGTGCTGAGGACGTGTGCTCCAGAGTTGGCACCGGTTTTAACGCGTCTTTTCCGGTACTCCTACTCCCTAGGCGTAGTCCCGAAATCATGGAAGATAGCTTTTGTCCACCCGATCCCTAAAAAAGGCGACCGCTCAGACCCGTCCAACTACAGGCCTATCGCCATCACCCCCTTGTTCTCCAAAATAATGGAATCCATTATTAACTGCCAGCTCATCCGGTACCTTGAGGATCACCAGCTGATTAGTGACCGCCAATACGGTTTTCGTCGGGCTCGATCAGCTGGTGATCTTCTGGTCTACCTGACCCATAGATGGGCGGAGGCAGTAGAGTCCAAGGGGGAGGCATTGGCCGTTAGTTTGGACATTGCGAAGGCCTTCGATCGGGTTTGGCACAAAGCGCTTCTTTCGAAGCTCCCTTCCTATGGGCTTCCCGAGAAATTATGCAATTGGATCACCAGCTTTCTTGCAGATAGGAGCATCAAGGTCGTTGTAGACGGTGCATGCTCCGACTACAAGCCTATTAACGCTGGTGTTCCACAAGGCTGTGTGCTATCACCAACGCTGTTTCTTCTGCATATCAATGATATGTTGCAAGCCGGCAGCATTCATTGCTATGCGGATGACAGCACTGGTGATGCTCTATACACCGGCCGTGCCAATATTTCTCGGGATAACGTCACTGAGTACCGGAACAAACTTGCGTCTGAAGTCGAGTCTTTGCTGGACAAAGTCTCGGATTGGGGGCGACAAAATCTAGTCCAGTTTAATCCTCAGAAGACACAAGTTTGCGCGTTTACCGCTAAAAAGAACCCCTTTGTCGTATCTCCTCAGTTTCAAGGTACTCCCCTTGTTGCCTCAGCCAGTATCGGAATCCTCGGCGTTGACATATCGAGTGACGTGCAGTTTCGTGGTCACTTGGAAGAGAAGGCCAAATTGGCCTCTAAAAAGCTTGGCGTGCTCAGCAGAGCGGGACAGTATTTCATGCCAGCTCAACGCCTGCAACTTTACAAGGTGCAGGTTCGGCCTCACATGGAATACTGTTCCCATCTCTGGGCTGGGGCTCCCCAGTGCCAGCTCCTTCCACTTGACCGTATCCAGCGCAGAGCGGCTCGAATCGTCGACGACCGAGTCCTTTCCGATCGGCTCGACTCATTGGCACTGCGAAGAGATGTTGCATCTCTTTGCATTTTCTTTCGCATTTACCATGGGGAGTGCTCTGAGGAATTGTTCGGATTAATCCCAGCCGCCAAATTTCACGAACGCACATCGCGGCAGAACTCCCGATACCATCCACACCATCTGGATGATTGGCGGTCCACCACTGTGCGATTTAGAAGGTTTTCTTCATCGCACAACTTCCTTGTGGAATAGTTTACCACCAGCGATTTTTCCGGTCCGATACGACTTAGGGACCTTCAAGAAAAGAGCCTACTCCTTTTTAAAAGGCCGGCAACACATCTGCAATTCCCCTGGTGTTGCGGTTGTTCATGGGCGGCGGTAGTCACTTACCATCAGGTGAGCCGCATGCTCGTTTGCCCCTCTCCTATAAAAAAAATATCTTTTAATCACTGGGAGGGAGGATTCTCTGTCCCAAGGAAGCGTCGGATTTATCGTCCACAAGTCTCTCGCCTTCCTTCGCGCTCAGACAAAATTAGCGTAGGTACCTTACACTCAAAAAGACCAAACGGTATATCAAGACACATCGCGATGAGGAGGTGAAAGAAATGTATGAGGGTATCTCCCACTACCCGATGTTGAACTTCAACGCAAAACTGGGTTCAAGAAAGGACGATGAGTTCGATAGACGTCGGGAAATTTGGAACATGGCCACGGAACCCAAGGGGTCAAGAGCTGCTCGACTTCGTGGACAAGGAGGAACTCTTTAAACAACACTTTTTCGGATGCAGCCCCACGGAAAGATGAACTCGTCTAGTCGCGACGGTTCGACGAATAAAGTAATTGGCGTCTTTATGACGACCAGGCGGCAACCGTTCAGTGATCGCGAGATCGCGTAACCGTAAACTGAACTTGAACGTTGAGTTTGAGAAGTCACCCCTAAGGAGAAATCACCCCTAATCACGTCAACACACTGGCCCCTCGTGGTCTAATCCAAAACCCTGAAAACATTGGGTCCGAATAAAAAAAATCATTTTTATTATACAGAGATTGAGAGATTTTATGGACAACTATATCCATCATCGTACGATCCACACGTAAGTGTGAGTAACTTTCCAAGAGCACTTTAGCCCTGACACTGTTCTGATGATATCCTGGATGTCAGTCTGAGCGAGATTAGAATAGCTCTCAAGCACTGAAAGCTTGGAAGCTGGAGGTACTGAAAGCGGGTGGAAAATCGGTAGTACTTGAAAGTCCTTCAGAAGCTCTTCGATTCCCGCATCCATGGTGACGTGACCGGAGACGTGAAGCACAAGTGGGATAGTCTTGTTCTTCATGAAATTCGACGACTCTCTTCTGATGGACTAAAGACCGATTTCCTTCTGAGCTACGTCTTCGTGCGGTTGTCGAGTGTCATTACGATTCTGTATACAGAATTGACGACTCACGACGCGACGTCAGTACTACGCTCAATGACATTAATAGTGTCAGCCAATGGATCGATCTTAAAATTAACAGAACATGGACAAAACAAAAGTCATGTATAGCACACCTTTAGGGCTATATTAATAGCGTTTTGAACGTGGTAGAGCCATGCTGCAGCTATATTATGGTTGTAGCACGAATGGGTCGGCTCGAACGGGGAAGGACCACGCTCTCACAGAAAACCAACGTAAAATAGCAGCTTAACGCTGCTGTGTTTCGTATGGTGAGTGTAGAGAACCGGAGACCCTTTTTACTGGCAAAGAGGCATTCCATCTTAGTCCTCACGGGTGACAACGCATCTGCATTTTGATTCGCAAACGAAGATAGATGTAGATGTCTATGGGCCACAGCAACCACTTACCATCAGGTGGAACTGTGTGCTCGTTTGTCACCTGATCCTACAAAAAAAAAGCGTATCGGCAAAAAAAAAGGTTACGCATGTAAGTTATAAAATGATCTCTTATGAGAGTCACATTTGTTTGCGCCTTTTACTGAGGTCAGCCCGCCTGTGATGCCGCCCCGGCTCTAACATAAACCCTTGACATAAGAGGCTGCTAAAGTGTCTAAGCACGTACCCATATAACAACTTTGGCGTAAAAATTCTGCATCCATTAACCTTTTGCGCGACAAAAGTGTAAATTTTTACATAATATTATGTATGCCTAATAATAGGTCTCTATCAATAAAATTGCTGTTCTATATAAGAAAATAAAAATTAAAAAACTTTATGTAATCAAAATATTTGCATTACAATATTAACTTACATCAAAAGCGAACGCTAGTTTAGTAGTTTGAGGCGGATCCTCTTTCACTTTCTGCACTTCGATGTATTTATTATCAACCTTCTTCTCCAGGTGGCCACGAGGCTCATTTGTAAGGTCAAAACTTTCCGAAGGAAAGCGCTTGAACCAATAACGTATAGTTCGTTCGTTAGTAGCGCTAGCTGGGTGAATAAAGAGGTACCAACTTAGCTGGCCAGAGGAGAGGTATAGGGCTGACCCGAGTCGGACGCTCTGAGTGGGCTTGCGCAGCCCACTCCGGTTGGGCTTTGTCGGACTGTGGCGGGAAAGGTGTTCTCGCCCCCATGCCGTCGCAGCCGAGTAGGAGTCTCGAGAAGAGGAGTGTTGGTATGGCGATGCAGCGGATTTTATGTCTGGAAAATGGATATATTCATTTACAGCTACTCTCAAATAGTTTAATTTTCCATAATTGAAATTATATCTGGCGTCGACTAAACTGTCTGCCAACTATAATATGTACGAGGGCGGGTCGAAAAGTTCGTGGAATGGAAGGGTGGAGAGGGAAGTGTGGACTTTTATAACTGTCACTACTTGGTGATTCAATACAACTATAAATATCAAGTTTAAGCCAGATCGGTGCATTAACCTTTGAGATATCACAGGGCAAGTCAATGAAGTGCACATGGAGAAAATTAAGTTTCGTACCGCGATTAAGTTCCTCACTAAGCAAGAAAAAACGCCACATATCATTATGGAAGAGATGTCATCTATTTACAGGCCCTGGAAAAACGATGATTTATATACGGCAAAGCCTTTTTAAGCCAGGTAGAGAGTCAATTGAAGATAATAAGCGCTTAGGCCACTCAGGGATTTTGGCAACTTCCTCAGCTATTGCCGAAAAAGTTAAAAACCTTTTTCTTGAAGATGCTCGTCTGAAAAATAAACTGATTGTAGAAATAACTGAAGTGAAATCTGAGACCATTTATAAATTCTCCATGAACATCTTGGCATGTCTAAGTTGAGTGCCAAGAATGCTCACACCGCTACAGAAACAGCAGCGGGTCGAGTTTTCGCGCGAGTTTTTGGACCTGTGTAGTGAGAACAGGGACAAAATTATGAACCGAATTGTATCTGTGGATGAAATTTTGACTTCATCACTATGAACGCGAGACAAAGCAGTAGCATTAAAAGGCGCAGCACCGCTTAAGAAGTTCAAGGTGTCACAGTCGGCTGGAAAGACTATAGCTATAGCTTCAGTTTTTTGGGATTCAGAGGGGATTTTATTGATCGATTATAAAGATAAAGTTGTCAATATCACGGGTCAGTAATACGCTACGCTACTAGAAAAATTCAAAGTTTCGATTAAAGAAAAAAGAAGGGGAAATTGGTTTCTAGGTGTGCTCCTTTTGCGCGACAACGCACCCGCTCACAGGGAGTCATGAGTCACGTTGCGATGACTTCCATACACAAGTGCAGCTTCGAAACTTTAGCCATCCTCTCTATAGTCTAGATTAGGCGCCATAGGATTATTATTTGTTACCAAATATGAAAAAAGAGCTTCAGGGAGAGAAATATACAGATGACAATGAAGTGAAGTTGGCAATATCTGCCTTTTTTGAGGGCCTTGAAAAAAACATTTTTTTGAGGGTATAAATAATTTGAACTTATTACTATTATATAACTATTAATTTGAGAAGTGTATTAGGGTTAATGGAAAATATTGAAAGGAAAAATAATTTCTTGTTTAATTTCACCCCCATTCCCTTTTATTTTCACGAACTTATTGACCTCCCTTCGTATTTTGCTAAAAAGACAAAAGTTGTAAAAAATAAGAAAACTGTCTTCAAATTAATACAAAATACGCAAATTTGCCTGCATAGGTAAATTCAACCAATCCCAGGTGGCATACGTTCCGCATCCCTATCTAACTTCAATAAAGGGAAAAAGTAACTAAAAGCTACTAAAATTCACTTTTTCTCTTCACGTTGCTGGCTCTTTTAATTTCAGTTTGGCACAATTAGAATTTGATCATACCGTATTACCAAGTACTGTTCTTCGCGAGTCTAGCGGGGCCGTACCGTTGATGCGGTTGTGCTGGGACCACGTGAGAAGAAGAGTATCAGTATCGCGAGGCACTACACTCTGCGTCTGAAACTTGGTTGGTTGGCGGCGAAACCATAAGCCAAATCCGCCGCTAGGGTCACGAAGTCTGGTGCTTCCGAGTGCTCGACTTTCCTGGCCCGGGGGACCCTGCTGTGCTGGTGGAGTTAGCGGCAGCGAAGGAAGCCTATTCTGGTGCGCTTTTCCTGAGAAGAAGGGGGATTAGTATTCCTCTCGCAGATGTGTGTGAAAGCGTTCCCGTGGGCCGGCCAATATGCGGCGAAGTTTTGCGGTGTTCCCAAGGTGTTCCACGGGACAAGGACGAGTTATATTGCACTCGCACCGACTAAACCCCATCCGGGTGTGCATAGGCATTTTCCTCTGTAAAAAAAAAACTCCGGTAACAGGTGTATAATTTAATTAAGGCCCCGATTTAAAAAGGTATTTTATTAGGGAAATTATTTTATTATTTTTAGTAGTTTGCATGCAAAATGAGGTTCTCTATATTACAGAAGGCACTACAAGAGAGAGAGAGGGTAATGTACTCTTTTTTATTTCCTTATAAAGAATGATACCTACAGTAAATGTAGCAATTAATAAATAGCAATTAAATAATGATATTTTAAAAACAACTATAATGGCCATTATACGTGTATCATGTTATATGCTCGTGGTAGAGCCATGCTGCAGCCATAATATAGCTGCAGCATGGCTCTACCACGAACTATTATTATTATTATTTTGGGGTATCTATAAAGTTTTCTCATCTGGTTGGGCATTATAAATATATAATTGTAAATGAAAATGGTAAACATACATAAATATGAATTATTATTATTATTATTATTATTTTCGGAAAGTGTTTTTCACTTCTCAGTCCTTGGACTGGCATTCAACTACATTTACGGGCCGAAACCAAAGCAAATGCAGCGTGAGGTGTGTATATTTATGTATTTTCATGAGGTCCTATTTCGTTTACTTCTATCTGCATGAATTTCCTGACAATTCTGCATGTATTTAATATAGCAGCTTTTTGCAGTGTTATGTAGAGGGTTTCCTTTAGGTCTAATAGTGTTTAGCTATGGAGGAGATGATTTGGTATTACGCCTGTTGTGGAGAGGACTATAGGAACCACATATACTTTTTCTTGTCGCCAGATTCTAGTCACTTCATCTTTGAGCTCCGCGTACTTACAAATTTTTTCTGTGATTGTCTTCTGTATGTTGTGTGTGTTGGGAACTGCAATGTCTATCAGGTACGTAATTTTATTTATTTTGTCTTGTAGGATTAAATCTGGTCTGTTATAATGGATTGTATTATTGTTATTATTATTATTATATTATTATAATATTATTATTATTATGGGGTATCTATAAAGTTTTCTCATCTGGTTGGGCAATATAAATATATAATTGTAAATAAACATGGAAAACGTACAAAATATTAATAAAATAAAATAAATACATAAAAAATACATAAATATATAAAAACTCAACCAAATGGACGCCCTCGGCAGAGGAGACCAGACGGCCGAGGGTTAGGTGGAAAGGGAAAGAAACCGGTGGACGATGCGGGCGGTATCGAAGAGCACCGCCTTCTGCATTTGAGCTTGGAGCGGTCCGTCACGGAGTCCCAGTCGCCTCAGATGACCCGAGAGGCTGACTGGAATTAACCCATTCGCAGAGACGACTACAGCTATAATTTCGGCCGGCAATCCAGCCCACATGTCGGTCACCTCGTGAGCCAGGTCCAGATATTTAGTCAGCTTATCTGTTTCGGCTTTCACGAAGTTGTCGTCATAAGGAATGGTAATGTGGACCAAAAATATCCTTGACTATGCCCGGTCCATCAGCACAATATCAGGCTTATTCGCAAGAATAGTCCTGTCTGCGATGATAGAGTCCGGACCCAGTAGAGCCTGGCGCGGTCATTTTCGAGCACGGCTTCCGGCAAGTACTTATAATACGGCAGTTTCCGATCCACGAGACCGTATTTCAGAGCGAGCTCCTGGTGTAGAATCCTGGCTACTAAGTTGTGCCTGTGCAAATACTCAGAGTTAGAAAGCGCCGAACAACCGGAGATGACATGCCTAAGTGACTCACCGGGATGGCGACAAGCTTAACAGACGTCAACGGTGCCATCCTTTAGGATGTATCTCCGATAATTATTGGTCTTAATAACCTGATCCTGTATCGCACAGACAAAACCCTCGGTTTCCCCAAAGAGGTCACCGAAACGTAGCCAGTGGAGGGAGGCGACTGTGTCTACGAAAGGCTCATGTAGAGCCTTGTAGAACCTCCTGTGGAGCTCCTTCTCCTTCCATACGGTCTCCCGGTCGGAAATGCTTTGTACTGCCAGGTCTTGCCATTGCTCGTTGACTAAGGATAGAGGGGTAAGTCCTTTATCACAAGAAATAACGTCCCTATAGTATGGATCATCCGCTCTCGTCAGAAAGTAATTACGGAGGCTGCACACTTCGCGATTATGCATGGTAAGTGCGCTTAAAAAGCAGCGCCCACCATGTTTCCGCGGCAAGTACAGTCTCATTATTGACGATCTCGGATGATGTATCCTGTGGGACGTCATTATAGTGCGGACTTTTCTGTCCAGAGCGTTCAGTTTGGTCTGAGTCCACCTGAGCATGCCAAAGGTATACATGAGAACAGACACGATCCAACCGTTATATGCGTGCGTCTTATTCACACCGGACAAAAGGCTGTTAAGCACTTTGGTCAAGCGTGCATAAAATACATCGCAAACTGACTGTTTCATACCCGCCTCATCTACACCGATGTTCTGTAACATACCCAGGTATCGGTATGTTTCAGCCTCGGAAAGGGTCTTTATGTTGATGGGCATAGATAAGTCTATGCCCTCAGAGTTAGCAACCCTTCCCCTTTCAACATGGAGGATCGCACACTTATCCGTCCCCAGCTCCATTCCAATAAAATTGCTAAAATCACACGTGATGTTTAGCAATTCCATAAGATGGGAGCGACTGGAGACGAGAATAACTTGAGATCATCCATGTAGAAAAGGTGGGTCACTTTTGTACCTCCTTTCCGAAGCTGAAATCCCCTCTCGGAGCCCTCCAGTACGGTACTGAGAGGGTTCAGAGAGAGGCAGAACCAGATTGGACTCAAACAATCGCCCTGGAAGATACCCTTTCTTATCCTTATGTGGTTCTCCGCAGCCGTCATCCGCTGGCCTAGATGACAAAGGATCGTACTCCACTGCCCCATACACTGCCCGAGGAAGTCTTGAACCGTACATTCAACCTTGTACAGCTCGAGGACCCTCTTAAGCCATGTATGAGGCACCGAGTCGAAAGCCTTTTTGTAGTCTATCCAGACGGCGGAGAGGTTCCGACGGTTGCGTTTAACCACCTTGCCAATGACCGCGTCAATGAGGAGTGGTTCCTTGGTTCCACGACCACCGCCCCGACATCCATTTTGAGCGCGCGACATCACCTGATTTGAGTTCAGGTGACGAGTGATTCTCGCGCCCAAAATGGATGTAAGTGTATTTGGTAGATAGACACGTTATGGGGTGGTATTTGCTCGGGTCTGTGGAATCCCGGTCTTTAGGAACCAAATGAGTGATCCCAGTAGTGAAGAGGCTAGGGAGTGACTTTTGGTCGAGAGCCTCTTGAAACTGTCGGGCGAGCACAACATGACACACCACGAACCCCTTCAGCCAGTAGTGATGCAGTCCGTCGAGTCCCGGACTTTTCCAGTTCCGGGCCCTACGGACCACCTCGGCTACGTCATCCGGCGTTATGATGACGGGATCCATGTACAGACCGATGACGCAACCGCCTGTATAAAAGGCACTTGTTTTGGCTCGCCGCTCACTTAGCGGTTAGCCACCGTAGAGTCTATATCACCTGAGGATGCCTCGTGTAGAGGCGAAACACGTGTCGTATTATCGTCAGTGGTGTGTCTTGCCTAGTGTAGTGGTGTTGGGAATAGCGGTGCTGGAATTAGTGGTGACGGGGATAGTGCACGCAATTGAGGGAGGGCAGGAGGTGCTCTTCATACTAGGTAAGACACATCATTTTATTTTATAACGCGGATATTTGCGAAGTAAATTTTTCTAAAAGCTTTTATATAATGGATTTTCGCAAAGTAACGCCTGATTCTATTAATTAGAAAGAAGGTGCATTTTTTCGCGGTGTCGCCTTAAACTACCCTAATCGTAACACACAGGATGATACAGGCTGGTGGATTTTCTCGTACCGCCACTACACGGCTAATAATGAATTTTTCCTGTACTGTCGAGGCAGTTTACATACTTTACTGCACCAACAAGCCGTCCACATGTGAAGTCCACTAACACCCGATTAAGCAGCGCGACGGTCTTATTAACAGCAGCAGCAGCGAGAATAAGGCTGTAACTTTATTTTTAATTATTTTTAGGTGATTTCAAAAAATTTGGCGTTTTACAATTCGGCTCTATGTTTATTTTTATATGTATTTTACGCGATATCTTCCTCAATTATGAACCGATTTTGATGTTTTTCCACCGACTTCAAAAAGGAAAAGGTACTCAATTCAACTGTATGTTTTTATGTCTTAGACCTCATAACTTTTTACTGGGTGAACAGATTTCAATGATTCTTCTTTTATTTGAAAGCTGGTGCTCTACATGTGGTCCCATATAAATTTGATCAAGGTCTGATCAATAGTATTTGAGTTATTCTTTACAATTTATATTGAAGTCGGTTGTACAAAATTTTTAATTTCAAATTATTATGTTAAATTCATATCATTGAATGAAACACTTTATCATTCAAAAATAATTTGATACTACAGGTAAGAAGTATTTTTAGAATGAGAATATACTTTTAAGTCTTTGAGTACTAAATATATTTATGATGAGCAATATTTGCAAATACAACCAGCGATAAAAAATGAAAATGGAAATCTCGGTTGTTCATGGAATTTTATAGGTTGTAACTTTACTTTTAATTATTTTTAGGTGATTTCAAAAAAAGTTGGAGTTCCACAATTCGGCTCTATTTTATATTTTGCGCGATATCTTCCTCAATTGTGAACCGATTTTGATGTTTTTCTACCGACTTCAAAAAGGAGAAGGTACTCGATTCGATTGTATGTTTTTTATGTCTTATACCTCATAACTTTTTTCTGGGCGAACCGATTTCGATGATTCTTTTTTATTTGAAAGCTGGTGCTTCTCATGTGGTCTGGTGGGAATTTGATCAATGTCTGACTAATAGTTTTTGAATTATTCTTAATAATTTATATTAAAGTCGGTTGTACAAATTTTTAATTTTTAATTATCTATTATAGCTGTACGCTTGTGGAACGAAACTTTTAAATATATTCGACGTGTTCAGTCCCTTTTTTCTGCGACTTTTTTCTTTTTACTTGGAAGTTGGAACTCTAATATTTCCCATAAAAATTCCCGTCCTTTTTTGTATTTATCATAATTATCCTCAACAGTCATCATTTTGTGTTTTTTTTTAATTGTTTAATTTACACCACCCTTTTCGCCATTCGTTGTGTTCTTTGAGTAAAAAGGTTGCCTGGAAGATATCGCGTCTAGAGCGATAAAATGGACTATTGTATCTTCTTTATAATATATTGTACGCCTCATAACACGAAGTGTTATTAGGTATTGTATTATTCTCGGCACGTTAAGATCAAGCAAATATTGTGGTCTTAAAATGCTTCTATCATAACCATATTCCACTTATACGATAATATGATTAGCCGTATATCTAGAAAACAGTCTCATTAATCCATCTTATATTTTCTAAAACATCCTTTTATATTGCTACTTTGATAAAAAACGGATTGAAAAAAAATTTACGTGGATTTCCGGATGTTAAATTTGTATGTGGTTACGATAACTCCCGAAAATATTGAGGTATCGAGACCGGGTTTTATTAGCTGCAGAATTACGTCAACTGGTTCCTTATTTGATATCAATAGCCTAGTACGCGTCGTTTGTTAATAAAATGACTTTAAAGTTTTATTAAATTTTATTGCTATTAAAAATTTAAAGGCGCTCTCATTTTCTTCTTTAGCCCTTGATGGACAAACTTTGTCCGACAAAGGACAAATGTACCATACCGCCTATATCGATTTTATACTCTATGTAATCAATTTATTGTGGTAATTTTTTTTTTCATCAAAACTAAATGAAACGCTCATGAGGCGTGCACTTCTGCACTTTAATGTATATTGGTGTACAATAAAAAATTATTGTTTGAATGATTGAAATAAATCTACATTTAAAAAATAAATTTATGAAAACCTAGTGTGTTGTAACGTGTTGGATAGGTAAATAATATAGATAATAGAAAGTATTCTTAAACATTTTCAAAGTTCGATTCGTGCGTGTTACGTGTGCAGCACGTGTGCGTTGCGGCACAATTACAATTGTACAACTTTAAAGCAAACGTCGTATCGCTTTCGTTCACACATGTTGTACACGGAATGAAACCAGCGTGACGGCTTCCATCGTTTCATACATTAATATTTTTGCATCGCATACGTCGGTGCGGTCGTGGTACGGTTTGGTGTAAGGCTGGGTTTTTAATCATACCATATAAAATTTCTGTGTACAAAACAGTTATAAACGTAAATATAGAATTATATACATTGTACAGATTTATTAAAGTTAAGAGTTCTTTACTGAATAAACGTATTTATATGATGCCAGATTATTTATTACTTTTAAATTATTTACTGCTAATTATTCTAATGCCGTGGCAGTTCAGGAGCCTAGTGTTCGCTCTAAATTTTATAGTACGCAAGTTACCCGGGTTTCGATCCACGCCATCACACATTGGGGCAGCGCGGTGGACACTCCCTTGCCCTCTTAGTAATAACAAGAGGCCCAAGCGTGGGACGAATATGGGCTGAAACTTTACTTTTTAAGTGTTCTAATAAGTGCTTAAGTGTTATAGTAATGATGTAAGAGGATACGTAGAGAAAACAGATATTTTCTTATGGAAATAAATTATAAAAATAAGTATTCACTTCGAAGGTTAAGAATGAATAAATAATTAAATATATTTGTACGAGTGGTGAAATCAAAATATTTGTAGAACCGACTTCGATATAAATAATTTATTATTGTTTTTTTTTTAAAAGCCGCTCGACTGATATCGATAAATGGGACAACCTGGGAAGTACCTTTTGAAACAAAAAATAAATCCAAATCGGTTAGGGTAATCGGTGAACATACATAAAAAATTTCGATGAATTGAGTACCTCCTCCTTTTTTGAAGTCGGTTGAAAAGAGAGGAAACAATATTACATTTCGATCTTTAATATTGCGTAATGCGTAATCTGAGTAGATTTGCAGAATCATTTACTTCATTTCATATTTAAACAATACGAACCGGGCTGTGCCTCTATTTGTATAGGTAGACAATTAGCAAAATAATTAAAAACTTTTGCACTCATAATTAACAACCTGTTTTAATCTTTAAAAAACCTAAAGCACAAAAGAGACAAAGCAACATTGGAAACAATCCGTAAAGGCGGTATTCTCACAGCCAATCGTAGCCCGTAGACGTCTACGAGGCCGGTAGCGCTCTGTGACGCACACAGAGGGCGGCGTAGAGCTACGTGAAACGGGTTACATTGACCTCTCTTAAACCTCCGCATTCTCAACAAAATAATCACAAAAATTCTTTAAACACACGCGACGGAATTTTCGTGTGGCAACACCGTTTCGTTTATTGTAACTGAAGACGGAAGAATCGTGAAACTAACGCAGTGTACAACGAAAACTCGAATTGTTACGTTGTGATATTAAAACACCGCAGCACTATTAGTAGTCGTAAATTGGGAATTGGTTATCGAGGGCGTCATTTGGGCGGATGTGACAGGAAGTGAAATGTTCTAACAAGTTTCGCGCTATGACCACAACATGTTTCAACAAAGATAAAAAGTGCTGACAACTCGCGATCATTTAAGAATTCTGTGCGACACGTATGCATCGATGGAACAGTGTACCAACGGCGTTTTCGCGTTCATTAACAACGGACTCGATTTCATAAAAAGGACGGTACGTGTTCTCTGATTCGGGTAGCAAGGAGTATCATTCCTGGGTTCGCTGGGCATTGATGGTTCAGGAAGGGTGACGTTTGGCGGAGCAGGAAAAGGGAGAGGACGTGGCCAGCATGAGCGCGGGTCGGTAGCGACGCGCAGGCGCGGATCGATCGCCGGGCATCGAGCGGCGCGCAGCGGGTCGGGCCGGGAGTCGTGCGGCCAGCGGGCACTAGGCGAGCGAGTCGCTCCGCCAGAGGTCGCGCTGACAGTCGCGCGCGGGCCGGCGTGCGAGCGCGCGCGTCGCACGTGCATGGCGCGCTTGTCTGGATGCCTCGCGCCCTCGGGGAATGGCTTCGTCCGAGGAAGAGGTGACAACCGTGTCGACTAACCCTGAAGATGACTGCCTCAGTGTCCGAAAATGGTGGTGCTTCCTGCTCTCTTCGATCTTCACGTTCCTCGCGGGGCTCCTGGTGGTGCTGGTATGTCGGGCTTGCGCGTTCGTCTGCTGCCGGAAGGAGCCGGAGCTCGCGCCCAACGACCCGAAGCAGAAGGAGCAGAAGGCGGCGCGCCAGAACAAACAGGAGTTCGAGGGAACCTTCATGACCGAGGCGAAGGATTGGGCCGGCGAACTCATCTCCGGTCAGACCACCACAGGACGAATACTGGTGAGCAAACGCTTTAATCATCCATTGTGTAAGACATACATTTTTAATCACGATATATAGCGTAATCCTGACCACTCCATTGTGAAATTGTCGCCAAATTTGAACCTATAATAATATGATGAATCGCGATCGCTTCGAATCTCCAACGTTATAGTAACTTGCAGCTACGCAATCTATTTTATTTATCGTTGCGCAGAGGCGTTCATTAGGTAATATATACAACGTATCATCTAATATTTACGCGGTTCTTTAAGACCTTTTTACTAGGCCAATATTCAATGTATTATTTAACGTGAAAGATGTTCACGCAATCGTTATAGATTTTATAGTAAAGAATTTCATTCAATAAAACAAGGAGGGTAATTAACAAAACTGGCGTTCGGCCACTTACTCCATCTCGTTATGCCGCACCCATTGTAAAATAACAATAGTTTTTAAGCTTTACCGCTCGATTTCACGACCCATTATAATTTGATGTGACGCCTGGTTTTATTGCTGATATCGAAACGTGGCTCATTACCGATGCATGTTACTGCGGACATTTTTTTTTAATAGAAGTAGTGACAATCGAGTACCGTACCAAACCAAGTAGTGGCGTTATAAGAATATCTGCTACCCCATATCATGCCGTGGGTATCGTCAGAGGCGACAGAGGGAAACAAATCAATAGATGGGCAGCAGCGTCTTCCTAATAACGACAAAAAATAAAAACTATGGTTGCCAACCCGCTCGCCAAGCGTGGCAACTATGGCAAATATCCCCCTATGAGGCAATCTGTTGCGGAGGTCTATGTTCAGCGGTCTACTTTAATAGGCTGCAACCGTAACGATGGCAATCGAGCAATCTACCTGACGGTCTTTCAACTTTAAACAAAGAAAGCAACAGATGCGTTCACCTTTGAAATCTAAGATTTAATACGTCAACTGTAATAATAATCAAAGGAGTAATAATTACCACACAAGTCATAATATTCAACTACCTTCCTTCCTTTTCTGCCGACTTCCAAAGAGGAGACGGTACTCAATTCGACTATATGTTTTTTTTATGTGTTACCTCATAACTTTTTACTGGATGAACCGATTTCGATGACTCTTTTTTTATTTGAAAGCTGGTACTTCTCGTGTGGTCCCATATGAAGGTCAGACCAATTGTTTTTGAGTTATTCTTAATAACTTATATTGAATTCTGCTGTACAAAATCTTTAATTTTAAATTATGTAGTATCCACTTTCCGACCTCGCGGCTTAAAAGGTAGCACATAGTTAGTATTTGGACTTGTTTTTAAAGCCATATTGTGCAGCAATAGTTCTAAAATAATAAAATTTTATCATCATTCATTTATGCTCAATGCAGCCTATCAAAAGTCCACTACTGATCACTGGACTCCCGGATAGTCTCAAAGGGAGACACCATTATTGACACGTTTAGCAGGCGGGCTGGCAACAGCAGGTTTTTATTATATTAATTTCTTATTAGAAGCTGATTCTGTTTCGTATACCTGTGTCGCCTCTTAAGCCGCCTACAGAACGATATAGAGTAGTAGATTCAATTGGACCCAGTTACATCACCACTTTGTTTATTCTAATACCTTCCTTATACTCGTAATTGTTCTAGCATTGAAACAAATAACATTTTTTTAACGTAAAAAATACTATTTCGTCAATAGTTACTAGATTAAGTTGTAGTTTATCCACTGAATAATTTTTATATGACGATTGAAAAAAGTTCTTAAAACTAGATATTGGCAACACTATTATAGTTGTTATTATAATATAGAGTAATAAAATTCACAAATATTTACGATTAAAATATTATTAAAATAAAACCGCGCTACCCGGAAAGTCTACACTACATACAAACTTCCCAGTAGGAAATGATATAATTTTAAATTAAACATTTTGTACAACCGACTCCAATATAAATTATTAAGAATAACTCAAAAACTGTTGGTCAGATCTTGATCAAATTTCATATGGGACCATGTGGACACGTATGAAGCACCAGATTTCAAATAAAAAAATTATCATCGAAATCGGTTCACACAGGAAGAAGTTATGAGGTAACATACACAAAAAAAGAAAACCATACAGTCTAATTGAGTACCTCCTCCTGTTTGAAGTCGGTAGAAAAGATATTAGGAGGTATGTAGTGAATGCCTATTAAAAATATAGAATAATTTACACAGTATACACATGCTTAGACACAAATATCCTCTATATAAACTATATAGTAAAGATATGTCAAAATTTGGAATTTTTTATATTTACAAAAGCTGAAAGTAGCCCAGATTAACTATGACGTCGGGACGTCAAACACATCAGTAGTGGCCATGGGTGCTCTTAACGCCGTCGGGAATTAAATATAAGTAAAAATAAAACTCCAAATGAAACGCGATAAAATACGTAAAATTATTTTTATCCAATTTGTACTTAAAATCGAACAAATACAATAATTTCCTACTGGGACTGGAAATTTATTAAATAAAGATTGAATAGTTAATATCCACACCCATGTTAAGCGAAAATAAATATATAACAAAATTTAAAAATCAAAGTGTTTATTAGTCGTCATTAAATCAAAAACGCGGGAAATATTTCAACCACCGGCATCGGCAGCACTGCAATTAGTAATTGCAATTAAAAAATTCACGGCGATCAAAATATCTGAGGAAATTCTTCGAAGACATACAAGTCCGCTATAACACACTAATGTATTCTTACCTCTACGACTGTTTTAGGAATAAGTACAGGCCTGTGCCCATCAGTAGATCGTTAATAGACTAATACATACATACATTAACACTCACGCATACCACCCAAAGCGTTAGGCAGAGACTACAGGTTTCCATTTGGTACGATCCTCTGAGCCCTGACACACCCCTCTCGCTACCTTCACGTCCATATAACTACGCATAAATGCTACTTGGTTAAGGGTACTCTTAATTTGGTCCATTTATACAATAGACCACTAATTTACTTTTATTTAAGACATAATAAAGAAAGAGTATCTGAGCTCATTGCGGCTACTTCCTAGGTGTCCGTTTATGTTGGTACCTCCCGCCAAGCGGCAGTACACAACTACTGTGTGCCTGGTGGGCAAGAGAACCAGTACAAATACAGCCTGTAGCCTTCTTTGTTTGAAGTTGGTTGGGTGTTTGAAGTTAGCCGCGCTGCTCCAATGTAAGTTGGCAGACTTTACATATCCCCGAAATATTTGTCATTTGTATATGCAGGTTTTTTCACTATGTTTCCACCGCCGAGAGCGTGGTAAATCACCATTTATTGCAATTTACAATTTTATTAAACCCGTTCCCACTTCCCCCGACCCCAATTGGGTCACCCGCGTTCTATGAAGTTTAGCCGCTGAGCTACCAGGGCTCTTAACCCTCTCAGAAATGAGAGGAGGTCTGTGCACAGCTATGTACGTATTTAAGCGTTATCTTTTATTTCAATAAAAGAAACAGCGGTCAGTAAATATATAATTATGTGTAATAAGAAAGTAAATTATTCTAATTCAAAATGGCAACCATTTTACCGCGTTAGTCCTGAACAATATTTAAAGTATCAAATATCTAACTAATCGGGAAGTTAGTTTAAAATCGATCGTTATATTTGTACCGAACAGACAAACCAACAAACAGACAGACAAGAAAGTGAGCTCATATTGCATTTTCATCCGATTCTGAGTTATGTTCAAAATTTCAAGTCTCGAGCTCATCGGGAAGTTAGTTTAAAATCGATCGTTATATTTGTACCGAACAGACAAACCAACAAACAGACAGACAAGAAAGTGAGCTCATATTGTATTTTCATCCGATTCTGAGTTATGTTCAAAATTTCAAGTCTCGAGCTCATCGGGAAGTTAGTTTAAAATCGATCGTTATATTTGTACCGAACAGACAAATAGACAAACAAACAGACAGACAAGAAAGTGAGCTCATATTTCATTTTCATCCGATTCTGAGTTATGTTCAAAATTTTTAGTCTCGAGCTCGTCGAGAAGTTTAGTTTCAATTACTAAATTTGACCCAAACAGACATACACGAAAGTGAGTTAATAAAAACATGGTAAAAAGGTTTACTATTTACATATTTTTAACAGATCATAAATTCATTTATTAACTGCGCTACCACAGAAAAGCTATTTTCCTCAACGTTTCGTTGTTCGTTCATCATCTCGCCAGAATGATTGATGAGCTGAAAGTTAGCTTTTTTCCCCAACTAACGTACCCAAGTAACAGATGTGACTGACTGAAGTTTTGCGAGTTTTGCGAGGTTTCACGATATTAATCTAATTACAGTTTGGTTATTTTTACATAAAAATTTTTTTTAGTTTCATCTTATTTGTTTTAAAAATAAATTATGTTTTTTATTTGATCGATGTTTGCATTCAATATTTTAAATTTAATTCGAAATATAGGGACATTCACAAAATGTGCCAAATGGCTCCTAAAATTATTTATTCATACTACTTAGTTACGGTACGAACCGTAGTATCTCAGGGGATAAAACGCAAACCGTAAATTTCACAGCATGCGAGCAACCCAGGTTCAATCGGTATAAGCCGAGGAGACAGACGATAACAAGCCAGGAGATAGGCAACACCATCCCCCTTTTTATATAGGATAGGGTGACAAACGAGCACACAGTTCATCTGATGGTAAGTGGTTGCAGTGGCCCATAGACATCTACATCCATCCTCATTTGCGAATCAAAATGCAGATGGAATGCCTCTTTTCCGGCTAAAAGGGTCTCCGGTTCTCTACACTCACCATACGAAAAACAGCAGTGTTAAGCTGCTATTTTACGCTGGTATTCTGTGAGAGCGTGGTCCTTCCCCGGTCGAGCTGACCCATACATGCCACAACTATACTACTAATATAGCTGCAGCATGGCTCTACCACGTATGAAAGCCCCCCGCCCCCCTTATAACACCTAAAAGAAAAACAATTATAGTTGCAAACCACCTGTCAATCTTGACAACTATGGCAAATATCCCCTCTATAAGTCATTCTATTTAGGAGGCCTATGTTCAGAAGTGGACTAGTAGAGATAATATTATGCTGTAACGGTAACGGTAATTTAGAAACAATATTTATTGTTTACTCTGTGATGTCATAAAAACCTAAATCAGATAAGTATATCTTTTATAATTAAAAAAAAAAAATAATTAAAGGCAGTTACCTACTGCTACATTAGGGCAACAACCTGAACGAGTTCATTCAATAAATAAACCTTGAAACGGCGTTCCACTAAACAGCTAAAATCAAACAAGCAAACAAGATTAAGACCACGTCACACCAACTGTAGCCATCTAAAAGCGGGTTTACCAGATTTTTTTCAATAAATATCGGACAACGCAGGACGAGGACGTAAAAAATCAAAAAAGAAAACTTTGTCCATTTATATAGATAAAAATAAGACAAATATTCGTATTTTTATAGCGCTAAGTGAGTGTGGGTAATTTACTTTAATTATCGGAAGTAGTAGGGATTGTTATTTTGTCCGGGCGGAGGTGAGCACCTGGCAACCCTACGGAGCAGCCCCGGCCGCGGCCGCACGTGACGCGATGGTGAGACCCTGACCTAATTCCGCGTTATCGATGCGATGCAACCCTCCCCCCGTAGTTCAAGTACATTGCTTCGCTTTCGCCTCCCATTGATTCATTTCTCAGGACTTCATATGTCTGCCTATAAAAATCGACATGACACGCATAGATGAAACAGAAAATTTAAACTTTTATTAAAAGTAAAATCCAACTTTGAAAAACTTTAAAGAATAAAATAATATCTACATATTAAAGGGAATAAATAGTTGTTCACTAGATAGCATAAAAATTTATAATAATACTAATTTGAAATAATATAAACAAGTAGTAAAATTTAAATTTTTGTCATCAATATAGTCGAGTCAATTAAATACGCATCATTAAAGATAAAAATACATTTATTGCATAACCGTGTACAATACGATCTTAATACAAAAACATATACGTGGTAGAGCCATACTGCAGCTATATTATGGTTGTAGCACGAATGGGTCGGCTCGGCGGGGAAGGACCACGCTCTCACAGAATACCAGCGTAAAATAGCAGCTTAATGCTGCTGTGTTTCCTATGGTGAGTGTAGAGAACCGGAGACCCTATTTACTGGAAACGAGGCATTCCATCTTAGTCCTCACGGGTGACAACGCATCTGCATTTTGATTCGTAATCGAAGATAGATGTAGATGTCTACGGGCCACAGCAACCACTTACCATCAGGTGAGCTGTGTGATCGTTTATCACCCTTATCCTATAAAAAAAAAATAGTTTTAGGCTCAACAGTCTACCCATGTTGGACATGTTGGCAACAAGAAAGAAAAATTAACAGTTTGTTTTAATTTTGTTTTGAAAATATTTCCATTTAATTGTTTAATAGCTAGTGGTAACTGGTTGTATACACGAATAGCAGCAGTATAGGTACTTTTGTAATATTTTAATTAAGGATAACTCAAAAACTACTGGTCAGATCTTGATCAAATTTTATGGGACCACATGAGAAGCACCAGCTTTCAAATAAAAAAAGAATCATCAAAATCAATTCACCATCAATTCACCAGAAAAAAGTTCTGAGGTAACACACATAAAAAATACAGTCAAATTGAGAGCCTCCTCCTTTTTTGAAGTAGGTTGAAAATTAGTTTTATTCGATAAAATTTATTTTAACAATTAATTATATTTATTTAATATTCAGTTAATAAACAAACTTTTAACTTTTCCTCTGAACGGAGAAGAAACTGTGGAAGCAACTCCACAGGTATCCTATTCTTCTTTTTTTTTTTAAAGTTAATCAATATATACAGAATGGAAAACTATCACAAATTAATCGGTTAACTAAACGTATTCTATGATGTACTCATAAAAGGATGTACAAAATTTGGAGCGTATCAGTGCATACCGTACTCGTAGTAAGGCATTTTTAATAATATTATAGTATAAAAACAAAATCAGTCAATTTTTTTCTATGGATGGTTGAGAATTATTCGTTCTACAACTTGATTCACTTCTAGTTGTGATGTTACATTTGCGGTTTCCTTTTCGGGTCATCTTTGTTTTGGATTTTTCTTTTTCACACACGGTAATACATCCCATTTATAGTATGTAAAGTAAAAAAAAGTAAAGTTACAGCCTATAAACGTCTCACTGCTGGGCACAGGCCTCCTCTCATTTCTGAGAGGGTTTCAGCGCAAGGAATGTCCGCCGCGCTGCCCTAATGCGTATTGGCGAACTTTACATATATTCGAAATATTTTGTTGTTGTTATTTCTCAGACATGTAGGTTTGTTCACGATGTCTTCCTTCACCGCCGAACACGTGGTAAATCAGCACTTAAAATTGCAATTAACAATTTCATTGGTGCCAGCGGGGATCGAACCCGAGTAGCTCACGTATAGTAAGTACTTTATTATTATTAATTCCTTTTTTATCTATACCATACTTATTATTCTGAACATTTTATAAATTACTTATTCCTTTAAAATTATTACATATGACACGAAGGGCACAAAATGCGATTAAAGTTGCCAGGTAGTCTAGTCTGCATTTGTCCGGCTTCTTTATTTTTTGTGTCACAAATCTAGGTGTGACTTCAATCGTAGAAACTAAATAGTGATTTTGATTTCTCAATACTATTATGGCCTCAATACATTTGGAGTTTTAATGTTAAAAACCAATAGCAACCTTAATCCATCTATCCATATATACCATACTTTTGAAAATACCTAGGCCTCTCTATAGATTCCCTCGTAAGGTGTATTTTACCATTCTTACCAAGATTGACAGAAGGGATGGCATTACTTACATGGACTTACGTGGTAGAGCCATGCTGCAGCTATATTAATATTATAGTTGTAGCACGAATGGGTCGGTTCGACCGGGGAAGGACCACGCTCTCACACAATACCAGCGTAAAATAGCAGCTTAATGCTGCTGTATTTCGTATGGTGAGTGTAGAGAACCGGAGACCTTTTTTACTGGAAAAGAGGCATTCTATCTTAGTCCTCACGGCTGACTACTATGGTCTATGGGCCACAGCAACCACTTACCATCAGGTGGATTGTGTGATCGTTTGTCACCCTCTTTCTATAAAAAAACCGCAATTTTTATAATTTTGAGTTGTAATCACGAAAATACTGTCTCAGATTCTCTCTGTCGGCTCTGACGACACCCACGGAACGATATGGGGTTATGGATATTCTTATTACACCAATACAAGGTTACGCACGGCAAGCAACATAATAATAAACACTAAATATATGCCGTAACGATAATTACAAAAATGTTACATTATACAAAGGTTTCAACTTTAAATTGAACGTAAAAAGTCAAAAGTGCCTCTATAAAAATTTATTTAAAAAAAATGTATTTTTTTAACCCCCATTCTTTCAAAAGCTTCTAATATTATCAAATTATAATTTTAGATTAAAAATTTTGTACAACCGACTTCAATATAAATTATTAAGAATAACTCAAAAACTATTAGTCAGATCTTGATAAAATAAATAAATAGAATATATGGGATCACATGAGAAGCACCAGCTTTCAAAAAAAAAAAAAAAGAATCATGGAAATCGGTTCAGCCAGTAAAAAATTATGACGTAACACACATAAAGAAACATACAGTCGAATTGAGTACCGACTCCTTTTTGAAGTCGGTAGAAAAGAGTATTGATTCCGTACGCAAAATAAAAAATAAAGTATCATTCATTCATTACAGCCTATCAAAGTTCATTGCTGAACATAGGCCTCCCACATAGGTTGCCTCATATTTGCCTTAGTTGGCACACTTGGCAGGCAGGTTATTGCAGTTTTGGTCATTTTGAGTTGTTATCAAGCAGATACTTCTGCCCATTTCCACTTTCCTTTTACATTCCTGATTTCAGAACTTATGTAGAAGTTATGCAGCAATGTTTCTTTTTTAAATTTCGAAATTTTATTTTTATTTAACTCTTTTGAGTGGTCTAAGGAATCACAAGTTCAGATAACAACTAGAATGTTTTCTAAATTTTTTTTTAAATTTATTTATGTACACAAAACAAGATGCAGAAACAGTCTTATAGTGAGTTTGTACAAAGGTTCTACTTATTCCACAATTTGCTGGAATATCTTCCAGTAGACCCACAAATCGTGGGTTTGTGGGTCTACTGGAAGATACGTGGTACCCCACAAAAAGTGGCAATGGGCCGGCCATATATCTCGAAGAACCGACAACCGATGGGGAAAAAAGGTTCTCGAGTGGCGACCTCGTACCGTGGGACGAAGTGTAGGGCGTCCCCCCACTAGATGGAGTGACGACCTGGTAAGATATGCAGGGACTCGATGGATGCAGGTGGCTCAGGACCGTGTTTTGTGGCATTCCTTGGGGGAGGCCTATGTTCAGCCGTGGACTTGTGAAGGGCTGTAATGATGATGAATGAGGCCCACAAAGGAAAATATATTAAAAAGGCAAACTTAGTGCGTACACTACTAATACTACTGTAAATAATATACAAAAAATTACGTAAATTATATTAAATGATACTATAAATAAAAATAAAATAATACTATAAATAAAAATAATGCATACAATAGCTACAAATATATATATTAACTAATACTATTAAATAAAAATAATACTTTAATTTATTTATTGTTACAAAAATTACCTTTTTGCAGTAATTTTCCACCATTAGTGATGGAAACATTACCGTCGTTTATATGGAACCACCCCTTAAGCTAAGCCTATTTAATAATAATAATAATAATTTCTTTATTTGCTTAAAACATGGTATTTGTAGGTGGTACAGTAAAATAAGTACACATGTTTTGCTTAATTAGCATGCAAATTTAAGTTTATGTTATATAGGGTAACACACCCAATTGCTAGCACTGTACCAGTTTATCAGCACCTTGGCCAAAAAATTTTAATATAAGACCTTGTTGATGATTTATAAGTTGCCAAGTATAAAATCATTTTAAGCTGTTCTTACATTTTAATACTAGCTACACTACGCAATGCTAACATTTCAAAATGGCGTTACATTCTTGAGTGAAAACAAGCGTCCTGCAGTTTTGAGTGTTATCGGCCATTTTGATAATTCGAAGGTAAGTTTGTGGTTCAATTTATTGATGCATTTTAAATGTCTTATGAGCATACTGAAAAAGAAATAGTTTTCATTGGATTTATGTACACTTTTTTTGTATTATAATTCAATATTCATTTTGAGGTTATCAAATATTTTATATTTATGCAGGGTGCCAACAACTGGGTAATGAATTTTTAGATTTCCATATTATCATCACTGGTGCTGATAATAGGTTAAAATTATTGTGATCTTAATTAATGTTTTTCTTGATAATAGTTTATGTATATTAATAAATAAAGGCTGATTTCAGAGTGAATAGTGACTAAAACATCATTTTCCAAATCTCAGCCCAGTGCTGAAAATGCATTCACCATTTATCAGCATGGTGCTGATGATTGGTTCAAAGGTATGCCAATAATTGGTTTTGTTATTTCCCCTTATTTTAGGCCTAAATATGAAACCGACGAAAACCAGTACTGATAGAAAAAATAAGAATCATCGAAAAGGAAAAAGAAAGCAATATAGCTCAGAAAATTTAAAAAATTCTTTGGAAGCAGTTACGAAGGGAATGTCCAAAAAACTAGCTTCTAGAACATTTAACGTACCGAGGGGACCATACAATCTCGGCTTCGAAAGGGAACTTGCAAGGATCTTCCAGGTCTCAATCCTATATTGTCTCAAGATGAAGAAGACGCCCTAGTAAAGTGGATAGAAGAATGCTGCCGAAAAGGCTTCCCAAAAAGGAAGATAGACTTACAACTAAGCGTAGCAAATTTCATAAAAAGTCGGGTTGTCAAAATCCCTTTCAAAATGGCATACCAGGTAAAAAGTGGTATGAGATATTTATGCGTCGACATCCAGAACTAAGTGAAAGAACACCTGAAACCGTAACATCTGCAATTGCCCTTATTTCAGAACAGGACATCAAAGGCTGGTTTTCAAGACGGACACGGCAAATGACGAAATTAGTACTTCGCTTTTGCCATGCATCGATCATGTCGACAATGATTCTCAAGTCCAAGAACCTGCTTTTTTAGTGTCCAGTTTTTTTAGTGTAGTTGAAATTCATAACGAACTAACTACAACACGCAGGTTTGAAAATAATGAAAACAAATCGCATTATAAGAAATCTCCGACTAAAAGTAATAACAAGAGATTCTCAGTAGAAAAATAATAAAGACGATGAAGTATTTGAGAAAATTACCAAAAATACAAAAAAAAAGGTTTACACAATCAAGGAACTGGAAGACATACTGAATGAAGACGAAATTGGCAATGGATAATTGAGGATGTATCTTATAATTTCTTTATTTTGTAATTAAATACTAAGCATGTGCAAGCTGTGTCTACATATATATTAGAATACAATTTTTGAAATCTTTGTTTTATATAATACCTGTTAGCTAGCATGTTGAAATTGTGTTCTGTTTTGTAGACCAAATAAAGAGAAAAAAAAAAAAAGCTTAAATAATGAGTACCTTGATAAGGATATAAATAGATGATTGAAGTTCCTATTGATACGCCATCAACTAGATTTTAAGTTTCTAAGAAGACTCGCAATACTGATCCCTGTATTTTTAAGTTAATAATCTTTATTTTTTGAAAATTTTAAGTACCTAAATGCCCGAGTGCCAAAAAGATATTAAGTAGGTGCTACAATGAAAAGTTTTACTAACAGATTAAAATTATTACGATATGTATAAACACTTAATAATAAAAATAGTTAAATCTATTTCTTACGGAATCTTTTATTTTCAATCCCTGTTATAATTGGTGCTGATAATCGGGCTAGTAAGTGCCACTAATTGGTGATGTTAGTGCTCATAAATGGGAGTAGGTTCATTTTTCAAAAAATATAATTTTGAAGCCAAGTGTCTACAATTAATATGAAAGTCTCTTTCAAACAACGTATATTATTATATTTAAAACCTTATTAATACAACAAAAAGGTGTATAGCTTTGTATTCAATTAAATATTTTGAATTGAAGTTAAAATACCTGTTAAAGTGCTGATAATTGGGTTCGTCACCCTATAATAATATTAAAATTTAAGATAACTTAAAAAACACGCATTCATCATGAGCTGTGATGATTCTAGACACAGTTATCCCCGTGCTCTTAATCAGGATACTAGGACAAAATTAATAAATTATTGTATTGTCATCGGTCCTTCATACTAGCGCAAATTTTCGCGTCAATCGGTCGTCTACATGTTAGTGAAACTTATATTAAAGTATTCCGTTACTAAATAGATTGATAGGTAAACGCGAAACTAATAAAAGCAATAAATTTAATCGGTACATCAGTTGCTAAAAAATCGATATAATATATTAAAAATGTAATCGACAACATATATATAAAATTATAAAAGAGAAATTTGGAATATAGAGTCTTCTAGTTTATTGAATTCGGTTGAAATATCACATTTTATACGTGGTAGAGCCATGCTGCAGCTATATTAATAGTATAGTTGTAGTACTAATGGGTCGGCGCGACCGGGGAAGAACCACGCTCTCACAGAATACCAGCGTAAAATAGCAGCTTAATGATGCTGTGTTTCGTATGGTGAGTGTAGAGAACCGGAGACCCTTTTTACTGGAAAAGAGGCATTCTATCTTAGTCCTCACGGCTGACTACTATGGTCTCTGGGCCACAGCAACCACTTACCATCAGGTGGATTGTGTGATCGTTTGTCACCCTCTTTCTATAAAAAAACCGCAATTTTTATAATTTTGAGTTGTAATCACGAAAATACTGTCTCAGATTCTCTCTGTCGGCTCTGACGACACCCACGGAACGATATGGGGTTATGGATATTCTTATTACACCAATACAAGGTTACGCACGGCAAGCAACATAATAATAAACACTAAATATATGCCGTAACGATCATTACAAAAATGTTACATTATACAAAGGTTTCAACTTTAAATTGAACGTAAAAAGTCAAAAGTGCCTCTATAAAAATTTATTTAAAAAAATGTATTTTTTTAACCCCCATTCTTTCAAAAGCTTCTAATATTATCAAATTATAATTTTAGATTAAAAATTTTGTACAACCGACTTCAATATAAATTATTCAGAATAACTCAAAAACTATTGTCCAGACGTTGATCAAATTTAAATGGGACCACATGTTAAGCACCAGCTTTCAAATAAAAGGAGAACCATCGAAATCGCTTCAGCCAGTAAAAAGTTATGAGGTAACACACAAAAAAACATACATTCGAATTGAGTACCGGCTTCTTTTTGAAGTCGGTAGAAAATATACAAATTTCCGTAGCGTTACTACAGTCAACTGTTAATATTATAATAAAGACATTTAAAAAGTCCCAAGTTAGTTAGGGTATAGGTCCCATGTTTATCCTGTATTTGTAATAAAGAAAGAATGTGCCAACTGAGTTACTTGCTTAGCATGTCGTTATGACGACTAATGGGATAGTGGGCTTCTGTTTGTTTAGGCAATAAGCTCACATCTATTCATCATCATTTCATCATCATTACAGCCCTTCACAAGTCCACTGCTGAACATAGGCCTCCCCCAAAGAATGCCACAGAGCACGGTCCTGAGCCACCTGCATCCATCGACTTCCTGCATGTCTTACCAGGTCGTCACTCCATCTCGTGGGGGGACGCCCTACACTTCGCCTACCGGTACGAGGCTGCCACTCGAGAACCTTTCTTCCCCATCGGTTGTCGGTTCTTCGAGCTATATGGCCGGCCCACTGCCACTTCAGCTTACTAATCCGTTGGGCTATGTCGGTAACTCTGGTTCTACTGCGGATATCCTCATTCCTAAGTTTGTCACGCAGAGAAACTCCGAGCATAGCCCTCTCCATAGCTCGCTGAGCGACCTTGAGCTTCCTCATACGGCCAGCAGTGAAGGACCACGTCTCAGTTCCGTAAGTCATCACTGGCAACACGCACTGGTTGTACAATTTCGTTTTAAGGTTTTGAGGTATGTCTGACGAGAAGATGTGTCGTAGCTTCCCGAACGCTGCCCAGCCGAGTTGAATCCGTCGATTGACCTCTCGGTCGAAGTTGGACTTACCTAGTCGGACTATTTGTCCCAGGTAAACATAGTTTAAAAACGTAGGTAAAACAGTTTCGGGGATATAACGTCACCCTGTCTTACACCTCTCTGCAATTGGATAGGTTTCGTACTCTGGTTCTGTACTCGGATAGCCATCGTAGCCCTACTGTACAAGCACTTCAACACTTCGATATACCGACAGTCAACTTGGCACCGCTGAAGGGACTGCAGCACCGCCCAAATTTCGACGGAATCAAAGGCTTTCTCATAGTCCACATACGCCAGACATAGTGGCAAATTGTACTCTTCGGACTTCTGTACAACTTGCCGAAGGGTATGTATGTGGTCTATGGTGCTAAAGCCCTTTCGGAAACCGGCTTGTTCGGGAGGCTGGAAGTCGTCAAGTCTGCGCGCGAGACGATTCGTAATGACTCTCGAAAACAGCACGTAGACGCGGCTCAGAAGGGAAATCGGTCTGTAGTTCTTCAAGAGAGCGTTGTCACCTTTCTTGAAGAACAAGACCACCGCACTTCTGCTCCACGCCTCCGGTGTAATGCCACCATGCAGGACGGAATTAAAGAGCTTCTGAAGGACTTCAAGTACCGGTCTTCCACCCGCTTTCAGAAGCTCCGCTGTAATTCCATCCTCGCCTGGGGCCTTACCGTTTTTAAGGTGCTGGAGAGCCATCCTAATCTCGCTCAGACTGACATCCGGGATATCTTCGGAATAGTGTCGGATGAGACTCGCTCTTGGATCGTTACTCACACTTGCGTGTGGCTCCAACGATGATGTGTACAGCTGCCCATAGAACCTCTCAATCTCACTCAAAATCTCAGGTGTCCCGGAAACGATGCTGCCACATTCTGTCTTCAGCTTTGACAGTTGGCTCTTTCTGGCAGACAGATCTCTGGCAAAGACTTTGGAGCCTTGGTTCCGCTCGATCGCTTCTTCAATACGAGCTGTATTGAAGTTGCGTAAGTCCCGCCGCATGCATTTGGAGATCTGTCTGTTCAGATGCCTGTATGCTGTCAAGTCTGTTGAAGAATGTAGCTTCATCTCCCGTCTAACAGCCATGATATTAAGAGTGTGATCGGAGAGTTTTTGTGTTCTTCTGCGGCGGGTCTTGCGGAACTTAGCTCCGACCGCATGGACAGTTTCCACGAGCTTGTCATTCATATCGTCCACTTCATTGCAGTCTTCCAGGCACTGAAAACGGTTTTGTAACTCGAGCTGAAAGGTTTCGGGACTTTGGAACAGAGCACGATCACACACGAGACACATCTATTACTTCTTTGTTAATTTTTCATCCATTCCCGTTTATTTAGTTAAACGTAGTGCTAGAGGCATACTGCTCTTTGAACTCTTGCTACCCCCACGGATATAAAAGGCGTGACGCTATGTATGTATGTGTGTACATATAAATAAACGAGTTGAATGTAAATTCAAGAAAAACAACTTCCTTCTGCGTGAATCCCATATCTCTGGTGCCCTTTGACCTACAGGACCCAAATTCAAACTCGACCGAGCTACTACCTCAAGGTATCCACATACCAAATTTAAAGTCAATCGGTCCAGTGGAACGGAAGTTATCGTGTCGGCATACAGACTAACAGACTGCCAGCTAAAACCATTAACTTCCTTTCAATGCTACGCAGAAGGAAGTTAATAAATAAAATGTGATACTTAAATGAAAGTTCCGCTTAGATAAATAAAGCATAACTACGCGTTTGTGTCGTTTTAAGACTTGCAACTAAAAGAGAGCTAGCTCAACAAATCCTTGGCATAAAATTTATGTATGGAATAACCTAATTCGGGAAGAATGTGATAGAGCAAACGCTGACTTTTATATCTACGAACGGTTTATGCTTTTCCAAGTACAGTGATATTGGATCATATATTTTTAATATGTAGCTTATTATGGACGATCATCTATAAAAAACTAGACACTGAAACAAAAGCAAAACATGTAATAATCAGGAGACACGATTGAACCCCTAGAACACCTCACCTCATATAAATACTTAGGTTTCCAACAAGCGCGACAGATCCATCAAAAAGAAACGAAAGAAGGTCTCAAAAAGAAATTTAAACATCGGCTCAATAGCATATTCCGGTCTCAGCTCAATCCCGCAACATGACAAAAGCAATCAACAATTACGCAATCCCCATACTGACATATTACCAATAATTTTAACAGTGGTAGAGCCACGCGGCAGCTTTTGCTGTCGCACGGATGGGCCGGCTCGAACCGGGGTGGTACCACGACCTCACAGAAAACCAGCGTGAAGTAGAGGTTTACCTCTGCGTTTCGCTTGGTGAGTGCAGGTGGCCGGAGGCCCTTTTTACTGGAAATGAGGCATTCCATCTTAGTCCTCACGGGTGACAACGCATCTACATTTTGATTTGTAATAGAGGATAGATGTAGATGTCTATGGGCCGCAGCAACCACTTACCATCAGGTGGACTATGTGCTCGTTTGTCACCCTTATCCTATAAAAAAAAAATAATATTCGTTTGGTGTAATAAACTGGACTCAAGGTGACCTAATCAATCTACAATGTATTATAAATACCACTCTTACGGCTCACCGCAAGCATCACCCTAGATCCTGCGTGCAAAGGATGAATCTTTCAAGATCCGAGGGAAGACGAGGTATAATAGATGTCCTTAACTTGCACAACAAACAAATCAAAGGCCTTCGACAATATTTCCATCAACGCCCAGAGCACTCACTTCTCCACGAAATAGTAACCTTAGCCAACAAACGCCTCTCACCACTTAATCTTGCAGAGCGAAATACACAACACAACGAACGGATCACTGATGTAAAAGAGAAGATCGCCTCGTGGCAACAGAAGTACCTCCACGGAAGGCACTGCCACGACCTGCAGCAGCCACATGTGTACAAAAAAGCGTCGAACGCCTGGCTGAGGCGCGGTGAACTCTTCCCAGATGTTAGCGATCCAGTATCAGGTCATCGATACCCGAAACTTCCAGAGGCATATAATACGCGCACCTAACCTCCCCACCGATACTTGCAGACATTGCCACTCTAAGCCCGAAAACATACAACACATAACATCAGCATGTAGAGCCCTTGCAGAAACCGATAAACACCGGCATGACCAGGTAGCTTCCATAATACACCAACATCTGGCGCTTAAATTCAAATTTATACTAAAAATGACACCATTTTACAAATATAAACCGGACATTATATTAGAAAATAATAATCAAGTGATTTATTGGGACAGGACTATTATCACGGATAAAACTATCCACTTCAATAGGCCCGATATCACAGTGTATGACAAAAAAAATTACTTACCTTATTGACATTGTCATACCAAACACCCATAATATCAAATCCACCATTGCTGAAAAACTTACAAAATATCAAGATTTAGCAATAGAACTCAAGCGTCAATGGAGACCAGAAACCATCCATATGGTCCCAATAGTTATCTCATCTACCGTTTACAGTTAGATATTTTGCAAGTACCCCAACACACACTTTACACCCTGCAGAAAGCTGTCATTCTCAACACCTGCCGACTCACACGCCAATTCCTCACCACGTCATCCGTCACCACTGCTTACACCATCACCTAGCACCTGCTCACGCTTGGCTTATGCCCGTGTGATTAGGTTTTAAGTTACCTCTTTAATAGGGAGAATACAGACATATATATATATATATATATATATATATATATATATATATTAATAATATTAATGATGTCCTCCAGACCGAATTCCGGTCACGGCGGCCAGCCTCAACGGAGAGAGCCATCGGCGCGGAACAGGATTATTATGCCCAAGTGTATGCGCAAGCACAGGTGCACTCTATTCCCTCACTCTCATTAGCTTCTTTGTAAGAAGCTAGTGGCAGATGTTCATGGGCTGCAATAGCCACTTATCGCATCAGGTGGCTGTAAGTTCGTTTGTTACTATAATAATTTAAAAAGAAAACGAATTTTTTTGAAATAAAATATGCAAAAATCAGGCATTAGATACACGAGACTAACGAAAGAAAATAATGTATCTAATAATGTAATGGTTTTTCTTTTCTACCGACTTCAAAAAGGAAACGGTACTTAATTCGACTGTATGTTTTTTTTTATGTGTGTTACCTCATAACTTTTTACTCGATGAACAGATTTCGATGGTTCATTTTTTATTTGAAAGCTGGTGCTTTTCATGTGGTCCCATATAAATTTGATCAAGGTCTGACCAATAGTTTTTGAGTTATTCTTAATAATTTATATTGAAGTCAGTTGTACAAAATTTTTAATTTTAAATTATTATGTTAAATTTATATCATTGAATGATACTTTATCATTCAAAAATAATTTGATACTACAGGTAGGAAGTATTTTTAGAATGAGAATATACTTTTGTTTGAGTGCTACATATATGAGCAATATTTGCAAATACAACATAAAAAATGAAAAAGGAAATCTCAGCTGTTCATGGAGTTTTATAGTCTCTTTGGGACCAAAGACGAATTTAATCAAACGAAAGTTTATTCATATGCGCAATAAGGAAAATATATTTTCGTCCATGTTTCTTCCCATTTAGAAAAATGGATCCAGAATTCAGTGTGTAGACACGTATCTCTTTCGTGATAAAATCTTGTATGAAGTTTTATTTCAACCCTGACTTACTCGTTCTGGCGTATTTTCTTATGTTGAAAAACTTATTCGTTTAAAATACTAGGATACATAATTACCTATTTGATGAAATTAAATGAAAACTCTTTGATTCACATGTTTCTTTTACTCGTACTGTTTCGAAATTAGGTTCCTCTCACCGGAGAAGAAACTACGAAAGGTATCGTCTTTAACCGCAGGGTTCGATTCCCGCTGGCACTAATGAAATTATTAATTACCATTTTAATTGCTTTTACCGCGTTTTTTGTTTGGGTGGGTGACAAACGAGCACACAGTCCACCTGATGGTAACCTCGAAGCTACGATTTAACTCCGTTGGACTTTTTTGTGGGAAGCCGTTAAGGACAAGTGTTACCCTAACCATCCAGATACGATTGACGACTTGAAACATGAAATCGAAGTTGCCATTAACGAAATAGAAGCCAAAACAATCGAAAAAAAAAATGAACTGAAAAATTGGACTGATGATTGGAATCACTGATCATAGAAACAACAGTTCTATGATCTGTGATTGGAATGATGTCTTCCTTTCCTAAATGGAAAGGTTCAATCTTTCTAATAAACTCATAACTTTGAAGAAATATGCATTAGTTTTTTTATAGCCGTTTCCTATAACCTCACCTGTAAAACTTAAAGATTATATACTCTTTGCTCACCTGCCAGTGATGCACTTTGCTAAATCAAACGTCAGAGCCTTATTCGTTATGACGACCGATAGATGACGTTTTATCCATTTTGAATGACGAACGCTAGTCCTGTAGGTGCGAGTATGTACGGTGCGGTACGCGGTACGTAGTATTAATGCAGCTGCATTGTGGATATAGCACGAATGGATCGGCACGACCGGAAAAGGACAAGGGGTAATGATGCATCTGCATTTTGATTATTAATCGACGATGAATGATGAGGATGAGCTACAGTATTCACTTACCATAAGGTGGCCTGTTTGCTCGTTTGTCACTGTTATTCAGGACAAGAATGCGAAGTCTCTTCGGCCTTTTTAAAATGTGATATTATGTTTGAACGTTTTAATTTTCCATATTCACCCTTTCTATATAAAGTCGGCACCAATTTTAAGAGAGAACACTTGTCTAATTGACACTGGCAGCAAATATCTAATTCTGTTCGACCCAGACTGACCTTTTAAAATATTCGCGACTACAGGAACAAGTTCTGCAAGCGATAAGATGAAATATTTATAATGGCCGTATTTGGTTTGACTGCTGTGAGCGACGCTGACCTTTTGAAAGTAGGTCTGGTATATTTCTGATCGACTGTAGCAGGTCAGAGCTCGAAAGTTATTCCTTTTTTAGCATCCATTATTGTTTTGAGTGACTTAAGTTTATAAATTAGATAAATGCGACTTTTTATAGAAGTAACGGCACATAGTCCAGATAATAAAAGAATGCTGTGTTCTATAGACACCTACATCTATTCTTTCTTTCTTTATTCACATTTTGTCCAGAATAAAAGTGACAAACGAGCATATAGGCCACTTTATGGTAAGTGAATACTGTGGCTCATAGGCATTGACATTCATACTCGTTTAATAATCAAAATGCAGATGCGTCATTATCCCTTGTCCTTTCCCGGTAGTGCCGATCCATTCGTGCTATGTCTATAATACTGCTGCATTAATGCCACGTACCGTGTACCGCACCGTACGTACTCGCACCTACAGGACTAGCGTTCGTCATTAAATTGGATAAAACGCCATCTGTCGGTCGTCATAACATTTATTTATGAAATGAAAACTTCTTTAGCCGTGTAGGGGAAAAACTTATGGGTTCGCGTCACCGATGACCTCGACATGCTCATGCGACATGCGCGCAAGCGCAAAAGGTGACGTATTATAGCGGTCTGTGTACATGTATGTATACGCATATGCATATACGAGTATCATTGAGTTTTCACTTCTGTCGGAGTCCGACAGAAGTGAAAACTCAATGATACTCGTCGACAGTTACGACTGCCTCTGTTTTTTCATAAACTTAATGGAATAGTTTCTCCAAATTTATATGGAACCAACCTTCAATAAAAAAAATCTATCTAATATATTTTTACTAAAATTCTATTTAATGATTTTTCATCAAAATTGGCTCACAATTGACGAAAATATCGCGAAACATACATAAAAAAAAACATTGTGCCGCGTCTCTTTTTTTTTAAATCGCCTAGAAATTGATCTGCGGGTGTCGTTAGTTTTCATACAAAGCACTACATCATTATGTTACTATTCCACGCGGGTATTTAAGCGAATTAAGAATAAAATTATGTTTAGCACTTTCGTGAATCGTACTTTGGATCTTGTCACTATTTCCGGTTTTTTATTACATTGGAGTACATAATAAGCTTTCCTTCTGAAAACATAATTACACCGGGAAAATTATATAACAATATAAGTCCCTGTAATTTATAATGTTTGCTGAAATATTTTTATTGTTCTGGTTATTTAAAAGTTATTAAAAAAATCAACTTATAATAAAAAGTAAGAGCCGACTTCAAAGAACTAAAATAATTAAATAATTTCCACATGACAGTTTCTGAAATCGTTGATTAGATAGTGCATATAATTAAAACCCCGACCTTAGAACTAAGAAATATTACAATCTCAAGGTCAATCTCAACAACTAGAATGTCGTTTAAATAGTTACATAATTTTTTTTGTTTTTTAAAAAACGTTACGTCCACATTAGGTTTCATCTACTGTATCCTGGGGGCAGCTTACAGACAAACTTCACAAGGACAAACATCCAAACCCGGAACAATTAAAAAAGACCGTACCACAGGGGATTCGAACCCGCGGCCCTTAGCGCTGCAACTCATTGCTGAGTCACTGCGCCGCCATCCCCTATTTCCCCACCTTAGGTGTGGAATTATTCACCAAATTTATGTAGGACCACCATTGAATCTATTTAATAAAAAAATAATCATTAAAATCGGTTCACAAACGAAGATATCGTGACATAAATACAGACAGAGAGAACTTACAGTTCCATGGAGGAACTCCTTCCTTTTATTAAGTCGGATAAATTTATGAAGCTCGTGGTATATTCTTATCCATATCAATCCGAAAACATTCACCTGGTAAATGTCATTCGTAGTAAAAAGGATTTCCAAAGTCGACGTCGGTCCGTCTCCGATGTGTATCTATTAATCTACTTTATCATCTATTAGTTTTGTATCGTTATACCGAGAGCTACGTGGGAAACAAATGCCTGGACATGACCTTACCTGGTACCAGGAGTAGAGGACGGCCCAAGAAACGCTGGCTTGATGTCGTGCAGGATGACATGCGCGCCAATGGGCTAGTTGTGAGGGACGCCGATATCCTTACCAGTCCAGAAGCTTGAAAACGTTTTACAATGCAGCGGTGAAGAGTTTCGGGGATATAACGTCACCCTGTCTTACACCTCTCTGCAATTGGATAGGTTACGTACTCTGGTTCTGTACTCGGATAGCCATCGTAGCTCTACTGTATAAGCACTTCAGCACTTCGATGTACCGACAGTCAACTTAGAAACCGCTAAAGGGACTGCAGCATCGCCCAAATTTCGACGGAATCAAAGGCTTTCTCATAGTCCACATACGCCAGACATAGTGGCAAATTGTATTCTTCGGAATTCTGTACAATTTGCCGAAGAGTATGTATGTGGTCTATGGTGCTAAAGCCCTTTCGGAAACGGCTTTCGGCTTGTTCGGGAGGCCGGAAGTCATCAAGTCTGCGCGCGAGAATTCGTAATGACTCTCGAAAACAGCACGTAGACGCAGCTCAGAAGGGAAAACGGTATGTAGTTCTTCAAGAGAGCGTTGTCACCTTTCTTGAAGAACAAGACCACCGCACTTCTGCTCCACGCATCCGGTGTAACGCCACCATGGAGGACGGAATTAAAGAGCTTCTGAAGGACTTCAAGTACCGGTTTTCCACCCGCTTTCTGAAGCTCCGCTGTAATTCCATCCTCGCCTGGGGCCTTGCCGTTTTTAAGGTGCTGGAGAGACATTTTAATCTCGCTCAGACTGACGTCCGGGATATCTTCGGAATAGTGTCGGATAAGACTCGCTCTTGGATCGTTACTCACACTTGCGTGTGGCTCCAACGATGACATGTAAAGCCTCTAATAGAACCTCTCAATCTCACTTAAAATCTCAGGTGCCCCAGAAACGATGTTGCAGCACTCGGTCTTCAGCTTCGTTACAGTTGGCTCTTTCTGGCAGACAGATCTATGGCAAAGACTTTGGAGCCTTGGTTCCGCTCAATCGCTTCTTCAATACCAGCTGTATTGAAGTTGCGCAAGTCCCGCCGCATGCATTTGGAGATCTGTCTGTTCAGTTGCCTGTATGCTGTGAAATCTGTTGAAGAATGCAGCATCATGTTCCGTCTAACAGCCATGAGATTGAGAGTGTGATCGGAGAGTTTTTGTGTTCTTCTGCGGCGGGTCTTGCAGAACTTAGCTCCGATCGTATGGACAGTTTCCACGAGCTTGTCATTCATATTGTCCACTTCATTGCAGTCTTCTAGGCACTGAAAACGGTTTTGTAACTCGAGCTGAAAGGTTTCGGGACTTTGGAACAGAGCATGAGGGGGACGGAGCGTTGACTTCATTAGACGAGACCTCTCCAATTTAACGTTTAGGTTGAGTGTGCCTCTAACCATTCGGTGATCGCTACCAGTTTTCACCCTCGCGATCACGGAGACATCACTGAACAGTTGTCGTCTGGTCGTCATAATGAAGTCAATCTCATTTTTTCTGGAACCGTCGGGGCTCGACCAGGTCCATTTCCTGTGGGGCCGCTTCTGGAAGAAAGAGTTCATCATAAAGAGTCCCTCTTTCTCCATGGAGTCTGCCAGCTACTGGCCCCTTGGGTTCCGTTGCCCCATTCCAAATTTCCCTACTTTCAGCTCACCGTTCTCTCTTTTGCCTAGTTTTGCATTGAAGTCTCCCATTAAGACCGTATATTGGGTTTTGGAGGAAAGCATGGCTCTAGAGATATCCTCATACATTTCCTCCACCTCCTTATCTGTGCCGAGGTTGGTGCGTAAACCTGTATGACCTTCAGCGAATACCGTTTGGTGATTCTGAGTATAAGGTACGCAACCCTCGTCAACACACTCTCAATCTTTACAACGTTGTTAACGAGAGGCTTGTGGACGATAAATCCGACACCTCCTTGGGACAGATGGTCGCCCTCCCGGTGATAGAGCAAGTTGCCGGATTCGAGGATTACCGTGTCCTCCCCCTCTCTTCGGACTTCGGATAATCCTATAATATACCAGCGTAACTTGTCTATTTCTTCTTCCAGCTCCACGATCTTCTCGTCAGTCCTCAGGGTCCGTGCGTTATATGTTGCCATGTCGAGTCGTCTTAGGTGGCAACCGAACCTCCACCGGAGATTCTTAGCATCCCCTGCCCCGCCGTTACCATGGTCGCCACCGTAGCCAGGAATAGCGGGGTCGCCGGGGACTGGGGCCCGTTTCTTTGTTACTGTATTTGCCATAGTTGCCAAGCTTGGCTAGCGGGTTGGTAACCGCAGTTTTTTTATTGTAAGTTTGTTGTTATCAGGAAGATGCTGTTGCCCATCTCCTGCCTGTTTCCCTTTGTCGCCTTCTGCGACAACCACGGGAAGATATGGGGTAGTGGATATTCTTCGATATTCTTCGATATTCTTAGATATAACGATCATCCATATCATTTATATCTTAATAGAACAAATGGTAAATGTCCTTCACTATATATTTATTTAACACTTTCCTTAGTACCTTTAGTGCGATAAGAACGGCATACTAAATACCCTTTGGCATTTTCTACTAAAGCGTAAAGCTTATACGAAAAAGATGAAGAAGTTTTTTAATACATACTACAATGGACACGGCCAAAAAAGATTAAAGTAACAAGATTCACCTACATAAAATCCAATATTAGGAGATTTTCTTACAAATAAGGGAAGCGTTGATACATCTATAACGTTTTGCGGTCTTATTACAAAGCGAGATTTGTAGTCTCGGGTTTTAACTAAGGTTTAAGACGAGGCTTCGTATGGAAAGAGTCCTTTACCCATTCTTCGCAAAATTTGTTTTTTTTTTGTAAAATTACATACTTTACATTTTAGTTTGCATATTTTCTACGAGACTTTTTAAAGGAATATACTCTTTTTCTTTTTCTCATCTCTTTTTATTTTTCAAGAAGGTTACCTACATACTAGGATTTTCTCCTATATTATGGGGGCAGTTTACATACATATATTTCACAAGGACTAACATCCAGACCTGGAACAATTATTTGTAGGCCAAATACTTGTTCCGTGCGGGATTCGAGGCCGCGGCCCTCAGCGCTGCAACTCATTGCTAAGCCACTGCGCCAGGAAACCGTCAAAACCAAACTCTAGTTAAAACCCAAGTCTGGACCGTGGACCGTCGTGGACCGTGTTATGCAGAAATGATCCAACCCACAAAATGGCCAAAATAGTAATTCCGAGACTTGTGAAAAATAACAAATAATCCCAAAAATTTTCTTTAATATTATCATGTACATAACATGATACTAATAAGGCTTCTGCCACAAGACAGATATATTTAATCTTACATATCTGTATAACTTTGTTTTAGTGGACTGGAACATTTATGTAAAACACGGTCCAATTATTAAACTATTTTCATTATAAGGTGGTAAATAATTAAGTTGTCGAAATACAATAATATGTAGGTATGTGATATTGCTACTTGTAGGTAGGCTGAATACTCGAATGCATTTGACTTCATACTAAAAAAAAACGCCATTTATGTCTCTAACATTCTTCAAGCTGGGACTCGACCACAGCGAAACGGGGTCACTCGGCGCAGTTCGATTCAGCACAACTTGTAACGGCATACATTCTGTCGGGTTTTAATGCCAATTGTCACTTCAGAATAGAGTTTTCCGCATTTAGCGAAATGAAAGCGATGCATTGTGTTATTATTGTAGTTAGGTGTGTTTTGCACACTAACTTCCCAGTGGGAAGTGACAAAAACATTTAATCTACAACATGAGGTAGCAAAACAGGAATAACATTGATTCAATCAAAAATCAAAAATCAAATTCGGTTTAATATTTTTTTATCTTATTTTCAAACGCCAAACTGCAATATAGAAAACGAAAGTCAGCAACCTGTTACATAAGAGCGATTTTTTTTTGGGAAATGGGGAAAGGGGAAATGCCTACTCTAACCCTGCACAGGTTATGTTGGACTCGCACCGAATAAAATTCCATGGTGTATCACTCTCACCATATATTGCCAGAGCTACGGGAACGCTTTCGCACATCCGCGGTCCCAGCAGCGCCGACCGCCTTATGGCAGCCCCTCCTCGAGGGAGACAACTCCTCCCACTTTTCCTTCTCAAGTAAGGTGAACAGAACACTAGACGCTTCCCGCCGCGGACTCCAACTCCACCGCGCAAAGCGCCAGCCTTGCTAACCTCATCGGCAAATCTGGTCTGGAGCAGTACTCCACTCCCAACCAAGGTTTCAGCCGCAGAGGGTAGGGAGATTTGTGCCTTGCAATACCGACACTCCTCTTCACACACATCCGGAATGTACTCGACAAGTCCACTTGGAGCGATCACCTCAGACATGTAAGTTTCTCTTTGTTCACCATGGGTGACAAAGCCACGGCTACTTAGCCCACCCGTTCGGGGGTACAGCGTGATCTTAGCTCGGATCATCATTTCGTCATTCATTATTACAACCCTTCACAAGTCCACTGCTGAACATAGGCCTCCCCCAAGGAATGCCACATAGCACGGTATTGATCCACCCGCAACCATCGACTTTCTGCATATCTTACCAGGTCGTCACTCCATCTAGTGGGGGGACGCCCTACACTTCGCCTGCCGGTACGAGGCTGCCATTCGAGAACCTTTTTTCCCCAAGCTCGGGTAGACAATTTTAATTTCTTAACACGCTTTTATTAGCAACTTGAACGAAACATACCTAAATTGTATTCATGGAGGATAATATTAGTCTTGCCTGTGAAGTTTCCGTTTCGTTGAATTGGCCACTTTGAACATTAATAACGGTTTGACTTTGAATTATAAATTAAAATAAATGTTATATTATTTGAGGCGTGTTATTCCTTTTTCAAAACCAGTTCATTTGTTTCTTTTATGCTTTGTATTTTGTTATTATCTGTAATATCGCGCATCTATTTACAACCAGGGGTTTTGGCGGGAACTTGATCAGCGGCGGTTTGTTGCTCCTGTATTATTGTTTACACAATAGTTTGAAGTGGATTTTGATCTGAAAAAGGAGTGTGATTTTGTGTATTAAGTGACTGCGCATGTGAACTATTAGTGGAAAGTGGAAACGGTGAAACAAGTGCCCTAATGGTGATGTGATTCTCAAGATAAGGTGTCTGTCTGCTTAGGCGCCTTGAGATACCATCGAAAACTGTCAGCTGTCTGATGGCTCAAGTTTCCGTCAAAATCTCCCAAGGGCTGCACAATGTGATGCATCAACATATTATGAAGCAGTGTACTATGAAGAATAATTATACATTGTAACTTCAGGCTCAGAAGGGCTAGAACCCTGAGCCTTAAAGCCATTTATATAAAATAAATAAAAATATTTACAATAGTGCTATTTTTGAATATGAATTCCGAAGTTTAAATAAAGCGTCTCAAACGGCACGCAATATCAATAAAGTTAAAATAATGCGTCTTAATATCAATGACGTACACGGACCAATACTAACGAACGAACTGTGCGTTATTGGTTCAATTTCTTATGTTCTGGAAATTTTGACCACACAAAAACCCTTATGGTCGCTTGGAGAGAAGCTTGATAGTGACGAAATGAAAGCGGAATATATAGTGAAGGTGAATCTGTCTCGAACAACTGTGGCTGAGCTAGTGTCGGCTTTTAATGTATGCATCAAATCAATATTGAATCATACGTAGCAAATCAATAAAACAAAGAAGCTTGACAAATAACACGAAAAATACACATAAAATGACTGCCACACAGTTAAACGGCCATCTGTTTTTTATTGGCAATACAATTTTTATGTTAAGTTAATAGAGGAATTAGTTTTCGCTGGTTTGCCTATCAAAATGTAGGAGTAAGACGTTTTAGTTTAAATTTTGTTGAGATGGCAGTTCCGCTAAATAAAAGCTTTCGTTTTTTATGCCGTATAACAAAGTTCTATGTCTCAGATCGAGGCATTCGCTCCTTGACAATTACAAATTATACACTTATTCACAACATTATAAGAAGGATACTACAAAACATTTTGGTAGTTGTTTATAATAGGTAGGTGCTCCTACGAAATGACAACACCCACAGGGTGAAAGAGGGCGATGGATTTTCTTACAAAGTACGCTGTCAACACTCTTAGAATAAAAATGGCAAAAGTCAATGTTATTTATAAATTTAAGGTGAAGACGTATTACTCAATTTATTTTTGTTCCAAAGATCAAGTAATGCTAAATAATATTGTATTGAAAGTGAACGAACGCCATCTATGTCAAGTTCACGCTCGGGGTGTCGGTCAAGTGGCACTTAATCTAAAACATACATAATATATTATAATACTCAAATTCCGATGTGATAAAACCATGTGTTTAGGTGATTTAATGATGCCTAAAATTTAGGCAATACCATCATCGACAGATTTTTGTTTGGACTTTTTAGTGTATACACTATAGGTACCTACATAACACAATCAGTTTTGTTTAGTTTTTTCTTTGGTTATGGTTCATTTGTTTTTTAAATTCTGCCTACAACGTGTTGCCGTCGCTGTCGTCGTTATTATATATTTGGTTTGATTTTATCTGATTTTACCTGGTGCGTCTGTAAGAATTTTTGGTTATGGTTGTGGTTTATAAAAAAAATAATTAAAATCAGTATTCGTAAGAGTAATGATGCAATTTCCCAGCAATATAATTAGGTGCCTAACCTAGTGGTGGTGGTGTTAACCGTGCAATGGGGGTTAAGAATATCCACTACCCGAATCGTTTACCCCGCTGCAATTACACTCACTACAGTGTGTTTTTGCAAAAGGTTGTGATTTCTAAAAAAAAATAATGCAATTTCCTAGCAATATAATTGGACGTAGTTATGCAAAAAGGATCCAACCCGCGATAAGTTAATTTGAGTTTATGATACTTGAAGTATCCATACTTCAAATATCATAAACTCAAATTATCGGAATGGTTTCTATCTCTTTGTAATTTTTCTTCTTATTTGTGTTACATTTGCTAAAATTGTTACATCACATAATACGAGGGCGGGTCAATAAGTCCGTGACTTTTTGAATTTCTGACCTCTTTACTGAAAAAGCAACACTACTCCTGTCAACAGGCATCTGTCAGTTGACTCCTGTCAAAATTTGAACTTGCTGCGTCAGTTAGTTTGTGTTTGATAGCTATCTTTATCAGACTACCCAGTAATTTGAGGAAAAAATGGAAAAAACTGAATTTCGTGTGCTTATTAAGCATTATTTTTTGCGAAAAAAAACCATTACTGAGACCAAGGCTAAGCTTGATAAATACTATGGGGACTCTGCACCATCGATTTCAATGGAAAAAAGTGGTTTACTGAATTTCGTTGTGGCCGTACAAGCACTGAAGATGCCGAACGTCCTGGACGCCCAGTTGAGGTCTCTTCACACAAAACAATCAAAAAAATTCACGATATGGTGTTGGCCGACCGAAGATTGAAAGTGCAAGAGATTGTGGAAGCCTTAGGGATTTTTCTCGCATGGCTCAGTGTTTTCAATTTTGAATGATCACTTGGGCATGAGAAAGCTTTCCGCAAGATGGGTGCCGCGTTTGCTCACAGTCGACCACAAACGCAATCGTGTAACAACTTCACAGGAAGGTTTGGCGTTGTTTAATCGCAATATGGAGGAGTTTTTGCGCCGTTTTGTAACCGTGGACGAATCATGGATCCATCACAACACACCAGAGACCAAACAACAGTCAAAACAGTGGGTTTCTAAGGGTGAATCGGCGCCAAAGAAGGCCAAGGTGGGTTTGTCAGCCAATAAAGTTATGGCGACTGTTTTTTGTGATGCACGCGGGATAATCCACATTGATTACCTTCAAAAGGGAAGAACAATCAATGGGGAATATTATGCCAACTTATTGGACCGATTCAATGACAATTTGAAAAAAAAACCGACCTCATTTGGCCAAGAAAAAAGTTCTTTTCCACCAAGACAATCCATGAATTGGGCTATGAATTGCTCCCTCATCCGCCCTATTCTCCAGATTTGGCTCCGAGTGACTACTTCTTGTTCCCAAACCTGAAGAAATGGCTTGGTGGAAAAAGATTTGACTCCAATGATGAAGTCATCTCGCAAACAAAGGCCTATTTAGAGGACCTCGACAAATCATATTTTTTGGAAGGGATAAAAAAATTGGAGAAGCGTTGGACAAAGTGTATAGAGCTCAAGGGAGACTACGTTGAAAAATAAAATGATTTATTTATCAAAAAATCTGTGTTTTATTCCAAAAGTCACGTACTTTAGCCTTATAGACCACAAACATTATTCTTCAAGTCAACATTTTTGACACAAACTCGGGTTGGATCCTTTTTGCATAACCACGTCCAATTACAGTCTAACCGAGTAGTTGTTGTGTTAATTGTGTAATGGCGGTGTAGTATCCACTACCCCATATAACCCCGATAATGTTGTAAGAGGCGAAGGAGGTAGAAACTAAAACAAAAGGTGAGCAGCAGCGTCTTCCTTATAACAACCCAAAATTGTAAAAAAACTGGAGTTGATAACCCGCCTACTAATCCTAATCCCACATATGTGGCAATTTATGGTCTATGTTCAGCAGTGAACTTTTATATATCTATACAAATAAATAAAATTGAAGTGTCTGTTTATAATATCAAAATTACAGCTTTTTACTAAATGAATATGAAAGTATATACGGTACTAATAACAAAAATACAATTTTTAAAGGTTTTATCTGTCTGTCTGTCTGTCTGTCCGTCTGTCTGTCTGTTTGTTCCGGCTAATCTCCGAAACCGCTGGACCGATTTTGACGGGACTTTCACTGGCAGATAGCTGATGTCACAAGGAGTAACTTAGGCTACTTTTATTTCAGAAAAAGAATTAGGATTCCACGCAACATAATTAAAACCCTAAATTACACGCGGACGAAGTCGCGGGTAACAGTTAGTTCTGTAATAAATGTTAAGGGGTGGGATAAGTACTGCCATTAATTATTTTTGAACACAATTTAAACAATAAACTGATTGTAGATCAGGTATAATCTGCAGAATCTGTTTCAAGCCGTTCTTGGGAGGTATATTTGTACCACACACTTTACTAACGTCTGAAATGAGGTGGAACTTTATTGTACTCCGGTACCAAGCTAAACTTTTCCGACGTATAAAAGAACTGACGCTACAGCATTCATTTCGTAGAGATAAAGCGACCGCGTTGCATTCTGCGATTTCACAGTCTACCTCCATGGAATTCACGTTTCGCGAATACGAAAATATACGATGAGTAAAAATGAAACCCCTCCTGCGGTATAATTAGAATCAGCATAGTTTATTTGTCAAACATAGGTAGGTTACATTTAAGGTCTTGCGAGGGTTACAATAATTATTATTGATTAATAATACTATCACGTTTATACTTATGTCACGATTTTCTGGTTAATAATACTATCACGGTTATACTTACGTCACGATTTTTTCTTCCTTAGCTATATTACATTACAGCGTGCACATGAAAAGGTTTGTTATGCCTTCGTCTGGAATAAAAAGTGACAGTAAAATAAGATAAGTGATATTTATTCAATATATCTCAACCAAATCATGCCTAAGAATTTTAAAAGCAGATAAATATTCTTAGCAAAATGAATAGATTGCATGTCAAAAATTGTGATGCATGGATTTATAATGAAAAAATTCATTATGCATGCAAAATGTTGACTGGCCATTCACCGCAGTTCAGTTAGATTGTGTAAGGTCAAGAGTAACGATACCCAGAACACTTTCTACACGTAAATTAATGGCGTTTATTACATACAATTATAAATGAAAACAAAAAGAATATATCTTCTAAAACAGTATCGGGCAGCAGAAATGCTTGCAGTTAAAGTTATATGTATAATCGACACCCTTGACAGACGCGTAGGTCGATCCTCAAAAATGTCGGTGTTCGCTTATTATTATCTTTGATTATTGAAACGGAAAAATGTAACTATTGATACCAATGGTAGCCATTTTAACTTCCAGTAAGAGATAGGTAAGTTATTGAGACCGGCCGTTAGTTCCTCTTTCTGCCAAGGGCCCCAAAATTACACTAGCATATTTTAACAGACTCTTAGCTTAATGTTGCTGTGTTTCGTGTGATGAGTTTAGAGAATCGGAGACCCTTTTTACTGGAAACGTGGCATTTCATCTTAGTCCTCACGAGTGACACACATACAATATGTACAAATGAGTATATATTGTCTAGGTATAAAACAAAGGAATACATTTATATGTACTAAACCCCACCCAGAATATACTCATGGTTTCGGCAATTTTCAGCCACTTGGTTATACCATGTGCCATGTGTTTTTTGAAAGATTTTCTTCAAATAATTAATCCTACAAAATTATTAGTCCTATATACTAGTAAAATCCATGTTTTCAGTTTAAAACAAGAACACTGTTTGCATTTGCAAAATTGTATCAACTATGTAGCGGTAAAATGACTGTTAGCTCCGCAGTGGCAGAAAAAGGAACTAAAATTGCAGGCATTTGGTCAGCCAGAATAAAAATGCGACTAAAAAAAGGCTTTGCATTCAATTGAATGCCGGCATTTAATTTTCTCTAGAACTTTTCAAGACTTTAATACCAATTATCAGAATTGAGAGTATAATTTTATATTGTAGTTTTGATAACAGTACAATAAACGAAGTTGAATCTTTTTGCCCCTCCCAATATAGAGGTGTACGTGATATACTGAACATAATACACACGGCTTGTGTGGTCTGTGCCAGTTTTCGTAGACGTCCCATTTGCTAATTCACTATATAATCGTTTCCAACCCAGTTGGGTTTGGCAGGTCGAAGCGGCCGTCGATATAGATTGCTAAATAATGGTTATACGTATATGGCTTTGACCTTTATGATTTATGGAATAGTTTAACAAAAGTAACATCGTTTGACTTGAATTGAAAGTTTTTGTAAGTAACCTTTTGATATTCATGCCGCTTGTACGGATCAGTATGCTAAATTGTCGTTGTCGGCCATACGTCTCGAAGAATTGACAACCGATGGAAGATTCTCATATGGCAAGCGCCACATGGCAGAGCCACGACGCAGTCATATAATATTATGGTTGTAGCGGGAATGCGTCGGCCCGACCGGGGTAGGCCCACTCTCGCACAGAATACCAGCGTAAAATAGCAGCTTAATGCTGCATGGTGCGTGTACAGAACTCGTGTACTGGAAACGAAGCATTTCATCTTAGTCCTCAGGGGTGACAACTTATCTACAGTTTGGTTCGTAATCCAGGATAAATGTAGATGTCTATAGGTCACAGCATCCACTTACCATCAGGTGGAGTGTGTGCTTGTTTGTCAATCTTATTCTATGAAAATAAAGCGCAGTATGAACGAACCCCAACTAGACGGCGTGATGACTTTACTCTCGACTTAATGACTTGATTACATATTTTTAGTAATAAACAAATAAAATAATTAACAGTTAAATATTTGTGGATAATGGTTCGTTGTTTTTCATTCGTCCGTTGATTTCCAGCATCAAGTTTGTAATATATTTTTTTAATATAATTAGACGTATAAACTTGATGCTGGAAAATTTTAAGCAATAATTAGACAAATGAAAAACAACGGACCATCTTCACTAAAAATATTTATTTTACTAACTAACTAACAGAAAAATATTTATTTTAAATAAATATTTTTCTGTTAGTTCATTTGATAATCTAGCTGTTCCCCGCGATTTCGCCCGCGTGTTATTTGTGGTTTTAATTTTTTTTGCGCAGAGCCCTAATTCTTTTTTTAAAATAAAAGTAGCCTAAGTTACTCTTTGTGACATCAGCTATCTGTCAGTGAAAATCCCGTCAAAATCGGTCCAGCCGTTTCGGAGATTAGCCGGAACTAACAGACAGACAGACAGACGGACTGACAGACAGAAAAAAACTTTAAAAATTGTATTTTTGTTATTAGTACCGTATATACTTTCATATGCATTTAGTAAAAAGCTCTAATTTTGACATTACAAACACTTCAATTTTATTTATTTGTATAGGTTACGTGATATCGATTGTTAATATTTTCGATATTCGGTTATCGGCTAAGTTCACACTCATGGTAGAAAAACTTTTTAAAAATCTAATTATTTTGAAAGGACTGAAGTACAAAAAATTAATCTTTAAAGGCTGGAGATAGCGCGGGCTAGTGACTCATCAGGATGTTGACCATTTTGGGATTTAAAAATCAGTGAAAAATGAACGCGGTACAATCCGTAAAATAAGTTTAGTTAAACATTGTACGTATAGACTAATTTAAATGAAATATGTTTCGAACCTTTGGTTTTATTTTTTTATAGAATAAGGGCGACAAACGAGCACATAGTCCACAGGACTATGATGAAATGCCTCGTTTCCAGTAAAAAAGGTCTTCGGTTCTCTACACTCACCATACGAAAGAGCAGCTACTATTTTACGCTGGTATTCTGTGGGACCGTGGACCCCGGTTGAGCCGACCCATTCGTGCTACAACTAATATAGCTGCAGCGTGGCTCAACCATGTATAAAATTGGTACTGTTCTTTACAATTATTGTCGTATTGTATTATACGAAACGTTATTAGCCCAATACATTTAAACTTCGTATGGTGCTATACGTCAATCGACATATATAGAACGTTTAACATTTTCGACGTTTAAAAAGAAGTAAGTCTATTTCACTCGTTTCCATCGTCATCCATTTTTGAAAAGCACGCCGACTAAACGCGGCTCTCGGAATAAGCGCAAAATACACTTTTTTTATTTCGTTGTAAAAATTTTCGTAGTTGTGAAATAGCCTGCCATTTATGTTTTTTTTTCTGTACTGACTATAAACTATTCAGATTTGCTAAATGAATAAAATTTTTATTAAAGCTAAATATCCTTTGCTTAATTTTTCAATGCTGCATTACTGAAAGGCGATCTATTAACTTGAAATGTTTATTTCATTTAACATACGAGTACATTAATTTTAATATTTTATCTTAGGTTTTAGGGCTAGTTTGCTGCCTAGAACTCCGCCCTGCTTGTCGCAGTACCAATATGTACCACCCTGTGATTTATTTCTGGCGTCGAATAGCACACTGCTGTGTGAAGGGTACAGACATCCAGTATAATAACAGGCTTTCAGACCTTCCGTAAGATGGATTGAAAGGTCCTTGTAGTTGACAACGCACCTGTAGCCTCCTTTATTAATAGTTGGTTGCAGGTGTCCACGGGCAGCAGTAGCCACTTACCATCAGGTGGGCTGTTAGCTCGTTTGTCACTTTATCTCTAAGAGTATACTCGTATATAAAAAGCAATTGCCGTCCGTTAGTCACGCAAAAACTTGAAAATGGCTGGACCTATTTTATAATGATTTCTTATATTTACGCGAACACTACACATTGAATAAAACTACTTTTACGGATTTTATTGCGTTTAATTAACATATGTTTTCTTATTTTTATTAATTCCCGACGTTTCGAGTGCTTTCCAGCACCCATGGTCACGGGGGACTGAGGTGATTGACGTCCCGATGGCAGAGTTAAACCAGAGTACCTTCAGCTTTTTTTATTTAATGAACCTATTTTAATGATTTTTGTGCGTGTTTGAGTGAGTTGGATGATTTAGATTCACAACTCGACCCGGTAGGTGGCGCTGTGGTCAATATCCAGAAATCGGATCGCTAGTTTTATTTTTTAATAAAAAAATCCTGTAAATTTTCTTACAAACACTCGTAAGTTCAATTCGGAAATAAATGAAGAAACCTACTTCTCGTGTTACAAATTTTCCCCCTAAAAGTTTCTATTCAATTACGAAACATTAAAAAGAATAACTGCGTTGGAAACTCTGGACATAACCTATAAAGCTTAGTAGGTACGTGAGCGAAACGAGATCGATTTCTGCCGGCACCAACTAATTTAATTGCATTTTTAAAACATGATGAAAGAAAATAACGTGAATTATGTTATAATATTAATACTTATTGTATTTCGATTACATTTAAACGTTAGCACGCTGACGGCAGATTTTTCTCTGCTTCAGAACCTTCTCAGAAATAAGAGAAGACTATTGATATGTAAATTGTTACTTTACTGCTTTTCAATCCACTTCAAATAATTAAAAATTAAAAATTTTGTACAACCAACTTCAATATATATTATTAAGGACCACATGAGAAGCACCAGCTTTCAAATAAAAAAATAATCATAGAAATCGGTTCACGTAGAACAAAATTATGAGGTAACATTTTGAAGTCGGTAGAAAAAGGTGGATGTTCTCATTTCCACTGTTTTTTAATGTGTGTTACCACAGAACTTGATAACCCTGTTTCTGATATGATTTATTTAAAATATGATGCTTCTCACGTGTTCCCATATTTATATTAGATCAGGATCTGACCAGTAGTTATTGAGTTATCTTTAATAATTCGTATTTCATTGACTTCGATTGATGATGTTTTCATTTTATTTATATTGAAGTCACTTGTACAAAATTTTTAATCTTACCATTTGTCCTACCCACGTGAATGTACTTAATCGATGTGATAAAAATGAACACATGCCAAATAAACTTGTAGATCTTAAACTATTATTTATTCTGTGCTTAAAGCCACTTGTACACAAACTATACTAAATAAAGAACATTGGCAATATATTTACCTAAAATCTACGAGAATTCACTAAACAAACGCGAAATAAATGGACAAGTAGCTGAATTATTTCATAATATTATATTTTATTTGGAAAAACGCCATGCATTGAAATTTAAGCAGTACAATTTGGGCTAAGTGTTATATGACTGCGGCCAATAAGTCATATTATATTGTTTCAAATGTCGTTTTATTGAAATCATCATAAAAAACTGTGGGATTCATGCCAAGATTCAATTTGATTCATCACATGATGAAAACCATTCGTTATATGATGAAAACCTAAACATATGCTTATTGTGACTTAATATTATATTATATATTATATTATTTTATATTTTATTTTATTTCAATATTTTGTATAAATATGCTGGTTTACATATTCATATAAAATTTATTATATTGAATTATGTATGTATATTTCACTATATTCTATTTACATTTTATTGTATCTTATATATTTCTTACTCATTTTATTTAGTGAAATGCTTGCAATGCACCTGCTGCAATTTCTCAAATCCTTAGGGTACGAGTACAAACGCAGGGTTGACTGGTAAACAATGTCGTAAAGGGTCATTCATTAATTACATAATGGTCCCGAGGGGGAGGGAAGGCGGTTAAAAAATCTCTACATGCCCTTATCTTGTGGGCAGAGGGGGGTTTATCCAAAATTATCCTTACGTAGTTAATGTATGGCCCCTAAGGCATTATGTCCGGCCTTTACATGCCCTAATAAAAGGTGTGTACAGTAAAGTTTAAATAAATTAAATAATAAAATTTTGTCTAAAGCATTTAAGGTAATTTGTAAAATATTATTATTGACTACCTATGTAAAATGTTTTCAAGTGGAAACGCTGTCTATTTTATCGACTGTACATCTTTCTCTTTCTTTTTTTTTCTCTTTATCAGCCAGTCGCAGTCCAATGTTGAGAGCCTTTGGCTAGACGAATTGGCCAGTACCAAATTATTTACAGATTTGTCTTTGACGGTGCAGTTTGAATATAGATTATTTCTTTATATGCCAATAATAGATATTAAATATCAAGTACTTAAACCGCCATTAGTCGGTAGATACAAGCACTTCTGAGTGTTTTCTAATATTGCCTCTTACTATATCTACGAAATGACGTCACCAATCGCCATCACAATGCAAACCACATATAGTATGCATATTTATATATTTATTTATTCTTAATTGTACACCAAAATACATAATAACGAGAAAAGTTAAATCTTAAGTATAATATGTGTACAACGGGCGGTCTTATCACTGATTCAAACAGTAATTAAAATAGAGGAAACAGAGCGTACAGAAAAAAATATGAAGATACATATAAATAAAGAGAAGTGAAAATGATATGTGATACGATATAATAGATTAAATGAAAATAGTACAAAAAGGAAAAGTAATTTATCTAATAGCATTCTAAATAGTACGACTGAACATATTGGTTTATTATTGTTTATTCTCTTTACTAAATTTTCTCGCCTATATTACAGAAATACTTTATATTAGTTTTTTGTCCCCTTTTCACTATCAAACGGGCTTACTATGTTAAAGTGAACCCTTTATTATCACTCGTAAAATCAGCCAGCTAGAAGACAAAACGCGGATAACATCCCGCCTGAACCGCCGCCTAATCTCTGTAAATAGGTCAATGGGCGGGGTGCTATCGATTGCCACTTGTGCGGTTCCAAGGAGCAGGTCGGCGCCGTAGGTTAGTGAATACGCCACTACGATCCTTTGCAGAGCTTAAAACGTCTGAAACGAGTTTCAAATATCTGTGAATGTAATTATATTCACGGTTTTATATCTATAGTTGAGGTCGACACACAAATTGTTATTATATATATTAGTTGTTATTATACCATTAAGTCTTATGATATAAAACTTTTATTAATTTACTTAGAGCAACAAATACAGAAAGACGGAGCCTTTGTATTTCTTATTGTAAAAACACTCGTTCACCTACAGTGCCGTTACCTATGCGTTTAAAACAACATAGTTTTAGATGCAGATGTGTGCATCCAACAGTGAACTTTTACGGGCTGATAAAAAAAAGAAAAAAGGCCAAATGCGAGACGGACACGCGCATAAAGGGCGTACCATCGTACAAAAATTAATACTATGTAGATTAAAAAAAACACGTTTCTAGTTGGTGAGCCCCCTTTAATTTTTAATTTGTTTTTATTATTTGTTGTTATAGCGGCAATGGAAATACTCTGTGAAAATTTCAACTGTCTACCTATTACGGATCATGAGATCGTTGGTTACTCTTAGGTACGGAAGCAAAAGGAAGATATGTGCCGTGTGTGCGTGAGTGCGTATCAAGAAGATGAGCACTCACGCACACACGGCACATATCAATTGAAATGTACGTATAGCTCCGTCTATCTTAATTTGTTGGTGGGGTTCATTTAATAGTTTTATTCCAAACATTTACAAAGGAAGAAGCGTCGCAATCGGCATTTGCAATTATTTTAGATAAATTGTTGAAAGTATTTTAACATTAACAACATAAACGTCTAAATTTTACAGCTGTATTAAAGATATATTGCGAATATGTACAATTTATAGAATGACTTCATACGAACAGGCAACGGCACTGTAAGAAACACCACAAAGATGATATAAAAAGTAAAAAGGAAGGTTGTAATATACAGTCTCTATACATATGCGTGTGTGTGTGTGCGCGTTCGTGTGTGCGCGCGCGCGCCTGTGTGTGTGTGTGTGTGTGTGTGTGTGTGTGTGTATATATATATGTGTGTAGTCCAACTGCTAAGCGTGGCAATGGCAAAACTCCCTACAATTGGTGAGGTTCCTATGCAGAATCTTTTTTATTCCTGCTTCAGGGGGAACAATTATTAAATTACAATTTTATTTCATCGTGTCGGCTTGGATATTAAAACCAGACGTAAGCTTACAAATTACGGAAATTTCATCCGACAGCGCGGAAGCTATCAATAGATCTCCGATCGAATCGTTGCGGCAATACTTACAGTTAATAATCCAAATAATTTAAAAAAACCTGTCAGTCGTAGGACTGTACGTCAGAAATGAAAATTTCTTAGATTCACAAAGTAAACATAGTTTTTGGGTTGTTATAAAACACTTTAGGAAGTATTTTTATTGGAAATTATTTTTATCAACGTTTAATATAGTAATAAAATTTGCATTTATTGCACTGTTTTACACGAAATAAAGATTATTATAAACAAAGAAATTTATAAATATGACGGCACCAGCACCATTGCAGGTGCGGCGCCATCGGTGTAGCTAGACAGAATTCTTGTAAATAACACGTGCTCCGCACACCTGCACCATTGCACCTGCGGTAGCGCCCGTTTAGCTTGTATAAAACGGACGGAGCTGCCGCCGTTAGGACAGTCTTGGCTCTGACGTGGAACGGTACACTTGTCGTATTCCGTTACTAGTTTATCCTCGACTCATTGGATAATTAATTCGTGTAAACGAATTAATTATTATTCCTAACTACAAAATTAGTCTCTGTACTATACCCATTATATTTCCTACATCAGAAGTGGGATAAAGTCCCCCTTATTGCCCACATATAATCTTCGAATAGTATGAGAATTATTACATTTGTAAAGGCTATAATGCATCTCGCATTGATGGATCTCTTTTTATGTTAAATACCGTAATAAAATTTGCTGTCCTACTTACGATATTGTGGTATCATTAAAGTGTAGAGAAAAGATAAAGTGAAATTATTTAAGCCAAAAGATAAATCCTTTTGTTCGATTTGTATTAAAAGTGCCCTCAAGTATTTTCATTATTTCGGACGTACCTAAATATGTTAACAAATGAAAGAAATGTCTGAGGCTTTCTAGAAGTCATAGTTTGCATTGAATGAAAAATTAACTTGTTCAAGTTTTGTTGTAATTTGATAATTCATGCGAAACATGATTATCATCTGTTATATTTTGAAATTCAAAACGTTTAAGCGATGTACCAAAATAAAGGATGAACTTTAACATGCTAGGAATTGAAAATATTAAGTGACATTTTTGTGTTCTAATGTGTTGATCAGTGTTGCAGTTTGCTCCGAATACTGTGTGGTCGACAAGATTGGCGTTTGATGTCGAGAGATTCGTAGAAGTCTACAACAATAATCAATGAGGAAGATGTTATGACGACTAATCGAACATGGTCAGGTACGGCCGAGCGCTAGTAAGATTGAGCCTACACCGCTACAGTCTGTAACTTATCGGCAGATCTTACGGCAATGCAATTCAAGCGGCCGCCGAACACATGGTCCTTTGGTGCTGTAAATGAACGTCTGAGGCTTGGACGGCTTTCATAGATTTTGCGCGGTTGCCTCCTTCCCTTTGAAATATGTTGTAGTATTTGTCTCTACATATAGTTTCCGTTTTTTGCAATGTTTTCAAATGGCATACATTTGCCGTTTCTTAAGAGAATCTCTGAATTGCATGGTTCGCAATACATTTATCTCCATTTCTCTTAATTTTTAATTTTGCAAAGCAGTGCGACGATTCGCTAGCGCTAGTACGGCGCGACGGCTCGCTGGCGCGAATGTGGCACGGACGCAGCAGAATGGAAAGCTGGAGTGCGTTTGCCTGGAGGTAGCCATATCGGCGCTTTCATGATTTAAATGAAGTCTGGGATGATCGACCGTTGTAATATTTAACAAAAGTTAATATCTGTTAGCAGGTGGTGATAACTGATAGACCGTATGATGTTCACTGTCAACCGCACGAGGACGTGCGACAGTCAGAGGTAGCCGTGTCTGTCTGTGCATCTAGAAAATACAGAGACGTTGCAACACTCTAGCGAAGTAATTATTCTAGTGCAGAAAAGGAAGATGGAGTTGCAGGGAGGCTGGTTTGTGCTGCACTAGGATATGTGTAGAGTTACTGTTGGTTTACATACTTAGGTGTTATCGTGTCACTACGTCCGTCACGATACATTTTTGTGTGATTGTGACGGGGACATGTTTGCGGTATGGTTGGTCTGTAACTGTTCTATACTGAATTGAAAAAAAAAGAGAGTAAGAAAAAAAATGTGGTTCTTACTATCATTGCAGGGCGTTTGCCGGTCCAATGATATAGCTAAAGGGAATAGTGATTCCGGACTAGCATAAATAGTACTTGAAAAAAAAGCGTAAGAAAAAAAATTGTTCTTACTATTATTGCAGGGCTTTGTGCCGGTCCAATGATATGGCTATAGGGAATAGTTATTCCGGACTAGCGAAAACAGTACTTGAAAAAAAAAGAGAAAATAGAGAAAGCTACAGACTAATCATTCCGATCTAGCATAAAGTTGATTAAAGTTTTGTAGGGCTTACTGCCGGAACAAAACTGATTGTCACCCAAGTCTGAAGGGTCAATATAGACCGGACCAGACGCTGTTATGTCAGGATAGTCGAACGATGTTTTTTTTTTGTCTACAGGTAACTAAAATTGTGATGGAGCGCGTGCGAGGACGCACGCATGTCAGTATGGCCGTGACGGCACCAGCACCATTGCAGGTGCGGCGCCATCGGTGTAGCTAGACAGAATTCTTGTAAATAACACGTGCTCCGCACACCTGCACCATTGCACCTGCGGTAGCGCCCGTTTAGCTTGTATAAAACGGACGGAGCTGCCGCCGTTAGGACAGTCTTGGCTCTGACGTGGAACGGTACACTTGTCGTATTCCGTTACTAGTTTATCCTCGACTCATTGGATAATTAATTCGTGTAAACGAATTAATTATTATTCCTAACTACAAAATTAGTCTCTGTACTATACCCATTATACTTCCGACAAATACATATCAGTTTTATAAATTTAATTAGTTTTTTTTTAATTTTAATTGGTTTTTCAACATTAGTTTCATCAATTTTATATGTCTGAGTGTGACGGTCACGCGAGTTCAGTACTTGTTCCCCATTATAAAAGTGCTCAGCGTGCCTAAAGAAATTTTGACTTCAAAAGAGCCTCATTCGCGTACTTTATGACTGGTTTTGGAAATTGAAAAAGGTACTAACTTTCTTTTTTTAATAGAAGTGACAAACGAATCTATCTGAAAAGGCGTGAAGTGGATGTGTTTACAGTCCATAGATATTTACATCTATCGTTGAGTGAAAATCAAAATGCAGATGCATTGTGACCTCTGAGGAATAAGTTGGAATGCCGCGTTACCAGTAAAAAGATTCTCTTCTTACAGAGTAAAGCTGACTAAGTTGTGCACATAGTCCACTTGATGGTAAGTAGATGCTGTGGTCTATAGACATTTACACCGATCCTCGATTAACAATCAAAATGCAGTAAAAAGGGTACCCGGTTCTGTACACTCACCATATGAAACAGCAGTATTATTCTGGTGTCTTACGTGGTGGTGTATTCTGCGAAAGCGTGGTTCTTCACCGCTCGAGCCAAATCATTTCTGCTGCAGCCATAATATGACTGCACCGTAGCCCTACCACATAAACTCCCCTACTCTTTTAGTTCGTTTCACTCTTGTTCTACCCTGTCGCCTCTTAAGACAACCAGGGGACGATATGGGGTAGTGGATATTCTTACAACGCCACTACATCTTGTCCTTTTTTATTCTTTAAAAAAAAACGTTACCTCTACACTAGGATTTTCTCCTGTATCGTGGGGGCAATTTACATACATAAATTTCACTAGGACCAACATTCAGACCCGGGACAATTATTTGTAGGCCGTACAATATGCTTGTTCCGTGCGGAGTTCGAACCTGCGGCGGGAACAAGCGTGTTGCGTTGCAACTCATTGCTAAGCCACTTCGCCACGGATTCGTCGTCGACTATACGGTATACAATGGTTTTAACTGAACTTTTGATAGGAAGTTTAATAATTTAAAATTTATAATTTTGTACAACTGACTTCAATATAAATTATTAATAATAACCCAAAAACGATTGGTCTGACCTTGATCAAATTTAAATGGGACCACATGAGAAGTACCAGCTTTCAAATAAAAAAAGAAGCATCTAAATCGGTTCAACCAGAAAAAAGTTATGAGGTAACACACATAAAAAACATACGGTCGAATTGAGTACCGTCTCTTTTTTGAAGTCGGTAGATAAACGAATGAATAAACTTGTGGTATAAGGTTATATACTCATAATTATAGCTAGTATTAATTAAAAAATATGTTGTATTAAGCACAAATTAGTTTGCGGATCGTTTTTTTACAATAGAATAGAATAGAAGCATTTTTAACGGTGGTAGAGCCACGCAGCAGCTTTTGCTGTTGCACGTATGGGCCGGCTCGAGCCATGGAAGCTCTGCTTCCGCGTTTCGTCTGGTGAGTGCAGGTGACCGGAGGCCCAATTCCCCCCCCCCCCCCCCCTCCATCAATATGATACTCCGCTCAACACAATAACTGCTCGGGGCAAACTGAGCAACAAGACCAAGGCGAACGCCGTTCACTACCATCTCGAGACGGCGAAGCCGGCCTTGCTCTTTCTGACCGAGACGCAGGTGTCCTCTCCGGCTGATACTTCGTATCTCTCCTACCCGGGGTACAAATTGAAGCATTCCTATGTGCCTCGGGCTGGAGTTTGCGTATACGTCAGAGAGGACATCTGTTCTCGACACCTCGGCAGTCTTGAAGGTTCGAACCTGTCCATCCTTTGGCTACGCGTAGACAGCGACGACCATCCGCGCGTCTACTGGTGCCTCTCTAGGTCCCATAGCGGTAATGCCGAAACAGACCGACTCATCGACCACGTCCAAATGGCTACAGATTCCTTGCTACAACACGTCCCATCCGCAGAGATCGTGATCCTTGGCGATTTTAACGCCCACCGCTCTGAATGGCTCGGTTCACGTTTAACAGATCATGCGGGGAGATCTGTTTATGGCTATGCCTTGGCATATGGTCTGACACAACTGGTTACATCGCCTACGTGGATTCCAGATGTTGAGGATCATACACCTTCCCTGTTGGACCTTCTGCTGACCTCTCATCCGGACGGATATCAGGTTTCCGTCGATGCCCCTCTTGGCTCTTCTCTGATCCGGAGTGTGGTGCCACTCACGCTCCCCTCGCGGTTGCGTTCTGCAGGTTGCCGCCGTGTTTGGCATTACAAGTCGGCGGATTGTGACGGAATGTGGTCTTTCTTTGCTTCCTACCCATGGGGGCGGGTTTGTTTCTCGCCGGATGATCCTAGCGCTGTTGCCTACTCTATCACTGATGTGGTGCTACAGGGAATGTAACTATTTATTCCATCATCTGTGGTACCCATCGGAGGCAGATCTCAGCCTTGGTTTGGCCGCTCCTGTAAGACTGCATTACGCAGTAAGCAGGAGTGTTATCAAGCCTGGGCTGCGGCTTCGGCGACTCGGGATGTAAACACCAGCATACTTAAAGAGGAAGTATAACTTCGCCTCTAGGTCCTTCAAAAGAGTTATTACCAAGGCAAAGTCAGAGTACATAGGCAGAATTGGCGAAAAACTAGTTCGACTTCCTTCGGTAACCCGTGCATTCTGGTCTCTCGCCAAATCTGTCCAAGGGAATTTCTGTAAGCCATCACTACCATCTCTGCACAGGGAGGACGACTCACTGGCCCACGACGCAAAAGAGAAAGCCGACCTTTTAGGCTCCCTTTTTGCGTTCAACTCGACTGTTGATGACGGGGGGAACACACCGCCAACCATCACGAGGTGTGAGTGCTCCATGCCGGATGTGCGGTTCTCACAGCGCTCGGTTCGCAGAGCACTCCTCTCCCTGGACATCTACAAGTCGAGTGGGCCTGACGGAATCCCCCCAATTGTGGTTAGGATGTGTACTCCGGAGTTGGCACCGGTTCTAACGCGTCTTTTCCGGTACTCCTACTCCCTAGGCGTAGTCCCGAAATCATGAAAGACAGTTTTTGTCCACCCGATCCCTAAAAAAGGCGACTGCTCAGACCCGTCCAACTACAGGCCTATCGCCTTCACCCCCTTCTTATTCAAAATAATGGAATCCGTTATAAACATCCACCTCATGCGGTACCTTGAGAATCACCAGCTGATTAGTGACCGCCAATACGGTTTCCGTCGGGGTCGATCAGCTGGTGATCTTCTGGTCTACTTAACTCATAGATGGGCGGAGGCAGTAGAGTCCAAGGGGGAGGCATTGGCCGAGTTAGCCTTCGATCGGGTTTGGCACAAAGCGCTTCTTTCGAAGCTCCCTTCCTATGGGCTTCCCGAGAAATTACGCAATTGGATCACCAGAGTTCTTGCAGATCGGAGCATCAAGGTAGTTGTAGACGGTGCATGCTTCGACTACAAGCCTATTAACGCTGGTGTTCCATAAGGCTGCTATCACCAACGCTGTTTCTTCTGCATATCAATGATATGTTGCAAACCGTTAGCATTCATTGTTATGCGGATGACAGCACTGGTGATGCTCTATACACCGGCCGTGCTAATATTTCTCGGGAAAACGTCGCCGAGTACCGGAACAAACTTGTATCTGAAATCTAGTCTTGGCTGGACGAAATCTTTGATTGAGGGCGACTAAATCTAGTCCAGTTTAATCCTCAGAAAACACAAGTTTGCGCGTTTACCGCTAAAAGGATCCCCTTTGTCGTATCTCCTCAGTTTCAACGTACTCCCCTTGTTGCCTCAGCCAGTATCGGAATCCTCGGCGTTGACATATCGAGTGACGTGCAGTTTCGTGGTCACTTGGAAGAGAAGGCCAAATTGGCCTCTAAAAAGCTTGGCGTGCTCAGCAGAGAGGGACAGTATTTCATGCCGGCACAACGCCTGCAACTTTACAAGGCGCAGGTTCGGCCTCACATGGAATACTTTTCCCATCTCTGGGCTGGGGCTCCCCAGTGCCAGCTCCTTCCACTTGACCGCATCCAGCGCAGAGCGGCTCGAATCGTCGACGACCGAGTCCTTTCCGACCGGCTCGACTCATTGGCGCTGCGAAAAAATGTTGCATCTCTTTGCATTTTCTTTCGCATTTACCACGGGGAGTGCTCTGAGGAATTGTTCGGATTAATTCCAGCCGCCAAATTTCACGAATGCACATCGCGGCAGAACTTCCGATACCATCCACACCATCTTGATGATTGGCGGTCCACCACTGTGCGATTTAGATGTTTTCTTCCTCGCACAACTTATTTGTGGAATAGTTTACCACCAGCGATTTTTCCGGATTACGGACCGGACGACTTAGGGACCTTCAAGAAAAGAGCCTACTCCTTTTTAAAAGGCCGGCAACGCATCTGCAATTCCCCTGGTGTTGCAGTTGTTCATGGGCGGCGGTAGTCACTTACCATCAGGTGAGCCGCATGCTCGTTTGCCCCCTCTCCTATAAAAAAAAATTCTTATTCAATATAGATTACTAGTAATAAATACTTATTGAGTAATTTTTTACTTTTACCACTGGTTCGAAAAAAAACCTCTGTCCTGGGAAGAACCAGCAAGAAACCCAGCGGGACTCCTTTTTAAAAGCACATTTTACAACATAATATTTTATGCAATTGTTTGAAAACATTTAGAAACAACATGGTAGCGATCACCTTGTTCCGAGGGGGTTATTATCAGTCATGTACTTTTCAAAATAAGTATACCTAATAATTATAACCGCTTACGTTGTGTCACTTCCAGTGCCGAAATTAGAATAATTCCAAACCATTGCGCATGAAAATTGCACGGCGGCTGTCACATTTATCCGCACTCAGTGAACTAATGACCTAATTTTGTTTTAAGTACCGAAAACTTCGGAATTTTTTTTTTTTTGTGAATTTCCTTAGTTGTTTTGTCGATATATACACTTGTATGTCATTCGTCGTTTGTCAGTTGTTTGTTGATATCTACAATTATGTAGAATACCAGTAGAATTGAAATATTTTTATTTAACTAAAATTATAAACAATATTACGACTTTTTAAAAACAAGACTTTTATCAAACAAGAAACTCAGTGTATTTTTTTTTCAAGTAATAATTTACAATTAACTGTAATTTTATTTTATGAACAGCTTGCAAGCGATGACCTCGTTCCCAGGGGTTATATATCATGCATGTATTGATTAATATTTCAATAACTTTTGTATTTTACATTTTGTACATGTCTTTGCTTACCTACATAATGATTTCTTATATTGACGCGAACACTACACGTTGAATAAAACAACTTTTACAGATTTGATTGCGATTAATTTGCTTATTTTTAATTCCCGAAGTTTCGGGTGTTTTGCAAACCCTTGGTCACAGAGCACTGAGATGATTGACCGATGTCGATCCAGAGTACTTTCAGGTTTTTAAATTTTTGGTCCAATCTACGCAGAATGAACTTACTGTCTTGCAGTGGTATGCTTGTGTTTAGTCTTGGTATGGGTGTTGCAAAGCACCCGAAACGTAAAGAATAAAAAATTAGTACAATTAAATGCGATAAAATCTATAAAAATAGTTTTATTCAACACGATGTCTTTGTTTATTAAATAAAAGTAGTCGGTACTAGACCTTATTTATTTTGTGGGACTTTGTTGTAAAAGCACACATTACTTAATACATGAGTTACTGGCTCCATAGAGTTGTATTACTGGTATTACTATGTTGTATTTTTTTCTAGTAGTTCAGAATGTACTTCACTTTTATTATTAAAACTACTTTTATTACACACAATAAGTACCTGTAATTCACGGACCCTTACATAGCAGTGGACTTTTGGTAGGCTGAAACTGTAATGGTTGCGGTGTTTTTGCTTTTACCGACCTTCATTGTTTCTAAACTTATCTATCGGTGGAAACTTTTTGATAGCTTTACGTAAATACCTTATGCAAATACCTTTGAATAGCTATGTAGATTTTAAATTTTGTAAAAAGTCGAAATGTATCAATGCTGTTGGTGCTCTGTATAAAATAAAACACTAAATATATATTAGCTGTAAGTATTCTAGGTAAATAAAAACAAAATAATAAATAAATTCTATATAACATGTCCTCGCAAAAGAACACCAAATTCTACCAAGGATGATTCGTGCTTACGAGGCTGCCACTGCTAGTACGCAAAGAGTAATAAAAATAGTAATCACTACGTTTTAATAGCCGTTTTATACACCGTGTAATGGCGGTTAAGAATATCCACTACCCCATATCTTCCCGTGGGTGTCGTAAAAGGCGACTAAGGGAAACAGGCAGGAGATGGGCAGCATTATCTTCCTGATAACAACAAACTTTCATTAAAAAAACTGTGACTGCCAACCCACTCGCCAAGCGTGGCAACTATGGCAAATACCCCCCTATGATGAGAGTAACAAAGAGACGGCCCCCAGTCCCCGGCGGCCCCGCTATTCCTGGCTACGATGGCGACCATGATAACGGCGGGGCAGGGGGTGCTAAGAATCTCCGGTGGAGGTTCGGTTGCCACCTAAGACGACTCGACCTGGCAACATACAACGCACCCTGAGGACTGACGAAAACATCGTGGAGCTGGAAGAAGAGATATTATATATGTCAGCGTAACTTTATCCGAAGTCCGAAGAGAGGGGGAGGACACGGTAATCCTTGAATCCGGCAACTTGCTCTATCACCGGGAGGGCGACCATCTGTTCCAAGGAGGTGTCCACAAGTATGTCGTTAACAACGTTGTAAAGATTGAGAGTGTGTCGACGAGGGTTACGTACCTTATACTCAGAATCACCAAACGGTATTCGCTGAAGGTCATACAGGTTTACGCACCAACCTCGGCACACCCCGATGAGGAGGTGGAGGAAATGTATGAGGATATCTCTAGAGCCATGCATTCCTCCAAAACCCACTATACGGTGTTAATGGGAGACTTCAATGCAAAACTAGGCACAAGAGAGAACGGTGAGCTGAAAGTAGGGAAATTTGGAATAGGGCAACGGAACCCAAGGGTCAAGCAGCTGGCCAACTCCATGGATTTGGCTTTATGATGAACTTTTTCTTCCAGAAGCGGCCCCACAGGAAGTGGACCTGGTCGAGCCCCGACGGTTCGACAAAAAATGAGATTGACTTCATTATGACGATCAGACGACAACTGTTCAGTGATGTCTCCTTGATCGCGAGGGTGAAAACTGGTAGCGATCACCGAATGGTTAGGGGCACACTGAACCTAAACGTTAAGTTGGAGAAGTTTCGTCTAATGAAGTCAACGCTCCATTTCTGTTTCTCTCTCGTGCTCTGTTCCAAAGTCTGTTTCAGCCCGAGCTACAATACCGTTATCAGTGCCTAGAAGACTGCAATGAAGTGGACGATATGAATGACAAGCTCGTGGAAACTGTCCATGCGGTTGGAGCTAAGTTCTGCAAGACCCGCCGCAGAAGAACACAAAAACTCTCCGATCACACTCTCAATCTCATGACTGTTAGAAGGGAGATGAAGCTACATTCTTCAACAAATTTGACAGCATACAGGCAACTGAACAGACAGATCTCCAAATGCATGCGGCGGGACTTACGCAACTTCAATACAGCTTGTATTGAAGAAGCGATCGAGCGGAACCAAGGCTCCAAAGTCTTTGCCAGAGATCTGTCTGCCAGAAAGAGCCAACTGTCAAAGCTGAAGACCGAGTGTGGCAGCATCGTTTCCGGGGCACCTGAGATAACGATCCAAGAGCGAGTCTTATCCGACACTATACCGAAGATGTCCCGGACGTCAGTCTGAGCGAGATTAGAATGGCTCTCCAGCACCTTAAAAACGGCAAGGCCCCAAGCGAGGATGGAATTACAACGGAGCTTCTGAAAGTGGGTGGAAAACCGGTACTTGAAGTCCTTCAGAATTAATTCCTTCCTCCATGGTGGCATTACACCGGTGGCGTGGAGCAGAAGTGCGGTGGTCTTGTTCTTCAAGGAAGATGACAACGCTCTCTTGAAGAACTACAGACCGATTTCCCTTCTGAGGCGCGTCTACGTGCTGTTTTCGAGAGTCATTACGAATCGTCTCTCGCACAGACTTGACGACATCCAGCCTCTCGAACAAACCGGTTTCCGAAAGGGCCTTAGCACCATAGATCACATACACACCATTTGGCAAATTGTACAGAAGTCCGAGGAGTATAATTTGCTACTATGTCTGACGTATGTGGACTATGAGAAAGCCTTTGATTCCGTCGAAATTTGGGCAGTGCTGCAGTCCCTTCAGCGGTGCCAAGTTGACTGTCGGTATATCGAAGTGCTTGTACAGTAGGGCTATACTCTTCACCGCTGCATTGGAAGATGTTTTCAAGCTTCTGGACTGGAAAGGACGAGTATATCAAACGGTATTAACATCAATGACGAGTATATCACTCACCTTCGATTTGCCGACGATATAGTCCTTATGGCAGAATCGCTGGAAGTCCTAAGCACCATTTTCAATGACCTCAATAGTGTCTCCCAACGAATAGGTCTTAGGATGAACATGGACAAAACAAAGATTATGTTTAATGTCCATGTCACACCTATACCGGTAGTTGTTGGGAGCACTAAGCTCGAAGTTGTTGACGAGTATGTTTACCTGGGACAAATAGTCCGACTAGGTAAGTCCAAATTCGACGGAGAGGTCAATCGACGGATCCAACTCGGCTGGACAGCGTTCAGGAAACTATTACACATCTTCTCGTCAGACATACCTCAAAACGAAATTGTACAACCAGTGCGTGTTGCCAGTGATGACTTACGGATCTGAGACATGGTCCTTCACTGCTGGCCGTATGAGGAAGCTCAAGGTCACTCAGAGAGCTATGGAGAGGGCTATGCTCGGGGTTTCTCTGCGTGATAAACTTAGAAATAAGGATATCCACAGTAGAACCAGAGTAACCGACATAGCCCAACGGATTAGTAAGCTGAATTGGCAGTGGGCCGGCCATTTATCTCGAAGAACCGACAACCGATGGGGAAGAAAGGTTCTTGAGTGGCAGCCTCGTACCGGTAGGCGAAGTGTAGGGCGACCCTCCACGAGATAGAGTGACTACCTGGTAAGACATGCAGAAGTCGATGAATGCAGGTGGCTCAGGACCGTGTTTTATGGCATTCCTTGGGGGAGGCCTATGTTCAGCAGTTGTCTTATGAAAGGCTGTAATGATGATGATGACGTTTTAATAGTACCCCTGAAAGCAGTTAATTTAAATTATATGATGTAGTAATTTATTAATGAATAGAATAGTGGAAAAACCCAAATTTTATAATAAATAGGTATAATAAATTTTATAATAAATAGGTACCCGGCGCGTAACTGCCGCAGAAGAAATAATTGTGAAAATATCGATTTAAATTTCGAAGTGTTATATTTTTTAATTAGGAATAATAATACATTCATTGAAGTTGACTGAAAGTTAATTGTACTTTGCCTATAACCTACGCGCAAGTGCAGACAATAATTTGACAAAGTTTTACCGCAATCTGATGCACGGTATGGCAGCGCATAAAATACGAACAAACAAATATTAATTTTTATATGTTAGATTTACATGAAGACACGTAAGGTAAGGTATATTTACATCTACGTTATGTTCACAATATATTATGGTATTATACTTCTAGAGCAATTTAAATGCTTTTTTTAAGGTTTGATTTCTCATATGAAATTTGTATTTTATATTATGTTTTCAAAAATATATTTTTTTAAACAATAGAATGCAGTTTATATCAAACGATGCGGAAACATTTAGTTGCAGCCGTTATGACGATATATGTACAAGTATTTATCTGTGCGATTAGTCATAATATGTTTGCGGTTCTAATATTCGAATAAATATCGTTTATTATTTTTTTACAGTATACATTTTCTATATTATTCCCTTACTTTTTAGTTTTGCAGTCCGTACCTTTACACATATTCGGCATTACTTAGTGTAAATTAAAGTAAATTGTGACTTTTAAACAATGATTGCCGCCTGCTTAATTTAAGCAGATATTAATTATTTTATACATTCCTCTTTTAGTGAAGATAGAGAGAGGTAGAGAGAGAAAGACCTTAGAAACTTAAGTTAAGTTGATTTTTATGAACAAGGCCGTAAATTACTGTATAAATGTATATGTGCTTATGTAAAAGTTATGTAAAATAATCCTTAAGTAGAAGACAATTAATTTAGATACTTTTAGAACAATGTATTTTTTCTCATCACAAAACAAATGATGCCTAAAGATTGAAGTTGTAGATAATTTAAACCTATTATGTAATAGAAACAGGCAGTTGTTATATATGCTTGAATTAACGCGGCGGAAGAACTAACCGTGTACAAGTCGCGGCACATAAGTCTAGCGCTGAACTAAATGTGGGGGGACTCAACGCAATCAGCGCAACTTATGCGCAATAACAGTCACTGCTAGACTTTCGTGCCGCTACTTATAACATAAGCATTAATTCTTATCGTCCTTCATCATAAAGGCTGTAACGCACGTTTCGGCTAGAAGTGTAGAATTATTGTATGCACTGAATTTAACCTGGATTGCTACGTTTTCTTTTAAATGAAAACCTTTCATTTTCTTATTAGGTACATATGTACTCGTAATACCATAAAAAGCAAAAATTCATCTTATGTTATATATTATAAAGTATCATATCTATGTCAATTCACTTCACAGCTAAAAACTTTCGTACTTGCTAAATTTTTAAAATACAAATTGCCAAGGATGTATTACAAAGAAAAATGCTGTTGGTGACAGCATTTCGATACATTCAAGAAGAATCAGATTTGCGCTCACATTTAAAATTTTGTTCAATGAGACAAAAAATAATACGTAGATGTCATTTAAAATGACATGGTTGTCTGTTAAAAATTTCAGGGAATAATTTTTCAGCTTTGCCGGACCGTATTTCTGAAAACAGAAATGGCCCAATATAGAGCGTTTTTTTTAGAATACAGGTGACATAGTGTAGGCAGTCCTCCTGATGGTAAGTACATGCTGTAGCCCATAAATATCTACATTTATCCTCAATTAAGAATCAAAATACAGATACGTTGTCAACCCCGAGGACGGAGGTGGGATGTCTTGTTTCTCGTAAAAAAAAAAACTCCGGTTCTCTATACTCACCATACGAAACCCGGAAGCAGTAAGCTGCTGTTTTACTCTTGTATTCTGTGAGAGCGTCCTACCCCGGTGGAACCGACCCATTCGTGCTACAACTATAATATAGCGAGCTCTAGCACGTAAAAAATTGGCGTAATACACGAGAACACGACTCCTTTGGCGCTACGCCATGTCAGCTGTCCTCGTGCGTCCACTCACTATTATTACTACGTGCAATATTTATAAAATTGTGTTTTGTTTTGAATCATAAGCAGGTTACCACACATGTAACTTGTCACTTGTCTAAAACTCCTACAGAATAATCTAATTTACAAAATTTCAATATAGTAGCTGCCGTTGGTTGGTCAACGTTATTAGTTAATTATAATATCTTACACTAATAATAATATATAATGTCTCTGATTTTCGCTCACCTACATAAATAGAGGTCACCTAAAAACAGATCGCGGTCACTGCAAGCTGCAATGTTATCAAAAATTGAGGTTTTGTATTTTTCTGCGCGCGCGCATTTATATCCGACGTAAAGTATTTCTCGTAGATTTATTATTCTTCTTGCTACACAGAGCTTGTTATACAGAAATCCATCTAAGGTACATGTTATAAAGAATCATCAGGGTAGAGGTCCGCAATTTCTTTTTCGAAAAACCCCACGTAGAATTTCGAAAAAAAATTATAGAGTAGCTGACATTTTTCCGATTTAAAAACACAGATATTACATAAAGTAGATATTACATCTAGTGACACTCGCTCAGTTAAGAATTACTATAATTTATCATAAAAGCGTAATTTTTTTGATTTCTCAAAAACGGTTATGGAAAATTCCTAAAAAAATAGGCAAAAATGGATGTTGATCAATGGCATCGAATTGGCTTTTAATCGATTTACGCAACGAACGAACTGAAAAAGATATCACATAAAGAACCTGTAATTAACCTTCACTTTATCCAGACAAGACTGTTTGAAGATACTTTGTTTTTATAAATTTACCAAAATAATAATCTTAAAACAAATACGGCATAGATTTATATTTGAGTTGAGTCGATCAATTATTTTTATTGCTGACGACTTTAACATTTCTTTATCCTTAAATATGTATTTATTCATAACTATATGAAATAAACAGTTACAAATAATCTCCTATTCGCGATTTAACAGAACAGTAACATTATAAGATTCAATAACAGAACAGAAATAGAAAGAACGTAGTCATATTGCGACAAAAGTATCTGAAAAGATTTTAATAGCACTGCTTGGCTTTCGATTCATGTAAGCTCGTATCGGCCTTGTAAAATTATTTAGCCAGAATTTTGGGAGGCCTGTGTCAGTTTTTATTTACGAAAAAGCTGTTCCCCGCGACTTCTTCCGCGTGGAGTTAATTACGATTGGATTTCATGGGTTTTAACTTTTTGCGAGGAACATTAATTATTTTTCTAAAATAAAAGTGACCTAAGTTACTCCTAACATCAGCTATAAGTCCACTCAAAATCGGTCCTGCCATTTCGGAGATCAGCTGGAACTAACAAATTGACAGACAGTTTTTTTGTTATAAGTATCGTACATACTTTCATATGCATTTAGTTAAAAGCTGTTATTTTGCCATTACAAACAGACATTTCAATTTTATTTATTAAAAATATATAATACAGATAGAGTTAGTAAAATTTGATTCGTAAATTACGTCAAAAGTTAAGAATATAATTAAACACATGCAAATACTCGTACGTATATATATATATATATATATATATATATATATATATATATATATATATATATATATATATAGTATTAAATTTACCTAATTTGTAATACATAGGTATTTATGACGAATACTCATGATCACTTTAATTACTCAAAGAAATTTCGATTTGCATAAAGAAATGCCAAACAAGCCCGTGCATAAACACAAGCACATATTTCTTTTATGCAAAACAAAATATAGCATTACTCTAGAAAGATTATCTTTTTATAAAAAAGTAAAAGCCGAATTCAAACAACTAAAAAGAAAATAAAATGATTTCAGATTCTAAAGTCGGTGCTGCGGCATATTGTACAGAAAAATTAAAGCCCCGATTTCAGAATATGATTTTTGTTTTTTGGTTCTTTGAAGTCGGCCTTTTTATTAAAAGTTAATTTTTCTCTTTAACTAAAGAACACAACCGGGTGACATAATCCCAATTAAAAAACATCAAAAACCACCTCTGAAGAATAATAAATAATAGTTTAGAAAAACTAAAAAAACATGCTTTTGTAGATAACTGAACTAAAAAGTAGAAAATAATTGTCAATAAGTTTAAAATAAGAAAATAGTGATAATAATAAAAAAAAATTATGTTTATCACTATTTTCTTTTTTCTACTTTTTAATTCGGTTATCTACAAAAGCATGTTTTTTTAGTTTTTTTAAACTATTATTTATTTTCTGTTTTTCAGTGCGGCTAACTACAAAAGCGTGTTTTTTTTTTTGAAACGAAGTTCTTTTACGCGACTTACAGTAGATTGAACTGGCAGAAATCATAGTTTTTTTTTTATGAATTATTCGCAAATCCCGAGGATCCTGGCAAGGATAATGGGACAATCTATTTCATTTATTGCATTGTCATCGGTCCTTGATAAGTCTGAGAACTTTCAAATCAATCCGACGATTTTAAGGGGATGTAAAAACACATTAAAAAATTCCGTTACATAGATACATACCAAGTCAATAAAGGCGTGTTAAAAAGGAAGTTACAGCCGAATTACAAACTTACTCCTTTTTTAGATGTTAGCTAAAAGCCATGTGGTAGCATAAACGAAATTGTCAGTCCATCTCGTCCCGTGACGAATGTAAAGAGCGGCTAAGGGAAAGATCTTAAAGCCCTTGTGTTTTGCAGAAGAGGGCCATAAGAGCTATTTACAAAACCGAGATAGTCTCTTAGAGAAAAATTTAAAGAAATAAATAAATATATTAACTTTGGCCTCTCAGTATATTTACAAAAATTTAATGTATGTTCACAAAAACAAAGATGGTTTTAATAAAAAAAAAAGTGATATACACCCTGTAAACACTAGGAACAAACACAAGCTAGTGATACCGCGGTCTCTCGACTCCACAGAGTCGGTAATTCATTCTTGGGGCAATGTATACGCTATTACAACAAAGTCCCAGAAAATATAAAAGGTATCTCTATTACCAAGTTGAAATATTTAATCAAACAAAAGCTGTATAAAAAGGGTTATTATAATATAAATTAAATACATGGTTGATAATAACACCCCTGGGAATGAGGTGGTCGCTTCCAAGCTGTTTCTAAAATAAATTTTGTAAATAGTTTGTAATCATTTATATTGTAAAATGTATTTTTTTTAAAGTCCCGCTGGGTTTCTTGCTGGTTCTTCCGAGGAGAGAGGAGTTTTCTTAACCAATGGTAAAATAAATAATTACTAATCAATAAGAATTACTTGTAATCAATATTGAATAAAAAAAATTATTCTATTCTATTCTGCGGTCTTCGATTAATGGTGGTTTATACGTCTTGTATTTAATACCAATAAGAATTACCAGACTGTAATAATACTGTGATGGCCAACCACCTACCGAACGTTACATTGCCAGTGCTTCTTACTATGGGAGAGGTCCATGTCTAATAATGTACTCTAAGGGCTCATGAGAGATATGAAGTAGGAAAAACGGGAACTAAAGATACGATAAACCATCAGTTGACAAAAATCAGGTTAAAATATTAGGTAACCAATCAATTTGACAGCCGCATCTGAAATTTAATTTTTTTTAAGGTAATAAGATAGTAAGCGTGTATTATACTTTATTTTAAACCAGTAATACATAGGAGTTCATTGCCACTTTCCGTTCAAAGTTGGCAGTCTCTCCCGGTAATGTTTTATATTACCCATACAGGAAATTTCGTGCATGTCTGAGAAATAAGAAAAAAAATTATTTCAAAGACATGTGAAGTTCGCCAACAAGCATTGGGGCAGCTTGGAGGACATTTCCTTTCCCTAAAACCCTCTCAGACATGAGACGAGGCCTGTGTCCAGCAGTGGGACGTATATTTTACAGGCTGTATAGGTGTAACTTTAACTTAAACTAATAAAAAAATAAGTTTGAATTTAGGAAACAACTTTTCAATATTATTTTATAATTACATATTATATTTTGTTAGTATATAAATTGCTATAGTTCGTCATTTTAGTAGTTTTTAGTGTGGGTAACTATTCCAATATGTACCGAAATGTTATTATTATACCTTTCCGCAATTTCTATTCATACATTTCTAAAATAGAAAGAATGTCCATTTATAAAGATGAGTCCCTTGTACCTTATTTATTTACGACGTAGCTCTAAGCGGGTCACGTAGTCCTCTCTTATGCATTATTAAAACGGTCGCTTTTTTACTTGTGAATGTCCCTACGTGACGATTAATTTAAATCTAAAACCACTATTTATTCATGCTAAGAAATTGAAATACAAGAATTCAACGATGATTGATCGATCGCCTAGTGTCCATTTGCTGTCGACCTTATGAAAAGTCATGGTGATATCTATAATTTGTATTCACAAACATTACCTTCGCACACTTATATTTATTAACTTCCTTCTGCGTAGCATTAAAAGGAAGTTGAAGGTATGTGGATACCTTGAGGTAGTAGCTCGGTCGAGTTTGAATTTGGGTCCTGTAGGTCAAAGGGCACCAGAGATATGGGATTCACGCAGAAGGAAGTTGTTTTTCTTGAATTTACATTCAACTCGTTTATATAGGTTTTATGATGTTTATTATTATTATATTGATGAAAGTATTTAAAGTCTGTTTCCAAGGTAGGCGCAAAAACGGACAAAGACACGATGTAATAAGTTAACGTCTACGAAAAACGATACGTATCGTTCCTCCTACATTTCTTCATCGCTTATGCTTCTGTTAGCACACTGTGATTACCACCATACCAATGATGACGAATTTATATTTTAATTTGAGTAAAAATTTCAGCTGAGAACTGAAGAAGCTTAGTTAAGCTAGTAGTTAAGCTCTTAGTGGTAGAGCCCTGCAGCAGTTTTTAGCTGTTGCACGTATGGGCCGGCTCGAGCCGGGTTGGTACCACGACCTCACAGAATACCGGCGTGAAGTAGAGGCTCTGCTTCTGCGTTTCGTCTGGTGAGTGCAGGTGGCCGGAGGCCCAATTTCCCCCCCCCCCCCCCCCCCCCATCAACATGGTAGCGGAATTAGACAATAGACTACCCCAGGAGGGTACCAGTACCCCTGGAGAATCCCTCGCTGAGCATCCACGACCATGTTATTCCAATCCTGAGCGTGGGTGCTCAGGCTGCCCCGCGTATTCTGGGGGGGGGGCAAAATTCCGCTCAAAAACAAAACTGCTCGGGGCAAGCTGAGCAACAATACCAAGGCGACCCCTGCCACGCTATCCGTGAATTTCTGCAACATCAGGGGACTTCACTCTAACCTAAACGCCGTCCACTACCATCTCGAGACGGCGAAGCCGGCCTTGCTCTTTTTGACCGAGACGCAGGTTTCCTCTCCGACTGATATTTCGTATCTCTCCTACCCGGGGTACAAATTGGAGCACTCCTTTGTGCCTCGGGCTGGAGTTTGCGTGTATGTTAGAGAGGACATCTGTTCTCGACGCCTCGGCAGTCTTGAAGGTTCGGACCTGTCCATCCTTTGGCTACGCGTAGACAGCGACGACCATCCGCGCGTCTACGGGTGCCTCTATAGGTCCCATAGCGGTAATGCCGAAACAGACCGACTCATCGACCACGTCCAAATGGCTACAGATTCCTTGCTACAACAGGTCCCATCCGCAGAGACCGTGATCCTTGGCGATTTTAACGCCCACCATGCCGAATGGCTCGGTTCACGTTTAACCGATCATGCGGGGAGATCTGTTTATGACTTTGCCTTGGCATATGGTCTGACACAACTGGTTACTTCGCCTACGCGGATTCCAGATGTGGAGGATCATACACCTTCCCTGTTGGACCTTCTGCTGACCTCTCATCCGGACGGATATCAGGTTTCCGTCGATGCCCCTCTCGGCTCTTCGGATCATTGTCTGATCCGGAGTATGGTGCCACTCACGCTCCCTTCGCGGTTGCGTTCTGCAGGTTGCCGCCGTGTTTGGCATTACAGGTCGGCGGATTGGGACGGAATGCGGTCTTTCTTTGCATCCTACCCATGGGGGCGGGTTTGCTTCTCGCCGGATGATCCCAGTGCTGTTGCTGACTCTGTCACTGATGTGGTGCTACAGGGAATGGAACTATTTATTCCATCATCTGTGGTACCCATCGGAGGCAGATCTCAGCCTTGGTTTGGTCGCTCCTGTAAGACTGCATTGCGCAGTAAGCAGGAGTGTTATCAAGCCTGGGCTGCGGCTTCGGTGACTCGGGATGTAAACACCAGCACACTTAAAAAGAAGTATAACTTCGCCTCCAGGTCCTTCAAAAGAGTTATTGCCAAGGCAAAGTCAGAGCACATAGGCAGAATTGGCGAGAAACTAGTTCGCCTTCCTTCGGGAACCCGTGCATTCTGGTCTCTCGCCAAGGCTGTCCAAGGGAATTTCTGTAAGCCATCACTACCATCTCTGCACAGGGAGGACGACTCACTGGCCCAAGACGCAAAAGACAAAGCCGACCTTTTAGGCTCCCTTTTTGCGTCCAACTCGACTCTTGATGACGGGGGGAAAATACCGCCGACCATCCCGCGGTGTGAGTGCTCCATGCCGGATGTGCTATTCTCATAGCGCTCAGTTCGCAAAGCACTTCTCTCCCTGGACATCCAGAAGTCGAGTGGGCCTGACGGAATCCCCCCAATTGTGCTGAGGACGTGTGCTCCGGAGTTGGCACCGGTCCTAACGCGTCTTTTCCGGTACTCCTACTCCCAAGGCGTAGTCCCGAATTCATGGAAGACAGCTTTTGTCCACCCGATCCCTAAAAAAGGCGACCGCTCAGACCCGTCCAACTATAGGCCTATCGCGATCACCTCCTTGTTCTCCAAAATAATGGAATCCATTATTAACTGCCAGCTCATCCGGTACCTTGAGGATCACCAGCTGATTAGTGACCGCCAATACGGTTTTCGTCGGTGTCGATCAGCTGGTGATCTTCTGGTCTACCTGACCCATAGATGGGCGAAGGCAGTAGAGTCCAAGGGGGAGGCATTGGCCGTTAGTCTGGACATTGCGAAGGCCTTTGATCGGGTTTGGCACAAAGCGCTTCTTTCGAAGCTCCCTTCCTATGGGCTTCCCGAGAAATTGTGCAATTGGATCACCAGCTTTCTTGCAGATCGGAGCATCAAGGTCGTTGTAGACGGTGCATGTTCTGACTACAAGCCTATTAACGCTGGTGTTCCACAAGGCTGTGTGCTATCACCAACGCTGTTTCTTCTGCATATCAATGATATGTTGCTAACTGGTAACATTCATTGCTATGCGGATGACAGCACTGGTGATGCTCTATACACCGGCCGGGCCAATATTTCTCGGGAAAACGTCGCCGAGTACCGGAACAAACTTGTGTCTGAAGTCGAGTCTTTGCTGGACAAAGTCTCGGATTGGGGGCGACTAAATCTAGTCCAGTTTAATCCTCAGAAGACACAAGTTTGCGCGTTTACCGCTAAAAAGAACCCCTTTGTCGTATCTCCTCAGTTTCAAGGCACTCCCCTTCTTGCCTCAGCTAGTATCGGTATCCTCGGAGTCGACATATCGAGTGACGTGCAGTTTCGTGGTCACTTGGAAGAGAAGGCCAAATTGGCCTCTAAAAAGCTTGGCGTGCTCAGCAGAGCGGGACAGTATTTCATGCCGGCACACCGCCTGCAACTTTACAAGGCGCAGGTTCGGCCTCACATGGAATACTGTTCCCATCTCTGGGCAGGGGCTCCCCAGTGCCAGCTCCTTCCACTTGACCGCATCCAGCGCAGAGCGGCTCGAATCGTCGACGACCGAGCCCTTTCCGATCGGCTCGATTCATTGGCACTGCGAAGAGATGTTGCATCTCTTTGCATTTTCTTTCGCATCTACCATGGGGAGTGCTCTGAGGAATTGTTCGGATTAATCCCAGCCGCCAAATTTCACGAACGCACATCGCGGCAGAACTCCCGATACCATCCACACCATCTGGATGATTGGCGGTCCACCACTGTGCGATTTAGAAGATGTTTTCTTCCTCGCACAACTTCCTTGTGGAATAGTTTACCACCAGGGATTTTTCCGGACCGATACGACTTAGGGACCTTCAAGAAAAGAGCCTACTCCTTTTTAAAAGGCCGGCAACGCATCTGCAATTCCCCTGGTGTTGCGGTTGTTCATGGGCGGCGGTAGTCACTTACCATCAGGTGAGCCGCATGCTCGTTTGCCCCCTCTCCTATAAAAAAAAAAAAAAAAAAAAAGAAACATAATTGTAAAGTTCCTATTACCACTCTAGCTATCTGATATATTGTAAACTGTAGTCACATAATTTCTATTTGGCTCTTGTGTAAAATTGCAAATGTCGCTTAAATTTTCGAGCATTACAAATTTATGCTCGGAGGTTGCATCTCGTGTTCTTACATTCTAATGCAGAATTTTGTATTGATCGCAGTGCTGCGGGGTCTTGACCCACTAGCACGTTATGAGCAAAATAATTAGTTTTTAAAATAGATGAGTACTTAAATAAAACTTTTGAATAACCCAACTTATTTCTATTATTGCAAATAGCCAAATGTTTGACTGGGCTCTTATCTAATGTAAACAGCGATTAATTTTAAAATGTTCAGCACGTTTTCCCGCACGTACGATATATCTGCTAAGTAGTATGTACTCAACTACTTAAGCAAATATTAGTAATGTTATTAATACAAATAAGACAGGTCTGCCTCTGCAATTTTGGAAATTATTATAGGATGTTTATCTTTCTCAACAAAATCGATTTTTATAAAAATCTGTTGCCTGATTTATTTATTTATTCAAAGCTAAATGTATTAACCACGAAGGTAACAAAGGGGGAACTTAATGCCAGTCAACATTGGTGGTTAAAAAGTAGTGTCGGGTGAATTAAAAACCAAATGCAACAAAGAAAATAGATATAACACAACATGTTAAAATTAGGTTGAAAATTACATATACACAAATGAGTAAGTACAATCAAATATATATTGGTAACTGTCACATAGACAACGTATATATGCCAATTACCAATATATTAAAAACATATGAATATATATCTATGATCGTGATTTCTCCCCGAATCCGATGAATTGTTGATGATAACCCCAGGATCAGTTAAAGTTTTATGATCTGTTTATTATTTTCTTAACTTCTTCACCGTTGCACAGGGTCTTTCATTTCTTTATTTTGTGTCTTAAAATTATTCAGCAATGCTCGCAACTGCAGTCTACTTCTTGATATTATGTAACATAGATTTTTTCTCCCTCACGCTCCAGCCGGTGAAGGAAAAGGGGAGATCTCCCGTCGGGCAAGGTGTCCTGCCCGGAGAGCGGCCAACGCTCCGATTGGTATTTCGGAGCTATTCTATATATACTGCTTTAACTTCGAAACTTTGTTAGCGCGATTTAGGGTTCGATGTGTTTCGCTTGTGGCGTGACGACAGCGCCGCCAGACTCCATTTATTATTTATAGAAGTAACGGTAACAAGCGAGCACATAGTCCACCTGACTGTAAGAGGATGATGTAATCCATAGACACTATTCTCGATTAAAAATTTAAATGCAGGTGCGTTATGACAACTGAGTATAATCATAGAACAACGTGACAATGCATCCCAAAGTAAGGTCCTACCACCTGCAGCCATCGACTTACTAGAACGTTATTCCATCTAGTAGGGCACCACCCTACACTTCTCTTGTCGATACGAGGCCACCACTCGAGGACTTTTATCTCCATCGGTTGTTCGTTCTTCAAGCCATATACTTTTTTAAAGGATAGGGTGACAAACGAGCACACAGTCCACCTATGGTAAGTAGTTGCTGTGGCCCATAGACATCTATCTTCGATTACGAATCAAAATGCAGATGCGTTGTCACCCGTGAGGACTAAGATGGAATGCCTCGTTTCCAGTAAAAGGGGTCTCCGGTTCTCTACACTCACCATACGAAACACAGCAGTGTTAAGCTGCTATTTTACGCTGGTATTCTGTGAGAGCGTGGGCCTTCCCCGGTCGAGCCGACCCATTCGTGCAACAACCATAATATAGCTGCAGCATGGCTCTACCACGTATAAATATGGCCGATCCATTGTCACTTCAGCTTACTGATCCATTAGACTATCTACTATACCATACTACATACTATATACTCTCTTCATAGATCTTGTCACTTACCTTACCAAAATACAGCAGCACGGTTCTTTCAAGGTCGAGTCGGCCCATTCGACAACCATAATACGCCACAGTGTTACTCGACCACGAAACAGGTACTTGTTCAGAGATTTATGCCTTTGTTTTTTTTTCTTGTAAGGAATTACAATATTTTATCAAAATTCCCCGTCTAGTGAAAGACAAAAGAATAGTTCTTTACTTTTTCTTACTACTTCCTTCCCAACGAAATGTCAAAAACTTCTAAATCCAAGTAATGGACGCAACTTTTTTTAAAAGCGAGTTCAGTTTCAAAGCTCAATTATTCGTTGATACATAATTAAATGTTGTGTTATAGAGTTTTTAGTTCGCAGAAACTGAAAATATATTCTAAATCTAACTAGTCACCTCACATTAAATTCTCATTACTCCAAGGATTAGCTGGTACAGCATGTCTTAAGTTATTGAGTCCCCCCTTTTTTAACCAACAAATAAATAATAACTAAATAAATAAATCACTTATCTTAATTATATTCAACAGCATACTAACTATATGAAACTTAATAATTCTTTAGAGACCGGTACTCGCCGACAGACGGCGCTAATGAGTCACTTCAGAAGAAAGTTCACTTCACTTGCTCATCAGAATCGTTGAACGCGACGCCAGGACTATTAGCGTGCTTTGTCTACTGCAATTATAATATTTATGGCAGAAACAGAGTTGTGCGATTTTAATGAGCATAGTATTAAGTTACAACATTTATTCTTAACAATTACAATAAAATAAGATAACTCAGTTTAAAAATATCCTTATTTTCCGTCTCGACCCCTGAAAATATCGCTAAAGTCGACTAAGGAAGGAAGTTAAGGTTTATATTTAATTAAATTTGGTACAAAATTACTTCGCTCACATCCGCTCGATAAAATAAAATGATGTGTCTTACCTAGTTTGAAGAGCACCTCCCGCTCTCCCTCAATTGCGTGCACTATCACCGTCACCACTAATCCCAGCAACTACACTAGGAAAGACACACCATTGACGACAATACGACACGTGTTTCGCCTCTATACGAGGCATCCTCGGGTGATTTAGACTCTGTGGTGGCTGACCGCTAAGTCAGCCACCGCAGTGTCTAGATCTTTATATTTAATTGTAATGAAAACGGTAAAATTATTTTCAAAGATTAATTAATTAATATTAATGCGCCTTGTTAGCCCTGTCTTAGAATTCATGCAACTACTTGCTGTCAGCCCTACATATCGTTGATCAATTCAATCAGGGGGATTATCTGGATCTAAAATATTTATTTATTTATTAGATCTTTAGTATGTTACATATGATATTCTTAAATTCTATGTATTACATATTAAGTTTAATAGATACATGCAAATTTGTTTTTTTTTTTCTCTTATTAGGTATATTTTATTATATAACTTATATATTATTAAATAATTAAGTCATCAATAACAAAAATCTATTTCATTATATAAACATGTCGAAAGTGTAAAATAAAAATACTTACATAAGAACCTAGATACAGTCACTTAAGTTGTTGGCTTACAGTTCTTTAGCCTTTACGCAGCTCCTCGTCATATGACGGGTCGCTTACGTCCTTTCAATACTAGGACGATGGTTGTCAAAATACATGTGTTAGAAATTACGTTTCTTCTCTAATCAGATATAACTAACTGTCTCATTTTAGAACGGTTTTAGATTTAAAACATTGTCAAGTTTGTGTGAGAACATGCAGGAGATAATCTTCCTTCTGTAGTTTATTACTGAAATACAACATATGTTTTATATATATATATATATATATTATGGTTTGAAGCGGCTTTCGTATTAGGAAGATCGCGGATATCCAGAAAACGGCGGATTTCCAGATGGGTGACAGGACACAGCGACAGAGGTGTTTCGTTTTGTACTGTGCCTTCTATACGCCAAGCGTGAAGGTTGCAGTAAATTCTCTCTAACGTGGGAGAAGTTCATGTCCAGCAATGGACTCTTTACCAGCCGATGAAAAAAGGTATTATGTTAATAAGGTTACGTATAAGATAGCGTATTTCAGTGAAAATGGTTGCTGTGGCCCATAGACATATACATTCATCCTCGTTTACGAATGAAAATACAGATGCGTTGTCACCCGTGAGGATTATGATAGAATGCCTCTTTTCCAGTAAAAAGGGTTTCCGGTTCTCTACACTCACCATACGAACACTGCTATTTTACGCTGGTATTCTGTGAGAACGTGGTCCTTCCCCGGTCGGGCCGACCCATTCGTGCTACAACTATACTACTAATATAGCTGCAGCTACCTGTAATCAATCAAATCAATCAGATTACCTCAGTCCCAACAAAATCCGATTGAATATTTTACCAAAACATTGCCCATCGCAATTCAGCCCCGGAATGTCCTCACCCACGGCCCTGGTATCGATCCGATGTCACTAACCCGGCGCGGCGTTCCAATGCCGCGTTTTGTTTGTTTCGCAAACGTTCACGTTTACTTTTAAGAACTAATATCGCTTGACGTTGTTTTTCGTACGCCGAATGATTGTCCAAGATTGGTTACTATATTGTGTGGACTCGATTGATTAGTTAATAAATAAAGGTTTTTTTTTGCCTTCTATGTTTGACAATGGCTTACATAATGTGGATCTCCAATTTAAGACCCCAGAGTAACTTGCCGGTTATTCCTTGAGAAGATCTTCAGTGTAGATTTTGACATCCATAGAAGCTTTAAACAAGCCTAAATTAAACAAAAAGTCTTGACTTTAGTTTTGAATGATTTTTGAGATGACTTTGTCATTTATTAGAACTTTTAGAAATTGTTTATTCTTCATGTGAGTACTTTATCGTGGTAAAACAGTGAATTTTGTCATCGCGCGGTGATATAGGACATGTGATAATGTCCTACAGACCGAATTTCAGTTACAGCGGCCGGTCTCAACGTAGACTAGCCATCTGCGCAGGACAGGATTTTAGTGCACTCATTATTCTCTCACTCTCTTAGTCTTTTGGGACAATAATCCGACACGATTGGTGAGAGATCAGGCGCAGGACCACGGTTTTTAGTGATTTACATGTCATAGGCTTGATACTCGTAATGACCGTCATATATGTACTACGTACTAGATTGCGCATTCCGAACATACACTATGTTCAACTGAACTGTACTGCAATCCGTACAGTGTGTCATTTAGTGTGGTTTCAATTCATTAGTTTCAATATTCATGTGGTTTCAATATTCATGCAGTGTGGAGCGGCGTTAATAATACAAGATTTCAAAATAAAGTTTAAACCTGGACGTAAATAACAATTCAGTAGTTAAGTAAGCAAAATTGTTTGTTGTTCAAGTGAATAAATAGGTAATAATGTCGTAATATTACATAAGAAATCAACTGGGTATGCGCGACTTTACTAGCTCCCGCGCATGCGCGAAGACATAGAGTAGTGCACATTTTTTGTTTAGAAAAGCTTCTCTAGTACGTAGTCCATATAACTCAATGATGACCGCCAACTTCTTGATTCCGGACTGCTACTGAAAATTTCTTGACAGATAAATCCAATAACTGATTTTGGCCTGACTCGAGATTTGAACCCAGGACCTCATGATCAGGAATTGCATTTACGACTACTAGACCAACGAGAATATATGTATATGTATATATATATAAATATTATACGTGGTAGATCCATACTGCAGCTTTATTAGTACTATAGTTGAAGCATGAATGGGTCGGCTCGACCGGGAAAGACCACGCTCTCACAGAATACCAGCGTAAAATAGCAGCTTAACACTGCTGTGTTTCATATGGTGAGTGTAGAGAACCGGAGACCCTTTTTACTGGACAAGAGGCATTCCATCTTATTCCTCACGATTGACAACGCATCTGCATTTTGATTCTTTATCGAGGATAGATGTAGATGTCTATGAGTCACAGCAACCAATTACCATCAGGTGGACTGTGCGCTCGCTTGTCACCCTATCCTATAAAAGAAAAAGATCAAAGTGCACAGTCAAAGATCTTAAAACTAATAATTACGTGACAACAATGAAATGCAATGACATCTATTTTAGGTGGTATACTAAACGCACCTAATCTTGATCAGCCTCAAGAATAATTCTATTTGGTACAGAAATTAATTATTTAAGAATATTCATTTAAGCATTGTGTATAAAATAAATCAGTAAAATTAAAAAAATATATAATCAGTATTAAATAGTTTACTGCTAAAATTTATTTATTCAAAGCTGTAAGGCATGCCGTCTCTCGTCTTAAATTTTCATAGTCCTTGACCAAACCGAGTACAGTCTACGTCGAACGAAACGGAATTTTTTATTGCCTTTTTAACCACGTGCTCAACGGTGAATCGTCGTCGTAGGGAAATATGTCTGAGAAGCTAAAAACATTTCAAGGGCCGCCAATACGCATCGGAACTCCAAAAATCCATTTAAAATTTCTTTCTTTTCTAGAATCCTTTTAGAGAGGATTTTTAGAGTCAGGAATGATTTTGCTTGCACAAGTGTCCTCTGAATAGAAGATACCTGTATTCAGCAGTCGGACATATCAAGGTTGTTACTTTATTTTTGCAAAGTGGTCAAAGAGCATTCTATTAAAATATTTTAGATCTTTTTTTTTATATATAAGAGGGGGCAAACGAGCATGCGGCTCTCCTGATTATAAGTAACTACCGCCGCCCATGAAATACTGCAACACCAGGAGAATTGCAGGTGCGTTGTTAAAACAGAGTAGGTCCTTTCCTTGAAGGTCTTTAAGTTGTATCGATAAAATCGCTGCTGGTAACCGACATCACTAAGAAGTTGAAAAGATAAAGATAGTATCGTTTATCGTAGTGTGAAAATTATTTACTACTTTTAAATTTACAAAAGAAAAATAAAATTTCAATGTGAGAATAATTAAAAAAAGTGAAATATGCGTGAGTGTCGTTTAACACTCGGTTGGTACGAAATTCCTTTCGTAGTATATAATCATTGATAAACGTTTTACATTATTGATTAACAAATAGAAATAAATGAATTACTAGCGTCTATTAAAATGAAGCGTCATTTAAGATAAAATAGTATTTCTTTCATGGCAAGACAAGAAAAAGTGCGAGGGAGATGGATATTATTCCATCTCGCTTCCTTATAGCCGCCAAGGCCGTCTACACTACGTCAGAAGAAGTCGACACGGAAAAATCTTACACTAGCCCCCATCCGCCAAATTCGTACCGTCCGATAAGAAACTTCGTTCCAAAAATTTAAATTTGTTACTAGGCTACTTATTTAGTGACGCTTTTGCTTACGATATTTTCAAACAATTTATATTTTTCTTACAATTTTTTTTAATTAGTTGTAATGCTATAGGTATCTCTGTGTTATTTTTAGATTTCTTTAATGAGACGATTCCAAAACGCAATTTAAATCACATTTTGTCGTGAGGGCCACAAGCCTCTCGAAAGTCCACTGTTGAACATAGATTACCTTATAGGGTGAATATTTGACACAGGCGCCACGTTTGGCAGGCGGGTTGGCAACCGCAGTTGTTTTTTGTTGTTAATAGGAAGAAGTTGCTGCCCATTTCCTGATTGGTTTCCCTCAGTCGCCTTTTGCGACACGCACGGGACGACATAGGGTAGTGGATATTTCTATACCGCTGCCAGTCGATCGATATTAGTAACGTGTATTGATAAGTAAAAAGGTACTATGCTATGAAATATTTAAAATATAAGGCGATCGAGGCGACAACCGATCTACGCATGTTTTCCATACCACATTGTTTGCAGTCAGCGTGTGTTTAGTGCCACACGCAATTTGTTTTTTTTTTCATATCAGCGGTTTCCCTTTTAAACTGTGCCCAAGCTACGAGTGCGTTATATTTACCCGGTTAAATTTAGCACGGCCCGTGTCACAAAGCGCGACATCGCGACGCACATACTTGTCGATAACCGGCGTCAAACGAAAAGCGACCTTATTTACAATTTAGGAATTCGTAGCGTGTGGCACGATCGTTAACGAGGTGTATATGTTAGGTAAATAGGGCGAAATTATTGCGGTATTTGTCCTATGTAGTAAATGCTGCTTTATATGTAATAATCAATAAACTATATAACTTTGCTAGCGTATAATGTCTATTTAATATCTATATAATCAAACCGCCTCGTTGATCTTTATGTCGCAAGTGTGACCGCCTGTTCCGGATTTTGTCAATAAGTTTATATTCTTATAGGATTTAAAAAAATACTAGAAATGCTGTTAACATTATTTATATACCCTTTTACCACTCTTAAACTAGTTTAAAATGTTTACATAATATTGTTTTAAATATTTATTTATGTATTAAGTATATAGTTACATTAATTTAAACCAAATGTTTTTACCAAAATATTATAATAAAAGTATACTATAAATTGTGTTTCAGATTACCATCATAAATAAATTCCTAGTAGTCGTGAACATATGTATTTCATTAGGCAACCGATCCGCGATATATTTGTTTACTTAACACTGTTTGATAAAAATACTTTTCATCCAATATGCGGATGAGTTGAGATCGATGTTAATTTGATCTTGTACGGAATCATGTATGATGATGACAAACGAACGATGAAATCGAAAAAATAGACACACACATAAACATGCGTTTAGGAAGACAAAGAGTATTATAATCACTACAGAGTTTTACAGGAAGGCTTTGTTATGGGACCATCCATTCCATCCATCCTGAAGAACATGGCCTCGCCCATAGAGTGCCTTTTAGGAATGCTGTCCGTCACTTGTTTCACTTTCCCTCTGTCGTCTCTTACGACACCCAAGGGACGATATGGGTTAGTGAATATTCTTACGCCGCCAATACACGACCGGTTAACAGAAATTCGTAGTTAATGCATGACGTTATAAAGTTGTGCAACATTACAATATGATCTCATTACTAGTCCAGGCCAGGCGAATATCACATATTATCAATAACTGTTGTTTGAATATAGTAGCGTAGTATCCAGATATCAGTAAGAGCACAAGAAGAGTTACCACATCCGAAAATAAGATTTCATGACAAAATCCCGGCTATTCGTCTAATTTACTTATCCTTACTTAAAAATATAATCCTAATTGAATCGTAATTTATTTACTCATCTCGTTCATTTTTATGATTTTATTCTTTTAAGTTTTTGACTACATAAGTTGCAATTTTTTATGTTTTCCCTTACAGAATTTCCTTGCAAATTCAATTATGTCCTGACTTTCTGACGGAAGGTTTTGATTCCTGATACTCGTATGTCAGCCTGAGGCTAGGAGTAAATCGTTAACAAACGCCACCTAGCTTATTTCGTGTAACATATCATTGTACATTCCGAAATGATTAGTTGATGATAATATTCATTATGATTCATTTCTTTTTAAATATTTTATTGATCACAAAATCGACAATTATTTATCATTAAAAATTTTAATTTTATAATGCCTAATAGTAACCTACATAAATTAATAATGTCTCCTAATATAAAACACAAATTTTAAAAAACAAACATTATTACGTTTTGAAATCTCGGATGCAAGTTGAGATAAATTTATCAAAGTATTGATTATTATAAATTCAGTATGTTTTACGTCACACTTTTGCGACGATGACGACAAGAGAGTGTATAATCAGTACGTATGACGACTAAAGTAAAGAAATTAGTTTTTATCAATAGCCTTTTCATCGGATATTTATGAGAAATTTATTAATTTAATATCTAATTTCTTTTATTGTTGTAACAATGTTGTGATGCTTTATACACCGGCCGGCCAATATTTCTCGGGAAAACGTCGCCTAGTACCGGAACAAACTTGTGTCTGAAGTCGGGACTTTGTTGAACAAAGTCTCGGACTGGGGCGACTAAATCTAGTCCAGTTCGATCCCCAGACAACACAACTTTGCGTTTTTACCGCTAAAAAGAACCCCTTTATCGAATTTCCTTAGTGAAAGACACTCCCCTTGTTGTCTCTGCCAGTATCGAAATCCTCGTCGTCGACATACCGAGTGACGTGCAGTTTCGTAATCACTTAGGAGAGAAGATCAAATTGGCGTCTAAAAAGCTTGGTGTGCTCAGCAGAGCGGGATAGTATTTCATGCCGACATACGCCTGCAACTTTACAAGGCGCAGGTCTGGCCTCACATGGAATACTGTTCCCATTTATAGACCGGGGCTCCCCAGTGCCAGCTCCTTCCATATGATCGCATCCAGCGCAGAGCGGTTCGAATTGTTGGCGACCAAGCTCTTTCTGATCGGCTTGACTACTGAATCGAATAGATGTGGCATCTCTTTGCGTACTTTATCGTATCTACCACAGGGCATGCTCTGAGGAATTGTTCGGACTAATTCCAGCCGCTCAATTTCACCATCGCACATCGCGACAAAACTCGCGATACCATCCATACCATCTGGATGATTGGCGGTCCACCATTGTGCGATTTAGAAGAAGTTTTCTCCCTCGCACAACTTCCTTGTGGAATCGATTACCATCAGCGATTTTTCCGGACCGATGTGACTTAAGGACCTTCAAGAAAAGATCCTACCTTTTTAAAACGCCGGAAACGCATCTGCAATTCCCCTGGTGTTATAGTTGTTCATGAGCAGCGGTAGTTACTTACCATCAGGTATGCGGCTCGTTTGCCCACTCTCCTATAAAAAACACACACACCTAACTATAGATGTTTATGCAAATAAATCAAATTGTAGCGCGTCTCCTACTAAATTGCTAATCTAATGCTTACGTCATTTCGGGTAAACGGATTTCACATGTCCTCATTTTTAATTTCATTTTTCAAACGTAGGTACTGTTAAAAGATAGTTGCCTGAAGCATTTTAATGCATCATTACAATTCTACTTTGATTGATTGTATACTTCGTAATTATGGCTCGGATCTAAGAGTCCATTCTCAGCTTAATCTAAACGTACAAATAAATAAAATTGAAGTGTTTTTGTGTAATGTCAAAATAACAGTTTTTGAAGTTATACTTCTTTTGGGGCGTTTGGGAAAAAATATGAGAATGATTTTTTTGGATGCGCGCGCACACCGACAGCTAAAAACGACACCATGAAGTTGTTGGTAACTGTCTCTCAAGTTTTCGTGGGAGCTGATAACTATATTTAAGGTACTTATTTTTAGTTATTTTTGTTTTGTTACGCTAAAGAAGAATAACTTCCTACGTGCGTACATAAGTATACACACATGTTTTTTTACTAAATACATATGAAAGTATATACGATACTTATAACAAAACACAATTTTTAAATTTTTCTCTGTCTGTCTGTCTGTCTATCTGTCTGTTTATTCCGGCTAATCTCCGAAACGGCCGATTACGACGGGACTTTCACTGGCAGATAGCTGATCTTATAAGGGGGTAACTTATATTTTAGAAAAAGAATTAGGGTTCTGCGCAACATAATTAAAACCCTAAATTACATGCGCGCGAGGTCGCGGGTAACAGCTAGTTCATAATAAATCGTGGAACTAAATATTTCTTACTATTCAATGGCTTACGTCTTAAAATCTTAGTAGAAACTGATACAAATTATCGAAATATTTGCAACAACATTGCAAGTAAGTTCAAATTGAAGTTACATACTCGTACTATGATTTATTCTTTTATAAGTTCAATACTATAGACGAAGCTTATGAGATAATTATTTTAACAGCTAACTATAATTATCGGACTAATAGATCTTTGTAAATAAAAAATGTATATATTAACCGGACTATGTCACCCAATTTCATATTGTATGAAAATACCTTAACTTTGATTTATTCGAACATTATGATGTTATTCGCTGAATATATTCTTTAGTCAAAGGTTCCTTCATTCGGTATCGAATTAGGGAACTTTACGATATACAAAGAGCGCATATTTATTGGCTCTCGATCGGATCATTGAGTCGTGGCGAGCGGACCAATCACTTCAGCGGATCAAAAGCTTTTATTTCACTCGACGCTTTGAGAACCGAATGATTCCAATTAACCCGTTAGCGTGTTCCGTTTGATCTTTTATTATTTTTCTATACCATTACATCACCTGAGTTGGTTCAAACATTTTATGTGCTTCTCGGTTACAGCGATCGAAAATAAATAAAGTGACAATGTGTTTGTGTTTTCAATTACATTGTGACAATAAACAACGTAATCCGTCGCGTGTGACCCAATTTTATCTACACGGCAGTGAGTCACCAAGTTATGGAAAGATAATAATTTAAAATTAAAAATTTTCTACAACTAACTTCAATATAAATTATTAAGAATAACTTAAAAACTATTTGTCAGACATTGATCAAATTTATATGGGACTACATAAGCAGCACAAGAATGACAAGCTCGTGGAAACTGTCCATGCGGTCGGAGCTAAGTTCTGCAAGACCCGCCGCAGAAGAACACAAAAACTCTCCGATCACACTCTTAATCTCATGGCTGTTAGACGGGAAATGAAGCTGCAGTCTTCAGCAGATTTGACAGCGTACAAGCAACTGAACAGACAGATCTCCAAATGCATGCGGCGAGACTTACGCAACTTGAATACTGCTCGTATTAAAGAAGCGATCGAGCGGAACCAGGGCTCCAAAGTCTTTGCTAGAGATCTGTCTGCCAGAAAGAGCCAACTGTCGAAGCTGAAGACCGAGTGTGGCAGCGTCGTTTCCGGGACACCTGAGACTTTGAGTGAGATTGAGAGGTTCTATGGGCAGCTGAACACGTCATCGTTGGAGCCACACGTAAGTGTGAGTAACGATCCAAGGGCGAGTCTTATCTGACACTATTCCGATGATATCCCGGACGTCAGTCTGAGCGAGATTAGAATGGCTCTCCAGCACCTTAAAAACGGCAAGGCCCCAGGCGATGATGGAATTAAAGCGGAGCATCTGAAAGCGGGTGGAAAACCGGTACTTGAAGTACTTCAGAAGCTCTTTAATTCCGTCCTCCATGGTGGCACTACACCGAAAGCGTAGAGTAGAAGTACGGTGGATTTATTCTTCAAGAAAAGTGACTACGGTCTCTTGAAGAACTACCGCATCTACGTGCTGTTTTCGAGAGTCATTACGAATCGTCTCACGCGCAGTCTTGACGACTTCCAGCCTCCCGAACAAGTGACTGTCGGTATATCGAAGTGCTGAAGTGCTTGTACAGTAGGGCTACGATGGCTATCCGAGTACAGAACCAGAGTACGAAACCTATCCAATTGTAGAGAGGTGTAAGACAGGGTGACGTTATATACCCGAAACTCTTCACCGCTGCATTGGAAGACGTTTTCAAGTTTCTGGACTGGAAAGGATACGGTATTAACATCAATGGTGAGTACATCACTCACCTTCGATTTGTTGACGATATAGTTCTTATGGCAGAATCGCTGGGGGACTTAAGCACTATGCTCAATAACCTCAATAGTTTCTCCCAACGGATAGGTCTTAAGATGAACATGGACAAAACAAAAATCATGTTTAACGTACATGTCACACCTATGCTGGTAGTTTTTGGGAGCACTAAGCTCGAAGTTGTTGACGAGTATGTTTACCTGGGACAAATAGTCCGACTAGTTAAGTCCAACTTTGACTGAGAGGAATTGACAGATTCAGTTCGGCTGCGCAGCGTTCGGGAGATTACGACACATCTTCTCGTCAGGCATACCTCAAAACCTGCTGGCTCCAGTTGCTGCCAGTGATGACCTATGGATCTGAGACGTGGTCCTTCACTGCTGGCCGTATGAGGAAGCTAAAGGTCGCTCAGCGAGCTATGGAGAGGGCTATGCTCGGAGTTTATCTGCGTGATACACTTATAAATGAGGATATCCGCAGTAGAACCATAGTGACCGACATAGCACAACGGATTAGTAAGCTGAAGTGGCAGTGGGCCGGCCATATAGCTCGAAGAACCGACAACCGATGGGGAAGAAAGGTTCTCGAGTGGCAGCCTCGTACCGGCAGGCGAAGTGTAGGGCGACCCCCCACGAGATGGAGTGACGACCTGGTAAGACATGCAGGAAGTCAATGGATGCATGCAGGTGGCTCAGGATCGTGCTTTGTGGCATTCCTTGGGAAGGCCTATGTTCAGCAGTGGACTTGTGAAGGGCTGTAATAATAATGATGACATGAGAAGCACCAGCTTTCAAATAAAAAAATAATTATCGAAATCGGTTCACGGAGAAAAAAGTTATGAGGTAATACAGTTAAAAAAAGAACGTACAGTCGAATTGAGCTCCGTCTTCTTTTTGAAGTCAGTAGAGAAACATTTTTGAGCCACATCCAAACCCCCCATAACTTAAAAACTATTAGACCTACAAACGTGTAATTCCGTTGTTACTTTTTATTTATATGTATAATTCAAGTTGTTACTTTTTATTTATTTTAACCTACTTTATTGTAACCTCGAAATCTTTTTAATTTTATGTCCTTATTCAATAAAGACTCTATATTAATTACTAAATAATCGATAAACACTGAATAGTCACAGATATTAACTTTTTCATGAGAGGTATTATCTTTGTAGGTTATCGATATTATTTTTCCTCCCGAGGCGATAATAATATCGATAACACCTCTAACATCACTACAATATGCCCCTGACAGTACCGACCCGTATCGTGCGATAGAGTTGCAAGTCTTGAAGGCAATTGCCTACATTTTCATTTTGAAATATTGTTTCCGGCGATAACGCTTTTACCCCCCTAAATCTTTACAAAATAAGATAATTTTCTTATTAGATTCAATACACTTTAATCTAGGTCTGTACATTTTACTTTTTTAGTAATCAGTTTAGTTTAATTAAAAAAAACGGTCTAGGAAGTTTTTAAGTAAAAAATATAGATATTTAGATGCTAATAACTTATATTGTATACAATATTTCTTTAAAATAAAAACGTACTGGCCTAGTTTTTTGTCATATCTACAACATTTCCAAAAATTGTTAAAATTGGACTATATTTACGGGGGGAAAACGTTATCGCTTTTTATATGAAAATTTACAGCTTCACAATCCTCTTAAGAACGTATGCCTGTGGAATTATTTTAAAATAAATTCCTTACATAAAATTCTTTCATGACGTCGAAGAATTTCTTGTTTTCTTTCTTAATTCACACTCGCGTGGAAATATAGCTCTTAACCACACTTCCATGTTCTATAAGTGCTGCTATTTCACGAGCAATTAAACAAATAAGTGTACTTTACGACTAACGAAGCTTTTGGTTTCATAAATGAAACACGTAACGGGCCCCGGCGAAATAAAAATGTAGGAAAATAACACAAAATACTTTTATTATAAATCTTGTTTACGACAGTGCAACACTGAAATATTATTATGATATCTTATGCACATACGTTATACGCTGTGTAGTGGCGGTGTAAGAATATCCACTACCCGATGTCGTCCCGTGGGTGTCGTATAAGTCGGCAAACGAAACAGTAGATGGGCAGCAGCGTCTCCTGATATCAAGCGTAAATAATAAAAATCTGCGGTTATGACAAAATTCTCCCTATAAAACGTATGGGGAGGTCTATGTTCAGCAGTGGACTTTAGAAGCTGTAACAAATGAATGAATGCATATATGTTTACAAAAATAAAGTTCCACGGCTATATTCGGGCCTAGTAGGACCAGGAAATTTAAAGTTCAAGTTGCAGCCTTTATATACGTAGTGCCTGTACCCCCTGCACAGGCCTCCTCTCATTTCTCAATGGATTTTACGGCTGGGAAAAGTCCGCCACACTGCCCCAATGCATGTTGGCCAACTTCATATGTCTTCGAATTGTTTTTCTTATTTCTTAGACGTGCAGGTTTCCTTACCATGTTTTCGTTCCACCGCCGAGCACGTGGTAAATTAACAATTTCATTGGCGCCGGCGGGGATCGAACCCGGGTTGCTCGCACCGTGAAATTTACAGCGAGCGCTTAGCACGTGAGCTATCACGGCTCTAGGACTAAGTAATAATAATAATGTATGTTATATTTAAGTAAATTAGTATTGGTTATACAATACATTTTAGCTTTCTGCACCTCACTATCCATATAAACTTTAACTATGTTAAATCTCACTCCTCCGTGCGTGCATTAATCTTAAAAAAAAGGTACATTTCTCTTCACGTTCAATATATAGATTAACTTATCACTAATATTAGGTACAATAGTTTTCTTCACGTTGAAACCTTTACTGAGCTGAATCCTAGAGATTGTAAATTTGTCATATTCTACCACGAATACATCAACATAAAGATTTCCTTCACAAGTCAACCGCTAAACATAGGCCTCCTGCATCCACCGACTTCCTGCATCTCTTACCAGACCGTCACTGCATCTAAAAGGGGGTCGCCCTACACTTCGCCTAGTACGAGGCTGCCACTCGAAACATTTCTTCTACATCGATTGTCGGTTCTTCGAGCTATATGGCCGGCCCATTGCCACTTCAGCTTTCTAATCCGTATATCAAATATAGGTAAACATAATTTATTGACTTTTCAATAATAAATAATGCTTTTGTCCTTATCATTGATAAATCGTTATTGAAATATGTTTATGTACGCCATTGAGATAATATGTTACTACGAGTAACATATTATCTCAATGATGTACGCATCATTTTTCGCAGTCGCGCGGAAACGGAGATTTCATGTCATTATTAAAATAGACTTCCCGCTCTTCAACAGCACTTGGTGTTATTTTAATATCTCTCAAAACGTTTCGACTACAAATCACGACGCTATTTTTATATTTCTGGCACAAGCATTTCTTTTTATTTATTCTTTAAAATGACGATATATATTCTTGCGATGTTAAATGGGCATTATTTAACTATATTTTCATGCAATATATTAACCAGAGTTGGAAAAGTCGATGTTCTGAATATTTACATAGAGTTCATAATGAACAAGCTCGCCGGTTGGTGAAGACATAAAAAATAGGGAGAGGACACGGCACCTTTTTTTTACAAATTTATCATTGGACTTATTCTTAGAAAGGCCCAGCAAAATATCCAGTAATCAACAGTAGATCACAGAAACTATGATATGAACTGTGCGACTTGATTACATAACACAAATATTTCTCTCCCATCTATGAATAAAGTAAGTACTTACGTAGGTTTTTATTAATCTTATATATAAATGAACACCTTTCTCCTGAAATTCTATACAAGATGGCGAATCAAGATCCATCAAAATCCATCAAGTATTTTTAAAGTTTTTTCAAAACATACACAGAAAGACGCGAATAAGGAACTTACACTATATTAAGGACGGCGAACCAATAGCACGCGACGCAATATTTTGGGCACGCCACCGATCACAAACTTCACTATTAAGTATTATAATATTACGAACGAACACGAGTGATCTTTTGCTACGGAATGTTCGGGCGAGGCGGTAACCACGAAGTAAAAATTATTTTACGGCACGTCTATGACCTCATTAAACATTTCTTTAGAAAAATGGCACATCGATACCCAAAGATTCGCCGCCCCTGCACTATATAATGTCCTCTAGACCGAAGTTTGGTCACTGCGGCCGGTGTCAACGGAGACTGGCCATCTGCGCAGGACAGGATTATAGTGCACGAGGAGTGTATGCGCAAGCACAGGAGTGTATGCAACTCTATTCCCTCAATCTCATAGTCCGATGAGATGGCAATCCAACATGGCAGATGAGATGGCAGACCAACGGCTTCAA